>OW240918.1:47146748-47377518 GCA_933207985.1 Pelobates cultripes | reverse complement strand
ACACACTGCCCCACAAACACTGCCCCCATTACACACACTGCCCCCATTACACACACTGCCCCATTACACACATACTCCACCACTACACACACTGCCCCATTACCCAAACACTGCCCCCATACACACACTGCCCCACAAACACTGTCCCCATACACACACTGTCCCCATACACACACTTCTCCACAAACATTGTCCCCATACACACACTGTCCCCATACACACATTGCCCCCCACACACACACTACACACACTGCCCCACAAACACTGTCCCCATAAACACACTGCCCACATGCACACTGCCCCACAAACACTGTCCCCATACACACACTGCCCCCCATACATACACTACACACACTGCCCCCAAACACTGTCCCCATACACACACTGCCCCACAAACACTGTCCCCATATACACATTGACCCCCATACACACACACTGTCCCACAAACACTGTCCCCATACGTACATTGCCCCCATACACACACTGCCCCACAAACACTGTCCCCATACACACACTACCCCACAAACACTGTCCCCATACACACACTGCCCCACAAACACTGTCCCTGACATACACTGCCGCACTCACACACTTCACCCTTAACACACACCACTGCTCCTATACCCTATATCCCAGCAGACCCCAGGTAAGTTGTCAAACTGTTCTTAAACGGTATGACTACTTACTCTGGGGTGGAATCCTGGCACTACTGACACCATAACTACTACACTGAGCTGTAGTGGTTATTGTGCCTGGATTATTTATTTAAATCTACAAGTGCCCCTCCCGAGATCAGGCTCTGGATCCGCCACTGCCTGGCATGGCAGTCAGTCACCCCCCCACCCCTTTGTCTTAAAAAAAAATAAAAAATAAATTGTTTTATATTCACTATTTTATTTTCCAACTTTCACCTAGCTGAAGTTACAGTCAAAATGGGGATTTATAGTCTTTCTTTTTACAATGCATTACCTAAAGTATATTATCTATAAATCAAAGGTTGAAAATCATAATGCTGGTGCCTAACTATTTAAATATTTTCTATGGGATTGTTTAGATTTACCCCTACGAGTTGAATTAGGTTAAATAACTCTGGCTCCAAAAATCTGTAAAGTTTTGTCATCTACGATAAACCACTACCTTTTCTGCTTGTGTCTGTTAACATCTGGTCTCTGATGTGTATATATTGTGGCATTATAACCACTATAATGACCTTTATTATTTAATTGTTGTTCCATCATCATCTGGGAGCCGGCTACTCTGGTCTTAATGCTTTGATATTACAATAATAATCTCTAAATGGTATGCAGCTGTATTTTGCCTTTTTAACAAAAAATGCTTCCTTCTACCGCATTCTAATTTTTTCAATACAGCAAAATTGCATGTCAACCTACAGCAAAATCTTGCAGGACCTCCTCACTTTTGAACAGTTGCATCAGGCACTGAACATATCCATGTACTTAAAGGAATTGTATTCCTAATGCCTTAGTGTTCCTGTCCCTAGCTATAGAAGCTCCCCCTCCCTCCCTGATTTATTTTTAATCATAAATTTATTTTAACCCTGACAAGTCATTTTGTTATCAGTGGTTAGCTCCATAGTTGAGATTAAATCTTTAATAAATGCTAATATACTCCTTCTATTGTATCTGAGAACGTGGAATAACACAAGAGTTTAGTGCAAAACCAGTTAGTCAAGAAATCCCTCGCCTGTCCTGTGCATGACCTACTTTAAATACTGAATACTGATAGATATAGTTATTTACCTGCAAATGCCTTGTGTTGTTGTGGAAGAAGATATTGATTGTTTATGTTCTTGTAAATCCCAAGTTTTCATGAGGCATGTAAAAGTGTTTCCTCATACTATGAAAGTCACCTGTCCATATGTTTTTGCATATGTGATTAATTCTGACACTGCAGATATCTGCACCGTTTTCAAGGTAACTCAGGGTCATAGGAAATTTAGTTCTCAAATATCTGCAGTACAAAGTGTATTCACTAGTGTAACTGGTCAAGAAGAAGTTCAAAGTTCCTAAGGCTATTTCGCTCAATTTAAAAAAAATGTTTTTTTCAGTTTGATTTATTTTTACATATAATATCTGACATGTGGACAATTTTTGACACACTTTTAATATGTTTAAAGTGTTACTCCAAGCATCATAACCACCACAGCCTGCTGAAATGGATATGATGTTGGGTGTACCCTGGTATCATTCCACGTTATTTGGGGCAGAATTTTAGCTACAATTTGCCTCTTACCTGGGTATCGCAGGTTGTCAAGACTCCCACAATGGTGTCTTAACTGCACCCGGCTTTTGCAGAGCTCCTTACACAAATGCCAATCCTGCCTCTCATTCATTGATTGAGAGTGTCAGCTGAGAGCTCCCAGTCAATGAATGAATGAGTGTCTGTGCAAAGAAGTATTGACGTTAGCTAGCCTGGAACTCTCGGTTAATGACACTGCCGGAGGTCGATTTTAAACCTCCATCAGCTTACCTAAATATTTCTGTATGTGCAGCATTTGGAGTGGTCATGGTGCTTGGAGAAAGCCTTTAAACTCCAGCTACTGAATTATATCCATCCAAAACACAGTGACAATAGTCAAGCAGGATAGATGTTGAGAGACCTTTTAAGCAGACCGTTAATTCAAACATTATCGAGAAATAAAGTGCACAGCTGGAAAAGATTGAGATTATAGTGAAAGCTGAAACGCCTAAGATGAATCCCCAAAACCACTTCCAAAAAGACAACTTAAACATACATGAGATGGAGCTATACGTCTGAGATACAATATCTGTAAAAATACAAAGATGAAAAGAAATAGTGCAATATTGTCAAGATAGATAGCATATAAACCAATAGCAGTAAGAGTATCACTCACAAGCGTGGAGCCAATAATAATATATGGCTCAGATGGTAAGTGCAGGCGGACATTTTACAGGATGTCCCATTCCTTTTTCACGCTGGTCTTGTGTCAATGATTCCATCAGCAGAATATAGGATACACTCAAGAACTTGTCCAAGGTTTCTTTATTGAATGCAAATAAAATCACAAATCTAATAAAACATTTAAATAACCTTCCAGAACCATTTGGTGTTTAACAAATTTAAACCTCATTATTTTAGAAAAACGTTGACTTAGAGGGGATATGATAATATTATACAAATATATCCGGGGCCAATACAAACCATTGTGTGGAAATCTATTCACAAACCGGACTTTACATAGGACACAAGGTATTGCATTTAGACTGGAAGAAAGAAGATTTTGTCTATGGCAAAGAAAAGTGTTTTTTTTACTGTAAAAACTATAAGGATGTGGAATTTTCTGCCTGAAGAAGTGTTTTTATCAGAGTCCGTACAGTTGTTCAAACAGCAACTAGATGCATACTTGAAAAAACAGAATATTCAACGATATCATTTTTCAATGTAGGGTAATAGCTTCTTGATCCAAGGATTAATCTGATTGCCATTTTGGGGTCAAGAAGGAATTTTTTTTCCTAGTTTGTTGCAAAATTGGAAGTGCTTCAAACTGTTTTTTTTTTTTTTGCCTTCTTTTGCATCAACAGCAAAAAACATATGTGAGGAAGGCTGAACTTGATGGACGCATGTCCCTTTTCAGCTGTGTAACTATGTAATGTTTTTGGTTGAATAAAAGTCCAATAGACTGTCCAAATTGCGTTTCACCTCAAAATGAGGGCTCTTTCAGTTGGTTATGTCTGTGTTCCCAGTCTTCCTCTCTTTAAATAGCCCGCTTATTATTTTCTTCTGGCTCGTCCTTTCCGACCATTCCAGTGCACACTGCTCGTGTATCTGTTGTGCGCTGGAGTATGTCATGTGTCCACCCGGAAGGGTAAGGTTCTTCGGCAAGCATCATCACATTTGGTGGAACGCAGCGATGTGTAATGCCCTGCGTTCCACTGCAAAGTCTATATATGCTGAAGTCAAATTTAGGTTTTTAGTATCACCTATGTAGGGATATCAGCGGACTTAAAATATAAATATCTCTAAGGAGAAAGAACAAACACAATGTGAATATGAAAATATATAAAAATGTGTCCGTGTGTTAAAGAGTGGATTTTAAGGAAATGGTACATGTGTAATTGAATATTATAAAAGATGTTATAAAAATAATTATTATAAAAATAAATACTCATAGATTCTTAAACGGACACTATAGTCACCCGAACAACTATAGCTTAATGTAGTTGTTCTGGGGAGTATAATAGCTCCGTTCAGGCATTTTAATGCAAACACTGCCTTTCCAGAGAACAGGCAGTGTTTACATTGCCCCTAGGGACACCTCCAAGTGGCCACTCCTTAGATGGTGAGTATCCTGCACAGTAGGACGCACTGCCGTTCAGCGTCTCCACGCTCTGCATAGGGACGCTGAATTTTCCTCAGAGAGATGCATTGATTCAAAGCATCATGATGAGGAGGTGCTAATTGGCCAAAACGGCATTTGGCCCCGCCCATGGGAAAGCATTGGATTGGTTAAAAATCGTCAATTCTGATGAAGTCACCAAGGGGGTGGGACCAGTGCCGGCAGACCTGCGCGGAGCTGGAAAAAAGGTAAGTTTTAATTGCTTTTAGGGCAGCTAAGTGGGGGGGGCAAGCCACCCAAATGATGGGTTTAGCACTATAGGGTCAGGAATACATGTTTGTGTTCCTGACGCTATAGTGTTCCTTTAATGATCATTATATGCATTAGTTTTGGTGGTCAAAAATGTATTATTTACACAAAAAAATAAAAAATAAATATATTTAATTCATAAAATGATATAGCTCAAAATCCTGGTTTAAGCCATTTGGAATCAAAGTATTAACCTCGTAAGGACACAGGACATGTGTGACATGTCATGATTCCCTTTTATTCCACAAGTTTGGTCCTTAAGGGGTTAAAGCTAAAAATTAATTTTATCTCTTCCATGCCAATACTCTTATTATAGTCTCCTCCTCAACAATCTTTTTTTTTTTTTTTACCAATACATAAAAAGTGTTAAAAAAAAAAAAAAAAGTTTGGAGAGGGGAAGACTATAATAAGAGAATTGGCATTGAAGAGATGAAATAGTTTTTTGTTTTAATACCCCCAAGTTGCGAGGTGGGGCCTCCATGGATCTGATTTGTCCTAGCACATCTCTTCAATTGGCTTAAGATCTGAGGAATTTGGAGGTCAAGGCCTTCAACTCTTTGGCATGTTCATCAAACCATTCCTGAACAAATTTTGCAGTGTGGCAGGGTGCATTATATACACAAAGAAGTAATAAAGTCCCTTAAAAAAAGACTTAGTAGTAGGAGAAACCCTAAATATTAGCCACATTAAATTAGAAAGTAATACATCTGTGCTGCAAAGTGATTAGTACAAATTCGAATTCACACAAAAAAGCCCTATATTAAAATACATTGTATTCACAGTATATCAAAAGGTAAGAGAAAGTACTAAACATTAATACCACTTTTACACTGCCAGTGCTAGTAGCATTGGGAAAATTCCTTTATTAAACGCTTGGATAGGTGCAAAGTGGGAAATCTACTAAATGTCTACCATTAGTCTAGGCCAGGGAATATCAGCAGATTACTAAATAA
Source organism: Pelobates cultripes (assembly GCA_933207985.1). Lineage (NCBI taxonomy): Eukaryota > Metazoa > Chordata > Amphibia > Anura > Pelobatidae > Pelobates > Pelobates cultripes. The sequence continues at coordinate 47,371,938 of OW240918.1, read as the reverse complement.
AATGGAAAAATTGTATCAAAAAGTGTCCAAGGCGGGGCCTGACAGTAGAGCTGTGAGGACGTTCATCTCAGCAGCTCCTGCTGAACGCGGCATTTAAAGCTGACTTTCACTATCAAAACGGCACTCAATCAAGAATAAAAGGCCACCAAATGAGAGAGGGAAACAAGGTGAACAGAATGACATCTTTCAAGCGGCGCATCGAGCAATACTCACCACAACGATTGTGAGGCCTACAAACCTGGCTGGCGCAGGGGAGACAGCTGCTCCCCGGCAGCAGCAACGAGCTGGGTATCTGGAAGTAAGTCCTCATCCCCTCCCCCTTGGAACGGGGAGGGAGAGGGGGTCATCTCGGTCTACATGATCCCCCGGCAAAGCAGTGAGGCAATGAAAGATCCACGGAGCCCCGCGTCAACCATCACTGTGGTTCCCAAAATAGCGGATGCTCACCACACCGCTGACCCTCACAATGCATGGCGCAAAATGGAGCTCCGGCTGCACAGCATCTTTACTGCCTTCTGGGTGACACTAGAAGCCTGCATGAGACCCTCAACACCTGAGAAATCGCCCAAAACCTTTCCACGGAGCACACCACAAGCGGCCAGGCGGGGAGACGCAGTAGCCCCCTCCGCACTCACTACTATGAGTGGCCGACACCAGCAGAGGTCCCTCTTGGGGCTAGGCCCAGGCGACCTTTAAGAGTGCAATAGTAAACTGAGACCAATTCCTGGAGCCACGGGGGCGCCTATGAGACAACCCACAAGTCAACCTCATCACAGGGGTAAAACCAGCTCGAACTGGCAGGTGCAAAAGCGAGGCGTGAGACCCGAGAAAATGACAGTTTCAGGCGGGCCCTTGCGGAGCCGCAACAACTCCTGGCACAGACTGATCAGCCCGGAAGGAACCTGCAGACCACATGGGCCAAAGCTACTTAAGAGAAGAACCCTTCGACACCACTCAACCCTGTAGAAGTCCTCCACTCCACTCAACGCAAGCAGTGGAATCCCTATAGAAGGCCCAGTGAACAAGCCTTGCCCGCAACCACACGATGAAGTAGTGGGACCGGAGTGGGGGACAGCCATCTTATCTGGGACTGGTGGGGTAATATGGAGCAGGACTCTTGTAATTTCTCTCACAAGGCCACTAGGCATGCAGAGGAGGGCATAGGTTGAACAGTGCGTTAACAATAGATGGCACAGCACTGGCAGAGATGTGGCTTACCAACCTATATATAGTATACTTGCGTGCCCAGGGATATTCATCCACCCTCTATTAAGCAAAGTTAGATGATAGTAATCTACCATAGGAAAGCAGTTACCTAGCCTGTGTAACTAATGACTAGTTATATATTTTTTTTCTCGTTTTGATTTTTGTTTTCTCTCTTTAACACGAAAAAAAAGCAACCTTAGTTAAGCTTGTGACCCTATAATAAGTCTGTATGATAACCCGAAACAGTATTTTGTCTGCCTTCTCTTATAACTAACATGTTGATCTAATCTTTGAATCTACATAATAATATTTAAAAAGTGCAATGTTCTGATATGCCAAACACATGCCTTTTTAAATGTTGACCTAAAAGCTGGCAATAGCTGTTGTGGCATTGCTTGCTTCTTTGTATTTCTTTTGTGCACAATTAAATAAAGAATTTTAAAAAATTGTCCAAGGTATTAGAAATCTTAAGGATAATTCTCCAATGTATTATAAATCATTATAGTCTTTCGACACAATTGAAACAAAGTACCCACTAAGTAAGAAGCTGCATAGGTAGCAATCCCATGTATACTTAAAGTAAATAGGGAAAGATATTCTAGAAGTGAGAGAGGTAACCCATCCTGATGAATAGATCATTATATGAGTAAAGAATATAGCAAAAGGAACTCCACGTAGACTCCCTACAAAGGAGGCGGAGAGGGAAGAGGGTAAAAATACATCGGAGGAAGAAACTAGTCATATCATTCATATGCTGGATCATTGACAGTGCACACACAAAGGCATTCCCAATAGTTTTTTTTTTTTTTTTTTGCACAGACACTGCATAAATTATATTTTTTCTTATTTATTTAAAAAGTGAATTACAACATTAACAGTCACACTTGGATCATCCCGTATGATTGCATCTGTGATTGATTGTTTTATGTAAAAAGTGGTGTTTAAATTTTTTTTATTTAATTTCCAATTATGAGTGTATGGACACTGGGGATGTCAATTTTAAGTTCCGTACAGGATGTATAAGGGTCTAAAACCATCCCTAAATATATTCACCTTCAAGCCTCTTCCTGTGTGGGATACTGGGGTGGGGTATGGAATGATAGTGTCCAAACCTCTCAATTACTCTCAACCTCTGTGAGTGATAGATACAAATGTTTGGGCACACCTGTGACTTCTTTGAAGTAGCAGTCTTTTATTTAGGAGTACAGAAAGTGAACAACATTTCGGCACCTACCCGTGCCTTTGTCAAGTGTGCACTTCCTCTTTATCTGAAAAGTCACTCTAAGTGAAAGACAGACATAGAAACCCTTTATCAATGTGTGGTACAGTGCTGACATGGCTCCTTTTAATAAAAAATAAATATATATATATATATTTTTATTATAGTGACTTTCCTCACTAACAATTACTTAAAGGGGCACTCCAATACCCACAAATTATGTTAAAAAAATGTTTAGTAGATTTAGCCCAATGCAAAAATGCATGCACTTAATTGATGACTCCAGTCCTGTCAATATTTGCTTAATGTGGAGATTGTGGCAACAAAATTATATACTCCAGTCTCTCTAAACAATGACATATCAGTACAGTCAGTTTTCTGCGACTCTCTAAAGGTGCTGTTCACTGTGAAAGGATTAAATTGGCTGTTATGTGTACACAGATTGTCTGATTGTTTTTGCAGTTTAGCAGCTATGCCATCGTCTCTGCTTCTATTTCCTGTAACACAGAAAGCTGGAAAACTTGCTGTCTCTGGCTAGCAAAGTGAATTCCGTGCTGAAAATAGAGCACAACACAGAAAACCATAGAGATACAGCTAACAGGCATCATGTGTTCTTTGTAGGACCCTCACCATAGAGAGATAAGTAGCATAGAATTTTTTTAACACCATTGCTTTTTAGTAATCCTCTTATTATAGTAAAAATGTATTCCTGTTTCTTTTCTTAGCAGAGGTTACATATAATTCATATATAACCACATCTTACCTTTCATTAGGGGCATTTATGGATAATACCATGCTGAATGCATTCTTATACATAATTCTGCTTGACGATTTAGCATCAATATATTCCGCAGAGCTCTACAATGCGGTAAAAAGAAAAGAAAAAAAGATTCCTGTTAAGATGAAAAGAAACAAGATCTATGAGCTTTGTTTAAAACAAGCTTACAATCTAGAGAATGTGACTTCTAAGTGAACCAAAGGTGAAAAGCAACGTGTCCTGAAGGGTAGAGAGATCGCCAGGTGTGATGTCTATATCTGATTAAACATATGTAAATAAAATGATAAAAATATGTGGGATAGCAGAGTGGAGAGAAGAATTTTAAAGCCACAAGTTATATGGTAGGAGAGATGGGGCAGAAAGGTGTAGAGCAAGGGATCACCCTATGTTTTTCTAAAGAGATAAGTGTTTAGGGACTTTTTAAAGGAATTGAGACTATGGGAAAGACTTTGCATGTTTTATTTTTTGTTTTGTTTTTTAAAGTGAGAATTCAAAGTTAATTTAATATTTATGGACTAAGGAGTTGAACTGAAAGCATAGCTGAAAGTTAATTTCCGTAGCAAATCTATGGTTCCCCCCACCACTTGACAAATGATCTTCTCTCCGGACATCAGCAGTCATCCCTGAGCGCTCATGAGCTGTTGGCTCAAAAGGTTTTGTTAGAAAACATAAAAATTTTAAATGTCATACATCCAAGAAAAAAAAAATGGAGACTATAAAGCCTCAAGAGCCCTGTTAACTGCCTGGTCACAGAACTGTGCTTTGTAACGCAGATGATTAGCATAGCAAATACCAGTAATTCTGTTCAATTATATGGTTTATCCAGAATTTGCATACTACACAATATAAGGGAAGCTGATAAATGTAGTAGGTATTGCAGACAAAGGCTTATGCTAATGAGTGGTTTTTTTGTTTTTTTGTTTTTTTTAGAGAGATTACTCTAAATGACAAAGAAAAGACAGTTACAATTAGTAGTGCATTGTTTCTGCAGAAACACAAATTTGTTGTGAATTGACAATCTTCTGAATGCATATTAAATGGAGACATAATGCTGTAACAAAAAATTCTTATAGTGCATTAGGTCTGTGTACATGCAGTAGCTTTAGCCGCTTTCTGGTGTCTAAGCAGGCTAAATATCAGGAATGTGGAGTTTACGTAACTGTAAGCTGTTGTTTTCCATTTAATAATTGGAAGCTAGCGAGCCAACGCCAAAATCTAGACTTTGGCAGATCCTTAAAGACACACTACATCTGTCTAATTTATCATATATTTATATTAAGTTATAATTATCCTGGGCAGGTCCAGGCCCATTTAACAGATTGTATACGTTTTGGGATATATGCCGGAGGATACATGCTCAGACTCTCCCAACTAGACACTGAAGGGGAGGAAGCATTTAGGATTGTATCTGGTCTGGCTCTCCCTAGTTTAAATTAACCAGATGTATCACTTCCCTGTGATTTCAGAAATTATATTTCAGCTGTGTGGCATAAGTGATCTTTATTTAGGAAAGCATGTGGCAAACTATGGTTTTAAGTGAAGTGGAAATTACATAATAATTTTGATACTAAGTTGCACGCGTGGCAGAGCATTCCAAAAGAATGTTGCTGGGTTTATGTAGTCCCACAGTTAGTGAAGAAAATGATAGCTCACACAAACCCAGACTTGATTAAGAATCACCCTAGCACTGGCATTGTGGCATATCCAATGCTGAGCTACAGAACGTATAGGAGGCAAGTACGGTATGCTATGCTATGGGAGCAAATCACTGAGTACTTGTAATTGGTTTTTATAAAACTAGTTTTAAATACACAACAACTTCCTCCACAAGATGGAAAATTTTTATGAAATAAAAAATGTCAACAAGCATTACTGTCGGGCATGTTTAGGGGGACATATAGTAAATGTAATAATTATAGCTTATAATTATAGTACTCTATGTAGGTCATAAAATAAGGTAGGTTCTTCTCTTACTTCATCTAATTTGACCTCCCACTATCTTCTGTAATTCTACTGTTTATATGTCACTTTATCACTACATCTAAGGTGCATAGTTAGGTTGGCGCTGTAGAATTCTTATCTAGCATTCCTTCTGGGTATTGTATTTTTACGGTTTGTGTAAATTTAACATGGCTTTAAAGCGTTTAGATTGTAAACTAAAGTTGTTTGTCACCAAACACTCTCTTTGACATACGCCTTGATCATTTATCCACTTCATAAGTGTGTAAGGCAAACTGGTATGTGCTAAAGGGACACTTGTAGGAAGAAAAGTTAATGTTATGTAAAGAAAAGTGTAAGGGAGGTGTGCAGTGAATACAGGATTTTGGAGTAAACAACTGTCCATTCTTTACCATGTGTTCATTTGTGTATTATTAATGCAGCAAAGCGAAATCTGAATTGTTTGAGGATGCATTTGTAGAAATATGCCATGTAGTAATGTAATCTTAAATCACATCCAATGGTACATTTGACTTGTTATGTAATGGTGCTAAATATGCAATATCTCTGTTGAGATTGTCATCAGTGGCTTTAATGTGCATGAGTTGTTTGCATTACTCCCAATACCCTATAATGACAAAGCAGAAACCATATTTTTGACACCACGTCTATTAAACAGATCTTCTCAAGTTCTATCTGGTTGGATGTGGGCCGTCAGTGGACATCCATTTTCTGGTCTCTCCAGAAATGTTCGATTGGATTCTAGTCCGAGCTCTGGTTATGTCACCCCAGAACATTGACAGACTTGGCCCTAAGCCATACTTGCATTGTCCTGGCTGTGTGCTCAGGATCGTTGTCTGTGGGAAGGTGAACCTTTGGCCCATTCTGAGGTCCTGAACACTATGGACCAGGTTTTCAAGAAGGATATCTCTGTATTTTCCTGCATTCAACTTTCCCTAAATCTTGACTAGTCTCCCAGTCCCTTCTGCTGAAAAATAACCCCAAAGCATGATGCTACCACCTGCATGCTTCATCATTGGAATGGTATTGAATCTTGCCTCTCACAATCTGGGAGTCCTTATAGGCCCTTTTTTCCTTTTTTTTTAAAATTCTTTTTTTCGTCTGGCCAGTGGGCCATAAGGGCTAGATCAGTGGAGTGTTGCAGTGATGGCTGCCCTTTCACAAGTTTCTCCTGTCTCCACATACGATCTCTGGAGCTCACCCAGAGTGATCATCGTGTTCTTAATTACCACCCACCAAACTCTAGAAAGAGTTCTGGTTATTTCAAACATCTTCCATTTATTTTGGAGGCTGCTGTACTCCAATGTTGTGTGTGTGTGTGTGTGTGTGTGTGTGTACACACCAGCATGGCTGATAAATTTGCTTGGAATCTAGGAGACACTTTTTTTCTTTCTCTCTAAACTAACAAAGCTCTATTTTCAATGACAAAAATAAAATTATTAAAGGGGCAATATAGTCACCAGAACCACTATAGCTTAATGTTTAGGTTTTAGTGTCTGTAGCCTGTCCCTGCAGGCTTTTCAGAGAAAATGCAGTGTTTACATTGATGCCTAGTAACCTCTGTAGTGGTAGACACTCAGTGTGCAGCACCTACAATCAGCATCTCCATGCACTGCATGGAGGTACTGAATGTTCCTCATAGATATGCATCAATTCATTGCCTATCTATGAGGAGATGCTGATTGGCGTAGCATGGCATTTTGCAGTGTATGCACAATAGCCTCCCTGTTCTTTCCTATAGGAAGCATTGGATTAGCTAATATCATCAAGATTAATGATCTCAGCCATGGAGGCGAGGCCAAAAAAGGAGAATAAAAACACTTTTCCCATGCGATTGGATGGGTGCTTGTCACACACACTCACTGACAGACAGACACACGCTCAGTGATTTGCCACATTCACAGATTTACCAACACACCCTGACACTGACAAACACACACAATCTCTCACACACACACAAATGTACCTTTGGGAGAGCTGGAGGGGATCGACTTTTCCTGGAGTCCAGTGTGGCTTCTAAAATGTTTTAACTCTTGCACTGCTCCTTTGTGCCGTTTAGTGATGCTGGATCTAGAATGACATCATAAGCGTGCTCCTGGCACCACTGAAGGGTGCGTGAGGGAGTAAAGCAAAACTATTACCCCTCCCTTCTCACGCATCTCTATTTCGCCACAGCCAGCCGCTGCGGTGGTCCGAGGGGAGTTTATTACTTGCAGCCGCCCGCATCCATTGCCCCCCCAGTCCCTCACACTGACTTACCGCCTCGGTAAGACAAATACCCAGGATTTGTCAGGCCCTGGCTTTCAAGTACAAAAAATATAACAAGCCAATAAGCCTAGGTGCTTTATTCAAGAGAAACATATTCAGAAAATGTGCACTCATGGGTCTTTGCAATAAGGTATATATTCACAGGAAAGTGGTTACATTAATTGTCAACATTTTGGCCTCTAGAATCTTTGGCTTGAGAGAGTCCCCAGAGGCTGAAACATTGACTATTAATGCAACCAATTTGTTGTTAATGTACACTTTACTGTAAAGATTCACAAGTGTATATATGTGTGTATACGCATATACATACATACACCCCCCCCCCAAAAAAAAAAGTACACTTGTGGGTCTTTGCAGTAAAGTGTACATTTACAACATATATAATATGTACACAACAAATATAATATATAATTCACAATATATATAATATATATGTTGTGAATGTAAACTTTACTACAAAGACCCACGTATGCGTATATATAAAATACGACAATCAATCCGATAACCACAATAAAATCACCATAAAGCACCTTGCGTATTCCTACAATACACTCACAGTAAGCTTACAAAGTTCACTTAAACAAATAAAAAAAACAACCGTAGTAAGTGCTGGTGAAAGATAACACTGGTAATATTACAAAATTCAATGGAAACACATAAAAACCCCAGTGAGTCATTCTAAAAACTCCAGTGAGTCACTGCACATGGTAAAATGTGGCTACAAATTTACTCTGGTATAGGTGCTTGGGTTGTGTACAAGATAAATCATGCAGGTGCAAATAGTGGCAAATTTACAATTATCTTGTAATAATTAAAATTTTACATCAGTTTCCACTTTTTCAATTGGCATGTGAGAAACCTAAAACCATTAAACAATTTATTTTTTTAGCATAATACTGTTTAACTTTCTAATAAATTCAAAAACATAGAAGTTGGTGGGACCATCACTGGTTTTAAACCCACTTACAGTGCCTGGGTACAAAGCTCTGCAGCATTCGATTCAAATTTGCCATTCCAAATGAGCACATTCCAACTCCAATTCCCTGTACCTTTTAGTTAAGGGTTGGTGTGTTCATGGAATTCATCGCTTTTTGGTGAATCTGAAATACGCTTCAAGCGTGTTCCTTTGGGCCCATGAACAAAGGTCAGTGTTTCAGTTGCTATTCGGTTAAAATTAGCAATTTTCCTTTTTTTTTTTTTTCTCTTAGGAATCCCTGCTTTTTGCAGAAATAGTGAAGTAATAAATTACACATTAATTAGTATATGGGTAGTTATGAACGCAACATTTATTTAGTATTTGTGTACGTTGGAATACAATGTCAAATTAACAGTTCTTGTGTTATCAACTAAATATCTTGTGGGACATCACTGTATAAGTTTATTTGCTTAAATTTTAATTATTTTACAATTTCATGCCAACTGCCCTTATTTTGACTGGACAGTCACAATTTTCAATTTTCTTCTCTTGTACAGCTATCCCAACTTTGTTCCCTGGTGCCCTGTGCTTTGCTTAGGGCATTAAGACCATGAAGAGAACACTGAAACAGTGCTCCCTGCATGGTATGCCCTTCGTGGCAGGCAGCCTGGCGTGCATTCATGATCCAGGTTGTCAATTCTGTGGACAGATACCTCCTTTCGGAGAGTTTCTGCACCACTTTAGGCAGAGCCAGTGATGTGACTTACTTCACTGACCCACCTTCTTTTAAGCAATATCTAGCTTTAACCCAGTCCTGATGAAGGGCATGCCATGTTGTCCTGCAAAAGGAGGGCTTTAACAACCTAGGGCAGCATAGCACTCCTTAATGATTGGGCCCTCCTTCTGGCCCATAGACTCACTCATGCTCCCAATCGCAATTGGGGGGGGCTGCCTGACAACTGAGGCACTGTGACTCCAATCGATGTGATTGAAAATTCACTGAAGGGGGACTGCCTGGGTTGTCAGGCAGATGCCCAACATAGAATTAGTAAAATCACATAATTAAAAAATAAAGAAATACACAATTAAAATAAAAATAAAATATAAATGAAATGTTATGTTTGAAGCAGCAGTCATAGTTTCATTTGTTTTTTTCTTTAGTAATAATTTTTGTTATACCTGTTAAACATCAGTTGGAAAAAATGTTTTATCTAACTTTTACAATAAATAACAGAACAGGTGAATTGGTTGTGAGAGGAAATTGGTGTTTATTTAACTATTATTTAATTCCTGACCTCGGTGATATGTTATTCTTCACAACATGCTTTGGCACAACATCCATTCTTGCTTTGTTATTTTAATGATTTTGGAAATTCGCATAGTCCTGCTCTCTCCAGCCACCTCTTGATTTGGCCAGAATCTATGTTTTTAAGTTTGCAGATTTGCACATCTGCGTTATGAGTTTACTAATGTTGCTAAGTAACTGAACATCAGTGGGTAATAATAAAATAGAAAGGAAATGGTGCATTTCTGTTTATATTATTCATTAATCATATAGAAACATGTCCCACAGATCTCTAAAGTGGATGCCTTTCATCATCTATTCTATCATAGGGTAAGGTTTCAGGATGACAAGCACTCCCTGATCACTGGAGGAACACTCAATATACTTTTATAGACTCCTTGGAGTTGTGTACTGTTAATATGTATCTTGTTGCATGCAGTAAGCCAGGGCTTGACAAATGTGTTTGGAATCTTGAAGCCAGCTAAAAAAGTTAGGAGCCAGGCTTTTTTTTTTTTTTAAACGAACAGCTCCATTTTCAACGACAAGAATAAAATTTTTAAAGGGACACTATAGTCACTAGAACCATAACAGCTTAATGTAGTGGTTCTGGTGTCTAAATCCTGTCCCTGCATGCTTTTCAAAGTAAACATGGCCTTTTCAGAGAAAAGGCAAGGTTTACATTGCTGCCTAGTAACACCTCTACTGCCAGCCACTCAGACGGCCACTAGAGGTGATTTCCTAGTCCAGTACTGGACAGTATGCAGGGCTAGCCATGACGAGACAGGCATGGTGTGGGAAAAAGGATGAGAAAAACATCTTTCCCATGGGATCAGATTGGGGGTGTTCACCTAAACAGACACCCTCACTCGCTCACTGACCGGCAGACACCCTCACTCGCTCACTGACCGGCAGACACCCTCACTCACTCACTGACCGACAGGGGGTGGTTGGTGTTCGGTAGTTTCAACTAACTAACGAACAGGGAAAAGTCAAAATACTAAATAAACAGGGTAGTTTCTTCACATATGTGTGTGTGTGTGTATATCTATATACTTCTTGTTATTCCAATACATATTTTTATAAACAAAACAATAATTGCATCAAATGTCTTTTTAGAGCTTTGAGCATTAAAGCAGCTCTGTCACCGTCTGGAGGTTTGGCATAATTTGCAAAGATCTCTGACAGTGGTTGCTCTGTGGACAGTGGAAAGAGATGCAGAGGATGTTATACTTATGCGAACACGTCCCTTGTGGCTGCTGTCACCTATCTGCCCGTCCTCTTCAGCTCCTGGTGCTTCAGCTGCCAGGAACTGACATCAGTGTTGTACTCTCGTACATTGAATTACATGCCACGGGTAAATCCTGGATGGATCAATAAGTTTGGGTGTGGATGGAAAGGAATGCAATTCAGACGAAACGGCTCAAATCAATTTGTGTACAGGATAGAGACCAGATTGAAAGTGTCTTTAATGTGTGATTCATTTTAATTACAAAGTTTAGAAAGCAAAACACAAACTGTTTCAATCTAACTACCCACCAATATAAAATGTGTTTAATATGTGACACATTTAACTTTAACATTTTACTAAGAAAATAACAATTAGCCATTCTTTATCTCCTGTGCTGTGTTCACCTGTTTTTTGTTGAGCCTTGAGTATTCTTGTATTCATAAAAGTGTAAAATCTTGCAAATGCTCCTGTCTTAGGCTGCAAGTGATATGTTTCAGCACCATGATACATCTAGGTCTCTTTCTGCGCATGTTTCATTAGTAATGACTGAAAGCAGAAAATGATTGAAAATTCTACGCATGGAGGGAACTGAATCTATCACCTGTATTAACTGTTTGTTCTTCAATGATAATCATTTCGGTCTTATACAAACAGAGCTCTTTTATTTTCTCAAAGAAGTGGAAGTGGTTCCTTCCTTCTAGAGAACAGTAGATTCACATGGAGTTTGCCGCTGACTTTAGATTGTTTCATTTGTAGATTAGCTGGTTTATTGACTTTATAAGGAGCAAATGTATATAATTTAAAAGGAAGTTAAATCACCACTTGTGCATCTGTGCAACTTCTCCCCTGTGTCTGTCTCCCTGGAGTCTGATGCTTATAATTGCTGCCATTTTCAAAAATGGCTGCACCTATACGCACACCTTGCCTGCTTGTTTACTGTATTCTACTTTGACTGCAGAATTCCATCATTGATTTTTTTTTTTCCCCAGACATATGCTTCATTAAATAAAAAAAATATTTTTTAAACAACTTGATGAGATACAGTATTAATATGTAAAGAAATATTCTGTGAGCTGAAACTGTATACTCGGTCAAGAAACCTATTTTAACTTGATTGTCCAAAAATTGCTCTATTACTTTGGTAGTCATGCAGTTAATGGACTCACTGTTTCTAATCAGAATGTTCCAGAAACACAATTGGTGGTTTCTTGACCTTTAGAATTGACTGTGTCAGTTATCATTCACTGGAATGCAGTTATGTCATGTGCTAGCATCTCTGTTCCAACAGTCTTACTCTGTGATATGTGTAGTGGCCTTCAATCAATGTATGCCATTACTTTTGGGTTTTTCTTTTACCAATTTAAACGTTTAGGAAGTTTGTGCCCATTGCATAGATAAATCATCGTCCATCTAATCCAACTAACCCCGAATTGGTATTGTGCTCTATCTAATACACTTACAGAGCCTGAGAACGAATTAGTATGTCGTTCTTTAAAACCTGTTTTTACCACCATATGTTTAACAGTGCATGAAACGTAGCATTGCCACAATTCTGAAATTATGGAAACACAGATGAAAGTTCTGGAAGAAACCGCAGATAATTGCAAAATAAACTTATTGCTGGATACTGTACTGGCTGAAAGAATTTTCAGAGTGTGGGTGTACTTTGCCACCCCCTCCATATGTATGAGTTGGTTACTCTCCCAACACAGCTTTGTCCAGTTAGCCCTCCTGGCTGTAACATAAGTCTTCTGATGCATAAATAATGTGTTTCCAAATCCCTCTAATTATGTGTGCAAGAGAATAGGTGCTTTCATTTTCCTTGCCATGAAAGGTTATTTTTATTTTAGCTATTATAGGAAAGTAAATAATAAAAATAACTTACAAACCTTGCCACCCCCCAAATGCACCAAATTACTTGATAGTGAAAATAGGGAGCATAATCTTCAAAGTCCAGTTTTGGTACAGCAGGTTCAGGAAGACTTCTAAACTGCTGTGTGTTTTTGTGTTTGATCTTCTCTACATAACCCAGAGGTCATGTCATGGATAAGCCCTTACAGAATGGTCTCTCAGCTGCAAGTATATTCCAAGCATCCTAACAAAATATTCTCATTGCAAGGGTTATCAGGGACGAATCCTGTCTCTTACAAATAGTTACTCTTAACTGCAGAAAAATTGATGCAGTCCAAGGTCCCAAATTGAATGTATACTTTCTTGGCTGCAGAAATAGAAAATTGGTAATTTTAAAAGGCATTCGGTACAGATAACACTGTGGCTTTGTAATTGGGTCATCTCATTGAGTGATTGGAATGTCTGGAACCCCTGGCGCTGTCCTTTTGCAAGGTGTTAAACCATTTTAATGTTTCAATGCTAAAAGAGAATTCCCAGCAAGCAATGTACAGCAGTGATTGGTTGAAATTGTCAGCTGACCGCTCTGACTTTCATAGTCACATATTCAGGTATAAATGTGTACTACTAGAACGAAGTGTTTATTCCCTGTCTTAGCAATACCTCCAGTGGTGGTGGAGCTATGGGAAGTCAGGAATCCTCATTCAGTGTTAAACCGCTTGGAAAATGGTTTAACGTCGAATTGAGGGACAGTGCTAGGGGTCTCCAAGCACTATAACCAACTAAATTAGATGAATGGTAGCGTGTCCCTTTAAAGTTTGTTTCTATTCTCTACATATTAGCTCAAAAATTTATGGAATAAAATCAAACTAAATAATTTTGTTTAGTTTATTCCATTAATTACATGGGAAATAAAAAAATTAAAAAAACTATGTATGTGAAAACTGTAGTTTTATGTTTTGTTTGTACGTGTGCTGTTATGAGGAAAAAAAACTCACATTCTGATTTTAAACGGCCGGGTTAAAATTGTACAAAGGAATTCAATGTTTCAACAGGCGTGCAGGTTTAAATGGAGCTGCTTGTTGGGTTTGTGAAGTAAAAGGTTTCATTGACATGATCATCAGGGGCTATTTTGTTAACATTCATTACATAAAGGTGATCTCATTTAGACTCTTGCAGCCTAAGAAACGCGTGGAGTGGATTGCGTAGTTGGGATTAATTTTGCTCTACAACACGGAAGGAATGTTTGCCCTACCCTTACTTCACTCCCTATTTTTGGCTTTTATCCCAGTCTGCTTTTCATGGAGACTTTGATTCGCAATGTGACAATACAAATGAATTTTCTAAATTTGACCTTGCAATTGTACTTGCAATATGAATGTTGTCCAGGCTTCATATTTACCTCCTGTGCCACTTTACTCCACTCCCTGTAGAATGTAAGCTTGTTTGAGCAGGGCCCTCAACACCCTTTGTTCCTGTACGTCCAACTTGTGTTTTTGCAAATACTTTCCTGTTAGTCCACCTTTTTTACAGCACAATGGAATTTACCGTATTATAAATAACAATATATTTAATAAAAACTATAATAGTGCTCATTTCTCACGTGTTCTTTTATAGAGAACCATATTTTCATATTTTTATAGTTTGCATAACACTTTTCAAGTAACTCCTATTTTTAAAGTGGATGCTACAAGCTGTTGTGCATCTATTTTATTTATAATATGTTATATGGAATATATATATATATATATATATATATATATATATCTCTATATATCTCTGTAAATTAGACTTAATAAAAAGAAAGCAATATGAAGTGTTTCCTGGAAATCCCTGAGCTTTACAGCTTCAGCTGGGAGCTTTTTGCCAAACCGAGAAGGGACTTTTTAAAACGTGTTGTAGCGTTGTACGGTTATCCTGTAAACTCGACATCTCACACCACATTAATAGCCCAGGTGTGATCGCTGGCAAAATAGTATAAATGCCAATAGGAGATCTCTCAAGAGATTTGTAGGTGGATGTTGAAGTTGCCACTCAGCAACACACTGCAAACTAAAGGTCGACATTTTATTCTACAATAGTGACTTTTGTTTTCCAAAATGTTTAGTTGTAATATGTTGCTGAGTTAAGAAATAAACAACAACTGCAAGATCCAGCTAGAGAACAATGCAAAGAAACGCCAAGAACCAATGCCAACCATGATAAAAAGGTTAATTTGCAGGCACTGCAACAAATGGCACAGGGAGGAAAGGACATACAGCAAAACTCCTTACGCGTTTCAGATTCGTCGGTCCTAAGTGTTGGGAACTTAAAGATCTACTTAATAATATTATACTGAAACAAACTGGTGGCCTCTACTGTCTCTCTAGGAAATCACGAGACAAGCTCCCTAGAAGAGTAAGCACAGCAACTACATATACTGTATCTGTCTTTTTATCTAAATAACTAATATGTGTGAAGGTCTGATAACTGATTATGTTAGTTTTAAAAAAAAAAAATTTTTTTTCCAGTAGTTCTGCTTAACAGTAATTTTAATATATAATTTTGGGCAAGTCCTAACACGTTAAACACACTTTATGCATGATACAATAGTGTTTTGCTGTACATATTAATTATGTGTTTAGTAATAGTATATGATATCATGAATGATGAACTTCATAAAATTAGAAATTATATGTAAAATGCAATTGTGTGTGTTTTGATTTGGTGTCATATGCATAGGTGAGTGTAACAGAGCATGTTTATGTTAAATATTAATTTTGGCTTCGAAGTATTATTTATTGTTACCAGGGCCGTCTTTAACGCGGGGCAAACGGGGCAGCTGCCCCGGGCCCAGTTTCTCTTGGGGGGCCCGAGCAGGGCCGTCTTTAATAACGAATGGACCCTGGGCAAGTGTTTGCTTGGGCCCCCTGTGCCCTGCCGCTCTCGCCCCTCACTCCCTGGTATGCAATCACGGCATCCATCCCAACGCAGTGGCGGTACTAAAGTAGAATGAATTTTATTGGGACCCCCAATTGCAAGGTTGGACTAAAGGTAGAACCCCATCTGTCGTGCAACTCCAACAATGCTTTGACAGCTGGGACTCTACCAATTTCCCATGCTTGCAGGGTTGTATTTAGCACTGAGCCATGTTAGTATGTTTGAATGTAAGCATGTGTTTGTATGGAGTATGTTTGTGTGAATGTGTTTGTATGTGGTACTGGAGTTTGAATGCAAGTGTGCATTTATGTGTAGTGTTTGTTTTTGAATGTAGGAGTGTGCTTGTATGTAGTGTTGACGTTTCAATGCAGGAGTGTGTTTCATATGTAGTGTTGAAGTTTGAATGGAGGGGTGTATTTGTATTTAAAGTTGCGGCTCAGATGCACAGGTACACACTCTGACACACAAGCAGATACACAGATACATACACTGACTACATACAGATAAACAGGCACATACACTGACAGACACACTGACACATGTACATATATTGACACACACACACAGACACACTGGTAGGCGTACTGACAGACATACTGACACAGGTACATATACAGACATACTGACACACAGACACATACACTGATCAACATACTGACACACATACACTGACAGAAATACTGACACCCACACACTGACAGATATACTGACACCCACATACACTGAGAAATACTGACACACACACACAGGCACATACACTGACACACACAGACTGATATACTGACACACACACACACAGACATACTGGCACACAGACAGATATACTGACACATGCATACACATGCACTAACAGACATACTGATGCACTGACAGACATACTGACACATACACATACTGACACATACACATACTGACACACACAGATATACAGACACATATATACTGACACACAGACAGACAGACATACTGACACACACAGACATACTGACACACACAGACATACTGACACACACAGACATACTGACACACACAGACATACTGACACACACACAGACATACTGACACACACACACAGACATGTTGACACACATAAGACTATCATTATTATTCATATCTAACACATTAATATTACACACACACTAACACATTATATAAACACATTATTATACATTATAATACATATACATCTAACATTGTTAACACTAATACACACATAATATTCACACACATATACTAACATTAGTTAAATATTCAATACACACATACACTAACACACACACATTACACACACACACTAACATTAAACACATACACTAACACACACATACACAAACACACAAACAAATTTTGTAATCCCCCAGCCTCCTTACCTTTTGGCGTTGGGGGATTCCTGGGGTCCAGTGTGGTGGTGCTGTTGGCTTGAGCCGGAAGGGCGCGAGCTTCATTGTGCTGCCTCGCTGCTGTGATGTGCCGCGCCAGTATACTTACCTTCCTGCCCGCATCAGTGCGGTGGTTGCAGTTGCAGCGAGAGTGCCTCGCTACTCGCTTCTTCCTGCCCGGACCGCCACACCCGCCCCACTGGGTCAGCGGGCCCTCGGCCCTAAGCAGAATTGGCCCGGGCAGCTGCCCCGCTTGCCCCGCTGCTAAAGACGGCCCTGCCCGGTGGCACCTGCCCCGTGGGCCCTCAAGCACCTCGGGTGCGGGAGCGGTGGCCGTCGGCAGGAAGGCGGCGCGAGGAGCACTCTTCATTCTCACAAGACAAGACTGATGCCGGGAGCCGGAAGATGACGTCATCTTCCGGCGCCGGCATCCCTACGCGGCGCGCGAGGGAGCTGAAGAGGAAGCAGTGAGTGCTCCCTCGCGCGCCCGCCTTCCTGCCCGACCGGCCACCCACCCAGGAGCCCAGCAGCACCACCACTGGACCCCAGGGAATCCCCCCAGCACTCCAAAAGGTAAGGAGGCTGGGGGGATTACATTTTTTAAAAAAAATTTGTTTGTGTGTATGTGTGTGTTAGTGTATGTGTTTGTGTGTTAGTATGTGTGTGTTAGTGTATGTGTGTTAGTGTATGTGTGTGTTTATGTGTGTTAGTGTGTGTTTGTGTGTTAGTGTGTGTGTTTGTATATGTGTTAGTGTGTGTGTGTGTGTGTGTGTCAGCATGTCTGTGTGTGTCAGTATGTCTGTCTGTCTGTGTGTCAGTATATATGTGTGTGTATATCAGTGTGTGTCAGTATGTGTATGTGTCAGTATGTCTGTCAGTGCGTCAGTATGTCTGTTAGTGCATGTGTATGCATGTGTCAGTATATCTGTCTGTGTGCCAGTATGTCTGTGTGTGTGTGTCAGTATATCAGTCTGTGTGTGTCAGTGTATGTGCCTGTATGTGGGTGTCAGTATATCTGTCAGTGTGTGGGTGTCAGTATTTCTGTCAGTGTGTGGGTGTCAGTATGTTGATCAGTGTATGTGTCTGTGTGTGTGTGTCAGTATGTCGGTATATGTGTCTGTGTGTCAGTATGTCTGTATATGTGCCTGTGTCAGTATGTCTGTCAGTACGTCTACCAGTGTATGTGTCTGTGTGTGTGTCAATATATGTACCTGTGTCAGTGTGTCTGTCAGTGTATGTGCCTGTTTATCTGTATGTAGTCAGTGTATGTATCTGTGTATCTGCTTGTGCGTCAGAGTGTGTACCTGTGCATCTGAGCCGCAACTTTAAATACAAATACACCCCTCCATTCAAACTTCAACACTACATATAAAACACACTCCTGCATTGAAACGTCAACACTACATACAAGCACACTCCTACATTCAAAAACAAACACTACACATAAATGCACACTTGCATTCAAACTCCAGTACCACATACAAACACATTCACACAAACATACTCCATACAAACACATGCTTACATTCAAACATACTAACATGGCTCAGTGCTAAATACAACCCTGCAAGCATGGGAAATTGGTAGAGTCCCAGCTGTCAAAGCATTGTTGGAGTTGCACGACAGATGGGGTTCTACCTTTAGTCCAACCTTGCAATTGGGGGTCCCAATAAAATTCATTCTACTTTAGTACCGCCACTGCGTTGGGATGGATGCCGTGATTGCATACCAGGGAGTGAGGGGCGAGAGCGGCAGGGCACAGGGGGCCCAAGCAAACACTTGCCCAGGGTCCATTCGTTATTAAAGACGGCCCTGATTGTTACCCTTAATCGGTATCCCACAAGATATCCTAACTAGGGCAACTCTGTTATATTCGTGCACCAGGCATGAGTTGTTAATTGTAAATTGTAAGCATGATTGGGGAGGGTGTTCCTTTTACCTTTTTAGTGCTGTTTTTTATTTATTTATTTTATTTATTTTTTTGTTGGTTGTTGGACAAGTCAGTGTAGAAGCTAATGCTTCCAATTTGTGTGTTTATTTTTCCCTGTATTGGGTGTTCTTGTGTTTGTTTTTTTATTTTTGGCCACACTTAATGGGACACTCCAGTGTCAGTAAATCACTGTTTAGTAGATATACCCCCAAATGAAATTATGTATGCATTCATTGGGTGGTATACCTAAAAGCTGCTTGCAAAACCTGCAGTTCTCGTGTCTGCTGCCTTTGCAGATCCTCCCATTCTAACCCCGCCCAGACTTTCCCTGGCTGTCCAATCACAGACTTCTCAGTGCAACTCATTGAGAAGTTTTTGCAAGGCTGGTACACTGGGCAATTGCTGCCTTTTGAGTTTAGCTCTACTTAGATAATCAAACCAGGAAGTAACAGGACCTGTTGTTTGACTGACAGCCAAAGCTGTAACAAGGTTAATTTATAAAAGTGTCAATTTCTATCTGACCTTTTTGCAAAATGAAAAAAAGAGGACACACTCTTCACACATAAAGCTTTTCAGCAAGATAAAGTACTTTATACGTCTGGATTGTGCCTTTAGGTGGATTTTCTGCCATATATTATTTGTAGCAACAATAAACCACAATGTTTCATGGAAAACCCAGGATGCAGGTATGAGAATCAGTTGGAGTGCAGTTTGATTTCTCTGTAACTACCTTGCTGAGAATTGATTGGCAAGTGAGAAGGGACAATGGCCAACCTGAACACATAATTTACTTGGATAATGATTTTAAATTAACCGATTGGACCTAAATCTTGAGATTGTTTGTTTTCATTCACTGTGAATTCCCGTCAAGTCTCACTTTCCTGAATAACAATGTTTATGTAGATTCTACAACAGAAGGTTCAGTGTTTTGTGGGAAAAAAAAGGTTATGAATATCTATTTTAGTGCATTGTGGAAAAATTTATGAATATATTTGCTCGTTGGTTGTACCTTTCTTCCTAAAACATTATATTTGCTGGATTTTGTATTTTAATTTAATATGTTTTATAATATAGCATTACATCTGTTTTCTCTCCTATAGAAAGACCCAGACTACCTACGCCTGTGGTTGGATAGTTTTGTTTCCAGTTATGAACAATTCCTTGATGTCGACTTTGATGAATTGCCAACCAGGTAATGAACGATTCCAGCCATAGTATTTTCTTATTTAATATTTTTGGATATACCTTTAAAAATGTGTTGTTTTTTTTCTCAACATATTAAAATATCAAAAATAAATCATGTGTATAAAAGGATTCAGTACTTCAAATTATTACAAAGTAAAAATATTTTTCCTAATATTAAATCTTTTTGAAAGTTTATCCAAAAAATTAAATATTTTGTAAAGCGTATCCAACAATATTTAATCAATGCCCAAGTTATGCCATTTGTTTTTTTTGCCAATTATAATCCGTATGCATTTTATTATTTTGTTTTTGTTTAGTTTAGTTTTGTTCATCTAATTCCTATGGTACATAACTTGTTTAGTGGTTTGTGGTGAAATCAACTGTTTCTTTAACAATTTGCATAGACAGATATTTACGGTTATTTGCACTTACATCAGATTTTGTGTCCAACTTGATATTGACACGTGTGTGATGTTAATTCCTGGGTGATGGTATTTCAGGACCCCATACTTCCCACCATATCAAATGGACAAAGAGGGACACTTTCATTTTAGGTTTATGAGTATGGCCAGGGGCAGGGCTGTTCAGAGAAGTTTTAGGTGACTTAGTAATAACAATTTATGCAGCTGAAATGTATATTCTTACAAGAACAAAATATCTCGAATAGCTTAGCGTGTCCGGTGCTTACTGTAGGGCTTCGGTTGATAACTACCCTATCATGATATGTATAGTTTGGCTGTGTTGCAGTTGAAAATGCTAAGAATTTAAAACGCCCATTTTGATTTACTGACGTTTTATTTATATGATGAAGTTAGAATGTTAACATTTAAATGTGTGCTTTATGAGGCGAATGCTTACATTGTTTTGGTGCTTTCAGCTGGTCTAATACCTTGAAAATGCAATAAGTTTCATTTTTATTAACTTTGTATCTATCTTAGTTACACTTTGTCTTTGGGTTTGATTCTATTTCTGTAATCCTCTAGTGCTCTAGAATAGACACACGGGTTTGTTTATCATACACAGCGGCTATTTTCTCCTCTTTCTGAATTCTGCAGTATCTGGGTTACACAAGTGTTAACTTACATTTTTTTATTCACCCTCTATTAGAATGCACCCTTTTTTTTTTTTTTTCATTTAGCTACAATATTTATGTGTATTTGTTAGTTTGTAGCATTTGTTTGAGAAAAGTCTGATGTAATGGACAGTAATGTTAATAAATTATTTCATTTTCTAAATATTTTGTCTTTAAATTGCCTATAAAACCAAAGCATTCAATTTAAAATATATTAAAAAGATGATAGACATGGTAATTATCATATTCCCAAGTATGTAACCTCTATGATTAAAATGAGGACCATGCAGAGCAAACATATTGTTAACAATCCCCATCACTGTCCTGACTGTATCACCTCCTCATAACAACGAGACAAGATACCATGTGAGTGTTAATGGTTACAGCTTTATTAAAGGACATTATAGTCACCAGAACCACTGCAGCTTATTGTAGTGGTTCTGGTGTCTATAGCATTTCCCTGCAGACTTTTCAATGTAAAGGCAAATTTTCAGAGAAAAGGTAATATTTACATTGCAACCTAGTAACACCTCTAGGTGCAATCACTCAGACTGCCACAAGAGGTGCCGCCTATTTCAGTGCTGCACTGTGTACATCATCTACGAAGAGCTTTCCAATTGGCTGAGATCATCAATCTTGGAGACAGGGCCAGCTACAGCGAAACCAGCGCAGCGATGGAGAAAAGGTAAGTTTAAACACTTTTAAATTTTTTTTTTTTTTTTTACATCCTTTATTTTTGAAGTGCAGAGTTAAATAAATGCCTTTAAACACCTTTTAATGCCAATCTGCAGAGGTAGGAGTCTTAACCACTATAGTGTTAGGACTACAAACATTTATTCCCAACACTAGAGTGTTTCTTTAAAACAATACTACCACCCAGCGTAACCCAGAACTTGGGCAATTAGTTTGCTTCTGATGGAGACCTGATAGACCTATAATATTATAAAGCATCCTCTTACCCAAACTATTCCTTTCAAGCTTGTTTGGATAAGGGAGCGTTCCAGTTCCAAGGTTCCACTATATAGTTTTTTTTCTAATTAAAATCTTTGACGTACAGTGAAAAATAGCTTCCAGAAACAGGAGAGCCACAGCACCTCTACGGGTTTAGTGTAAATTACTCTTTATTAAAACAAAATTTGTTGTATCCTGTCAAGTGGAATGATCCAGAGGTTTATCATAGGAGGGCCAGTTATGGTCCTTCCTTGTATTGAAGGTCCTGATGAGACAAATATATGTCAAGACACTTACTTAAGTCCCAAATGTACCCAGAGTGCCATAGGCATGTGCTATGACTGTGTAAAAGCATCAGTCACTTTAAATGCCATATTTAACGCAATCATCAAATAATCCCAGTTTGGGCATTTCCCCTAGTAACTGAATTAAACACTGAATCAACCCCACCCTATACCCTTGGGTGTCTTAGAAGCACTTCACACAAGTTGTTACTGCAGAAATGCTAGAGACAGAGGGATACAAAGTATTTCTCTCAGAAGTATAAAACACAGTCAATCATAATTTAGTTTTGAGTAATTTTTTAGTAAAGTGTGTTTATTCTTGCTTGTTTTCTTTGTTTGTTTTATGTTTAATTTTTATGATGCTTGTGCTTATAGGGTTGATGATGAACCCCCAGGATTGTCACTGCTTCCAGACCATATACTACAAGTACTTAGACTGCAGCTTCTATACTGCGTGCAAAAAACAGCGGATGGGTTGGAGGAAGAGCAACAGAACATGTCACTTTTGCTTGTTAAATTCTTCATCATAATTTGCAGGTACCAGATTTTACATTGTTTCTGCTGCTGTTAAAGTACAGAAATAGATGTGATACAATTTGTTATGGAAACCTGATTATAAATGTGTGTGTGTGTGTGTGGGGAAGGCAGATAAATTGGCACTATACATGTGTATACCGTGTGTGGGATTTATTACCAAGATCATTATAATGTAATCATATTTAACACATCAGTGGACATTAACCTAAAGTTTACATACACATTTGCCTTAAGAGCCACATTAATTTTTTAAAATTCAATACTAGCGATTGTTTATACAGGCACATCATTTGACACAGTAGGGACACTCTAACCCCCAAAACAACTTTAGTTTAATAAAGTGGTTTTGGTAGATAGATCATACAGTCTAACTGTTCAATTCTCTGACATTTAGGAGTTAAATAATTTTGTTCATGCAGCATTAGCCACACCTCCCAGCCTGTGATGCACAAAGTTGTTCTGGTGCTAAAAGCGTCCCCTGAAAATGAATCAGGATTACATACCAAAAAAACCCACGCTCATATATTAGGCCATTATTCTCAAACTGAAAACAGAGCAGGCTTCAAGGAGATCATTTTGGCTTAAAATTTAAATTCACTTTGAATTTCTAACAATTCATACTATAGTGAATAACCCTGTGTTTGTTTATTTTTTTGAGATGCTAGAATTTTAACCCCTTAAGGCCTGTTTTGGCCATGTTGTACGTTAAGGACCAGAGCGGTGTTTGTGTTTAGCTGTATAGTAATTATACATTGTTTTTTTTCAGGACAAGAAGGGCTTTCTTTACATACCATTATTTGTATCATGTTATATATTCTACTTTAAAAAAATAAAAATAAAGTATGGTGAAAAATTGAAAAAAAAAGTTTTTGGACTTTTACTTGAAAAATCTTTTACTTATCTACAAAAGCTAATGAAAAAAAACTGCTAAATAGAACCAAAATGTTGTCCTGAGTTTAAAAACACCCAGTGATCACATGCTTTTTTTTGTGTGTGCAAATTATAGGGCTATAAGTACAAGTAGGAAATTGCTGTTTCAATATGTATAGTCCTGAGAGTGCTATCTTATCTTCTTTTTATATATATATATATATATATATATATATATATAATTAATTTATCAATAGTGACATTGTAACACCGTTATCTGTCTTAAATCCCCGAATCACACCCCACATGTACATATTTTTTTAAAGTAGACAACCCAGAGTATTCAATATGGGGTATGACCTGTCTTTTTTAGTAGCCACTTAGTCACAAACACTGACCAAAGTTAGCATTTATATTTGTTTGTGTGTTAAAAATGCAAAAACCGCTATCTTTGGCCAGTGTTTGTGATTAAGTGGCTACTAAAAAAGGCTGGACATACCCCATTTGCAATACCTTAGGTTGTCTTATTTTGCAAATGGTATGCAATCATGGGGGTAATTCTCATTCCTGGGCTACCATACACTCTCAAAGGCAACAAAACCAAACTGACAATATTCAATGAAAGAAAAAAAGTAAAATCAAGCCTTATATTTGACCCTGTAACTTTCAAAAACACTATGAAACCTCTACATGGGGGGTACTGTTATACTCAGGCGAATTTGCTGAGCACAAATATTAGTGTTTCAGAACAGTAAAACTTATCACAGCAATAATATCAGTGAAAGTGCCGTTTGTGTGTGAAAAATGCAAAAAACGTCACTTTCACTGACAATATCATCGCTATGATATGTTTTACTGTTTTGAAAGACTAATATTTGTGTTCAGCGAAGTCTCTCGAGTAAAACAGTACCCCCCATGTACAGGTTTTAGAGGTGTCATAGAAAGTTACAGGGTTAAACACAGTGCTAGCAAATTCAATTCTCTGGACTTTTGGCCTGGGTTGTCAGGCATGTCCCTTAAATTGCAATCAATAAAATTACTTAATTATGTAAAAATATTGCATAAATATGCACGTAGAGGGGCGTGGCCGAGCTGTACATGGAGTAGGACGCAGTCGACAAGTGCTCCTAGGCCCCAACCCGCCAAACGCCCGGTTAACGAAGCGAAATCACCGCAATCATGGGGAAAACTAAGCGAGGGGTTACCCCAAGGCCATCCCATGCCCCGACGCATTATACCCCGGGCCCCATGGACGACTATCTCGCCACCCCGCAGATTCTTGGCGGAGCGCGGGAACCAGACAAGATGGCGCCCGGGTCCCCGGGCTCGAGTGGCGGAAATGGCTCCTCCAGAGGTTCCCCGGGAGGGGATACATTGAGCCAAATGTCGGCTGACTTGACAGCGATCTCTGTGAATATGCTGACTCGCAGTGATAAAGCAGCGATGGTGGCGGAACTCCGGGCGGCAATACGAGAGGAGGTCATGGCAGTGAGGAGGGACCTAGCAGTGCTGGAGCAGAGGGTGGACAGCCTGGAGGAAGATCGCCTACAAACCTCTCACCGCCTACAATCAGCAGATCTGGTGGCTTCTCGACAGGGGAACATCATCCTGGATCTCCGACGCCAGGTGGAAGACCTCGATAACAGGGGCCGCCGCAACAACATCCGCGTGCGAGGTATGCCGGAGTCGGAAGGGGAATCACCCAGGGAGCTCCTCACGGGGCTCTTCCACCACATTCTAGGCGACGAGGCACCGATGGAGTTTGGCTTCGAGAGAGCGCACAGGGCACTCCGAGCCCCGCGGAGAGATGGTCTCCCTAGGGACCTCATCTGCTGCTTACAGTCTTTCCCACTAAAGGAGGCCATTATGCGGGCTGCCAGATCTCAGCGGGTCCTTCAATATGGCGACGCACAAATCTCCCTCTATCACGACCTTTCCTCGCTGACCCTGGATGCCCGCAGAGCTTTAAAACCCATCACAAGCTTGTTGCAGGAGAAGCGCATACCGTATAAATGGGGGTTCCCATTCAGCCTCCAGGCCAAAGTGGATAATCAGTGGCACATCCTACGCTGGCCCAATGAAGTTCCGAGATTTCTACAGGCAGCGGGCCTCCCGCATGTAGTGGTGCCGAATTGGATTCTGGAGTGCCCGCCGGCCCGTCCGACGGGCCCTGATGTCCCGGCAGAAACTCTCTCAGCGGCAGCATCATTGGGACCTCGCCGGCGCGGCCCGGGAGGTCCAGAAGAGTGAACAGACACCTGGACTCCCCCGGCACCTGACAGGGAAATTGGGGACTCTGGACTCAGGGGGGTATGGGACGAGCTGACCTATGCGGCCGTACACGACACCCAGGTGGACCTGCAGAGACTGAGACCCCGGTGAGGGGGGCGCCGACGTACAGCTGAATGCCCACCCTGGAGCCTGGTAGCAGAGCCGCATGCGGCCCCCCGATTGGGTAAGATCGGGGCTGGGGGGGCTGCCCCCGGACCCAGTTCTGTGGGGTCCCCCCCCGCCCCGGTAGCAGGTGGGCTCCGGTAAAGTTTGGGAGGGGGGTAGCCTCGGGGGGTGGGACGGAACAGTCCGGGGTTGGGGACGGGCCATGTACGCATTCAGCTTTTGGGACTCCGCAGGGGGGAATGCTCCATAGCAGGGGATGAGGGGGGGGGTCTGCTGAACCTCGGGGGGTTCACCTGGGTGCCCGGCTGGACAGTTGGAGACTTTGCGGGGGATAGGTTTAGATGGGGAGGGGCGGGCCTGGGGGGGCCTTTGGCTATTTGTGGCAGGGGTTCCCAGCTACACGAGGCCAGGAAGAGGCGAGAGTGAGAGAGGAGGGCATACAAGAAGTTAAGGGGGGGGGGAGAAAAAAAAAACAAAAAACAAAACCTACTACACCACAATTTACAATTCTCCACGGGGCAGGGACATGGGAGCTCATAAAGGGGGTCCAGAGACAAGATGCCGGGGCAGACCAAAGAAGGTGTCTTAGAGCAGCGCTCGCAGTACAGGTTAGGCCCAGTTGTTAAGTGTTAATGTTTTGGTTCGATAATACACGTGGAGGACAGATGTTGGGGTACCAGATTGAAGATCAGCGGGGGGCCCATTTAGGGTCATAGGGCGGCGAAGAAGCCTAGCCATTCAAGAGGAAATTTAAGTAACCAATAGGTCACAAGCGGTACCAGAGCCCGGGGGACCTCTGGGGGGAAAGGGGGGAGGAGGCCCGTCATGTAGAGTCCGAGGGCAGCAAGGCAAACGGAGGGGGAGGTTCCCTAGTGGGGGACGGCGGGGACCCCGGGGCAGGGACCCCCTTTACTCCCAGGGATTACAGGCGACGGACACTCCCACCAGCGGGTTGGGGGAGACTGAGGGGCCGGTCACAGACGGACACTACATATACGAGCGACAGGCGACACAAGTGGTTTATACCACACCCCACGCAACAGACCTTAGTTGTATATAAGGGCCGGAGTCTAGACGGTCAGTAGGTAAGGGACTACTAGACGTTACCCCGGACCAAGGTCGGACGTTGCATTTCCTAACTGCACTTGCGGGTGGAGCTCGGCTCTGACTCCCGCGCCCCCTCCCCCGCCTCGCTCCCGGGTCGCGGGTGGACACTGGTGCCTATGGCGGCCCCGGTGGTGGGTCGGGCTGGGGGACGTGAGGGGGCGGAGACCGGGTCTCGGGTGCGCCCGGCGCAGCTAAAGCTGTGGTCGCACAATGCCAGGGGCCTTAATATCCCGGAGAAACGCTCCCAGTTGCTGCGTCAGCTCTGGGCGGAGAGGGTGTCCGTGGCGTTCCTGCAGGAGACGCACTTCGTGAGTGGGGCCCACCCCAAGCTCGGAAACAACCGATTTCCACAAGGATACTATGCATGTCACCCAGACGCCAAGAAGACGGGCGTCGCGATCCTTTTCTCACATTTGATCCCGTACCAACACAAAGAATTACTCGCAGACCCAGGCGGGAGATACCTATTCCTCAAGGGTACCATAGCGGACCACGCCTACACGTTCGCCTGTGTCTATAGCCCGAACTGAGCACAACACACCTTCCTAGCCAAAACGTTAGCGAAACTAGAACGATTTAGGGAGGGATTTGTGGTTCTGGCGGGTGACCTGAATCTGCCGTTGGACCCGCGGGTGGATTCCTCGAAGGGCTCTAGCGCCATACCCACACACTGTCTTCACAAGGCCAGACGGGCCCTTAACTCGGTAGGGTTGGTCGACAGCTGGAGGGTTACCCACCCTGAAGAGAGGGATTATACCTATTATTCCCCTACACATAAGCAGTATAGCCGCATTGACTACATCTTTCTGCCCCAGGAATTCCTGACACAACTCCAGGGCGCCGCAATAGGGACCACGTGCCACTCGGACCATGCCCCGGTCACGGTGCAGATGCACTCGCCTCTATTCAAGCCAGCAGACCGTCAATGGAGGCTCAATGAGACGTTCCTGTCGGACCTCGAGGCGCGCTCCACAGCCCAACAACTCCTTACCCAATATTTTGCAGACAATGATTCCCCGGATGTGGCACCACTAATGGTATGGGAGGCGCACAAATGTGTCTTGAGGGGACACTTTATCTCCATAGGTACCAAGCGTAAGAAGGAGAAAGCGCACCGTATAGCAGAACTCCTGAAGACGGTAGCAACGCTGGAGAACACGCACAAACAGACTGTAGACGATGACACATACCTCCAATTGACGAACGCACGGAAGGCACTCCGGGACCACCTCTCCCAGGGACACTTACTCACCCTAAGGAAGTCGGCCCGGTTTTTTTACGAGTACTCTAATAAGTGCGGCAAACTCTTGGCCAGAATGATCCGGAAACAGAGGAGGTCATCTCACATTCATAAGATATGTACCCGAGAGGGTAGAATCCACAGCATGCCTACTGGAATCATGGGAGCCTTTCGGGCCTACTACACGGACCTCTACAACTCACGGACAGATACCCGAGAAGCCTCAGAACAGCACAGGCGGAGGGGAATCGCCGAATATCTAGAGACCAACGTAACCCGCAGACTGTCACCGGAGCTTGCCGAAGAAATGGAGTGCCCCCTGACGCTGGAGGAGCTCAACGCAGCCTTGAAACGGTCCAAACCACATAGGGCCCCAGGACCAGATGGCTTTCCGCTCGCCTATCTCCGAACGTTCCAGGACACGCTCCTACCGCGCCTTTTGATGGGTCTGAACTCCTTACGGGACACGGGGAGCTTCCCCGCGGACTCCCTAGCGGCTACAATCACGGTCATCCCCAAAGAAGGCAAGGACCCCGCTAATTGTGCGAGTTATCGGCCTATCTCGCTATTAAACGCGGACTTGAAGCTTTTCACTAAGGCCCTATCCATGAGGCTAATGAGGATCATGCCGGATCTTATCCACCCGGACCAGGTGGGCTTCATTCCGGGCAGGGAGGCGAGGGACAACACCATAAGAGCGCTTAACATTATACACGTGGCTGGTAAGACCCAGAAAACTACGGTCCTCCTATCGACTGACGCCGAAAAGGCGTTTGACCGGGTCGACTGGGTCTTTTTGGCTGAGACGCTGCGACACATGGGCTTCGGGCCCTACATGCGCGGTTGGGTTTCAGCCCTATACACCACACCAACAGCAAGGATACGTGTCAACGGGGCCCTGACAGAAGCCTTTTCCATCGGCAATGGGACCCGGCAGGGCTGCCCCCTGTCGCCCCTCCTGTTTGCCCTCACCCTGGAACCGTTCCTGGAGGCGGTCAGACAGGATGGGGGAATAACGGGGGTTAGGATAGGGAGCGAAGAACACAGGGTGGCAGCCTACGCGGACGACATGCTCTTCTTCCTGGAGCAGCCCGTGGTCTCCATACCAAACTTATTACAAGCGTTTGCCGCGTATGGTAAAGTGTCCAACCTAAAACTGAATCTTGATAAGTCGGAAGCCATGCTGATAACACGCGAGAGGGACCTTGCCGACCACCTCCGCTCCCAATTCCCCTTTGCCTGGCTGGAAACAAAAGTCCGCTACCTGGGCACCTGGCTGCCGAAGGACCTCTCCCTCCTGTACCAACTCAACTTCCTTCCTATGCTCACAACTATACAACAGGACCTGGCACGATGGTCAGGACTGTATCTCACATGGTTCGGTCGCATTAGCGCAATCAAGATGAATATACTTCCGAGACTGCTTTATCTGTTTGCAACCCTGCCCACGCAGATCCTACAGGAATTCTTTCGGTTGGCAACCACGGTCATACGCAAGTTTGTATGGAACCAGAGACAGACGCGTATCCGCCGGGCGACCCTAGAGCGCCCCAAGATGGAAGGAGGAGTGGGGTTGCCATCTTTACTCATGTACTATCAAGCCGCGCACCTGCACAGGATAATCGATTGGCACGCCCTCCCGGGACCAAAACGATGGGTGACCCTGGAAAAGGAACAAATGCGAGGAGGCATCCCATCCAGACTCTGGCTGGGGAGTGCCACCTATCGGGACCTTCAGACTACTAATCCTATCATAGACGCCACACTGAGAGTCTGGTATAAGCTGCGCTACGCCCGGCAGCTGACGACTTCCCCGAACCCCTTGACTCCCATCACGTTTAATCCAGACCTGGCGGGAGGATTATATCCGGCGGCTCTTACACGCTTCCAAGCCTCGGACTGGAACTATCTACATCAATGGAGCGAGGGTGGCAAGATCAGAAGCTTACGGGACCTAATGGGAGATCGACTCCCCATGCCGTTGGACTCTTTCCACTATCACCAGATAAAGGCATATCACACCCACCTACCAGGGAAGGCCCATATACATAGGCAGCTTACAGAGTTTTTAGAACTATGCACCGATAGGAAACATATCGAACACGGTGTTTCCCGTATGTATGGGTCCCTCGTGCGGACGGCAGATTCGGGTCCCTTGGGCTTCACCGGTAGATGGGAACAAGAGACTGGAACCCAGTTGACGGATCTAGAATGGGGAAAAATCTTTCTACTGACCCATAAGTGCTCGATTAGTTCCAAATTTCAAGAAACTAGTTACAAACTTTTGACACGGTGGTACCGCACGCCTGATACTCTTAGACACCTGACACAGGCGGACGTGGGGGAGTGTTGGCGATGTGGGGCGGAACTAGGCTCATACCTGCACATTTGGTGGTCTTGCCCACACATAGCTCCATTTTGGCAAATGATTAATACTAAGATCAGGGAGATTACAGACACAGACCTCCCCTTCCAACCCTTGCAGATGCTCCTGAACCATACACCCACACCCCTGAGCAAATACAAAAACTCGCTCACCATACAATTGCTCACCGCAGCCAAAACACTCATACCCCTACACTGGAAGGCCCAGACAATTCCCACATATAGACAGTGGGTGGATAGAGTGGAAGCCATCCACGAAATGGAACTCATGACGGCCTCCCTGCAGGAGCGCTTGGACAAGTGCGCCCTCAAATGGTATCCCTGGAGCTCCTACCTTGAGAAGGGTGCAGCATGAGTAGCAGTAAGACCGAGGTCACACCGACTCAGGACGTAGTACACAGTAAGCCTAGTAGGACACCCATAACCCTCGTCGGACGCCAACACAACATCTGACTCTTCCCGACAGAGAGAACTTGAGACCGCCCCAGACCAATAGATACAAATAGGGTGACAAGACTATAAGGTCGACAGCCCCCTACATGATACGGGAAGAACAGGATAGGCACTGGTCGACACAGGCGGACATCCGCCGGGAGCACGGACGGGAGCCCCCCACCCCGAGGGTCCCACCATTGGAGGTGGAGAGGCGGGTAACTAAACCAACACCATCCTCCTGGACGAGACCCATACCGAGTGAGGGGTCCCACAGAGTTATACTCGTTTCCGATAGGGTGTAGAGTGAGCCCCATAGTCTTCACAGTGAGGTGAACTAAACCCCAGGACGTAAGGCGAGAGGAAAGTTTGTAGCCCTAGAATGGGTCCATATAACATGGGCGAGTGGCAGGCTCAGGCCTCCATACAATGAACAACGCTACTCGACGGGCAGAAATTGTAGGTACTGTGTCTGCAAGCAATGATAGCATAGAGCATGTAAGCGTAGGACGGATAGGGGAGGGGGGTGGGAGGGCGGGGATCAGACGGGAAGACCGCTGCAAGGGAAGGGAGGAAAAGGGACAAATTGCCACACAACCGCTGTAAAGGGAATGTTGCCTTTTTTTTTTTTCATATTTCTTTGTTTCCACACTGTATAACGCATTTGATTGGTATCCTGTACATGATATGTGAAACAATAATAAAAAGAGAATGACAAAAAAAAAAAATATGCACGTAGAATTTAAATATATATGGATATTTATATATTTGAAGTCTACGTGTATATTTATAAAATTAGTTATGTAATTACGGTATGTATATAAACATGTATATTTCATATTTTTATTTATTTATACATAGATTTATATTTCATTTCATTCTAAATGTATAAATACTGTTAGAATAAAATTACATATAGATATATAATTTTTTTTAATTATTAAAAAAAATTTGTATATACTTTTTATATTTTATATATATATAAAAAATTCTGCTAGTCCAATAAAAAAGGTATTACAAGATAAGAATTTTATCTGTTTTTTACATCTACATCACTGGACTAATACGGCTACAATCTCTACTTGAACACTATATATATATATATATATATATATATATATATATATATATATATATATATATATATATATATATAGTTATATATATACGTTTGTAATTTAATTATAAGTGTATTTTTATCTGAATATATGTGTATATATAAATATAAAAATACACTTAGTATGACATATATATATATGATAGACATATATATATATGATATATAATATATATACATATATAGATATAATACATGTGTATATATATCTTTTATATAAATATATATATATATATATATATATATATATATATATATATGTATACACATATATTATTTTTTTTACACAGATTGAATTGTTTTAAAACTTTATTTGTGATTTTCCACTTGCAGGGAGACTGCCTGTCAGCACAGACAGTCCCCCTGCAGGCAGATACACAGGCACCTATTGCATGTCATGTGATCGAGCGATCACGTGGCCGCAGGGTCCTTATCTGCCACGGAGAGACTGTCTGGGGGACCGACGGCGATCAGTTAAGTACCCCAAGACCGTTATGACGGTTCAGGACCGTCATCGGTCCTCAAGGGGATGTTTCCGATGACAGTCCTGAACCGTCATCGGTCCTCAAGGGGTTAAAGAAATATAACTATATAGTACAGGTAAAATGCAGTTGAACAGATCCTTGTGAAATATATATTAATGTTAAAATATTACATCGATTGCATAGAATGTTATTCTTGTTGAAGAATATTTAGGTATAAACTGCTGCGATATTAGAATAGAGATATATTAAATATACCTATAGTGGTCCATTGCTTGCTCCCAGAATGCAATGCTCATGGCCTCCTACACCGCATTATTGGATTAAGCTTATGTATTGCTACAATGTGTTGTGCACATTTCTCACTGAAATATCGGAAGGCAAACTGCAGGTAAAACTGCATCTTTACACTTGTTAAAGCTCTACTAGCACATTAGATTTGGTATTCTCGGTGCTTGGCTAAACACTCATACATTTGGAAATATTTTGTAGAAAGGATAATTGCTTCTTCAAGTTTGCTGTAAGTGAACAAGAGAGATTTCAAATATTTTCCAAAGCTTTATTTGACGAAACGGAAAAATTTCTGCGTTTATGATTGTTACAAACATCTGCCTGCTGTATCTAGTTATACATGCTTTTTTTTTTGTCTGGGTTGATGACATTGTTCATTTTGAAGGAACACTTTTTAAACAAAGATGTATTCCTACTACTAAAGTATCCCTCTGCCCATGCCGTTGTTCCTCAGTGATGGCTCACTCTCCTCCTTTGCCGACATCAGCCGCATGTGCGTTGAGAGTTGGGGACATTAGGCCTTCCCCAGAGGAAAGCGTTCACTCAGTTCTTTCATATAGAGATTTAATAGACACTGGATATGTCCTCTTGCAAAGCGTGAGGATGTCCCTTGTCATTTCACAGACTCAGACACCGTGAAACTACAGGAAGAGCCTCTGGTGGCTGGTAGACAGCCAGTAGAGGCAGTCTTAAAGGAATTCTATAGTGTTAGGAATGCAATGTTGTATTCCTAAAACTGTAGTGCCCTTTGGTGTCCGCCATGTAAAGGATAAAAAATAAAAATAAAAAAAATCTATTTTTTTTTTATTTACTCACAATTCTAGCACCGATGTCTCTTTGTCTCCTCCAGCGTCATTTGACTTGGGGTTAATGCGCTTGCACGGTGAATGCAGCAAGCTCATTAGGCCCTCCCCGTAAGAAAGCATTGCATCAATGCTTTCCTATGGGAATTTCACGCGTGCTGATTGTCCTCATGCAGAACGTGTGGACATCCAGCATCATTTAGGGGACCTAGAGTCCGATAGCATCCAGGAAGCGCCTCTTGTGGCAGTCTGACTGATAGATTTTAGTCCTGCAAGGTAATGTCTGCAGTTTCTCTAAATTGCAATGATTTACATTGCAGGACTAAGAAGGTCAGGGATACTGCACTTGGACCACTTCAGTGAGCTGAAGTTGTCTGAGTGACGATAGTGTCCCTTTACGAAAACTTGTTTATGCAATATGATCAAATGAATCTAAACAAAATGTTTAGATTTTAGCAACAGATAATGATTAGAAATATTGTCATGCTTATTTCTTATCTGTAGTTTCCATAAGGTGCATTCAGAAGCTATTCAGACCCCTTCATTTATTTCACCTTCTTTATTTTTTTGTTGTTGTTGCAGCTTTCTGTTATTATTGCTTAAATATTTTTTTCACCTCAATCTACACTCAATATTGTATAATGACAAAGAACATATACTAAACAGAAAAAAAATGAAATGTATGCACATAATAATTCAGACACCTAACTCGGTACCAAACTGAAACACCCTTGGCAGCTAAAACAGTCTCAAATGTTTTTGGGTGTGATTCGACAATCCTTGCACACCTGGATTTCGTTAGTTTCTGCATCTTCGCAGATCCTCTCAAGCGCCATCAGTTTTTATTTGCACTGTCTGTGGACTGCCGTTTTCAGGCCCCCCCCCAGATATTATCAATCGGGTTCAAGTCTGGGCTCTGTCTCAGCCACTCAAGTACATTCACGGTTGTCCTTGAGCCACTCTTGCGTTGTCTTGGCTGGGTGCTTTGGTTCATTTTTGATCTGTTGGAAGGTGAATATATGGCCCAGACTTAGGTGCTGAGTGCTCTGGATCAGGTTTTAATTAAGGATATTTCTGTCTTTGTTTTGAATACTTTCTAAATGCACTGTATTTGAGATTGACTAAATCAAAATATAATCTCTGAACTGTGATTTATGGGTCACAGTAAACACTGCTTATCCAGGTTTGTTGTGTGCTGCAAAATATTGTGATGTTTCATGTCTCTTGTATTTTATTATTTCTGGTCTTGATTTAGAGTTTCATTCCTTTTTCAGAAATCTGTCTAATGTAGAGGAGATCGGCTGCTGTTCTTATATTAACTATGTTATCACAATGACAACATTGTATGTGCAACAGGTAATTATTATAATTATTGAAATAGTAGAATGTTACTTATATCTTAAATTTTTATTATATTAAATATGTTGTTTGAAAGAACTATTAAAGGGACACTATAGTCACCTGAACAACTTTAGCTTAATGAAGCAGTTTTGGTGTATAGAATATGCCCCTGCAGCCTCACTGCTCAATCCTCTGCCATTTAGGAGTTAAATCCCTTTGTTTATGAACCCTAGTCACACCTCCCTGCATGTGACTTGCACAGCCTTCCATAAACACTTCCTGTAAAGAGAGCCCTATTTAGGCTTTCTTTATTGCAAGTTCTGTTTAATTAAGATTTTCTTATCCCCTGCTATGTTAATAGATTTCTAGACCCTGCAAGAGCCTCCTGTATGTGATTAAAGTTCAATTTAGAGATTGAGATACAATTATTTAAGGTAAATTACATCTGTTTGAAAGTGAAACCAGTTTTTTATTTCATGCAGGCTCTGTTAATCATAGCCAGGGGAGGTGTGGCTAGGGCTGCATAAACAGAAACAAAGTGATTTAACTCCTAAATGACAGTGAATTGAGCAGTGAAATTGCAGGGGAATGATCTATACACTAAAACTGCTTTATTTATCTAAAGTAATTTAGGTGACTATAGTGTTCCTTTAAGGATTATTATTTTAATTGGAATTTCCAGATGACTGACTCCTGTTTATATACAATAGCACATATTATATGAGATGCTAAAGACTGTATTGGGGAAAATAATTATCATAACATATTGTTGCATCTACAGATTTTGTTTTTTGCTTGCGGTCTCAAATTTAAATATATTTCAGGGTCTCTGTAAAAACATGTCTGTTACCTTGCCTCCAATAAAAAACAGAACATGTTCTTGCATGTTGGGATATAAGCATAAGCAATATGCTGTAATCGACATGCTGTATGCCAGAATTACTGTTAAGCAAGATATGGGACATTGGAGAAAAGCCAAGACAACCAATATTTAAAATTAACTATATTCCACGACCTAAAAAAGTAAGAATGGCCAAGCAATCCATTTTCAGAAGAGCTTTTTGTAGGTCAGTAAGCCACATGCGGAACTGTGGCAAGTCTGATCCTATAAAACTAGATTCAAGGTCCACCCAACCCAGAGAAAAGGCTTTGACTACACCACCTGTGCTGTACATAGGTGAGCAAGACCTAAAAACCCTGCATGCCTTGGGCAATATGACAACTTCCTTTCAATTTGATGTTATTTACCCAAATAAAGTAATTAATAGCACACTGAAGATTGTCCAGGGGCATAATGGATTATCAGGACCCAGTCTAAAGGAATCAACAATAAGATGTATTACCAAGTAAGGGAGAGCAGTGGTCTGACATTGAAATTTATACTGAGATTGCGGCTGTGCCGTGTCTTGGACTGACAAATAAAGGGGCATAGGAAATCATTATCCAGGTTAACTTTATAACCTGAATGCAATCCAAATCTCAACAGTAACTCAATTACCGGGGAACAGAATACTCAGAGTCCAAAAGAATCAAAAGTACATTGTCCCGTGAATGTAAAACTAGTGATAAATGTATTATTTTTAATATAATTAAGAAGATTATCAAGGGATAAAACACAATCTTATCTCTAGGGTTCATTTAAAGCTCCCTGTTGGGACTCCTAGATAATCACAGAGGCCAGATTTCTGCAAACACTAGCGGAATGCTGTCACTTTAGATAACTTTTAGAACACTTTAATAAATATGATGAAAATAAGGAATTTCACTGTCACTTTTTAGAACACCGATAAATATCCCCCAATGCATCTTTATGAGAACCAAAATGTCTCTCCTAGGCGAGGCAGTTTTTTGTATATTCTTGGTTCCTTACACATTTTGTGCCTGTGTGAGTACTTCCAGAATCAACTATTTTGATGCTAAGGTACAATTTGAGAAACAATTTGACCAGACTGTTGCTGTTTGTGCTAATCTTGGCACTGCTCAGTTTGAACTACATATCCTAGAAAGCTGTTCTAAGCATTGTGTAAAATGCTATTCAAAAATCTCTAAAGTGCCATGTTTACCCATTATTGGACTTTAGATTGAGTAATTATTTATCTGATATGTCCTTACAGCTAAAGAGCAAAACGAAAGAGAAAGAAATGACCAACCAAGCTCCCATTGAGGAGTTTGTAAGACATGCACTGGTCTTTTGTGAGAGCCTTTACGATCCCTATCGAAACTGGAGGCATACAGTTACAGGGTATGTTTATAACTGATATTTGTCATAGATTTGTTTATATTTTGTTGTGTTAAAAATGGTCATCTAAATCACTTTATAGCACTGATTAGAAAAACAATTTTCTGAACATTTTAAAGAAACACTTCAAGCAACATGACCAGTACGACCCACTATACTGGTTATGGTGCCACGAGTGCCTTGCTGCCATGAACGGTTTGACAATTTACCTGGAGTCTTCCAAGCACCTGCTACTGCCTCCTTCACTGCAGATGGAATGCTCTGCCCTGTGCTAATCTTAGTGGTGCAGGGAGATTCACATTGGATGATAGCAGCTGACTCTCTCAGTCAATGAGCTGGCCAAGCACTGCAGGGCTTAGCTTAGTGGAGCTAAAAGAAGTTCTTTGCATGAGCTTTTAGCTCTAGAGCAGGCAGCGGTGGATACCTGCTGGACCCCCATTATCAAATGGCTTAACTGCATACCAGTGCCAGACACTACTAGTACCATTACCACTGCAGTAAGTGCTTGGTGCTTAGAATGTTCCTTATAAGTGTGGGGCCATTTCTTTTTTATATTTAGTGGTGACATTTATGCCATGATCTTTGTTCCTGATCCAAAAGTAAATGAATAAGGATTTACAATTTAAACATGAGCAGCTGCTGAACCAAAAATGTATGTATGTATTATTATAACATTGTAACCTTAAAGGGGCACTTACTGCTAGGGCTTAAAGTAATTTTTTATTTTATTTTTGAAAATTCTTTATTTGTGGTGCATAGATGATACAAACACGTTTGCAACACCACAATAGCTATTGCTAGCTTTTTAAAATGCTTGCAAAGGACATTGGCTTGGCATGCAAAAAACATTGCAAATACTTTGCACATTTTATAAAATATTGAAAGTGAGCATGCAAAACTTGAGTCAGTACATACACGGAAAGGTGAAACGAAGCTTGGTGATTGACTCGTCTGACAAAACAAAAATAAAGATAAACAACAGAGGCTGTATAGCTGAGTGAGAAAAGGTTTCCTGGGGGGTCATTTATAAAGAAAATAATATAATATATCAGGTATAAGACTAACAGACCAGGCTGGGCTCAGAGAGCAGATAAGGAAGGTGGAAAAACAAAAGAAACATCAGGAGAGTATTTCCCCATATAGCTAATTAAGGCTTATAGTTCCCCCTGCAGTAACCATGCTACAATCCCCATTTACCCTATGCCTTGTATCGGTAGAGCACAGTCCCTGCCCATACTGGAGCGTGCCAGACTTTGAGGCCCAGGTGAGAGGCAGTGCATTGCGGCGACCAGGACTGGGGCTCTCCATGGCTTATCAGGCTGGGTGCAGGGTTGTGGCTTGTTCCATGTCGGTTCCTGCCTCCGTGCCGCTTTTAGTTTTGTGGAGCTCCGCTGCTTGCACTTCTACCATGTTGGAGCCTTCACCGTCATCACCTTTTGCCATCTCTAATGGGGATCTGGAGCCTGTTGTTGGTGTTTCAGTGGGGTATGCTGTGAATCACATTAGGGTCAAATAATCAACTGCTTCCAGAATTCGTCAAAGTGCCTGTTTATCCTGGCTTTCATATCTGAGAATGCCTCGCAGATGGTAGGTAAACATGCAGTTTCTGCCATTTTGTTTGTGTCGCTGTGATGTTCGACTGCTTGGATGACTCTGATCTGCCTGTGTGCAAGCACTGGGCTGCCTCCCAGAAGTGAACCGGGATCATCCCCACCGGTCCAAGGGGTGAGGAAACAGGGGTCTCGCTGGCAAGTAGTTCCCTCTAGGTCTCTCTGGGCTGGGTGATCGGCTGCTTTATCCTCCCATTGGTTACCAGGCCGCATCAGCAGAGTGGAGGAAGGGAGACTTTCTGCAGCTTGTCGACTGTCACCAAGTGTGTCAAGTAGGTCAGCGGGTTGCCGCATCGCAGAATTTGTCTTTTTTATCATAGATTGTGTTTGTACATACGTCGTAGGGCAAATTAGTAGAGGAGTTCACTTAACATGCGACTCTCCTTCATGACAGTCAGCTGATAGTCATTTTTAATGCGCTGTAAAGAAAAAATACATACATACCAGAAGCAAGAGTATTATTTTCCTTTTTAAATTTTTTTATTTTTAATATATTTTATACAATTTGCTACCTTATTTGAAATGTGCTTTTATGGAAATGCATAAATATGCCTTTAACTGAATGAAAAAGGGTTAATTATTCATTTCTTCCTGCTTTACAGACGAATTATAACTCCAGTAGAGAAAAGCAGACAGAAATACAAAGCAGCAGCTCTTACTGTGGAATTCATTCCCTTTTTTTACCGTGAGTAATGCAGTCTCATTAATTAAGGGCAATGATAGCAATACTCTGACATTATTATTATTATTGCCATTTATATAGCACCAACAGATTCCGTAGCGCTTTTATAGGGGGAATTATTAGAGGGGGAATTTAACTATAAATAGGACAATTACAAGAAAACTTACAGGAACGATAGTTGAAGAGGACCCTGCTCAAACGACCTTACATTAAACAATGTTCTTTTGATTCTAACCATTTACTTGTTTCTCTATTGTAGAGTGTTTTCAAGAAAGTGAGCATCTCAAAGAAAGCCTAAAGTGTTGCCTACTGCACCTCTTTGGTGCTATTTTATCTGGTGGACAGGTAAGATGATGGTTTTTTTTTTTTCCCCCCTAGTGGAAACCTTGAATATTCTGTTTTAGAACTGCCACATCATTTCAGTTTTTAACTGCATGTTAGCAAGTACTAACTAAAACCAATCACAGGCACGTTCCACACCGCTCTAAATTGGCTCATTTCTAATATTTATGCTTTGTTCATCTTGTACCTCACTGTTATTCCCCTTGCAGATGATCAATTTATGGATGTTTTGGCAAAGTTTTTAGCATTATCAATGTTTTTTTCATTTGGAATATAAATATAAAATCAAATTGACTGAAACTGTATTATTCAATTCAAACACATGAAAAGTTAAATGTATTGTCATACTAATGGCGGTTTAATGTTCTCTCCCAAAACCCTTTCAGTTGTTAGTTTCCCATCTATTTTACATCTCTTTGGCCTTTTATTTTTTTCCATTCTACCTCACTTGTTTGTTCCTTATTTTTAGTATTTAAACCTGACCTTTTATGACCTCTCAATTAATGTATATGACCCAACTTAAATAATCCACATTTGGACTTATTCCCTAAACTCCCAAAAAAAACCCACCTACCCCAAGCATGCAAAACAGTGCTCTACATGTTCAGCAAAGAAGTGCAAGAATGTAAATTCCTTCAGCCTATCAATGCTTTTTTTGCTGGGATTTATACATTAAGTTCTGAATTGTGAATTAAAGACACATTGCAAATGTGCAAGAGACACCTTTTAACCTCACATTCTTTAGATAAATATATATATCTCACTAACTGGAAATCCTGTGAGTGCAACACAAATTTTTGCATTATTTACACAACACGGGTTGGCACCTAGGTATTGTAATAGATATATTTTTGGTTAAAATATATATATCTATCTATCTATATACCTATATACAGTTGCAAGAAAAAGTATGTGAACCCTTTTAGAATGATATGGATTTCTGCACAAATTGGTCATAAATAGTGATGTCCCGAACTGTTCGCTGGCGAATAGTTCCTGGCGAACATCGCTTGTTCGCGTTTGCCACGGATGGCGAACATATGCACTGTTCGGTCCGCCCCCTATTCGTCATCATTGAATAAACTTTGACCCTGTACCTCACAGTCAACAGACACATTCCAGCCAATCCGCAGCAGACCCTCCCACCTCCTGGACAGCATCCATTTTACAGTCATTGTGAAGCTGCATTCTTAGTGAGAGGAGGGACAGTGTAGCTGCTGCTGATTTGATAGGGAAATTGATAGCTAGTCTAGTGTATTCAGTGTCCACTACAGTCCTGAAGGACTCATCTGATCTCTGCTGTAAGGATAGGACCCCAAAAAGCCCTTTTTAGGGCTAGAACATCAGTCTGCTTTTTTTTTCTGTGTAATGTAATTGTAGTTGCCTGCCTGCCAGCCTGTGTGTCAGGCTCACAGCATATACTGTGCCCACTTGCCCAGTGCCACCACTCACTCACTGGTGTCACAATAGCTTGCATTTAAAAAAAACAAAAACTTTTTGGACTGTAATATAATAGCAGTCAGTTTCCTTCACGAGTGTGCGTTTCAGAGCCTGCCCAGTGCCACCGCTCACTCACTGGTGTCCCAATAGCTTGCATTTAAAAAAAAAAAAAAACTTTTTGGACTGTAATATAATAGCAGTCAGTTTCCTTCACTAGTGTGTGTTTCAGGGCCTGCCCAGTGCCACCACTCACTCACTGGTGTCCCAATAGCTTGCATTTAAAAAAAACAAAAAACTTTTTGGACTGTACTATAATAGCAGTCAGTTTCCTTCACGCGTGTGCGTTTCAGGGCCTGCCAGGGCACAGTGTCACACCAGTGCAACTCATATCTGGTGTAACAGTAGTGTACATTTAAAAAATAAAAATAAAATTTTGACTGTAATAGGTTGAATAGCAGTTAGTTGTCTGTCAGCGTGTGTGTCAGGCTCACAGCGTATACTGTTCCCACTTGCCCAGTGCCAATTTAGGAATGTTAGGTGATTTATACCCTTTATGGATTAAAACCAGACTCTGCATCAACTATGTAATTTTCCATAGGAGTTTTGCCATGGATCCCCCTCCGGCATGCCACAGTCCAGGTGTTAGTCCCCTTGAAACAATCACTATTCTGGCCAGAAAGAGTCCCTGTGGGTTTTAAAATTCTCCTGCCTATTGAAGTCTATGGCGGTTCGCCCGGTTCGCCGGTTCGCGAACATTTGCGGAAGTTCGCGTTCGCAAAACGAAAATTTTATGTTCGCGACATCTCTAGTCATAAAATGTGATCTGATCATCATCTAAGTCACAACAATAGACACTCGCAGTCTGTTTAAACTAATAACACACAAAGAATGAAATGTTGCCATGTTTTTATTGAACACACCATGTAAACATTCACAGTGCAGGTGGAAAAAGTATGTGAACCCCTAGACTAATGACATCTCCAAGAGCTAAATGGAGTGAGATGTCAGCCAACTGGAGTCCAATCAATGAGATGAGATTGGAGGTGTTGATTACAGCTGCCCTGCCCTTTAAAAACACACACCAGTTCTGGGTTTGCTTTTCACAAGAAGCATTGCCTTATGTGAATGATGCCTCGCACAAAAGAGCTCTCAGAAGACCTACGATTAAGAATATTTGACTTGCATAAAGCTGGAAAGGGTTATAAAAGTATCTCCAAAAGCCTTGCTGTTCAGCAGTCCACGGTAATCCAAATTGTCTATAAATGGAGAAAGTTCAGCTGCTACTCTCCCTAGGAGTGGCCGTCCTGTAAAGATGACTGAGAATCCTAGAGTGTCAGCTAAAGACTTACAAAAGTCACTGGCAAATGCTTGTCGACTGTTAGCGAATCTACAATACGTAAAACCCTAAACAAGAATGGATTTCATGGGAGGATACCACAGAGGAAGCCACTGCTGTCCAAACAAAACATTGCTGCACGTTTACAGTTTGCACAAGAGCACCTGGATGTTCCACAGCAGTACTGGCAAAATATTCTGTAGACAGATGAAACCAAAGTTGAGTTGTTTTGAAGAAACACACAACACAATGTGTGGCGAAAAAAAGGCACAGCACACCAACATCAAAACCTCATCCCAACTGTGAAGTATTTTGGTGGGGGCATCATAGTTTGGGGCT
The DNA here is from genome assembly GCA_933207985.1 of Pelobates cultripes. Taxonomy (NCBI): domain Eukaryota; kingdom Metazoa; phylum Chordata; class Amphibia; order Anura; family Pelobatidae; genus Pelobates; species Pelobates cultripes. The sequence continues at coordinate 47,328,521 of OW240918.1, read as the reverse complement.
GCTTTGCTGCGTCAGGGCCTGGACAGATTGCTATCATCGAAGGAAAAATGAATTCCCAAGTTTATCAAGACATTTTGCAGGAGAACTACCAGCTGAAGCTCAACAGAAGATGGGTTTTGCAACAGGACAATGACCCAAAGCACAGAAGTAAATCAACAACAGAATGGCTTAAACAGAAGAAAATATGCCTTCTGAAGTGGCCCAGTCAGAGTCCTGACCTCAACCCGATTGAGATGCTGTGGCATGACCTCAGAAAGTGATTCACACCAGACATCCCAAGAATATTGCTGAACTAAAACAGTTCTGTAAAGAGGAATGGTCAAGAATTACTCCTGACCGTTGTGCACGTCTGATCTGTAACTACAGGAAACGTTTGGTTGAAGTTATTGCTGCCAAAGGAGGTTCAACCAGTTATTAAATCCAAGGGTTCACATACTTTTTCCACCTGCACTGTGAATGTTTACATGGTGTGTTCAATAAAAACATGGCAACATTTCATTCTTTGTGTGTTATTAGTTTAAGCAGACTGTGATTGTCTATTGTTGTGACATAGATGATCATGATGAGATCACATTTTATGACCAATTTGTGCAGAAATCCATATCATTCCAAAGAGTTCGCATACTTTTTCTTGCAACTGTATGTGTGTGTGTTTGTGTGTGTGTATGTATATGTGTGTGTATATATGTATGTGTGTGTATATATATTGTGACAAAAGTACTCCTTTCCCTTGGTACCTTGTCCTGGGATTGGGGTGTTACACACAGTCTTTTCAGGCTTTAGAGACACTTCACACGCTGGATGAGGTAAACTGACTTGCTCTTTTATTGAGGTTCCAAAATAAATGCACAGTAAGGCATAAAGGTAACAAAATATATCAAACAAAAGCCTTGCTCTTCTGAGCACTAACTAAACAAAATAATCAGCTAACTGGGTTGGATGGCTTGTCCATTTCCCAACATAAACATAAACAGCCTTACTGCTTCAGGGTTTTCAGCTCTCTGTTTCCACTCACAGAAACCAAACACAATCTCCCTTCTTCCTTGGCAGGGGAGTACTTTATAGCACTGGCAATTGACAATCCTTTTCAGGTGAGTTAGATTAGGATTCAAACTCCAGAACTGGACTTCTCACCAAGCAACTTCCAAAATGTGGAGTGGAGCACTGGCCCACCCTACTCTCCAGGTGCTCCACCCCAGGGCCCAAATATACACATATTTAAAGTGCAACATTCATTAGAACATAACACATTTCACTGGGGCTAATTACACAAAGTAAGAACCTTGCAAAATCTGGGGAGGTATATAGGTTCCTTCCAGCACAATTCCTTGCTTTCTGTCACAATATATATATATATATATATATATATATATATATATGTATATATCTTTTATTTCTATTTTTTATTTGACAGACTGATTTATTTATTTCTTTTTAAATTTGGCATACTGATTTATTTATTTTTAAATTTGGCATACTGAAAGAGCCACTTGAAGTATGAGCCTAGGCAAAATGGTTTTCTGTCTGGATGGGTTGCAAAATTTGAGATTTGTAAAAAAAAAAAATTCTACCATCCTGTTAATGTTAACATTTAAGATTTTGGTATTGAAAAGATTTTTTTTAAAAATTTAACTTTGGCAACCTTTTTAAATTGCAATTGAATGTCTGAAGCTGACTTGCAAAATTTCCCCTTCATTGCTATTTTAGTTTGAATTTTGAAATTCAGTGGCAATGGTAGGAATGCATATCTAGTGGCTGTCTGATAGACAGCCAGCAGAGGCAGTCTTATCATTGCAATATAAACATTGCAGTTTCTTTAAAACAGGGCTAAGTGGGACAGGGACACTCAATGAGATGAAGTGGTCTGGTTGCCTATAGTGTCTTTTTAAGTTCACTGACAATTGGTGTTTCCTGAGTAAATCTCTTTGTGTCCGTTAACCTCAGGATAGAATTAATACATTCAAAATATATTGCCTGCTAAATAATGATTTGCATTCATAATTACCCCTTAAAGGATGCATGCCAGAATGTTTACCCTGCAGGAATGGCAATGTTTTCATCCAGGGTTTAAATGCCTCTACCGGCTGTCACTCAGCATATTGCCAGACATGAGCACTACACTTCTTCTAGCACAATTTATAAATGAATTGTTCCCATACAACAGTTTAAAATAGTGTTGTTTGTGCCATGACAGGTACAATTAAACCAGGGTGGTTTGCCTCTGTGTTGGTAGTGGTCCCTAAGGGTCAATGTCGTTGGGGCATGATCAGACCAGAGTATGTTGCCTCTGTAACAATGGGAGATGTTGGGAAGGAGCGACCCGGATACTAGAATGAGGTTAATTCTGGCGTGGAGAATGAGGTTAATTCTGGCGTAGCAGTTTGTGCACTGCTGAATAATAGGAATAATCCCTATCTGAGGGGTGTTGCGTTCTCCAGACATCATAAAGCCCATGTTCCATTAGTAATTTTGTGAGTGCTTTGCAGTTGGCCTTGAGGGTGGTATGTCTGTGTGAGTCATGAGGTATAGTGGTGTCTACTCGGGAGTCTATGGAATGGTTAAGGTCCCCGCATACTATCAAGGGGTTGCCGGTGGTCATTGGTAATTTCACGAGGACCTTGTGGAAGAAGTTTCTTTGATGTTCAATTGGGATATACAGGCCTCCTATGGTGTATTGTAGATTGTTGATGACACATTGGAGTATCAAGTACCGTCCCTGGCCATCTTTTTTGATAGTGAGAATTTCTACTGTTAATGAGCTGTGGAAGAGGATGGAGACTCCTCTGGATTTTGATTTTGAAGAGTGAGTTGGATGATATTGTGTTGGGTAGTCTTTGTGACCAAATTTGGGAACCCTGGAGGTAACAAAGTGTGTCTCCTGTACACACACTATATCTGCCCTGATACGTTTGACATACTCCAGTAACATTTTATTAGTATTTAGACCTCTGGTGTTATGAGAGTATATATTCATGGTTCAAAGTTGTGGCTTTGTTTAAAACGTAGTCTAGTACTGTGGAGGTGTATGAGGTACCAGCTGTAATCTTGCTGAGAAAGAGAGAGGTTAGCAGGAGGGGGTGGGTGGATTGGGTCAAAGGGTATGTGCAAGGTGACCTGTGTAGTCAAAAGTTAAAGATTAGATATGTGTAATCGATCTCTGGTTGTCGGGGTATGAGGGTCGTACCGTCGGGGTTAGGAGTGTTAACTTCCTAATAGGTGGCTGTTTGGGCTCCAATGTGGGTTGTCGTGTTGGAGCAGAAACTAAACATATAACGATAGGTTATTTAAAAACAAAAATTTGCAATGTCGGCCTAAACATAACATTGTTCTTCACATAGTATGTGGCTATACAGAGGTGATTTAGTTTCAGTATCTGTACATGACAGTCTCTCGTGCTGCACTCAAAGCAGTTTGGGAATGCACTCTGGGCATTTGCAGATGTCAGCACCAAATGGCTCAGGAGGACTCAAGTGTAGGTTTGAGATGCACAGTTGCAATCACGTCTCCCCACAGGGAGTCGAAGTGTAGGTTCCGCTCTGTATGGGCCGCCTTGTGAGATAGGTCCCACGCCCTGTGTGTGTGTTACCCCAAGTAATGTCATTGAGACCTGGGTGTTTGTGAGCTGCAGAGGATTTGAAGGTGGTGGTGTGCTGAGTGTAAGATGTTTTTGTCACGCTAAATTGCGTGTAGTCAGAGTGCCCATTGTGTCACGCCTCAGCTGTCTTTGGCAGTTCTGGTCCTGACCACATATCAGATATATCGTTGCGGTCATTACCCCTGTTATCCATGTGCATATCAGTCCTGTTCTAGGGCGCCATATGCGCTGTCTAACCTAATTACGTAATTGTAACAATTCTGTGGCAATGATCATCTAAACTGCTATTGCTTGCAGTTCTAGTTGAGGAACACTGGTAGTCTAGTTTGTCGCCTGTTAGTGGCGTGTGGCACGTGTCCGTCTTTATTTGGGTGGCGGCACGTTGTGGGGTCTGACCCATATGGAGCGAGGGCAGTTGCGAAAAAGGTGCAGGCTGTCAGTACTATGCTGGGTAGTCAAACAGTGCTCTGCCCGCATTTTCATGCAGGTGGAGTCCTGTCCGTGTGAGGTTGCAATTCCTGTCCGTGCTGTCCTTGATATTCTGACCCATATGGAGCGAGGGCAGTTGCGAAAAAGGTGCAGGCTGTCAGTACTATGCTGGGTAGTCAAACAGTGCTCTGCCCGCATTTTCATGCAGGTGGAGTCCTGTCCGTGTGAGGTTGCAATTCCTGTCCGTGCTGTCCTTGATATTCACATGTCAGTTACCATTTGCTAGCACAGTGCTTGGATTAGCCAGCCCCGCTATGTCAATGTAATATGCTGTCTGTAACATTAAGACTGGAGAATAACTTTTTGGCCATAAACAGTGTACACTCATCAATTATGGAAATGTAAGGGTGTAGCGCTGTGGCTTAAGTTGGGGCTTCGTAGCAACCTTTTACACATGTCCACTCCATATCAGGCTGGCAGCATTTGGATGGTATTGACTTGGGGACAGCCTGACATGGAGTGAAGACAGAGACAAGATTACAAGTTTTTGCCGAGCAGTCGGCTATACATTTATGCACATGCAACAGGCATTGTTAGTCCCAGTTTGGAACAGCAGGGACTTTGTTAACTCTGCTAGCAAGATACTCCTAAGAGCTGGGCCTTTGCAGGGTCACTATACATGTTATCTAAGATATAGCTATGTCAGGTTGATGTGGTTGTCTTAACAAAATAAAACTAAGAACAACTGTTAAACCATAATGAAGTGCAACTAGTTGGTATACAGGTATAGTGGAGTAGTACTTGCGACTTAAGTAGGTGCTGCACAGCAGTGCAATTCATGTGCCTATTCTATGTCTGGTTGGCAAGCTTTCTTGTTCTGAAGGCCCCAATTGCTGAGCAGTTTTTCACCTTCCTCAGGGGAGTTAGTGATGTCTCCGTCCTTGGTAATAAACAGCTGCGTGGGGTATCCCCATCTATAGCGGATTCCCTGGTTCCTTAGCTCTGTCATGACTGTTTGAAATTCTCGCCTGCGTTGCAGGGTTGCCGCTGACAGGTCAGCCATGATGCGTACGCTGGGTTACCCTTCGTGCAGGTTAGGCCTAATTCTGCAGGATCGGAGGACCAGCTCTTTTATATGGTAGTAATGTGCCAGAAGAAGAATGTCGCGAGGTGTTGTGTCCAGTAATTATTTCGGTTTAGGGACTCTGTGGACCCTATCAACAAGCAGCATATCTGCAGGGATTCCCGGCGCATAAGCATGCATAAGTTCCCTAACATAGACTTGGAGATCATTTGGTAGGATAGATTTGGGAACCCTCCCGTAGGCGCAGATTATTTTGTCATGCCCTGTCCTCAGCGTCTGCCATGCAGGTCTCCATAGTCTCCAACTTAATTTCCAGGACCTGGACACGATCTGCCATGTCATTGTGTGCAGGGGACAGTTTTTTGCATTTCTTTTTCAAGTGGGCTATTCTGTTGTTCAAGTCCAGGACCTCTTTTTTTCAATTGATCCGCTGTGGATTGCCACGAAGCGATGAGCTTGGTAGACATGGCCTACATTGTACGCTTTAAAGACATCTTTTGTGAGGCTGTCGGTCTATGTAAGTTCAACCCGAGTTGCCATGTGGCTGCTGGCGTCCGAGTCCTTGGCGCCATCTTGTAGGGCCGCTCGCGCGGCCTCTGATGCGAAGGACAGCTTTTAGCCAAAAATAATAAATCTTTTCAGCTTTAGAGGAAGATTTTTTTTGGTTTTATGCTGGGACATGTTGAAATAGAGGCTGTTTGAGATTTCTGCGTTATGAATATTCATTCAATTTGGAGCCCATGTGCCAGAGCAATTTCCTACACGGCCATCTTGCTCGGTGGTCAGCCACACCCCCCTCCATCTTATCACTTTTAAATTAAAGCTGACTGTCTACTGCAATTTATCCACTTGCCAAAGCTCAAAACGTGTGTTGCTCTTTATATCCTTATGGAATGCACAGCATGTCTTGTGACTATTTGACTATCCAAATAGAATGTAATGCACCTTAATCACGTAAGTGTGTGTATATGTGTGTGTGTGTGTATATATATAAACACTTTGGTCTGTATTGTAATACTAGTTATTGTATGAAATCATCTGTATACGCTACATGATAGGTGTAATGGAGCAACTTTATGTGTGTATTTCTAAACTACTGTGAGACAACTGAGATGTATTTAAATGTTATTTATTGTCATCACAACTTGTTTGCCATATTTCGTTAAATGCAGCCTGTGTTAAAGTGACACTATGAGCAGCATAACCATTACATGTCACTGCAGTGTGTAGAGTGCAAAGAGTCTTGGGGTACTGTCCCCTGGTTTATGTAAAACACATTTGAGGTAGTTTGACAAGAATGGCGTTTTCGAACACCTAAAGCCTGGCCTCTTGACTGCTGTTTGCTTAATGCAGAAATAAAGCATGTTAGAGCATTAAACTGGCTTTTGAAAAGGGGTTGTGGAGCTACTCAAAGCATTTGATACAAACCACAGGAATGGAATCCAATAACGTATTTCCCTGTAACCATTACTGTGAAATGAAATCAAACTTTAAACTATGTATCACACTTCACGCAGTAAAATAGGTTTATATTCCATAAAGTTATTGCTATTTTTTTGTCACCTAGCACGATTAAATAAGACATCTGTTCTCTTTCTACATCAACAGTACATTTCAGAGGGACCTTGTATATATGTGGGTGGGTGTGGAAAAATCAGAGACAAAGTAACTGACCATTACCAGTATTTCTTTTGTAATATGTGTTTTTTTTCCTTTAGAAAAATGCTCTCCAGGTCATCTCTCCTGCCACCATGGAAGTCCTTATGCGTCTCTTGGCAGACTGTGATACGTGGGATCACTGTGATCCTGATGCAGTGAGTTGGAAAGCAGAGTTGACCTTGAAATGCCTAACAGAGGTGGTGCACATCCTTTTGGTCAGCAGTTCAGACCAGCGGCAGGTGGAAATTAGCACAATTCTAGAGAACTACTTTAAGTTATTGAACTCTGACCATTCTGCTTTAACAAACTTGAGAAGATCCAGACAGTGGGAAAGCCGATTCATCTCTCTACAGATCAAGATGTTAGGCAAGTCTTCCATCCTGACTTTGTTATTCTGTTATATAGGCTTGTATGATTATATCAGTTTATTTGTTAAATCCATAAATATGAATTCTCCTACTGTACTGACAATGTTTTGTTTCGTTCTTCTAGAGTCTATGACCACAATGTTAGACTGCACAGACAGACCTGTCCTTCAAGCTATTTTTCTAAACAGTAATTGTTTTGAGCATCTAATCAGGCTGCTTCAGAATTGCAGGGTAAGTTATGGAAGCCTTTAATGCTAGTATAATTTCTATTTTAAAGGGCCACTGTTGGATCCTCTAGTATCCTCTCTATGTAAGAGACCCCATATTCTGTAGCAAAATATTACTGAACTGTAAATTTCACTGCTTTGTTTGGAAGCAAGTTCACCTTGTAGTGAAATCATCTCCTGGAAAGGTCGTGTGATCTTCAGTTGGGTAAGTATGTGCTCCTGACCAGGCGTCACTTAAATGGCAGTGATCTGAAAGAGATTGTAGTGGGACCAAGATTATTCCTTTAAACTTTTTCACTGCATTACTACTCATGTTTTATACTGGTAGGATAAAGTGATTTGTTTTTAAATACAGATATTAGAATAACATATCCATTCAATATCTATTTTTATTTATAGTAAAATGGCATATGAAGTAATGGCATTTAATTGGTTTGCAGATGAACAGTTTAATGTAAACCTTTTTAACAACCTTCCAGCATAAGGATACATGAGATATTTGAGGAATTGGATATAGCTCCTTACATATTAAGAGACTTTCTGTTGGTGTTTTTTTTTGGGGGGGATGGGGTGGAGGAGGGTTTGTTTTGTGGAACATTACCTACTCCAATGCATCTCTTACAATTCAGCTCTTATAATAACATTTCCATGCAAATGTCACATTGATCACTTTCGAGCCATTCATCACTGAAAGCAGATTTGTCGCCTTTGAGATTTGTGATTAAATAAATTTACCAACCAAAACTGTGTTTTATGTTTTTCCAAACAGTATAAGCGTTTCAGAGACGTTATATATGAGGCATCCTTTTATGTCCAAATAACACCACCTTTTGCTTTGTTCTGTCTTTTTTTTGTTGCGAAGTGCTGCTTTATTCTTCATTCCATTTACCCTCATGCCTCGTTCTGAAGCTGCCCGCATGTGCCAGCTTCTGTCATGTGACTTAGATAATTTAATGGGGAGAAATAGTCATGGAAATTACGTCAACATGGATGACCTCAGTAATGTGAACTTCTGAAAAGGACATTGAGCCACTTGAAATGCTTATTTAGGAGTGACGTATATATGTGTTTTGTTCTCAGTCAGACACTTTTTAACTGATCCTTTGATCACTTTCCAAAATGTTAACGCAATACTATTTGCTCTATATTAAGTCAATACTGTCTGCTCCATGAGTATATGAAGATCACCTGCACTCCACTGACCAGACCTAGAGATCACAGCCATATATGTAGGGTGATATGGTAGAATCCTTTCTAGAGAACGAGTGATGGGCACCCTTTATGGGTGTAATTACTAGGTTATGCCAAAGGTAATAAATGATTGCGCTAAAACTGTTTGAGATGCATGTAAGTGAGAACCATCCGATAACAGAAGTTTTTAAATATTTTGCCAAGTGAAAAGGAAAGCTGTGCATTTGAATTGAGTCATCCCCTAAACCCCTTTTTTCTTTACCTGATAAAACCAGTTTGTAAAATGCTGAGGAATGGAAGGATTCTTTGGCAGTTTAAGTGGAGCATTCTGAACGGACAGCAGTTCTGTCAACCAGCATCACTCCCTCTCCCCTGCTGATTGAGAATTGTGGGAGTTGTAGATCAGCAATGCCTGGAGGGGGAGGCACATTTCAATACAATGTAGAGTACTTGAAATAATCCTGGTTTATTTTTTTAAATTATTATATAAACTGAATTAATTGCTTTTAAAGACTCTAAATGCTGCAACACGTCACAATCAAATGATGCCTATGTAATGAAGCAATCAGCCAGCAATGAACAGTTACTAAACCTTTGCTGAAATTGCAAATGACAGCTTGGTGTAATTTTGAAATAACTGCGATAGAATTGTAACCTGTATACATGCAAGCTGTGACCTCCGCTGTGACAATCCCTCTCATTTAGTGGCTGCTGCTAACTGTTAATCCACGTCTCTGCAATGTTCTTGTCTCCATCCCGCAGTTCTTGTTAAGCGCTAGCAGTACAGGGGCAGACAAGAGTGAAAAAGACCTTGCCAACAAATTACTGACAGAAATGAATGAAAATCAGGTATACATAGTAATCAACAGCTCAAAGTGGACTGCACACTCTGTGGAATAATCACTTCACCATCTTACTTCAACTCAGTTGATAATGTATGAAGAAATGTAGCAGGATTTGGGTCAGGGAGATACACCCACCAGCAGAGTTCTTGGCAGTTTTGCAGAGTTCATAGAACTGATATCAGATGTTGCTACTCATTAAATGTAAAACTAATAAATAAAGTAAACTTTATTGAGAACCCAACATGTTAAGCTGCATATAACGTTGGTCGGAAGGCAACATGGAACAGCATGCATTTTGGATAAACTATTGATTGTGTAGCTGTTTCTGTAGTCTTTTTTTAGTAAATGTCTACATTTGCTTTAGAACATAACATGTACAACTGTAAAGGAACTCAAAGGTTCTGAATTTCTGCAAATGCTTTAGAAATTTTTTATGTTATGGAGATGTGGTATCCCATCAAGTTTGAGACCTAACAAAGAGAATATGAGGCCTCCTTAACCCTCAAAAGATCACTTAGAAAGAGAATTGTAATGTTGTTAAGATAAATACAGTTTAAAAAAATATTATTTAATACCACACTTATTTTACACTCTGTATGAAATAAGATATAATAATAATACAACTGTGTTCTTCCAAAATATTTTATTCAAAACATTCAACCGGATATTACATTTTGAGATTTGCCCTCTTTTGCAACTACCAAGCAGTCTTTAATGTGGGCATCTGCACCGATTGTGATATTGATAAATTCTGCTGCAAAATGTCTGAGATGCCATAGCAGATTGTTATGCAAATCTGTGATTTTTGGCATATATTTCTCAGCTAGATCCCTTTACCTCACATTTATCTCACACAGGTTTTTCTTCAAAGTCAGACATTTTTTGTTATTTGTGAAATTCCCTTACAGAGTTGAAGTAAAGTGGTGAATATCAAATTCTGATTTGGTGCTAGCTATAGTAATTTAGGGTATTACAGTTTTTCCTTGTCTTTAGTGTTTCGGTGGATGGTTATTCTGGGCTACCTTCTATGTATTTAAGTCAGAGTGTGTTATCCCTGTGCCAACAGATGTGGGGTCATTGGCAATTGTACTCCAGGTGATTATGGAAGCAGTGCCATGAAGCAAGGTGGCCTGTGTGCTCTCTTGTGCCAAAGCAGGCATGTAGGTGTATATATATAGTTGCCAGATCCACCATTCACAATTCTATTTGGGTGAGAGCAACAATCTAGTTATATGTGGAAATAATTTATTGAGCCTTGGGTAGCGAGAATGTATGTGTTCCTTTCCTATGACTGCTCTGCTGCCTTTTCTTCGTGGTGTTGGTGATGGGGCTTTGCGTATGTTAGGGGACATTTTGAACTTGGCTCTCCCTGGGTGGAGAATCTTGAAATGATTAGATTTCTCTAGTTCTGATTTCTGTTGGTAAGTCCTGTTCCCATCAAGAGACATCCTCTGTTGATTTTCTAATATGTTTATCTTTTTCTATTCTTTGAAGGTGTTTCAGGAACAGTTGGATTGTTTAACAATAAACACCATTCACGCACTTACAGCTGTAAAGCACAAGTCTCCTGCTGCAAAGGTAAATCTTGATTTAGATATAAGTGTTCTAGATCTTACATAACACCCTTTATATGGTTGAGCGTTAGGGGAAGTGTGGTTAAGATATAATTGCAGTGCCAAGCTAAGCTCACATTGCTAAAGGCTAAATTGTATATTGACAGCTGATAATTTTAGAAAAGTATGCCAATCCTTGCTACTGGTAATTGCATTTCTTTTCTTGTTGGTTTTTGGTTTTTTTTAGGAAGTGTTTAAGGAAAGAATAGGTTACACACATTTGCTTGACGTGTTAAAGTCTTTGGGTCAACCATCAAAGATGTTACTGGAAGAGCTTCTTAATATGGTGAGAGGTTTGTAAATAAAATATATTCTTTTCAGCCCTCTGTATTTATTTCTTTCTGTATTTTCTGTTTGTACATGCTTGTAAAACAGTAAGATTTTATTGTCTGCCATAAATATATTTTTTAAAAATATATATTTTTTTGTTCATATCGTAGGGGTTCTGCGTACAAAGAACTTTTCAAACAGTCAGCAACCATGTTGGAATTTTAATCTATGGCTACATGAAAAATACATTTACCGTATATACTAGAGTATGAGTCGACCCTAATTTTACCCCAAAAAACTGGGAAAACTTATTGACTCGAGTATAAGACTAGGGTGGGAAATGCAGCAGCTACTGGTAAATTTCTAAATAAAATTAGATCCCAAAAAAACCTGTGGCAACGCTCTGACGCTGTCACGGGTGGTGGTACGGAAACTGGGACCCCTGAGTGCCTGATGAGAAGGGAGTTTCAGCGTGGAAGAGGATTATCAGAGTCTGGTGCAGGGTAACCGCACGCCCCCTGGTTCAACACATACCAGAACCCTGATGCAGCTTATGCGGATCTCGGGAACTAGGAGCTAGGAAATAAGCAGACCTCCCAGGAGCTGAATAGGGAGTCTCTGCAGTAGGAGTGTATCCAGTACTGAAGCAAGGCAAGGCAAGACTAGAGATAGGCATCATACATGAAAACAAGACAAAACTAGGAGAACCCAGAACCGGAGCAGGACAGAAAGCAGAACCCAGAACATGTACACAAGACATGAGGAAAACAAGAACATAACATGGGCATGACTGGACAGGACTGTACATGGACTGGGATTACAAAATAAAACAAGACAAGAGATACAAGGTAAAACAAGAGGAGACATAACTAAGCACTATATATGAAAATCATGGGGATTTAGTCACATTATATGATCATACATTGCATAAGCCTGCCAACAACGCCAATGTGCCCCATATCTGGCAGGTCCTACACTGCCTAATGTTAGCTAAAACAACCAAAGAAGACATATATAGCACTTACCTGCAAGAAAGGGCAGAAGCCTTGAGCAGCTGCCTGCAGGAACTCTGAAACAAAGGGAATGATGGAAAACAAACAGGTGTGGCAACATAAAACAAACATTTAAAGGAAACCTGGAGACTGGCAATCCCAGGGACGGAATATAAGAATGAAGCCAGAAATCCCAGCAATAAAGAAAACTAGACATAGACTAGAAAACCAGAAAAAACAAGAAAAACTAAACAAGAATTGTAAAAAGAGTACTGGATACCAGAAGCCAAGGCCAGACATCTCCGCAGAACAGAGCAGGATGTGACATAATGCCCCTCTTAAGGAGCGAACTCCGGACGCTCCAAACAGCTCCCAGGAAGAGACCAGGAACGGCGAGCGGATCCTGCAACGAAGTCCTCTTGACTTCCACGGAGGCAAGGATCCCCCACCGGAGAGGCCTCCTACATAGGAACCACCAGCAACGAATGAAGATCACCGCCAGAACAAGAGCACTGACACAAGACCGGAAACAAGCATCACAAGAGAACACCTGAAGCGACCACCGTACAGCTTAGCAGATCGACCTCCTCCACGACAAAAATAAGGAAGCCATCTCCAGCAGACTGGTCCAGATACAGGAACTCTTGCATACCGAATAACCAACAGGAACTAGAACAAGGAACCAAGCATCACAAGAAAACACCTGAAGCGACCACCGTACCGCTTAGCAGATTGACCTCCTCCACGACAAAAATAAGGAAGCCATCTCCAGCAGACTGGTCCAGATACAGGATCTCTTGAATGCTGAAGAACCTGGCATAACAAGACACAGACAGAACAAGAAAGCTGCAAAGTCCACTCCACGAACTCCATGTGCATACGGCCACCTGTCACGGGTGGCGGTATGGAAACCGGGACCCAGTATGCCTGATGAGAAGGGAGTCTCAGCGTAGAAGAGTATTATCAGAGTCTGGTGCAGGGTAACCGCACGCCCCCTGGTGTTGATCACCAGCGTTTGTGCAGCCACATACCAGAACCCTGATGCAGCTTATGCGAATCTCAGGAACTAGGAGCTACGAAATAAATGAATCCAGGAGACTGGGAATTCCAGGGACGGAATATAACAATGAACCCAGAAATCCCAGCAATAAAGAAAACAGACATAGACTAGAAAACCAGAAAAAACAAGAAAAACTAAACCAGAATTGTAAAAAGAGTACCTGGATACCAGAAGCCAAGGCCAGACATCTCCACAGAACAGAGCAGGATGTGACAGACGCCACGGCTCTCGCGAGACTTACAGTGGGGAGCTGACCGGAATGGTGGTGAAGGCAGCTGACAGGAGCTGCAGGAAAGGTAAGTTACAGCTCGCTGCTAACCCCCAACAGGACCGCCGGGCTTGTATTATGGCAATGAAAGTTGCCATAATACAGACATTGACTCGACGAGTGGGGGTTTTTCAGCACAAAAAATGTGCCAAAAAACTCAACTTATACTCGAGTATATACGGTAATTCAGAATTCCAGCACTTCAGTGGCTCCCTGCTTCGTCTCTGTCTTACAGAGCAAGTTAACAATATCACTATTTTCAAAACCGTGGCCCAACTGGCCATATAGTACATCCAGCTTTCTCTACCTGCACACCCTTGCTTTCTGCAGTAGCCTTTGCTGAGGGCAAATTCCAATACGGTGGAAAATGTGTATAGCAATAGTTGAGACAGGCTTTTCTTGAGGTGTATTTTTTTTAGTCAGCTGCAGAATGGAGTAAATCAGTGTCAATGGAAATGAGAGTATCCCTTAAAAGTGAGCAGCACCGGTGGAATTTTACAAACCTTGACAGTCAGTTCATTAGCCTCCCAACATTCTATTCTCAGTATGTTCACCCAGATTACAACAGAATACGACATGGTGGGTGTTTTAATCGAAAAGTAAAGATTTTATCCTGTGTTATTAAAATGAGGCACTGTTAACGGTTTTAACTAGTTATGTGTCTGTATTCAACACACTTTTTATTTTTACTTTTTTTATCTCTAGCATGGTAAATTCCACTTAACATTTACGTGACTTTATTTACAGGCTGTTGAAGGAGAACACGCATCAGTTGGAATATTGGGCATCAGCAATGTTGAGCCCCTGCTGCTACTTATCCAATGGCTTCCCGAAATAGAGTCCCACGACCTCCAGATCTTTATCTCTGACTGGCTAAAACGGATCTGCTGCATAAACAAACAAAGTCGCACAATGTGTGTCAATGCCAGCATGGTCATCCGAATCATTAACACCCTGAACTCGTACCTCTCTCTCCATCGGAGCTGTGCTGAGAACTTAATCAGCCTCTTGGGTTCTTTAGGCAGCCAATCCATGAGTTCAGAAGAGCTTTTTTATGTTATTGGAATACTACGGATTGACGAACCGAAGCAAAGCCACCCTTATGTCATTCCTGTAACCCGCGCATTGCTCGCCATTGCTCGGAAACAAGGATTGGAGAGTGCATTGCAGTACTTTAACTTGTCCCATAGTTTTGCAGGAATTTCTGTGCCCACCGTTCAAAAATGGCCTGGATCTGCATTTAGCTTTTTTGCTTGGTTTTGTCTTGATCAAGATCAGTTTGTTTTGGGGATTTCCAAAGGTGGAGGGAAGAGAAAGCAGTTGTATAGGTATGTGTACAATCTCAGTTTAATTCTACAACCATATTTAAATATATTGTAATAATGATAAATGACATTTGTTACCAGAACGGGTTCTATTTTTAATGGTAATGGTGTATTACACTTTGCAGATAGGTCTTCTTTGTTGATTTTATTTATTTTATTTTATTGCATTCTGCAATACAACATGCAATTAGAGTGAAAATAACAGGTGTTCATATAGTAACACATCAAGTAATCCACTCATAGTAGACTTCAGATCTTCAAACCACACTATACAGGAATACAATACAGAAAACATACAGATTAACAAATGAATACAAATGAAGCCAGACATTTGGTTTCAGGAAAATAATCTGATTATGTTATGACAATTGCTGCAGTCCCAGATGGTCTATATCAGGAAGTATTACTTTGAGAAGTTAGTGGATGCATGGAATAGCCTTCCAGCTGAAGTGGTAGAGGTTAAGACAGTGAGGGAGTTTAAGCATGCATAGGATAGTGATAAGGCAATCCTAGATATAAGATAAGGCTAGAGACTAATTAGAGTATTTATTGGGCAGACTAGATGGGCCGAATGGTTCTTATCTGCCATCACATTCTGTTTCTATGTCTACCACCACAGGTTGCACACAGCAGCCTGTAATTCCTATAATATGGGGGTATTGTTTGATGCTGGGTCATCACTTCAGTCAAGCATACCTACATGTTTGAAGACTTTGCCAGGCATAAAAATGGTTAATTTAAAAGGAAATAAATATTCATCTTTTACTAGCCTATGGTATTGAGGACGTTTTATTCTCTTTAAAGTGCGTCTTGAAGTCTAAAACCATTTTCATTTTCTATTGTTTTTACTGTTAACTAAGTGAAGCACACTTTTATTAAAGTTAGAAGACACTGCGTCACTTTTTCTTTTGATGTCAGTTTTTTTACAGATAGCGGCACTGGCTTTGAAGCCTTTATCACCTTTTCTGGCATCCTAGTTGTTGCAGTCTGTACCAAAAAGGAATATGCAACAGTCACACTCCCTGAGCATTGCTTCTCTGATTCATTGTGGGTAAGAGCAGTTTACTGCAAGCATTGTCGATGAAAATCACAGGTTCATAAGTATCTTGAGGGTGCTTAGAATTTTCTTTCTCCATGTTGTTTCCACGGATAACTGTGCAGCTCTTTAGTGGCAATCTTTATGTAGAATAAACTTGGCAAAGAATCTGTCTTTACAGCATATCCTTTAATGTTCTATGTTGGGGCAAGATGTTTCTCAGGCACTGGAGACAAATACAAATGGAAGCAGTGTAGTACTATTAATTACTTTGCTACTTCATGCATCCCATGATTTTACTGTTGTGGAATTGTGAAATGTGTTTTTTTTAGTTGTGAAATTGATAGTTCTGACAGTGCTACCAAAACAGTTCATCTCTGTGCAGAATGTAAGGAGGTCTTCGTTATATTATGAATTCATTAATAGTGTGAGATTGGCTATCTGTGCACGTTGGAACCCTATTACCTGTGAAGCGGTGATTTTTCCGATGTTACCTACGTACAAGTGTGTCATGCACCCCTTGATAATTTAAGCAAATTAGTTCCCTAGTTTCAAGCTGCACCAAAATAACTGTAGTTGTTTGAAGTATTTAAAAGAGGAAAAGGAGCACTTCAAGATTAAGCTTGTGATTGACTGCTCCCTTTAAGCACTCCTTTGTAGCTCATTTATTTATACTTTAAAATTTGGTGAAATCCCAGGGTTGCTAATGGTGTTTGTTGCCGGTACAATGCGGCTGGTAGTGTAGCATAAACAAATCCTCCTCATTTGCTTCAAGTTTCAAGAACTATGGGGATCCATGTTTTTATTTTACTCATTTTATGTTAAATATTTTAATTATGTCTGCAATTGTATCTAATATAGTAGATTGTAGTTGTGGTGGTTGTTCTAGGTTATACAGCAAATAAGTGTGTTTCAATTCGACTCTACATATCACATTTAGTACAGTTTATAAATATCTAATACCTGTGATTTGTCATCATATGGATTTTAATCTAGATTATTAAAAGAGTGGTGTATTTACTCAATCTGTTTAGAATAATGGCATTTTTCTTCATGTAACGTATGAGGAAATAGTCACATTTTAAAAGAGGTTATAGCTAATATATTGGAAAACTATATTTGTAAAACAAGTGTGTGTTTATTTTTTTTTAAATCATTTCTATTTTATTTATATATTATTTTTTTTAACACTTGTTAAACAGCACAGTATAGCAATCGTTCATGTGCCAGGAAAGCGACCCTTTGGACAAAGCCTTGTATATATTTATGTGAATGGCCAGCAAAAGGTCTCTGCCCCGCTGAAGTTTCCATCTTTGAATGAAGTAGGTTGTTAATATAAATCCTTAAATCTCAGTACTGTGTCTTAATGAAGTTTTTTATTTTTTAAAATATTCTTTATTTGTAGAGGTTTTTTGTTTTTGAGGATGTTGTGTACATATATTGTTTTGGTACACAGCATAAATGAACAATCATTAATAACAATGTGTAAAAAGGAAGAAGATAATAGGGGGTTAACATCAGAAAAATGATTAAATCCCACCTATTACAGTAGGTTTTCCAGTGGCGTAAGAATAATGGACGGGATTCTGGGCATACAATAAGTGCTTTATAATGGTTTTTAGTACGGTAGTTAGAACTATTTATATTCCATTAAATGCGAGAGTCTCTTGAGAGATATGTAACCTTACGTCTTGGTTTTATTGTATGGCCTAAAGCATTGTATAATTATAGTGTGCAACTCTAGTTAGCACTTGTTCTATATTAAACGAGAATTTTTTACTTGATTATAATATGCAGCCTGGCAGGCCATCGGAGCAAGGTACTCATCCCTTTCCTAATTAGCATTTAATTTTATCTGTGTTCTTTCAGCTAATCGAAACCCATTCTGTTGTACAGCAGTTTGGAGAATATTATTGCTTTATGGATAGTAAACAGTAATGCCCTACAAGACAGTCCCTGAGATGGCTCAAATTTCCAAATTACTTTGCTAGTCACAGCATTCCTTTTATATTTTAAATTTAGAGAATAGTGTGCATGAAAAGAAAATGTCAATGTTACCATTTTAAATCTATCTCGGCAACTCCAACAGTACTATATAAAATGTTTTTCTCCATTCCTTTAAAAAAAAAAAAAAGAAGATACAAAATAAATAATTTTAAATCTATGTGCCCCATGGCACATAGCTCCCACCCCCCCTCTCCCTTTTAATTTTTGTAACCTGTAAAAATTAAAAAGGTTTGAAACTTACCTGGAATCCAGCTCAAGGCCAAGTCTCCACAATCATGTCCCCACCTTCTCCGTCGTCACGCTGTGTAGTCCACTTCACGTCCATAGTCCAATCAAATGCATCTCACAGAGAGGCATTGTTAGACCACTGAATGCTACACTATGCAAGTGCATGGTGTTTGTGTTCATTAGCAGCGAGATGAGCTAAGTGACAGCTCATCTAACTAATATAGCCTGCCCTCCTCCCAGTCGCTGAGGTGGGGCTGTAGGTTGTACCGAGGGAACATGGACAAGGGGCTTGCTTGCTGGAAGTTAGTTGGGCTTCTACCAGCAGGTGTGCTCACAGCGCTGCCGGCAAGTGAGGAACATAATGACATTTGTTTCCAATGAGCAGAGCGTTCTAATGAATGAGATCTTTTTTTTGCACGTAATTAACATTATCAGCCCAGAACAGAGAAATATCTAATTTTGTGCGGGGGGTAAATACACTCCCTGCACATATGATTAGATATAAATACACTCCCCACACAAAATTAGATATTTCTCTGTATAGAGTGTTTTCAAACTGAAACACATACATATTGCTACCACAATGACCACTTCTATAAGCAGAAGTGGTTATTGTGGTTAGATTAACCCATGCATACATATGTAGCACTTGTGAAATATGAGATCTGTCAAGTTGGAAAAAAGTTTCCCCCAACTGTGAAATATTTAGCGAGAAACATCTGTCAGATTTAGTGGCAAATACATGGTGAGTCAAAAGCAGAAAAATCCTAGCCTAACACAGAACCAACAAACAATTGTATCTGCATTATTATTCCATTCAAAGCTTGCAATTTAACAGTTCTAATCACTGAACCTATAACTGCAATACATGTAATTAAGAGTTTGCACTGACCTTTAGTCTATTTCTAATTAATTCTTGCTCATAACTAGACAAGGCTTCATATATTTGTCTGTATACATAAGTATAAGATAATACTTGTTTCATTTCTTGAAATAAATTTTTTTTTGTGGAAAACACTTTTGCTTAATTGCACATTAATAATCATGTTGATGCTCTCAATATGCATAAGGTTTTGCCACAACATAACAGTGCCACCCCACAGTGCTTTACATCGTCCAGAACATTCATGTTATATGTTGTACAAGAAGATGATTAGGTTGACAACTCTAACACAAGGATATCTGAACCTAATACCCACATTTTTTTTATATACATGAAAACAAGCAGTTATAGAATATAAGAAGTATAAAATATCTTCACTGTCCCATAATTTCATACTAAGGAATGAATTTAGTTGTTTGACACATCCCTTGTGTTTCCTCGATTGTATCCACATTCTTCTATCCTTGTTTTTTAACCATCTGTCCCTTTTTGTGACAGGTATAGATTGCAGTAAATGTGTTTAGAAATTAGTTTTGTATAAAAAAAAAAGAGTTTTGAACTTCCTTGCATTGTTTGCACTGCTTTGTAAGTAGATGAAGTCACTAACAATTCCCAGAACAGCTCTGCCCCTGTCAGTACATATAAATGCACAACCTAAAATAAATGTCCTCCTTCAGGCATTTGAAATATTTTGCTGTGTGCTGTTTTTAACCATGACTCAACATGACATGGGCTAAAAAATATATTACTTTTATTTTTTTCTTCAGCCATTTACTTCTTGTTGTATTGGGTCAGCTGGCCAAAGAACAAATACTCCACCTCCATCGCAGATTGCCGATCCACCAATGTCTCCTCCAAGTGCAAGCAACAGGTCTTCCCTGAGTGGTATTCTGTCTTCCTCATGGGCTGGGACACAGGGAAAGACAGATTTTGTCACTAAATCAATTTCTGCGGGCACCCAAGATAGTGAATGGGGTTCCCCAACATCACTTGAGGGTCAGCTGGGCTCGGTGTTCATTCTCTATGAGGCATTACAAGCTGCTCAAGTTAAAGCATTGTATTTGGCAGGTAGGTGTCAGCACTGTCATTTATATTTGCATTGTATTTGTTGGTTTGATTCTTACTTAAAAAAACAAAACAAGAAAAACACATTACATTTTCTTTAATTATTTTAAATAATAATAATAATAAAAAAAAAAGAGTAAAACCTGTTTAGCAGAAACTTAATGTCACTGTCCATAGGGTTGTTACTTCTAGATACGTATTGTCCTTCACATATATTGGCAATACTGTGCAATGCATAGCTTCCTTATTCTATCCATCTCTATAAAGAGATGCTGACTGGTGCAGTGCAGCATTTTGCTGCGCATGTGTATAGCCTCACAATGCTTTCCTATGGAAAAGCATTGGATTGGTTAATATAGACAAATTTGATGACCTCAGCCAAGGAGGTAGAGCTGGGTGGAGTCAGCCGTGAAAAGACTGGCATGGAGCTGGAAAAATGGTAAGTAAACTACCTTTTTAAAAATAGGCACGGGGACGAGGACTTAAACTGTGTTTTTATAACTGTAGTGTCACGAAAACAAGCTTGTACTCCTGACACTATAGTGTTCCTCTTATACTCCAGTCTTTGTCTCTACAGGATTCCTTACCATACCTAAAATGTCTCTTCTTTCCAGTATTCTTTGTTAGCACAGAAAGTTGTTGTTATGAATATGCCCTGCGACATAAACTGTAGGACATAATATAATAATTGAAAAGTCAGACAAATGCTGTGTGGCACATACATGTGATTAACGAGCTTTATTTGTTGTAGAATTTTTTTTTTTGGTTAATGTTGGCAATATGCAAGTGTTTTATTGCACTTCTAGCAGAAATACACACTATTAACATGACTACCAATATTTAACTAGCTGAAAAGCCATTTCTTTTTTTCTTAAAAATCTTTGTGTTTTGGCAGGCCCTAATAGTTTGAGTCCTTGGAAATCGCAGGAATCAGAGTTAACAGATTTGCCAAATAAACTTTTACTGTGTTACACACCAAAGGTGAGCCATGCAAAAATATTAATAATACTAATAATTATAGCTGTGAAGTCTGTTTCTGTGTCAGGGAAAATCTCTGCCGATACATAGTTTAAATGTTGTATTTTAGTTATCTGGTGTGGGATGACTTCACGTCTTTGTGCTCTCAATTTGCTGCGCCCAGCATTCCACACTATGCATTCGATGCAGCGCTCAGCAGTGACTATCACACAGACAAACAGTTGCCAGCTGTAAACCACAGTACTTCTCGTTTATGTCTTTGTTCCAATTACCGCGTTATAAGCGAAAATGTTAAAGTCAAATTAATGTCATGTTATCTATATATTTGCATGGTAAACATTAGCCTTACAAAAGTGTAGCTTACAGAGTATCAGTGTCTAATTTTATTGTTTTAAGAGTTTAAAGTCCATTTGTTCTCATTCCAGTTACCTTTCTGTAATAATTTTTAAACAATACGTAAGATTAAGGACAGCCATGCCATTTACATTTTCTTTTTTTTCCCTTATGTTTTTCATGCTTGTGCACATCAATACATTTTCAGGTTATTGGCTATTTCAATAAATAATAAAGATTTTTTTGTTTGTTTTTTTTCCTCTCTCTCATATCTGTGTTTGAGCAGGCATGTCGAAGTCCTATCTGTCTCGATTTATCTTCCAACCTTTTGCATGGAAGATTAACTGGGAATGAAGTTGTGAATTGGGACATAAAGGTATATTTGTATTATTTTGTTTTTTCCTACCTTTTGAATCTGTAGAGTAACAAAGTCCAAATAGTGACATACTATTGTCAGTCCAAATACACTGACATGTAGCATATAGCTAGCAGGTAAATGGTATAATATTACTCACGGTACCATTGAGATACAATATTGAAGCATTGCTACTAGTGTTCCACTTGTGCAAAATCATGTCACATACAGTAATTTAAGTAGGCAGAAATAATATTTGGCCAAAAAAATATACTGGAAGATGGGTTGTTACACTGATGTTATCTATTTTTTAATGTTATACAAGGGATTGGGCACGTATAAACTTTGTATTAATTTTGGATGATTTAACATCTATTATGTCTTACACGTGTAATAAAAAAAAGAAGGTGCAAGAAAGGGAAGGGACACTCATCACAGTCTCTGTGTTTACTAGATGATGCCTTGGTTGCACTGTGATTATATATATTTTTGTTATTAATATATATATATATATATGTATATGTATATATATTTTTATAAATACCCACATGTGGCGGTTTATTTTCTGCTTATATCACTTAAAAACAAATTAGATAGAAAACTAAACAATCATTGTAAATCTATCTGCTGGAGTGTAGAACTGGCCAAATATGCCCATAGTGCAATTTTCTTCTTCTTTTTTTTTTTGTTCTTGTTTAGCAGCAATGGAATAGCCCCAAGTTTGGGCATAAATTACAACATGCACAGCAGTATACCAATATAGCTATAGAGTATGTAAATGCTGAAGCATGCTCTTATTTTCATTTTCATTGGATATTAAAGAAAACCGTGAAATATGGTGAATAACGCCTGGCTTATATGCTTAGCGAGTAGCTGTGTTGGTAATGGAGTATTGAACTGGGAGTTTTCCTGGGGCCATCTTCTAATGGACTGGGCTAGAGCTGCTGGTGGTCTGTACATGTTTATTATGTAAATTGAGGATTCAAAATGTGCTGGACCTCACCATTTATGGATCTCAAGTGATGCCTTGGGCACATCACTTCAGAGAAAATATTTTCCCTAAATCTCCCAGAAATCCCTACTTAACATGCAAATGAGCACATACAGGTATTACGTTTTAAACTTCTTCATGCATCCTTCATTTCTGCAGGCATTCTTGGAAATGCAACTTTGTTTTAAACATATTTTTAAATCAATGCCTGGGTTGGGACTCAAAAGGATTAATCACCAGAAACCAACCATGCACTGTACAGTTTCAATCTGTGGTTATTGTCAGCATCGTGATGTACATATATATTTCCAATGCCTCTCTCTTTTAGGACATGATTAACTGCATTGGTGGCTTGAATACTTTATTCCCAATTCTGGAGCAAATCAGCTGCCTGAATGAACCCCCTCCTGAGAAGCAAGAACCAATGTCACCGGGCGTAGAACTAAGGACACCTGTTGAAGGGGATTTTGTGGTTTTGTCTTCTACAAAGGCTTCCGGTATAAAGCACTTTAGAAACTTGGCAATTGCTTAAGCAATAATTGTCTGAAATCTTGTGCATCACTTTCTTTTTGTTTTAAGACTAGCATAGTGGTATAAGGATGGAGACTGAAACATAGCTGGGTGGTGGGATTGACGTAGAGAAGTAAAAAAAAATAATACAAAAATATTTACTCAGTAATCTAAGGAATGTGAAGAACTGACAAAAGTATTGCACATTTAGCCAAAATAGCCACATTGGAAAAATTATCCAACTCCCAACTCTCCTGCTCATCTGTTTGGCCTAAAAAGTGAATAACTTTGTCAGTTCTGCACAGTTCCCAATATAGACAATAAAACCAAAAGAATTTTCTGAGTCTGATTCATACTAGGAAAATATAGCTGGCAATCTTTTAACCGTGCACATTCAGTTTGTGTATCCCATGCAACAAACCCCACAGCTTCAGTCCTTCTTTGGCTTTATAAAGGTAATTGTTGGATATAAGCAAAAAAAAACACTTTCTTTAGGATATACATCCATGTTGAAGAATCTAGATTTAAAGGATGTAACCTGGTGAGTCTTGTGCTTTGTCTGGTGTCCGTGGGAAGGGTTGTAGTAACTGGTATACAAACGGTGGTGTGAGTAGTCTTAAAATAGTTGTAAAGATACCGCTGTCTGACTGTAAACCAAATGAACCGTTAACAGAATGTCTGGAGGATGTTGCATTGGCAACATGAAACCTCTGTGATTAGCTAATTTATAGCCAACACATAGTTAGGCTATGAGATTTACTGTGTGCTGAGTTTTTTTACTAAGTAAACCACGAGCAGGGTGACAAAATGAAACAAACACAGCAGCTGAGCCATAGTAAACAGACAGCTGAGCAGTGTAACCAGACTCCAGTGTTAAAATTTACAACCAAGTGTTGAACTGGAGTAGTTGGAGCAGGTGCTCAGAGTAAGACAAACGGAATCCAAGGGATATAATGATACCAGACACACTGGGTGTCACAAGAGATATGTGTAGGTCAGAATGAAACTAATAGCAGTAAACCAGCTTGGAAATCTGTCATTTAATGCAGAATCCTAACAATGCTCTGCTGTTTCCTTTTCACAAAAAGTGTGATGGGTCCCAGAGTAGAGTGCTGATAAACAGGGATGTTTAATAAACTAACAGAATAATGCATTACTAACACAATACTTCGTGCATCAGAGCCTTGATGTCCAGCTGCATACCCATAGTAAAGGTTGTCCACTCACTTAAAGTGGTTGCCTGCATGTTTTATGCTTTAAGAAGCAAATAATCAAATCCACATACAAGAGATCCATGAGCAATAAGCATGGTATCAGGCTTGCTGTGGGCACCTGCAAACCCAGCAAGAGCAGATCCCTTGTTAGTAGTGAAACCAAAAAACATGCAGAATACATCACAAATATCTACAGTAATATATATTCGTTATGGCACTCCAGCTAATGCAGATGGGAGTAGATTCTCATCAAGTCTCACGGGAAAAAGCATTGCAGACTGCCATCTTAGTCTGCTCTCCCAGAATTCTCCCACTTAATATTAAAAAATAAAAAGACTTATTATCTACTACACCTACACCCTAGTCCAAGGTTAGGCAACCTTCAGCACCCCAGATGTTGTGGACTACATCTTTTATAATGCTCTTACAGTCATAATGTCAGCAAAGCTTCAGTGTAGATGTATATAAGACCCATGGCAGGGAGTACCTTCCGCACTCCAAATGTTATGGACTTTCAGCAGCCAGACTTTCAGGGGGGATATTATCTTGATCATAGGTATCTGCTTTATATTGCAGTGCAGTCAATAGGATTTGTATTATCCAGTCAATTTTGTGCTCCCTCTCTCACAGCTTGAGTTGCTATCCAGTGATATTTACCATAAATATATTGGTTTGTCTCTATAAGACTGTTTGATATTTAATTTTGCAGAAGCACGTCTTGAAAAAAATATTGTGGCTACGTTCGTTTTGTTGATTAAACACTTCATTCAGAGACATCCTATCAACCAGGAGAACCTTATCCACTCACATGGAGTTGCCACTTTGGGTGCTTTGTTGCAAAAGGTATTCAGGGATTTATCATTTGCTTGTAACTAGTGTTAGAGTGGTTCTGTTGGTTTTTATTTCTACTTTTACTCTACAAATTAGGCACCAAAATCTGTAAGGAACGCAGAGTGAGACCTCTGTAGTGCATTTTTGTTTAAAAGTAAAGGAAAAGCAAATAGATTCAAGTACGGTGCTAAAAAGAACACCATTTAAAGGAACAGTCTATGCACAATAACAAAAACTGCCTGCTGTAGTGGTTATGGTGCTGGGTGTGCTCTGGTAACTTCCAGCGTTATAATGGCACACCTTTCAGCTTGGTCTGACAGCATACCTTTGTCTCGCTATGTGCCAATACAATATCTGCTGCAAGTGGTCTTCTACATCAGGAAAGCAGGACAGCAGTCATTGGTTGAGAGCACTCGGCTGACTCTCTCCGCCAGTGATTGAAGTTTTAATTTGCTCTAAAGTGACATCCGGCTTCTGCTATAGGATACTGGTTGTGGTGTAAAGGGCCCAATAGAACACAGGTAATTTATCGAAATGGGCTGAAATGATTTTAGTATTTGCAATGTCATTCTAAGAGCAATCATTCTGAAATGACTTTTTAAAAGCTTTTGCTGTCTTATATTTTATTAGGTACCTGGAACCTTCATGGATGTAAATGTACTGATGGCTGTACAGCTGCTGATTGAGCAAGCTAATGTAGAAAATAATACTCCACTATTACAACAGATGTATCAATATTTGCTCTTTGATTTTCGAATCTGGAATCGTGGGGATTTTCCGTTTCGGATTGGTAGGTTTAGAAAAAAAGCTTGGCATTGTTCAATGTGTGCATGTTTTGAATTTTGTGTTATAGAACATCCGCTTTTTTTTTTTTAAATATATAAACACTGAAATATATCTAAACTGTTGCCACATCACCATGCTGATTTAAAATCTTAGTAATCCCAATAATAAGCAACTGCATTTGTTTGACTTGGTACTGATTAATAAATCTATAAAGTATTGTGTCTTTTAAAACTAATCGTTCTCGTCATGGTCCCGAAAGGTGATTATTAACATTAAAGTATTTAACAAAATGTTTTTTTGTTTTTTTTATTGGACTGCTACAGTAATCAACTTATTGCACACAATTGCTTGGGGCTTGGTGAATAGAATGTACTGGTTCTAACCAGCAGTGACCAGGCAATCAAAAACCACTGTCCTAAACCGTTTTCTCCAGCATTATCATTAAAAATGTGCTGTTGTACATGTGAGACATAAAATAAGTTCAGATATATTATCTCAAACTACTGAAGGGGGCGGTCCAAGGGGACTTTAGAGGTATACTACACACATAATTCACGAAAAGAAAAAAATCCCAAAAACCCCACAAATCTGAATATCTGAGTCTTGTAGTAAAATTACCAGGTTTTAATGTTTCTACAGTTTAGTTGTCAAAGGCTTTGTGAGTCTAATTAGTGGTAAGAATTGTTTTATCCTTCGTGCTTCCTGGTTTTAATCTCAATATTTGTAGGCTAATGGCATAGAACTATTGCTTAATTTACAATCCGTGTTCTCCATTTACACCTTGCTTAAATCTAGAACTTTGCAGTCGTTGCTGCGCCACACCTTTCAGAATTTCCTGAACCCACTATTTCATTAACGGCTCGAATGCAGTATCTTATCCTGACTATCCTGGATTTATTTCTTTAGATTCACAACATTTCTTGTTGTATAGGCTTTCTTTTAAATATGTGAACAAACGCATTGTGGTTCTGCTTAGTGTGCCTAAATAAACTGGTTATATTTTTCTTTTGTTCATTTTCATAGTTCTCATTATTGTTTGTATTGGCAGAGAGTATTTATGCGTACTATCTGGAAGTACTGCTGTGCTAATCCCTTATCTTTTATATTTTTACAGGGCACATACAGTACCTGTCTACAATTATAAAGGACTGCAGAAAACTCTTTCGAAAGAAGTATGGCGTCCAGTTTATCTTGGATACCATCAGAGTTTATTACAGGTACAATTATAGGGAATGAGCGTTTCAGCCAATCGGCACCTAATCAGTAGTAACCGATCACAAAGAAAGTAGTCTATGGTAGTTGGATTTCAGTATAAATCCAAAATATTTTTCAGGTTGTGAAAATGTTTAATATATTTCTGCCACCATTCAGGTGGGATAGACTATTTTCTTAAGTTAGAGAACGAGCAGAGAGAATGTGTCAGGTTGCTATTACTTAATGGGGGGGTATCCCCTAGATAGAACATAACCGAAAAGAGAGCAAAAAGGCTAGGAATGGAACATATAGGTCTAAACTGTTATCCTTTAAAGCTTTGGAATATTAGAGCAACCCCATATGAATTAGTAAAAGCTGATACAATATGTCATTAAACATTGGAAGATTGAAACTACTATTTTTACATTATCTATTTTTGTAAAATCCCTGTGCCATAGGTGCTATTACTAGACAAGGGTAGCACCTTTTAGCAAATATCTTCTTTTGATTTGTTTCGATTTTTACTCCCCCCCTCCCCCCCTGTTTACTTTTATTGTTTAATGACATGTAGGGATATATTTTTACTTCAGCTAATTAAAAGTTATATTTTATTGTATCAGCTTTTACTAATTCATATGGGGTTGCTCTAATATTCCAAAGCTTTAAAGGGGAACAATTTAGACCTATCTGTTCCCTTCCTAGCCCTTTTGCTCTCTTTTCAGATAGACTATTTTCAGTCTATTGCTCATATTGTACAGACCTACTGGCTATTTAAAGGCACTATGTAAGAATTGTTTAATGAACAAAACAAGAACATATTTACAAAAATCTGATTGTTCTATGTTGTGGTGTAACTTACTTCTGGTAACATTTCAGTTTACATTATAAATATATCACAATTATCCTTTCACCTTGGGTAACTGATAGCTGAATACTAATATATGTTATTTATTGAATTAGATATTAAACATTATAATTAAGTTGAAAATGCTCAGGCAACCTGTTCAACCCAAAACCTTTTTTTTTTTGGAAATACCCATTTAATGCTCTGGTTTATAAGTAAATGGGAATCCTTGAATATATTATTTTAATCATAATATTATTATTATTTATACAGCCCCAGGAAATTCCGTGGTGCTATACAATAATAGAATTACAACTATATAACTTTATATTCTCAGCAAAGAAAACTCTTTGACATGTGATGATTTGACAACAATCAGGACTTCTCTCTTTGGACTGATCAAATATTTCCTGAACAAAGGTGGGACCTATGATGAGATCCAGAGTATCATAGGATATATAGCTGCTATCAACGATGAGGAACAGGTAAGTAGAACATAATGTATTCATATTCCCCTGTCTAACCTAAAATTTGAATGTACATTTACGTGCTTGTCGTCCAGTGTAATATGAGAATTGGGAAGTAAGTAGTTTGCAGCTGTCTTTATATTGTTGTTCTGTTTTTTTTTTCAATACAAGTGTCAATTAATTTTGCAAAGGGAGATACAACGGCATGTTTTTTTATTTTATGCTGTGCATTATATTTATTTAGGATTTTTTTCTAATATAAATTGCTGAAACGTAGGATTTCAATATATTTCCCAACCATAACAATGCAACTAGTAAAATTTGTGCTATGATTTCTTAATTCATGTGTTTTTGTTGTTGTTGTTTTTTTTTAAGCTGTCTGGGATATTAGAAATCCTCCTTCAACTTCTGAACAGTGGCCCAACTCGAGACCAGTTATTCTTGCTTCTCTTTGAGCCAGGATGTGCAGATATCTTTTACACTTTATTGCTCAACCAGAGATATTCTGACAATCTGAAAGAACTTGTCTTCAAGGTATACAGCTCATTGTTTATATAGTTCATTAAAATGGACAAATGTGCTGTCTTTTTTGTTTCTCTTTTTGCTGTATGGTTACTTGGCTGCAAGAAAAACATATGCATAAATCCAACATGCATACAGATTTTTTTTTTTTTATTATTATTATTTTTTTTTATATTATTTGGCAGTCCTTTGCATATATAAGGTAATTATTGGTGTAACAAATCACTAATTACACAGTATTCCCTTTTTCTTGAAATGAGAAATGTAGCTTTCAACATAATACATAAAGTTATGAAGATTGGATGAATGTACTGTACATGTAGAATAAGTCTGGTCTTTCTTTACATTGCCTGATTTGTCCCTTGCATACTAGTAAGACATGATTCAACGTATAAAAATATTAATGATCTTAATCCAGTCAGTGGATTTTGTGTGCCCTTTCTACATTGGGCACACAAGACTTTCTGTGAACATGCTCTGACCCGAGGATATCTGCCAAATTCAAATGCAGACCAAACCAGCAGTAACTGGTAAGGTCTTAGTTTGTTCAGGCTTGACAAAAGGTCTCTGTGTAGACCAAAACATTTCCAGTGGAATTATTGCTGATAATCGTTCCAAGTTTCAGTGAACGGCGAAATGTATTGCTTGGGAAATCTTAAATGCTTAATCTAAAGTACCATTAAAGGGATATACTCCTTTATGAGGCTGTATCGTGCACCTCTTAATGCTTTACCGGCATCATTTTGCATCATAAAACATAACTTGTGGCATTCGCTGTTTTGCAGGTACTTGAACAGATGTTGAAATGTAACAAAGTTTATGAGAAGAGCAAACAACGCATTCGGCTGAGGGAAGTTGGCTACTCTGGGCTTGGCTTGTTGATGAATGAAGCCCCCGTCTCCAGTGTGTTTATTAAAGGACTTCTTAACCAGATCATCAGTGCAGGTAGAAATGGAATTCTAATATTGCACCTTTTCTAATTTGCAGTTCATTATTGAAATTAATTCAATTTGCAAAACTTTTAGACATAGAAGCAGTTTGGATTTTAATTCCCGCGAGGTTCCTGTAAGAGTGATAATTGATCCTCTCTTGAATATATATGTATATATATTTTTTTTTTTATAGGGTGATTATTGACTAACTCTACAAAGGACATTATACCTCTGTATCTAGTCATCTGTAATTTGGAGAGGGGAAAATGACTTGCGATAAAAGTTGCAGATTTTCAGTTGTGGTTTATTCACTAAACAGCACTGGTTATTAAAAAATATATTGAATAACTTACCAAGCTCGATTGTAGCAGAGTTGGAGATTTTTCTTTTTTCACCGTCAGCAATTTTGCCCTAAATGCTGCAGATGAATTTAAAAAAAACACATTTTTTTTGAGTAAAAGTTGTTTTAATATTCCATATTTAAACTATGAAAAGTTTTACATGTATATACTGTAACAGTTCCAAAACAATTCTGAAAAACAGGAGAATACAATATGAAACCTGTAGCATGGGCCAAATAAACTGAAGTGATAAAAGATTTTTTTTGAAGAAAACAAAGATTTGGGTGGTGGTTACTAGTCCAAACAATCGTATAATCAATGAGACTTTTTAGCCAGGCTAGTATAAACTTCCAGTCTTGCGGATACACTTTATAACGGAAAGTTTAAGGCACAGTTAACTATGCAAGCTTTTCGGGCAGTGGCCAGATTATATTTAGAGTTACAAAAATTCTGACTGATAGAGGTAGTCATTATTTATTTGCAAGTTTGCATCTAGTGATTTTTTTTCAAAATGTGTTTTTTGAAATTGGTGCTACTAAATAAAAGTGATGCAATAAACCAGCTTTATATGCAGAGTAAACAGCAGCCTTCGTATACAGCAAGAAAACCTGTGACTAGTTTACAGTAAAACAAACGTGTCAGAATTTTGTCAAGAACAGTCTTAAAAATGTAATACTGTTTTATTTTGCTTCAAAAACATTTCAGCATTCTAGACAAAAATAAAACCAAACAAAAAAAAACCCCAAACAATGCAAGCAAGGTAAATGTACAGAATGTTTTTGCACTTCCAGATACTGTACTCAATCTTCACTTTATCCAGGGAAGACACGAATACAGTCTTAGTTTAAAAACTACCGCACTTATCTATTTATAAAAAAAAATCCCATGTTTCTCATGCCAGCTGAACCCCTTTGACAACCAATGGCAGAATGCTATTTCACTATATACAGAAAGAAAAAAAAAAGCTAAACTGACGCCTAATGTAGTGTAAAAATTGATCTCAACGTGCATGCTTTGGGCCTGAAAGGCAAACTCTAGGAAGGTGTTAAAATCCAGGAATGTTTTAAACTCCGAACTACCAACAGCTCCAAAAATATGCACCATTAGGAACTGGTCTAGTTTACAGATTAGATATGTACAGTTTATAACACAGGATTTTCTAAATAAAAAAAATAAAAACATTTAGGAACACCTTAAATAAAAAAATAAAAAGTTTGAAACATTTTTAAATGTTTTGTTACACCAACAGCAAAGTGCACAGAGTAAAGATAACACTATAGTTAGTGCCTTTTCATTTTTAAAAATGTTTGGAAATATATACAACTTTGATACAATTTCAGATTGCTCGCTTTAAAGACATGGCTGGATAATGTAAATCTGTTGCAACTCCATGAGCTTTTTTTTTGCTTTTTTTACTTATTAGGTTTAATTGCAAAATTGGGTTCTGATATCATAGTAAAAAATAAAATAAAAAAATGACAGCAACAGATGGCGGTTCCCCTACTCTATGGTATTCACATGGACAGAATATACAACTTCTTTATTTATTATCTTCTTCCTCCTCATCATCTTCCTCATTCTCTTCATCATCATCGTTATAATCATCTTCCTCATTCTCTTCATCATCATCTTCCTCAACCTTTTTCTGGGCAACTTTAGGAGCAAACTTAGCACAATCAACTTTACCTTTGGACTTGCAGTCCGCAACATCCTTCTCATACTTTTCCTTCAGTTTAGCGTCCATATTATTGTAGGGCTGCTTCTCACTGTCACTCAAGTTATTCTGCTTCTCACCCAGTTTTTTTGCTTCATCACCAATAGAGAGACCAGGATTTGGGGATTTGATTTTAGGACGGAATTCTGAACATAAAAGGAAAAATCCAGATGGTGGTCTTTTAAGGAGCATTAGGGTCCTTCTTCTTCTTGCTTCCCTTAAAAGGTCCAAAGTCTTTCATCTCTCGGTCATATCGCACGTTATCTTATTTTGCCAGATCCTCAAATTTGCATTTTTCATTGGCTGACATTATCTTCCATATCTCTGAGCATGTCTTGGAGAGGTCTGCAAAGTTGACAGGGATTTCAGGGTTGTTCTTCTTGTGCTCCTCACGACATGTCTGCACAAAGTAGCCATAAGCAGACATCTTGCCTTTCGGCTTCTTCAGATCTGTTTTCTATTGCTTTAGCAGATTATCCCCTATTTTTTATATAAATATTTCATGGTAGACAGGAGGAAGTCTTCGGGATACCCTTGGAAGCTTCACCTTGTACAGGTAAGTTTCTGTCTGCTAACATCTCAATTGCACTAATTGCACCTCTTGGTTTGTGAACACATACATATCTTGTTTTATCTGCTCCTCACGACATGTCTGCACAAAGTCGGCATAAGCAGACATCTTACCTTTCGGCTTCTTCGGATCACCTTTTGCCATTTTGCAACTGTATTGTTCAGCTAGTGCAGATTAATTTTTTAATTCATTATAATTTGCTGTTTAATGAATTTAACCTATTTGTTATCATTTTGCCAAACGTTGCACTATTTCAGGCAGATTAAGATGTATACGTTTGTCAGTCTTTAAAATTATAGCTATTGGAATTATTATTTTTATTTTTTATGGTCAACTGATGCATTTTTTCTTCAGTGTCCATGGATCACTTTTTGTTTGAGTGTGGTTGCAAATAAAAGCATACTTCCAGATAAACAAGTAAATAGTTAAAGGGACACTCTAAGCATTAAACCAACTTTAGTTTAATGAATTGTTTTTGGTGTCTAGATAATGCTCCTGGCAGTCTCACTGTTCAATTCTCTGCCATTGAAGAGTTAAATATAAACAGAAGCTTAAATGACTTTAAGTCCAACATGTTAGAGAATTGAGCAGTGACACTGCAGGGACGTGACCTGTACGCCAAAAACTGCTTCATTAAGCTAAAGTTGCTTTGGTGCTTAAAGTATCCTTTTAATACAAATCAATACTTAGGAAACATCATGGAAATATCTGTCTCATTATCTCCGTAATAACTCTAAATGAGCGAATGAGTCCCAGGTGGAATGTTCATTAATGTATCCAGAAGCGCAGATCCACTGCTTTTGGGTATGTTAATCTAGAGCGTTCTACTGTTTCATTCTTTCAGAACCATGGGCTTATTTGAACTTTACATTAGCTCCTTTTGTCACGACAATATTAGAGAATCTAATGCTGTAATGAGTTCTCTAATCTTATGAAAATAGTTGACTGTCAGATAAGAGTAATTTCTTCATATTTAAGAAAAAATATTTTTCCATTTTAATTTTGAGCAATAGTAACAAAGCAAAATATAAACTTTATCTGTTCTGCTCATTCATGAATAAGTTAAATTAATTCATTTATCCTTGCTGTAAGCTACCTAGGTTCTTCCAATACAAACATATCCCCTGTCCCTGTTTGCACTTAAGATTTATGTGTTAGTTACTTTTCAGGGTTTAGTCGCTAAACAGTGAATTAATAGAATTTCTATTCTATTTTCAACTTGCATGTCATACAGAAATCTCTTCTGGTTTTTCTTTATTTCCATTTAGAATTAAATAGAATCTGCAAACAATAAATCTTAAACTGGTAATAATATAACACTGGTAAGAATTAATTATGTAGTAATTGTAATCAATACAAAGGGTGTTTATTTATGATGAGCTAATATAAAAAAAAAATTGTTGGTTCATTTCATTTTTATTAATTCCTTTTTTTTTTTTCTCAAACGACAGATCCTGTTCTAAATTACAGAGACTTGTTAGCTGTAGTACATTTGTCTCACAAATCAGATCTCACAATTCGAGTCGCCATCTGCAGGAAGGTTTGTTTACACTATAAACCAAGTTTCCTTTTTTTTTTTTGTGAATATTTTTTTACATTTATTATAAATCGTTTTATTGTTGAAGGGAAATTGATCAATTAAACTCCTAAATCTGTGATAAAGCTGGACACTAAGAGCATTTTAAAATAAGTGACATCACACAAAATGAAAAGTTAGCAGTTGGAAGCTGCATATTTATAAAAAGTGCAAAAGAAACAAACTAAATTAAGTGGAAGTGCCAACCATCATGCCTTCTAAGTTTCCTTGGTGCCCACAAAGCCCCCAAAAAATAGCTAGCTCTGTTATCAAAACAGGTTATCGGATAGTATAAGATTGAAAATAAAACACATGTAATTGTGCAAATTCATAAATTATATTTTGCAATGACTTGCTATGTGTCATTATTATGTGAAATACCCCAAATCACATTTGTGTTTTTTTTCTCTCACATGTGCACAGATATTTCAGATTCTGCGTTTACAGCAGGATGCTGCCCAGCAGATGGCACAACAATTAGGCTGGCAGGAAACATTGTTGAGGCTCTTCATGAAGGAAAATTCTGAGTTCAAGCCTAGTTTTAAAGATAACTGTACAAATAACCTTAAGGAAGTTTGCAAGACCACCTTGACTGAGGATTTGCAGATGATATATCCAGAAAAAGTGACCGTGTACACAGAGGATAACTTCACCTCAAACAATAACCAACATATCAGCTGGCCTATGGAAACGAAGTCCCTCGATTCAAGTATGCAGTCCACTTGCACGTTGTTGGATGATGAAGAGGCTTCTTTCAGTGAGGCACAGCTTAGGGTCGATGACCAAGAAGAGTTGTGGCCTGGTGACCACTCACATCTCACTTTGGAGCTGGCACAGTTTGATTTGAGAGACAATGAAAACCAGAATCCAGGGAGCTTGTCCAGTACACCTTCACCTGTAGAAGTATCAAAGTCTTTCATTATTAATCCATCTGATAAAGAATCCAATGGTTCTAGTGATCTACCTTTTAGGGATAACATCTCCCTAAGTGTAAACCTGGAAAGCAGAGAGGTGAGAATTGGTAATAATGTTTGGAAAATAAATTTTAAAGTATATGTTCAAAATAACGGTAGGAAAATTAATAACCCTTTATTGATTGCTTAGGTTGTGTTTTAGAAGTATGGGTTCAGTTCAGGAGCACTCACACTGTGCTTTCCAGGCCTGTAACATCTAGAGATACAAGTAAAATAAAGTTGTTGTTTTTTTTTCCGATTAAATATATTAACAATCATCTGCTCTTATTAAAAGATCAGTAATGTTGCAACATGGGGTGGAACATTGCAAACACTTAATGCCTACGTTGCCTAAAAGACAATTAATTGCATGGGATTTAAGCCTCAACACGATTAAGATCTTACTTTTACATGTATTTTACATTTAAAACATGTTAAGGGTTTGCGGTTTTCCTCTCATCTGTAAGCAGTGTTACTTCTATCGCACTGTAGTTTTAATTTCTGGATTGAACAGTATCAGCGTTTTCAACGTGGGAGCTGGAGTAACTT
Organism: Pelobates cultripes; assembly: GCA_933207985.1. Lineage (NCBI taxonomy): Eukaryota > Metazoa > Chordata > Amphibia > Anura > Pelobatidae > Pelobates > Pelobates cultripes. Next base: position 47,292,715 of record OW240918.1, on the reverse strand, counting down.
TGGATTTTACTTAGGTTTCTGCCTATTGACATGAAGTGATACGTTGACATTAGTACTGAACAGATTCCTTTCCTCTGCCATTATGTTGGAATCCTTTGTTTCAGTGTGCATCATGGCTTTCATCAATTAATCTAATTTTGGATTCTCTAAAAATTAGAATATTTCTAAAAAGAAAAATACAGGTTTCATCTAGAGGGTTCTTAAGTTAAACACATTATCCTTTTAACCCCTTAAGGACCAAACTTCTGGAATAAAAGGGAATCATGACATGTCACACATGCCATGTGTCCTTAAGTGGTTAATGTGTATTTTTTCATTAGCTAGTTTATAAGATAAATTATATAATTTATTATATAGATCAAAATTATCTTTTTTTTGTGTGTGTGTGTTTTTTTTTTTTTTTTTTGGAGAATTTATTTTTGAGAATGAGGGTAACAGATTACATACAGACAATATCAATACCATGTACCTGGAGAGGACTCCAAGTTGGCATTGGTAAGGAAGAACTGTTGGAGATGAGCTTGAAGATCCGATTGGATGAGGGGGGCATATAAGAGTGAATCATTTAAACTCCAGATCGACTGAATTTTAATGTGTCGTAGGGACATTGAGGAGATGGTCACAGGGGCATGATCTGACCATGATATGAGGGCTATGTTAGCAGAATGTAGATTGTCTAGATGCCTATGTTGCATGAAGAAATTGTTTATGCGTGAGTAAGAATTATGTGGAAAGGAGTAGAAGGTGTTGTCTTTGCCAGTTGAATGTATCTCACGCCAAGACTCAATTAATTGGAAGCCATGTAATCCTAAGATTTTGTCTGTGGAGATGAGTAGTGCCAGCAAATTTATTCATCTAAGACTCATGGGGGAGGTTAAAATCTCCTCCTATATAATGTTGTGGATTGGAAGGCTTTTTTACCCTTATTCGGCATGTTTAAGTTAGCGAAAGTGAATTGCATCTCGTTTGTTGTCTCCTTAAGGAACAGGTATCTATTCTCCTGGTCCGCCATATCAGCATCTACCTGAACAGGGACCTCGGATGAAAAGAGGATTACTACGTTCTTTGTTTTTGCAATGGGATTATTTGCAAAGTACCCTGTAGGGTAGTGCTTATCTGAGAACCGAGTGGGTTTCTTTGATAAAGGCTACAGAGATTTGGCATTGACATATGAAATGTGAATCTTAATAACTACAGATCCACAACATTAGTAAAGTAAACACATAGAGCATTACATAAGTTTTCTGTTTTTCCTCTGGGGATAGAGGAACACACAACACCCTTGCTTTGCTATGTCTCTGTTCCCATCTCTCCCTTCCCTATGTTCTTTCTGTCTCCTTCTCTTTTTCCCATATATATATATATATATATATATATATATATATATATGTGCGGTTCTCCGAGGGAAGCAATCAAGCAGCCATTCTGCACCATCGTCAAACCATGCCTTTAGATCAAAATGATCTCAAACAAACAAATGAGTTGCAGTCATAAAAGCAACAATCCCCTACTGTCAAACGGTCTGCAGTGCCACCTACAATGTTGTGTTAAACCAAGTGCTTGTCAGCAGAGCAAATTACCTTTATTTACCACCACAGTTTTTTGACTGATAAGTTTGTTCTTCTCCTACATAGGATTGTGAAGAAGAACTCGTACAGCTACTGACTGACATTCTACTCTGCCTGATGTGGAAAGGTCTTGATAAATCTGATGCTTCTACCTGGGTGGAAAGAGGCCAAGTATTCGCAGCACTGACCCATTTGGGGACGGTCAATGAATTGCTGCGACCCTCAGATGAAATAAAACTTCTGTAAGTAAAGCTTCCTTAGGATTTAAGATATCTTATTGTGGCAAAACAATCTTTTTTTCAGTAATTTCTTGTTCAAGATTTCAACTTCTTGATGTGCATGTATTACTCTGCCATCATGAAACAATGTAACATGTTTATGGGCAACCTATTTCAAGAAAAATGTGTATCATTAAAGGAACACTAAGCACCAAAACAACTTTAGCTTAATGCAGTGGTTTTAGTGTATAGACCATGCTCATGCAATCTCGCTGATCAATTCTTTACCATTTAGAAGTTAAATCACTTTGTATGTACAGCCCTAGTACCACCTTCCCTGGCAGAGACTGCCGCAGCCTTCCTACACACTTCCTGAATAGACTACATTTTTTAAGGGTTCCTTATTGCAAAGTTTGCTTAATTAAGAATTTGCTATCTTCCTTTTCTGTTGATTACCTGCTACAGCAGGAGATAATTCTAACAAGTGAAAGTTCTGATTTGAAAGGAAAACCTGATTGAAAGTGAAACTTTTTTTATAATGGATGCTTTGTGTGTGAGTGGAAGCCAGGGGAGGTGTGACTAGGGTTGCATAAACAGATATAAAAGTGACTTATCTCCTAAATGGCAGAGGATTGAGCAGTAAGACAATATCCATACACCAAATCTAATTCTTTAAGATAGTTTTTTGGTGCTTTGAGTGTCCCTGTAAGTGTCATTAATCTGGTCATGAAAATTGTGCGAAAATATAACTTTGCATGCTCTGCTTGGCGTTTATATCCGCACTCCTCTCAATATCACCTGTGAAAAGGCTGTTTAAATGAAATGGCTTGAGTTGTAATATGTTTTGAAGAGTAACTTGCACATAAGATTTTTGCACAACCTAATAACTAAAAGTTAGCTATGAGTTTGCTATACATATATTTTGTTTAATTGTATTTATTGTTTGTAATTTTGATATGGGTTCTATTTTATAATTTAAAATATAGGTCTGGCTGTCCATTTATATTAACCCTCTAGTTGTTGTACAAGTGGGAACATGTGTGCATACGGCGCAATGGAAGGGATGCTCGAATATGCATTTTTGTGCGGGATATCTATTCAGATGCCTGTGCACAGAGGGCTATGCCCAGTGCATAATGAGGCATTGACTTCACCTTGAACAGATATTTTTGCCCCTCTGTGCTGTTCACCTCAGTAAGTTTGAAGTATTTATTTGAGGGAATGAGGAGCTGTATCTTTCAGAGAAGTTGCAGTTCTGCTTTAAATACAAAGTGACAGAATTTGATACTGTTCTAGGTATTTTCTAGGCAACCAGTGGTGGTTACATTTCTTCTTCTTAAAATGCTATAATGAAATCTGTTCCCCCAACCCCCATTTTTGCATCTTATTAGAAAAATGTGTAATTAAAGAATAATCTCTTCTGCTTTTCAGTTTGTTAGAAAAGATGCCAGAATGGGCTGTGACGGAGAGCAAAGAGTCGAAATTCCATGCTGAAAATGCAAATCGGTTGCTCCACATTGTTCAGGATTTTCTACAGTCAGAGGGCCTGGTCAATCCCAGTTTGTGGACTGGAAAGGTTAGATAACCTGTCTGGTATACATATTGCACACTCTTACCAGTGTTTTCTTCATTACTGTTCATAGACTCAACCAGGGCCGCCATCAGAAATTTTAGGGTCCCTGACACAGTTCAAGATCTGGGCCCCTTGGGCCAGCCCAGAGTCCGCCCACAAGGATGAAGTGTGTGTGTGTATAGTGGATGTAGAATGAGTGTCATGGATGCAGTGTGCATAGTGGATGTGGTATGTGTGTCATGGATGCAGTGTGTATAGTGGATGCATATTGTACGTTTTGTGTAATGTTTGTAATGTTTGTATGCATGCATTAGATGCAGAGTGTGTGTGTAGTGAAGGTAGGTGTGTATAGTGAATGCAGTGTGTGTATTTTTGTAGTGGATGTAGTGTGTGTACAGTGAATGTAGAGTGTGTTTTTGTAGTGGATGTTGTGTGTGTACAGTGGATGTAGTGTGTTTGTAGTGAATGCAAAGTGTGTATAGTGCATGTAGTGTGATTGTGGTGAATGCAATATGTGTATAGGGAATGTAGTGTGTTTGCAGCGAGTGCAAAGTATGTATAGTGATTGTAGTGAGTGCAAAATGTGTATAGTTCATGTAGTGTAATTGTAGTGAATGCAAAATGTGTATAGTTCATGTAGTGTGATTTTAGTGAATGCAAAATGTGTATGGTGAATGTAGTGTGATTGTGGTGAATGCAAAATGTGTATGTGAATGTAGTGTGATTGTGCTGAATGCAGTGTTTGTAGTGAGTGCAAAGTGTGTTTAGTAAATGTAGTGTGTTTGTAGTGAGTGTAGTGTGTGTGTAGTGCAGTGTGTGTTTAGAGAATGTAGTGTGTGTGTGTGTGTAGTGCAGAGTGTGTTTAGTGAATGTAGTGTGTGTGTGTAGTGCAGTGTGTGTTTAGTGAATGTAGTGTGTGTGTGTGTGTGTGTGTAGTGCAGAGTGTGTTTAGTGAATGTAGTTTGTGTGTGTAGCGCGGAGTGTGTTCAGTGAATGTAGTGTGTGTGTGTAGTGCAGTGTGTTCAGTCAATGTAGTGTGTGTGTGTAGTGCAGAGTGTGTTCAGTGAATGTATGTGTGTGTGTGTGTGTAGTGCAGAGTGTGTTTAGTGAATGTAGTGTGTGTGTAGTGCAGTGTGTGTTTAGTGAATGTAGTGTGTGTGTGTGTGTGTGTGTGTGTGTAGTGCAGAGTGTGTTTAGTGAATGTAGTTTGTGTGTGTAGCGCGGAGTGTGTTCAGTGAATGTAGTTTGTGTGTGTAGTGCAGTGTGTTCAATGAATGTAGTGTGTGTGTGTGTGTAGTGCAGAGTGTGTTCAGTGAATGTAGTGTGTGTGTGTGTAGTACAGAGTGTGTTCAGTGAATGTAGTGTGTGTGTGCAGTGCAGAGTGTTTAGTGAATGTAGTGTGTTCAGTGAATATAGTGTGTGTGTAGTGCAGAGTGTGTTTAGTGAATATAGTGTGTGTGTGTGTGTTTAGTGAATGTAGTGTGTGTAGTGCAGAGTGTGTTCAGTGAATGTAGTGTGTGTGTGTAGTGCAGAGTGTTAGTGAATATAGTGTGTGTGTAGTGCAGTGTGTTCAGTGAATGTAGTGTGTGTGTGTGTGTGTAGTGCAGAGTGTTTAGTGAATATAGTGTGTGTGTGTAGTGCAGAGTGTGTTCAGTGAATGTAGTGTGTGTGTGTGTGTAGTGCAGAGTGTTTAGTGAATATAGTGTGTGTGTAGTGCAGTGTGTTCAGTGAATGTAGTGTGTGTGTGTGTGTGTGTGTAGTGCAGAGTGTTTAGTGAATATAGTGTGTGTGTGTAGTGCAGAGTGTTTAGTGAATGTAGTGCAGTGTTTTCAGTGAATGTAGTGTGTGTGTGTGTGCGCTCTTGTAAGGATGCAGTGTTTGTGTAAAGTAGGGGGGAGGGGAGTATTTAAAAAAAAAAAAAAAAAAAATATATATATATATATATATATATATAAAAGTATATTTAAAATTTTAATTTTATTCCTCCCTCTCTGGTTCTTACCTTTCCAGGGAGGGGGGAGATCGCATTCCCTGGTGGTCCGGTGGAGAGAGCCAGCCGCGTTACATTGCAGAAGGGGGCCCAGCAACACACACTGTCTTCCTTTCCCGTTCCTCTCTGACGAACTCTCGCAAGACCGGCCAGCGTGCTGTGCGGAGCGTTGCCATGGTAACCCGTGGCAAAGCTCTGGCGGCCGCAGGAGTGTTAGAAAGACAGGAGCTGGAAGGAAGACAGAGTGTGCTGCTGGGCCCCGTCTGCAATTTACAGGTAGGGGGGCCCTCAGTGCACAGATATATAGCGAAATTCGCTATATATCTGTGCACATAAGGAATGTGGGGCTCAGACTGCCAGAGCAGTCCGGACCCCCCAGGACCGCCGGACCCATGACAACCGTTATGGTTGTCGTGCCCTGATGGCGGCCCTGGACTCAACTTCAAGATGAATGGTAGAAGGAAGCATACCATATATGATCTTTTTTTAATTGGTTTGAGAGTGAATGCATGTTTTGTATGTTTGTGGTGTTTTAATACTGTGTACTACAATGCATTTATGCAACCCTAAGCTTATGTGTGAAAATGCCAATCAATGCATTGAGAAAAGTTGTCAACATTGGCATTCCAGCATGTGTTGGATTACATTTTACCATTTTGAAATTGTTTTGAAAAGTGCTGGAGAACGATGGTTGGACAAGCATAGAAAGGTCTACTTTGATGTATTGTATGATCTTTGGATTTTTTTTTAATTTTTTTTTTTAATAGCTGTTGGAAGAAATAGTGACTCTCATGGACAGTCTGTCAGTGTGGTATTCGACTGGCCCGGAATCTGAGAACCTCTCCCTGGTAGAAATACGTCTCTTGCTTGGTTTCATTGGACAAGACAATCTGCAGGTTGGTGGAAAAAGGCAGGACCTTTGTCTTATTTTAGTGGACATTGGCCCTTGTGGTATATTTTTATTTTGTCACATTACCTCCTCAGTTCCTTGACGATCCTTGCCTGTGATACTTGAACAGCTGGATCAGCAAATATTGACTATTCCTAAAACAGATGTTTCCTTCTGTTTATGGGAAATGTAAACATTGCCACTTATATCCTATACAAATGGTTCTCACATGGCTATAATGAATAAATAATTGTATGGGCCATGGTATTAGTGTAGAAAATGCAGAAATGGCAATGGAGGCCAACGAGGTAGCTTCTAAGTTTCATAAAACAACTTGGTGGTAATCTTTCTGCAATATCTGGAGAGCAACCAGATGGCCAGAATGTCAGGTCACCAAACATTTTTTATATTTAATCTGGAAAAATCCTAGAAAGCAATGCCAAAGCCTGTGTGCCATTTCTCTTATTAAGAAGTTTGTTGTTGTCCAGTTCAAGCTACTGTTAAACAAAGCATCTGTGTTTTTATGGCTTGCTTTTTATCTCCGAGGTATGTGCAATGGCTACGGCAAAGCTCAACACCCTGTTACAGACGAAAGTCTTTGAAAACCAAGAGGAAGCATGTTACCTGCTCGGGAAACTTGAAGGAATTCTCAGTAAATCAATCCGGGAGAAGAGCGAGACCTACTCATTCCTCATTCCCATTGTACGGACCCTTGTGCAAAAAATCTATCAGCTGTTGTACATGAATCTTCACCTGCCTTCTCTTCCAATCACCAATGGAAGCCCTTCGTTTTATGAAGACTTTCAGGAGTATTGCAGTTCTGAGGAATGGAGAGTGTTCATTGATAAATACGTAAGTCAACTTCCAGCTAAATTTTTATTTATTTGAACATTGTCTTGGGGATGCCTTGTCTTGTTCTTGTATGGGGAACAGGGGAAACCAAGACAACATAAAGATATTCAGCTAGATATAGCTTCTAGTGAAAGTTGGTGATGCAATGTCCATCTCTTGCACCAGATCATACCTTACATGAAACAATATGAAAGCGATACATTCAGCAAAATTCATGAGAGTATGGCCTTGTATTGGAAGGAATGCAGCGAAGCATACATGGTGAATATGCACAAACGTGAACGAGAAAGGGGCGAAAGCAAGCTGAAATTTCAGGTAATTGCATGCACTTACTGATCTTTTAAACATATTCTGAATTCTGGTGTAGATATATATAAATCTGTATACGCTATATACACTGTATATTGGGTTAGCCGTATTAGTCCAGTAGACAAGGTGCCATCCAATATGCACTAATCCAATATACGCTACTATGATTTGGCATCTATATCTATATATCGGCTGGTAAGAGCAGTAATAACCTCACTGCCTTATAGACCATAGATTTTAAGCTTCTTTGAACTAATCCAATATACACTACTATGATTTGGCATCTATATCTATATATCGGCTGGTAAGAGCAGTAATAACCTCACTGCCTTATAGACCATAGATTGTAAGCTTCTTTGAACTAATCCAATATACACTACTATGATTTGGCATCTATATCTATATATCGGCTGGTAAGAGCAGTAATAACCTCACTGCCTTATAGACCATAGATTGTAAGCTTCTTTGAACTAATCCAGTATACACTACTATGATTTGGCATCTATATATTGGCTGGTTAGAGAAGTAATAACTCCACTGCCTTATAGACCATAGATTGTAAGCTTGTTTGAGCAGGGTTTTCTTCACTTCTTAATATTGTAATTGTAAAGTGCTGTGGAATATGTTTCCGCCAGCATAAATATTAATAATAATAATAATAATAATAATAATAATAATAATAATAATAATAATAATACTCTGAAACTACCAAATGTCACACAATTTAGATATATTTTATGTTAGAAGTGCACCTAACAATCAGTTTTACTATTGGGTTTTACTTTTTCTTTTCCTTGTTTGTTTTCCCTATATTTTAATATACATGTCATGACTTGGTGTCCCTTTAAAGATTGTACAATTTCAACTATACATTGCACTAACCAAAGTGCTTTATTCTCTCTTTTACTTTTTATTGACCTTTCTGGGCTTTGTTGCAGTGCTGGTATAGCAGTAAAGGCAGAATCTAAGTGTGCTGTGTGCGGCTACACAAACTACTTCCCATCTTGCAAAAGACAATGACGCATCTCACAACACCTAATGTGCTCATGCACCCTCAGAAATGTGGGGTGCTGATTGCATCATTTGAGGGGTGGGACGCTATATTATCCAATCAAGGTGTCATGCTTTGTGTGGAGAAAGTCTGCAATAGTGATCTTCAGATAAGCATATGTTTTACCTGTACATTTGCTGATTTTACCACCAGTATGTAAATTATATCTATACCTAACTAAATGTGGACCTGTCATCTACAAATGATGCCAATTTAACTTTAAACTGTTCGACCGCTTGAGCGAACCTCTCTTCAAAACTTGTGGCATGCCAACCCTTTTCTTTCTTTTTGCACTGTTAACTGTATGGTTTGTTTAGCTATTGTCCATTGCTGTTGAATATATTGTGCCACTGTGACTATTAAAATAATCTTTAGTAACATTGTTATTGGTTTGAAATATTTTCTTTTTTGCTTTATGTGCATGCAGGATGCATTTTTGGAGCCATTTAACAGGAAGGCACGCCAGGAGAACTTGCGTTATAACAGCATGCTGAAACAAACAGCCAGCCAGTATACAGCAACATTAAGGCAGTGGAACGCAGCGCAGAAATACCTCTTCTGTGAGCGTGGTCCGTGGGCAGACCGGTGGGTTTAACACTTCCTGCTAAATCATGGTGTGCTGCACTTTGTCCTGCTGACTCCATGACGGTGTTTGTTCAGTTTATGATAAGTAGATAATTGTAATAACAACTGGAAGAAGTCAAATCTGATGTGTATCCATAAAAATAAGCAGTATTATTATATAATTTGCATGGTCCTGCCGAAAGAATTGTGTACTTCTTTCAACCATAATCTGGTTGAATTGCACACTCAAAGCACCATAAACACTACATTTTGTTGTAGCAGTTATGGTGCCTGGGGTAACATGGCGGCACCCCAATGTACGTAGTCAAACCATTTTCTAATGGTGTAATTTTTACCTGTGGTCTGCATGGCACCTAGTCTTCTTGTAGCTCAGGGCTCTCTTCACTGTGCAAAACCCAACAGTGCAAGGCTTAGCTCACTGGCTGATAGTGATCAGCTGATGCACTCAGCCAATGAGTTGAACCTGCATGGCAGTGCTTAGCTCAGAATAGCTAACGGAAGTTGTAGCAGGAGCTTCTGGCACTCCCTTTCAGCTGTGAGGAGGTAGGGAATGGAAACCAGCAGACTCCAAGTTAGAACACAAACCATTCGCAAATGGATTGACTACTTATATTGGGGGAGCACCAGAGAAATGTAGTGGTTATGGTGCCACGAGCATTCCTTTAATTTGCAAGTAGAAATACTGCACATTTGTCTAAGGCCAGTGTACAGTGTTGCACTTCTTGGTCAGTGACATAGGTGAAGGTAGTTAGGACAAATACTGCACATTTAAGGTCAATCTCCTGATAATTGGTTTTATTATTTTCATAAATATTTTCTTATGAAAGTTTTAGATACATTCTCTTTCATCTTCAAATAGTAACACATTTACAGTACAACTTTGTACATTTAAAAGAGAAAATATTCTTCATGCTTCCCATAGATTTTCCATGCATTGCACCACCTCTTCTTAACTGTAAGCGGTGACTCTCTAAAGTTGTCCTCCAAAGTCTGGTCCTCCAATCACCCGGCTGGAGCAATTATTCGTCATTGGGACTTGGATATAGGAATACAACTAGTCTAATATTTTTTTTTTTAAATATGAATGCAACCTATTTCAAATAAGTAAATGCTGCTATACTTTTTAAAACTTTTAACTGTGTAGATCTCAATTTTTTATTTTTGCTTTGCCCCTAGATACATCTTCCTTTACCTCCATTTTTAAAATGATTATAACCTTGCCTTTTGTCCGCTGCTTTAACACTTGTTATTGTTCATCTTGGTATATTTTGAAAATAAATTTGCTGGCTCCCATATGAGGGACAGAACTCTGGATTCAATCAGAGTGGAATGTGCCATAATAACATTTATTTAATCAAATTAATTTATTTTATGGCACATTCCACTCTGGTTACTTTCTATCTTTTTCATCTTGGTCTCTGTTGCTTTGCAGTTAAGTTCCCCATTGTTTTATTCTTGGTTCGGTATATGTAAACCTTAATATTAGAAGTTAAACTGTGTCACTGAAATGAATAACTTAAGCTGTTTTTCCATGTATATTTGTTTTTGCTTTTGTGCCTCACAGAAAACCAAATGTGGTCAGTTGGAAACTCTCCAATGTGGAAAACTACTCACGAATGAGACTTAAGCTGGTGCAGAATAACAGCTTTGATCCTCATTTAGAAGCCAGTGCGCAGAGAGACAATTTTGGTAAGTCAGTGGGAGTGAAATGGTTACAATTATTCTACAGGACAATGTTATCAGAAAGCGTAGCAGAGTTAATAATGCTGTGTAAGGTACAGGCACTGTAGTTGAGTATTAATTTCAATTTGTTCAAATATTGACATAAAAGAACTGTCTGGAATGTATTTTAACAAGCTCCTTTGTGACCCCTTCCTGTGTCTGATACAATACAATAGTGACTGTTTATCTCCCGCAGGTGTGCAGCAGACAGAACCTTCAAGCGATTCTCTGCTCTTAGAAGTTGTGAAGCAAGTTAAAGTGAGCGACTTGGAGGATGATGGGCTTGATCTTCCTGAAGAGGAAAACGCAGTTAACATGTGTGTAAAAAACTTACAATGCTGTATATTTTTGTGTTTGAAATGATAATACTTGTTAAAGTCATGAACTAAGCTGTTTTTTTTTCATTTAATGCCACACTGGCACTTTTTGCATTTTGTAGTCCACTTACAGGGTGGCGTACTGGGGAAAGGGAGAACATAGATATAATTAACTGAAATTCTTGCTTCTCGGTTCCACCATCTATTTATTCATTTAGCTTCTGCCATTGCTATTGTACTCTCTTGCAAAATAGGGATCTATGCAAAGGTCATGCAAAACTGGAATCTTCCATTGATTATAATGCTCCTTCAGAATGCGATTCCATAGGTGTCAGGCAAGAAAAAATAAAAACAAAAGTTTTGCCCGTTGACACTTTTTGCAAATAAATCTTAAAGGAGACTAGTTAGTCCCATATTCCATCACTATCACATGAGACAGTATAGGTATTGACATAGAGCAATTTCAAATAACATATATACCTACAGATAGGGCTTACCTCGTTATATAATAGAGCGAGTGGCTATTAACTGGTCCAGATAAGTACAGTACAGTATAAATGCGATACAGAACTCAAGACCAAGTGAGATAAACTGCACAGAAATACTCCTATCCACTCCTATTAAATAAAAAATAAAATAACAAAACGATAACTATCAGCTTTAGAGGGTAGAAAAAGAATACCACACATTTAGATAAGATTTAACTAACATGAAACTGCTTAAAATTGGTGCTAGGGGGCAAACATGGGACGAAAATCCCAGCGGACAGCAACAGGTGCGTGCAAAGATACCCAAGATATCAGCGCTATGCTCCAGCGCACCGCGGTCCCGAAAATGGCGGCCACTCTTGACCCAGACACTGGCTCCATAAGGGACGCCCTAGACCAACTGCCACCCCAGGGCGCACAGACTGACCCTGATGCGCTGACACCAGCCATTAAACTGGACATTTAAAACCTCCTACTGGAACTAAAACAAATGCCTGCGGCAGACATGGCCTTAATGAAAACAGAGGTCCAAGCGGTCACAGACCGAGTGAAGACCACAGAAGAGGACATGATAGATGTTCAAAACGAAGTGAGAAGCCTTAAAGAAACAGTGTCCCAATTAAAAGCTTCACACGAAATACTGATCAACAAGTTGGATGCAGTAGAGGAGAGAAGCCGCAAAAGCAATGTGAAAATTAGGGGCATCCCCTATGAAATAAGCCAGGCAGAGCTGCCACACTATATCAGACGCTTGGTCGCCTCCATATTGCCACATGCACAGGCCAAAATATTACAGGGATTTTCCGTATCCGCAAATCACTACAGGCACCCCCCCAAGCAACCAAAGATGTGATCGTTCGGTGCCAAACCCAAACAGACAGAAATGCCATCTTCGCTCCCTTAAGAGGCAAAACGCCACTGAACTTTGAATCCGCGAGTTTTACCTTTTATCAAGACCTGGCAAGATCCACACTCCAATGGAGAAGAACCCTGCACCCTGTGACCCGTCCCCGCCAAGATGACTTACCACTGGACAGCACTAAAAACACTGTCGGTGTTTGACCACACGGATGAGCCCGCCAGCAATCATACATGGGACCCCACCAGGACTGTCCCTTTTGTACCAAGGGGAAGAGGAGGGCCTGTGGCAGCCACCTGACACCAATGACTGCCTTTCAGCCCACAGGCAAAAGTCACTAATGATGCCATTGCTGTTTTAATTGGTTTTAATTTTGTTTTAACTTGTTTTACACGTTTACTGCTTTTCAACTAGCCTAGCAAACAACTAGGTTCCTCTGTAAGGCACACACCATACGATTTCTCCCTGGCTTACAAGGTCACCATAACGGCAAAGATCCATGCACCGATACAGCCACTAACGAACATCACACTACACAGAAAACCCACTATCATGACAGGGCCAGCACCAGGGCTGCTAGCATATTCTTTCTGCCCCCCCCAACCCCCCGTCCCCGTGGCCTCCTTGGTTAGGGGTCACTGACCACACGCACACCACACAAGCATCAACGAAGCACATAGGGCAACCTAGGGACAAAGATACCTTCGCCCACACCAAACATGCCAGGACACCGGGCCCTAGACAATGCCACAATGATGAGTAGTGGCACGAAGAACCACCTACACAAAACGAGGAATAGTTGCACAGAACCAAAGCAATACTCTAGACGTACAGAGTATACTGAACACACACAACTTCTCCCTCTAGACTGTGGCGATCGAGCGATAGATCTAGCCAGAATGTTGTAACGTATGAACCTAATTTAAAAACTGTGCACCATATTTCAATGCCAAATGTCTATTTATGTTCCATGTTTTGAAGCTTGAGAATGCTGTTGTGGCAACTCAAGAGATTATGTTAAGCAAATGCACAACAAAAATAAAGAATTAAAAAAAAAAAAAATGGGTGCTAAAGAAAATCAAAATCAAAAGTGCAAAGCTCTTCAGCCAGTTTCCATGCTTGGGTAGTCACTCCACAAAACTGGTGCAGTCCAAAGATTCAGACTACTCCACCATCCACGGGCCACAACTAGAGCCTGTAAGCAGTGCCTGCTGATCCTGCCACATGTAGCAGTTCGCCCCACAATGGCATTGCCCCAAGGCCCTCAGAGAGTGCGGGCTGTGCTGGGGAGATGATGCCCCAAAGGCTCTCAGCCCAGAAATGTGGTAACAGGCCAGAGGTATCTGATGGAATGATTGCAGGGTTATCTACCTAGAATCCAAAACCTGAGGCTTAGTGGAGGCTCCAGTAGAGCGTCTATGTAGTATAGCTCCACACTGTATGCAGACCTGATCAAAAGCTTGTAGAAACGTCAACATCGTTGAGGACTGGAAGGTAAGTCCCTGGGCAGTAGCCATCTTGAGAACGAAGCCTATTGTGGCAACAAGACTGGCTAACAACATTGCTCGAAAGAGGCAAGGTAGTTCGAGCGTCATATCCATCCTGCATTGTGGCTAAAATTTAGGCAAAAATTAGTAGGTTATTAGAGCAGTGTACCAGCAAGATTTGTTCCATTTATAGCGAGATAAATGCTTAAATGCAATAGATTCCTTAAGAGGCCTACACTTTGAGGTTTGCTTAGTTTGCTACCAGGCCCCACCTCCACAAGGTTCATATATTTTTTTATCATCTGTAAATTTTTTGGTCACTGACCATGATTTTAAATTAAACAAGCAAGGTGAGTTGTTAGTGTAAGACTTGCCTAAAAGGTTTTTGCCTTCCCGTGGCAGGTGAACTTACCCTTTAATGGCCATTTGAGTGATACTTAAGGGATTTTAATGATTTTAGATTCAGCTGTATTTAAAAAAAAAAAAAAAAATCGGCTTTGATTTCAGGGGGTCGGTTAATTTATCTTTCCTCCTGTGCCTCTCATAGGATATTCTGCTGCATTCAAATATATAAGCATTATTTAATATAATAGCGATTTATATAAAGGAAACTTTAAGATAAATAAAATTATTACTACATGGAATAAACATCGTTTTACCGAATGTTTTGCTTTAAAAAAAAAAATCACTTTAATTAAAACTGAGCATGTGATGTATCGGTTATCTTTTTAAATCACAAAAATAATTGCTGTAGGTTTATGCAGGTGTAATGTGGAAACCAGTGTAAGAAATGAGGCAGCTTGTGGAAAGGTAGACATATCAGGTGGGTAGATGGAGGATTCAGGAACAGGCTATGACACTTCCTGTGAGCCCACCACTTTTAGAAGTTGAAAGAGTTGATTTGGTTGCTGCAAACTTCTGTTTGGTCAATAATTTGCAGAAATTTTGTTTTCAGAAATGACAAGGAAGAGGAGCCAAGTCAGAAGGAGAAGCTTGTTCTATCTGAGGATTGTGAACTCATCACAGTGATAGATATAATTTGTGGACGTTTGGAAGTCACCACTCGCCATATTTATTTCTACGATGGCAGTACTGAAAAAGAGGAAGGTATGTGCCCTAATTATGTTGTTTAGCTTATGTGAAATAATATATATAGAGAACAGCTCAGTTATACATTAAAATGGTCTGATATTTTATTATATTTAATGGTTCCAAAAATCTGCATTTTCTAGAAAGACTAAATCATGAGGCAATCAAAATTTATCCGATTACAGATATGCATGTTCTCTTTATTATATTAACATTTTTGTTTGTCATCCATCATCTGTTTTCTATTGTTATTTGAATGTATGTTTGCATGAGTAAGGTAATAGAATATGATTTAATTCATTATCTAACTCAAAAGTAAACTTACGTGCAAGGTAATGAACAATTTCAGTTCATCATTTAATGCTAGTGATTAACTTGGAGATGTAGCAACATATTATATGTGGTTTGATTTTATTAACAAATCACACTTTTGTATATTTTACACCTTGTGCGGGAAATGGTCTAGTGTTGACATTTGGACATTGCAATTTTTTGTCCCTATAGGAAAGTGTGAAACCTTAAACGTCATTGATATGCTTTTCAATGGCGGTTTTTATTTCAACTTACCGTACATTTCTATGTAAATGAATAATATTAGGCCAAACAGAAGTTCCTAATATGTAACATATAAGCATATCACAAATAAAACTCACTCCGTGGGTTAACACTTTATCACGTGTATGTTCTCAGTGGAATGTGAAGTAGCAGAGCTAAATATGAAGTTGTTCCTCTATCCTCTGTATAGGTGTGGGTTATGATTTCAAGTGGCCTCTCTCCCAAATCAGAGAGATTCATTTGCGTCGGTACAACCTAAGGAGGTCGGCTTTGGAGATCTTTCTAATTGACCAGACTAATTACTTCTTGAATTTTAAAAAAGAGGTAAGAATTGATACTGTCGGACTATAAAGGTATACTGAAGTCTTTCGGCAACATTTGGCATAGCAGATTCCTACATAAAAACAACTTGCTCTTCTGTGACCTTTCTTTCAATTTTTCCAAAAATTTGGAAATTTATTCCCCAAGAGAAAATATAATCTTTACATAAAATCTCAATATGCCTCAGACTTTACTGCATCTCCTCAAACATTTTTGAAATGTACCATAATACACTTCCATTCTGCAGAACCTTCTGTAATAAAACTGAAGGCTTTGCTGATTATTGTAATGCTTTTCTAAGAAAAGCCATTAAGATATCATCTTTGGGGCTAATGTTTACATTTACCAACCTTTATTGGCAGTTATTAAAATTAAGTTTAGTTTGTTTATACTCTTGAATACAATTATCATGATGGGGGATATTTGCTATATTGTAAAACAATAACTTATGTTCTGTGTCCTGTATCACTCCATGGAGACATCATTTCCTGTTTTTTGACTAGGGTTCAAATACCATTCTTAGTTAGAACCACATTGCAATTGCTTAGGGATAAGGACTCACGCCATACAGTAAAGTGACAGCCCCCAGATACTATAGTTAAAGTGGTTTTAGTCACAACTAACCCAACATACTAATCAGCAGAAAAGCCCTATGTTTGTTAACATTATTACTGCTGGTTTTTGTTTTTCTAACCAAACAAAATCACAAGCTGTTTTAAAGCAAACAAATATTTAATTACTATTTCATTAAAAGATACTTAGTAGGGGGCGGGGCCAAGCCAGCAAGCAGAGCAGACGCACGAAAGCTGAGCTCCCGCTGGACTTACAGATTATCGCCGATAACTCACCAAAAACGGGACATACATTAAACCGGAATACATTACCTGCATCACGAAGGTCCCGGTGATACACCTGACACTTTCCACGAGCAATTCAGTGATTGGGAACTCAAGATGCCTAGCTGGGGCATACAAGCGAAGGAGACCGGGAGAGATGGCCATTCTCCCAGTCAATTCACTGGAGAAATAGACCCGCGAGCTCCCTGCCTCCCCCTCCCCGGGCCGGTGGGGGTTATCCCAGTCCGACCACAAGAGTATACGCACGGGCACAGAACCCCAAGAAAGAGGCATGTGAGCTGAGAGACAAGGCGCGGCTCTGCGAAATGGCCGTTGCCACGCGCGCCCAAACCGCAGACAGACCCGACCTCATGGCCAAGATGGATGCCATAATAGCTACGTTCTGGGAGAAAATAGCGGCCAGGGAGCGAAGAGCGGAGGCTCACAGACAAGCCGCATGCTCACCCAAGGTACTGCCAACACTCCCTCAAAGCAGACGCAAACTCCCTCCTCCGGACAGAGCTAGCAAACGACGCCAAAACGGACGGGGATCATAACCTTAAACGACTGACCTGGCTGCAGACAGGGCAACGCCGAGACAACCACCCGGCACACTCCAGCCAGCACTTCAGGCAAGCATAGGGAATCCCCCGGGCCCCACACTCAGCCCAGCAACAGAAACCTGCACCATCGAAAGGACCCGGGTGGCGGCCTCCAAGCTTCCTCCACTCACCATGCATGGCCTCCACTACTCCGCCTAACAGGCTGCTGGACTCAAACACTTATGCTACACCACAAGCGACCACTTACCTGGGCCTACCAGAGACAGACAAAGCTTTGCAACTCTCTGGCTTGCCTGGACACTTCACAGCTCAAGACTATATACAGCCACATATGGGCATAGGGTAGTTAATAATGCAGGACTTACTCGGACATAGGCCTCCCTCCATGCTGCGCCGCACGCAGGAGCACTAAACTCATATTTACAACACCGGGCTGAACGAGCACCCAGAGCAATTACCATGCTCCATTGTATTATGTTGTTTTGTTTTTTTCCTTGTGACCCACGCGTCAGCTCTGCTTCTTATGTTTATCTCTTGCTGAGCTCCCTCATGTGTGTTTACTGTGTGATCTTTTCTTAACCAGTCCCACCTAATGGTGCAACTTAAGCTTGTTTTAAAAATAGCGGTGGAGCTACTGGTATATCATTATAGTGCACTCTCTAATGCTTTAAAACGTTGTTTATTATTGATGTCTATTGTTGCTCCTAGTACTCTCATACTGTTATAATGCTATGTGCATAACGAATAGGATAGTCACACCGTTATATTTTTAGCTTATCTCAACAAATACAAATTTGTGCAACTTTTTTCTCAATGCCACTGTGGTAAAACCATTGCTCAGTTCATGTGTTGTGTTGTGGCACTTGAGACCTGATTGTAACTACCTAAGCACAGAAAAATAAAGAATAAAAAAAAAATATATATATACTTAGTACATGATTGGGGATCCAGATCTCTGTGGTGAATTGCAACCATGCAGCCTTCGATATCTATCTTTATGATGAATTCCTTTTTATGGTGTATATAGTATAGTTGATGGCTGGCCTCTCTGGTCTGTTGAACTTTAACAAAAGTTAACATATACTGTTGAATGCTACTAGGAAATGTAACATTTAAAGCTAGGAAGTATTAACTCCTTAAGGACACATGATGGAAATTTTCAGTCATGCTGGTCTTTTACTTCTGAAGCTGTGTCTTTAAGAGGTTAAGAGGCAGTCTTCTTCCATGTTTCTTTGAACCAAATGTAGAAAGTTTTGTTTGTGGGTTTTCCCTGCTTACATGTTTGATTCGTATGTTTTCCACCATTTGGTAATTTTCTACACTTTTGAATCCACCTTGTCTACAGTATTTGATTGCTATTATTAATTCCTGTACAGGTGAGAAATAAACTATACAGTCAAATTCTCTCTCTCCGCCTTCCAAACCTGTATGGTACCCGAACCCCACAGGAGCTGCTAAAGACATCAGGACTAACTCAGGTGAGCAATGACCTCATTCTCTAGAAAACGTGGAATGATACTACTGCAAGTTGGATATTGACCACAGTCAAGATATTCAGTAATTACTAATTGCCGTTGCAACTGATATGTTACATGATAAGAACACTTTGTGAAAACATATTTTGAGACATATATGATTCTTATTGACCGAACAATGAATTGAAAATTGAATTCCAAAATTAAGGCCAAAATAGCTGTTATGGGGACAATCCTCAAACTAAGCTACAGTCACAATTCTTGATGTTTTCAATTTCTTTTAATGTTAACCTGCCATGAGTTTAGGTCCAAATATCTTATTAAACAACAAATGTTTCATTGGTCAAAATGGTCGGTGATCCATTTAACTGCTTAAGGGAACATTATAGTGTTGGGAAAACTAAACTTTATCCCTAGCTCTGTCTCCTCCAGCAACATCACACTGGCGGAGGGTGTCTTAACACTGCAATGTTAACATTGCAGTTACTCTAAAGGGACACGGCACCATGACAACTTGAAAGAGATTACGTTGCCTTGGTGCCTATAGTGTCCCTTTGAATGAGATATTTAATTTTTACTCCCAGATCCCACGGATGCTAGGACATCATCACACCATCTTTGTGGTTTTTTTTTTTCTTTTTTTCAATCGATTTATTTTATTGACTTTTTTCAGATATTTGGGGTACAGAAGCAAGAGAAGGGAGGGGAACTCGTCAATAATCTGCAAATAGCAATGTTCAATTTTTGTACAGAACAGAAAAAAGGGAAGGGTAAGACATCAATAGGTTTACGATTGGAACAATCATCAATTTTTTCAATTTATTTTTTGTTTTGGCAACGCAGTGCCATCATTAAGATCGCATAAATTAAGCCTCCTTTATGAGATTAACTGGTGTATGCATTCTATTGTCTTGACTATATACAAATAAACATACAATTGTAGGTAACCCTCTCAATATCTGTTTCCACCCTCCTGGGAGTTTGCTCAGTTTATGACATTCATAAATCAGCATCAATTCTCAGCCTCTCCTGAGATAGAGCCTTAATGTGCCCCCTACTCCCCAATCACTAAAATTTTGACGTTTCTCATGGTTCCCTGACCTTCGTTGTCAGATTCTTCTCTGTGTATTCCTCCCACCACCTTTTTGCTTCTAACATGTGTTGTGCCATATTTTGTGTTAAGCTTTGTTTCATAGTCGAGGTTTGTGGTTATTTGGCTGATTAAATCTGTTTTGGTAGGACTAGTGACTTGTTTCCAAGCTCTCACTATCAGCGTATTTGCAGCGATCAGGATGTGGAACAACAGTATCGCTTGGGATCTCTTATACTCATTGAGTGTCATGAAGAGCAGTTTGCAGTCTGGTTGCAGGTCTACAGTGAGGTGCAATGTTTAATTGATAATTCCCTCTACTACCTCCCAGTATTTTGCAATTTGCCGGCATGACCACCATATGTGGTACATGGTTCCGTCCCACATCTCCAGCATTGGTTTGATAATTGTGGGTAAATGCCTGCTAATCTGCTTGGCACCATGTACCACCTGTACTGGATCTTTCTCATTAGTTCTATGTGGGATGTGAATCTGGATCTCCCTCTGTGAGCAATAAAAGCTTTCCGCCATTGTACATTAGTAAGGGGTTTGTTTATATCCTTCTGCCAATGCTCTCAGAAAATGATCTACTGTCGCTGTTGGTGAGTTGTCCTTTAGTGTAGTGTACATAACAGAGAGCAGTTTTTTTGGGATGATTCCTCTTTCACATATTTTATGAATTTGTTCCAAGGGGTGCGGGGTAGCTATGGTTGGATCATTCTCTAGCAGTGATATTATTTGGAGATAGGAGAATGTGTGGTGCGGCACTTTGTATTTTTATTGTAAGTCAGGATATTGCAAAGTTGCCGTTTTTGGTATAAATGTTTAATCAGTGTGCATCCGTTTTGAACCCATGGGCGGTAATCTAGAGTGGGGTTGAAGAGATGTAGGCTGTATAGTGGAGTCGATAACGCCCATTGCTTAGTGTGTCCCAAGTGTTGTTTTGTCATGTCTCATGTGTCTAGCAGAAGTGCTGGGGTCGCGGGCATGTCCAGGGGCTTGGGGCGCATTTTGTGGGGTACCCATAACAGATATTTTATGCCTCTGGGGCATGCCCAGGCTGATCCACTGAGGTTTGTAGAGGACCTTGTGTAATAGGAGTGCTGTTGACATAAGAGCGGCTCTGTAGTACAAGCTCACGTCCGGCAGTCCCAAGCCTCCCTTCATAGCCTTGCTTAAAAGTTTTGTGGCTACTCTGATTTTTTGATTTGCCCATACAAATCATGTGAGGATCTTCTGAAGTTTGTGTAGGTATTGGGGAGGAAGATGTGCGGATTAAATATTGGAATTTCGGTAACAACATAATTTTGAGGGCAGTCATTCTACCCACCCAAGACAAATATTTGTTTCCCCAACCTTAGAGTGTTTCAATGATCTCCGTCAGTAACCTACCATAATTTAACCTGAGGAGGTGCGATGCGTGTTTTGGTACTTGTAACCCTAGGAAGGTGTGATGGTCATTCCTCCTATCCAGGGGAAAAGCATCTTTTAGGTGTGCTAGAGTTTGATTGGGTATTCTTATCCCCATGGCTTGCGTTTTTGTTACATTCAATTTGTAGTATGACAGGGCCCCAAACGCTTTAAGGAGGTTCGGTTGTGTGAGTGTTAGTAGCACATAATCCGCAAACAGCCCGGCTTTGTATTCCTTTCCCTCCACCTGTATCCAGTGTATAGATGTCTTTTCTCTAATTTTGATTGCCAGTAGTTCGAGGACTGAGATGTACAACAATGGAGACAGGGGGCATCCCTGTTGTGTGCCGTTTGAGAGCTGAAACGGCTCTGTTAAGAATTCCGAGTTCAGTACCTGCGCTGTTGGCACGCTATACAGTGTGTCTATCAATGCTGCGAACCTCTCTGGGATTCCGAAAACGGACAGAATGGCCCTTAGAAATCCCCAGTGCAATCTGTCGAAGGCTTTTTCAGCGTCGAGGGAGACAAATAGGCCCACCCCCTCACCCCCCGACTTTGTGTTTGTGCAATAGATTTATGAACTTCCTGGTATTGTCTGATCCCTGGCTCCCTTTCACAAAGCCATGTGGTATGATGTGTCCCAGCCTCGCTGCATATAACTTAGCGAATAGCTTTGCATCTGTGTTTAATAGTGATATGGTCTGGAAGTTCTGCAGTACTGTGGAAGCTTGTTCGGTTTTGGCAGGGTACCAATGTGGGCTAGCAGTAACTCACTTGGTGGCTGTTGCATTGTTGAAAGCTTTAGCTAAATAGGGTGCTAGAATGGAGCTAAACTTACTATAATACTAATTGTTGAAGCTGTCAGGTCTGGGGGATTTCCCTGTTGGGACAGTCTTGATAACACCTATAATTTCCTGTGTCTCTAACAGCTTGGTTAGGTCTGACTGCTGCTGTTTTGTAAGTTGTGTTATATTGATCTTGGCCGGGTAAGCCTTATGTCAGTGGGCTTAGTGGTGTTCGCGTCCTCTTTGAGGTTGTAGAGGCTGTGGTAATAGTTGGTGAACTCATTGCTTATGGCTTTGGGTGTGGTAATCTTTTGTTCAGTGCTGTCTAGCAAATATGCAGTCTTTTGGTTAATCTTTTTGATATGACTGGCTAGGAGTTTGGTCGCCTTGTTTCCCTGCATAAAATGTGAGATTTTTAGTTTTGTCATGTATGCCTGTGTTTGTTCCAAGGCTTGTTTTTTTTTTTTTGTTAATCAGGTTTTTATTAGCAAGTGGATACAATAAATGTAGGGCTCACAGGCCCTCATCAATCAAGCAGTGAAAGTAGCAATTTTTGAATATAACATGGGTATGTACATATTCAAGGATGTTTTTCTGTTCCAATACATAACAAGTGACATGGTACAGTTGTGTTTACCTTCTAAAGCGTGGGTTGCAGAATGTTGTCGTATCAGTATGTCATGGAGCTGAGTGCGTCCGGTTAGAGCTACATGTGTGGTAGTGTGGTTCCGTGATTGGAATGTATCCACAATAGTCGTCGATGAGTGTAGTTTTTGTGATTCGGTGTGTAGAATGGTGGTCTAACTAGAGGTCATGTGTAGGAATGTATAGTATTTGCATGGTACGGAGTACACAGTGTAGGGACGGGGAGAGCAGTGGGAAGTGATCCGTATGTGTCCAAGCCATAGTGCAGTCAGTATCCCCCCCTTTGATCCGTTACAGCGGGCGGTGACCCTGTCCATAGGACAATCGTGACGTTTCTATTGATGTGGGCAGGTTTGGTCGGTTGTGCGAGGCATGTGTCCTCTTCTAGTTTGCTTGAACCCATCAGGGCTGGGTAGGGTAACTAACAACCAAGTTGGGTCTCTAGCTAGCTATCAAGTTGTCGTAATGCAGTATGACAGGGGTAATGGGTGAGGACAACCGCAAGGTTCCTTGCCTGGGTCAGTATGGGCGCGGAGCGTGCGATTTCCAAGTTTCGTAGGGAGGGTGTTCCAAGGCTTGTTGATGTATCAGTCTGTTTAGTTGCACTATACGTTGTTTTGCTGCGTCTACCGGTTGTATCTGGTTCTGTGTGTTCAGGTCATATAACTCCTGTTGCCCAGTGTAGGTGAGTTTGTTGACGTGTGCTGCTCTCCTAATCATTAGTTCCCTGACTGCTGTCTTGAGGGCCAACCAGACTGTTGTAGGTGATACCTCCCCTGTGTTATTAGTGTTGAAATAGGATCTCAACTCTGTAAGTTCTGCTGTAAATGTGCGATCTTGGAGTAGTATCATTAAGTTTCCATGGTCTGCGGTGCTTGAAGTCATATAGGTTTTTCATGTCTAATAGGACTGGTGCGGAAACTGACCAGGTGATGTGTTATATGTTGCATGTGTGCAGTTGATTCATGTGTGAGCCTGAGAGGAGAAATCAGTGTATCCTGGAGTAGGAGTTGTGGACAGTGGGGAAAAATGGGTAAATGCTTTGTCCCCCGGGTGTGTGGTATGCCATGTGTCGTAGAAGTTGTATTTGTGTAGGTGTATCTGGATAGCTTTGCATTGCCTTTTCAATGGGCGGTGTCTACGGCTGTGTTGGGATAGTGTGATGTCTACCTTGGGATAGACATAATTAAAGTCCTCACATATCACTGTAATTCCCCGCTGAATTTTACTCACTTTTTCCCGAAATGTACGCTGGTTTGTGTTTGGTGCGTAAATGTTCACTATCGTATAGGACATGTCATTGATTAAACCGGATACGATGAAGTATCTGCCGTTTGTATCGGCTTCGTGGAAGTGGGGTGTGAAGTTGACATGTTTGCTAAGGAGAATGGATGTCCCCTTAGATTTGGTAGGTGAGGTTGAGTGATGTTGGTATGGGAAGTCTGCATATTGGATTGTGTTGTGATCATTGTGTCTGAAGTGGGTCTCTTGTAGACATATGTCAGCGTTTAGGGATTTGAGGTCTCTTGTAAGGAGGTGCCTCTTTGCAGGGAAATTAAGTCCCCGCACATTAAAGGTGCAGAACCTCACGGTGGTTGCCTAGTGCATAGCTTTATGTAATGCATCGTGAGTTCTGTTCTTGTGAGGACCGCCACTCCCGGCGAAATCAAGCCGAGTGGTGGGTCCCTCAGTTTATCTTATTTGAGTAGGGTGAAAGGTTGGATTCTGATCGCTTGGTGCAAGGGGGCCGGGTGGTATATGAGTGCTGTTGTGGGGCTAACCATGTGCCCCTCTACATCTATTTGAACAAGATCATTGTGAACAGAACAGGTATGAATTTCAACATAAGTTAACTATAACAAAAGTATATACAAAAACTATATATGCCCACTATGCTGCCAGGCACTGCATCTCTGTGCCTTGGGGGTTGAAGCACAGCTTCACGTTCTGGTGGATCCTCCACCCTTAGTGCTTCCAGTTGTTTAATTTAAACCTTATTTTGCCCTATGTAAGCCATTTGATTAGTGTCGTGCAAGGTCAATGAGGTAAGAAATCGTATGTGGTGTCCGGGAGCCCTTCGGTTATAGCTGTACAGGAGGACCTGGGTGCGTTGTCAGCGCTAGGGGTTGGAGATTTGCTATTTGAGCCTCCCCACCTGTACTCTGTCACAATGGGCATTGTGTGTACATGCCTAGGGCCCATCTGTGGGTCACTCTCTGTGTGGCTTAAATACTACTTGCCCCTGTACCAGTAACAATGCTTAATCTGTTTTCCCTCCCATATACATACCCTATAAATGACAACAATAGCAGTTACTTTACCCAACCCTCGTATTTCTTGGCTAGCAGTGACTCTATGGATATAGGGTTCACCCTGTTGGAGCACGAACCTAAAGGCAATCAGTTAATTTTTTCTTTGTCCAATCCGGGGAGAGTCTTCCCAGCGGTTGGTTGCTCCGGTATTCTGATGTCCCAGGATGCGAGGACTCCGTTTCCTTCCTCCGGTGTCTGTATGACGATGGTTTTCCCTCTTCTGTTAACGAGGAGCTTCGTTGGATATCCCCAACGATATGGTAGATGGTGTTCTCTTAGTTGTTGGGTTATGTCCTTGAAGTCCATCCAGCGTTTTAAAGTGTAAGCTGAGATGTCTGTATATATTGCAACGCCTCTGTAGGCATCTGGCAGGCCTTTGTTTGTTATATTAGCAGTGAGAGCGGCTTCTTTTACTTGAAAATAGTGCATGCGAAGTAGTACATCTCTCTGCGTTTCAGGCGGCAGAAAACTTGACCTCGTTGTACGATGTATTCTGTCTATCAGAAGCATATCATAGGGCCAGTCCAGCAGCAAGTGTTTCAAGAGGCCTGTAACATGGGCCATGAGGTCAGGTACACTCACACTTTCCACTATGCCCCTTATGCGCAGGTTGTTTCTGCGGTCTTGATCTTCCATTTTAGACATGTCTTGATTGTCAATTCTGGCGATGAGGCCTTCCACTGTGTCCGCCACTGCATTATGTGCTACATCATATTCTGCCAGTTTATCCTCTACTTGCGAGGTTCTTATGCCTAGCTCCTGCAGAACTTTACGGATATCCTTCATAGCTATGTCTAGCTTGTGTAGAATTTTATTTAACATGCCCGGGGTCAGCTTAGGCCTTGGGCCTGGCCATACGACTGCTGGGTTTTGCTTTGCCCGGCACTGGAGGCGAAAAGTTTGCTCTTTCGGACCTCTTCATGTTCCTTTTTCCTTTAGGCTGCGACATGCCTGGATTGGCTATGTAGTTTTGGGCTTAATTTCTCATTTCAAGCTCTCGAGGAGCGCGGCTGTTAGCACATGCGACTGCTCCGATCCCCGATCAGGACACGCTCTTCTATGGGTTTTATTTTAATGTAACAACTGCCCACCAGCTCTGCCTTCCACACACCGCACTCTAAAATGATTGTCCTTACTTTGGAACATTTCCTCAAGTAGGGCATAGCTTCCCTATGATGCAAACTGCAGGCTTTGTTGCTTCTACTTCACTAACATGGTGACATCAATCACTCCATTCCTGTATTCCCTCAGCAGAGTGCAAGACATGTTTCTTGGGGGGAAATCACAGCAAGTACAGCCCCTGCCCTTAAGATACCGTGAGACAGAGAGGATCACCTGTATGAGGGTCTCCTGCCTTTCTCACTCTTCAGCATAGAAGCTCTGTTTGTGTCTGTCATTGACATATGAGGAGGTACATGAATTACAAAAACAAAATCCTGAAAATCTGCTCATTTGCTAACAATACTGCCAGCATAATGTATAAATAAAAATGTATACTCTTTTTGAAATGATCCTATAGCAATTTGCTATAATTACTTTTTTCTTACGTTTTTCTTTCTAGAAATGGGTGAACAGAGAAATTTCTAATTTTGATTACCTCATTCAACTAAACACAATAGCTGGTAGAACATACAATGATCTTGCACAATACCCAGTGGTAAGTTATTAAATTATAAGAGTTCAATTTGTCTAAGCATTGTACGTTTTCCCATACGGCCGACTTTCCCTCTTCTAAATCTTGGTATTACTTACTGTTATGTTGCTTTGCTTGACTTTATTGTTTTATATTGAAAATATGTAGATGATCAGTCTGCCACTTTCCAACTTTTGCTCAGTGGACTCAAGAGTTAAGAGAGCAATGACATTACTTACCCTCCTTTACAAAGATGAACACTTGGCAGCTGGGAAAGGGACAATGACTATAAGATAATTCAGAATGGCTGCGTACACTGAGCAAGGTAAGGAAGGTGGCATGTTTAGACATTTGTGGTATACAGCATTGAAAGCAAAAAAGTAAGTAATACTAGTTTTTAAAACAGAGAGTTAAAATGTATTGACTTTTTTTAAAGCTACATAGTTTAATAGTATATTGCCTTTCCTGTATTTGGTATTTCATTTGCATATTGACTCAAGTTCTAGCTATACATAGATTGTGAACCATTATAGTTATCTAATTAAAAAAGGGTCATCATAAACACTAAACACTAGTTGTGAGAGAGGTTGGAATGCATTGTCCTAATTATCTGCAAGACAGAATTCTGTGAATTGTAAACATTTGGCCTGTAGAAGCTCCCAAAGATGTGTTTCCAAAGCCATAATGAAGTATATTGCGCCAGACACTTCATTATTATTATTATTGGAATTTGTGTAGCGCCAACCTATTCCACAGTGCTTTACAATGTTGTAAAGGGTGAATTTAACAACAAATTAGGTAAACTAATACAAATTTTGACAGGAAAATAGATTGTTGGGGACCTTGCTAGAATGATCTTACAATTGAACAATATTCTACCGTACATGTGGTAGCAATTCATTTTCATATACACATTGCTTAAAGGTGCTTATTTTCTCTTAGTTCCCATGGGTGCTACGGGACTATACATCAGAAGAGTTGGACCTCAATAACCCAGCTGTTTTTAGAGATTTATCCAAACCTATTGGAGTGGTGAATGAGAAGAATGCTGCATCAGTTAGGGAAAAGTGAGTAAATTTATTGATTGATTGCTACAACAAATGTTTTAATTAAACAAATTGGCCCGATTTACATTTATTTTAACTTCTTAAATCTTCTGAAATGCTGTGCTTTGTTACAAAGACTGTTTTGGATCCTTTGCTGGGTGATGTTACACGGTGTCTTCCCACTTCCTCATTTAGCGAACCTGTATTTATCATAGATTTTAAAGTGTAGATTAGTTTTCTTCTGATGTCATATTTACATACAGATTAAAAAGTATGTGGTATCAATAAAATATTGCAAAATGTGGACAAATTATTTTAAAAAATAATACACAGTACATCTAAAGGAAAATAACAGCAAAGTAGATTCATTTATGAGTCCTGATTACGAAAAGCCTCTTATATTTAGAATTTCGTACAATTTTTGAAGTAATAAGGTAAATAGTACAATAAGTGTATTACAATTTTAAAGCTGAACATTTGCTAAATTTTGTATGTGGAGGCTATACGTTTTTACTGGTCACCAAATCCATAAATCCTCAACAAAAGTATATAATTGTATAAAATGTACCTCCAGGGTACATTAGAGTAGATTAGATTTACTTAAACATAAGTGTAATACATTCTTCATATAACCATTATGTCACCAGCCTCTGCTATAACAGCTGGCTTTATTGTATTTTTTTTTGTATTTTGCAACACTTTTCTTTTCATAATGAACTTCACAGACCTCCTGTGTCTCCCAACTGGAATGACCCCATGTGTTTTGCTTCTGCCTTAAATCATGCAGTACCCCCATGTAGACCTTTTGATAAACTAACAGACCAGCAATTTTCACAGATTAATTTATTGTGCACAGGTCCCTTTTGCCCAAAAAATAACAGCTCTCCACTACACTTTATCCCCTTTGTATTATACTATAAATGGTAGAATACAACATACAGTAGGGGGGGGGGGAGTGTATTTGATCCCCTGCTGATTTTGAACATTTGCCCACTGACAAAGAAATGATCAGTCTATAATTTTAATGGTAGGTCTATTTTAACAGTGAGAGACAGAATAAAAAAAAAATCCAGAAAACACATGTCAAAAAAGTTATAAATTGATATGCATGTCAATGAGTGAAATAAGTATTTGACCCCTTTGACTTAGTACTTGGTGGCAAAACCCTTGTTGGCAATCACAGAAGTCATACGGTTCTTGTACTTGGCCACCAGGTTTGCACACATCTCAGGAGGGATTTTGTCCCTCTCCTCTTTACAGATCCTCTCCAAGTCATTAAGGTTTTGAGGCTGACGTTTGGCAACTCGAACCTGCAGCTCCCTCCACAGATTTTCTATGGGATTAAGGTCTGGCTAGGCCACTCCAGTACCTTAATGTGCTTCTTCTTGAGCCACTCCTTTGTTGCCTTGACTGTGTGTATTTTGGGTCATTGTCATGCTGTCAATGCCCTGGCTGAGGGAAGGAGCTTCTCACCCAAGATTTGACGGTACATGGCCTGGTACATGGCCTGGTCCATCATTCCTTTGATGCGGTGGAGTTGTCCTGTCCCCTTTGCAGAAAAACAAATGGAAAGCATAATGTTTTCACCTCCATGTTTGACGGTGGGGATGGTGTTCTTGGGGTCATTGGCAGCATTGCTTCTCCTCCAAACACAACAAGTTGAGTTGATGCGAAAGAGTTCGATTTTGGTCTCATCTGACCACAACACTTTCACCCAGTTCTCCTCTGAATCATTCAGATGTTCATTGGCAAACTTCAGACGGGCCTGTACATGTGTTTTCTTGAACAGGGGGACCTTGCGGGCGCTGCAGGATTTCAGTTCTTCACTGCGTAGTGTTACTAATTGTTTCCTTGGTGACTGGTCCCAGGTGCCTTGAGATCATTAACAAGATCCTCCCGTGTAGTAGGGCTGATTCCTCACCATTCTCATGATCATTGAAACCTCACCACGAGGTGAGATCTTGCATGGAGCACTAGACCGAGGGAGGCTGAGAGTTATTTTGTGTTTCTTCCATTTGCGAATAATCGCACCAACTGTTGTCACCTTCTCACCAAGCTGCTTGGCGATTGTCTTCTAGCCAATTCTAGCCTTGTGTAGGTCTACAATCTCGTCCCTGACATCCTTGGACAACTCCTTGGTCTTGGCCACAGTAAAGAGTTTGGAATCTGATTGATTTATTGCTTCTGTGGACAGGTATCTTTTATACAGGTAACAAGTTAATATTAGGAGCACTCCCTTTAAGAGAGTGCTCCTAATCTCAGCTCATTACCTGTATAAGATGACACCTGGGAGCCAGAAATCTTGTTGATTGATAGGGGATCAAAAAGTTTTATTTATTTGGTTATAGAGTAAAAAATACGTTACATCGAGAGCATATAATCACAAGAACATAAACATTATTAAACCGTTGTAACTTCCTATGTCTTGGGCTTATGAGTGTTTTTTTTTTTTTTATATGTAGACTGGGGGGGGCGACCGTAACCAGTCCCTGTAACTGGTCCTTGGTGTATCTCTGATGCTCATGTCAAGGTGGTTTCAAAGTAGGGCCAGTTATTGCAATAAAAGTGTAGGATGGGTCATAAGGGGATCATCTGTTTGGGTATGGTGGTATTTCGGGGCGGCTTCGCTAGTCGGGAGCGGCGATTGTCAGGCTGCGGTACAGCGCGACTGAAAGAGAAGGCTAGGGGCAACCAGCTCTAGAGCTGTACTTTGCAACACCCCTGGTTCCGTTTGGCTAATGGAAGTATGCTCATGGGTAGTGACATTGCGGGAGAGGGGTTTGGGGAGGAGGGTGAGAAGGGGGAGGATTGACTGTGGGTCAGAGTGCCTATAGGTGGCCTGGGCATTAGCAGTGAGCTTAAATTATAATAAAATGAAACGTCCAACAGAAATAAAAGTCAACTTCGAACCGCATTAAGTTTGAGTCCTGGGTAGGAGAGATCTTTGGTTCCAGTGGTAGCCCTGTCATTTCAGGTGGTGGCTGTGGCATATGCTGATGATGTTGCTCTCTGTGGCACAAACGACTTGACTGTTGCCGGGTCCCAGCTGTGTGTAACAGGGTCGGCCCCACCTGTTTCCGGTTGAGGCAGGGAGTTCTCCAATATTCCGAGATGGTGCAAGAGGGCGTCCGCCCCGCGTAAGTAGACACTGAGTGGGTTTTGTCTCCTTGTGTGACTTGCAGTGCTCTTGGGGACCTCCACTTGTATGGCATGTCGTGGCCTTTTAGTAGGGCCGTGAAGGGCTGCACGTGCCTCCTCCACTGTAGGGTATCACTCGAGAGGTCAGCATAGAACGAGAGGGATGCGTTCTCAAAGGCATAGGGCACCTTCCATCGAGGGCAGTGACCACTGCTTCTTTATCTGCGTTGTTGCGAAATTTCACCACGGAATCGCGTGGGGCCGTTTCAGGTGCACTTTGGGGTTTTGGGACTCTGAATATCCCATCTAGTTACCCTTTTAGCAAATACTTACTTATTTCACTCATTGACATGCAAATCAATTTATAACTTTTTTGGCCTTTTTTTATTGATTGTAAAAAAAAAAAAAAATTATTCGGCCTCTCACTGTTAATATACACCTACCATTAAAATCATAGACTGATCATTTCTTTGTCAGTGGGCAAACGTTCAAAATCAGCAGGGGATCAAATACTTTTTTCCCTCACTGTAAGTAGCTGCATTCTGCATTCACGCTTTAGTAATTAAATTCCGTGCTAACTGTGCATTTATAGTGTCTGCTGGCTGCCCTATATTACATATCTCCGATTCATAAACGCTGTAACTTTCTGCTATGCAGGCAATGAAGTTAGGATGCACAAATAGAGCTGAGGTGTGCACTGTTATAGGGAGCAAGTTTGTATTGCCAAACAGGGTAGTGGATAAGAGTATTATAATAAGTGAGGCACCCACTGGAATAGATGATAGATATATAAGCAGGCTATAGGAGGTAAGAGAGAAATTGAGGTAAATAAGCTTTTAAAGTTGTAGATGTAAAAATCTCTTTAATCTATAGGATAAACTAAATCAGATGGTTATAAAACTGCAAACGCACCTGGGATCTGATCAGTTTCACTTTACTCTTCTGATGAAGGTCTGGTGGCCAAAACATCTCCTCTGTTGCCTGTGGCAATAATAAACCAGCATGTTCTTTTAAGAGTCCTATTTGGCTCGTGTTCTAGAATCTTCAAGATGCAAGAAGTGCTGTGTGTCCTCTGCTCTGTGGACTGGCAGAAATTATGAAATTTAGCTGAGTGTACTTTGATTCCTGAAATGATGCTGTGTTAAAGATTTTATAAATTGGACATAATAAGGATATCATGTATAATTACAGGTATGAAAACTTTGAAGATCCCATGGGGATTATTGACAAGTTCCACTATGGTACACACTACTCAAATGCTGCTGGAGTTATACACTACTTACTACGAGTTGAGCCCTTCACCACCCTACACATACAGCTCCAGAGTGGAAGGTATTTTTGTAATTTGTAAATATATTTATTTTGGTAGTTCAATGACTGAAGAACATTCAGGTTGAGACATGTAACCATTAGGCAATTATAAAGAGGTATCAACAATAAGTTTGTTACACATGTTGAAATGAATGCACATTTGTGTAATGTTAAAATAATCATCATACAATAACACTGAAACTAGGCCCATGCTTTATTTGTTAATAAGAAAACTGAGAGCTACGCAACATTGTCCCTGATCTATATTCACCAGGTAAAGCAAATATAGACCGCAGCACTATGGCCTATTAGCTTAATAAAAAAATTAGCAGTGAGCAAAAGATAAAACAACTTAAAACTAATAACCCACGCATGAGCAAAGGGGGGATAAGGGGCTCCAACTATAACTTTTGGAGGTGCCGGTAGCTCCAGGTTGTTTCTCCTTTCCACGGAACAAACCAGGCCGTTTAGGTCGCAGTCTGGAGTTTGGTTCTCGGAACTATGAAAGTGAGACCCATGTTGGTACCATGGAGCCCCACTGTGTGCTGAATCAAGTGAGTTGTCGCTTCACTTCAAAGGCTGCAAGTAGCATTATATGCACAAATAGTGGAGATTTGGTGGGCAGCTCTGCCCAGACACATTCTTCAAGCATGAAGGTTGGAATAAAAAACAGAAATTGTTCTCCACTAATAGCTGGTTATACCCAAATAACATTTTTATTCTATTATTCTTTTTTTTTTTTTTTTTTACATTAATTTTTTTGCTGCTATATAGGTTTGACTGTGCTGACCGCCAGTTTCATTCCATTCCTGCAACCTGGCAAGCACTTCTGGATAACCCCAATGATGTTAAGGAACTCATTCCAGAATTCTTCTATTTCCCAGAGTTCTTGGAGAACAAGAATGGTAAATGCATTATTTTATGAATTGATATGAATTTTAGTTTAGGATATTTCTATTGAGTTAAGTCATGAATGACTGAAATAAGAATTCTGTGTATTCTGGAGTGTTATGAGATGTGCAATCACATAGTTTGGGTTTTCCACCTTACCCTTAAGTTGATTTGCTGGCTTCTATGAAATTGCATGAATTTAGATATTCTTTCAGTAACAAAATTCCTCAGTGGTTCTACACCAAACCCAGTCTATGAAGAAATACAAGAAGTCCATGCATACCCCTGACTGAGTAGACCAATTCACCACTAAACCGTTGTCATTAGGAGGGGATATATAGTACGCATTTCAGTACTGTGTATAGAGTGGGAAAAATGATGAAAAGGCTGGAAATGCCTTGCTTCTCCATGTACAGATTAAGGAACAGCACCATGCACAAAAATATAGTTTTTCATTTTTAAATTTTACAAGGGCTGCTTAAAACAACCTATCTCAGCAAACAAATATGGGGATCCTTCTCCCCGACCGTCTTTGGAGTTTTATATAAAACATCAGCAAAACCAGTGAAATCTTCCAACGAATTGCTTTATAATTTTGTCCCCAGAATTGTTCTCTGTTCTTGATACCAATGGTTTCCTGGCTACGTAGCATGCCTGTTCCTGCTGAAACACTTATAGGACACGTACTTGTGGAAAGAGCTATTATAGTAGACCTCACTTTTCTTTTCTCTAAAAATAAGCCTCAATGCTTTATACCTATTGACATATTTTGGATCGATATATTTAGCTAGTATTTAAACTAAATCCTTAGCTGTCCATGCAATATCATACACTGGAACATGGTCCATGCATTTGTGTGTGGATAATTCTTTTATAATTTTTCTTCTTTTAGGTTTTGATTTGGGGAGATTGCAGATAACTAAAGAAAGAGTGAATGATGTTATTCTTCCCAAGTGGTCCAAATCACCAGAAGATTTTATCCGCAAGCACAGAGAAGCCTTGGTAATATATAGTCCTTTTATTGCATCTTGTATCTGGCCTTCTAGGTGCGAAGCCTCACCGATTCTATTTTTTTCTATTCAGGAGTCAGAGTATGTTTCCGCTCATCTTCATGAATGGATAGATCTGATTTTTGGTTACAAACAAAGGGGACCAGCTGCTGTCGAGGCTCTAAACGTTTTCTACTACTGCAGCTATGAAGGTAGGCATTATCCAGTGCCCCCTGTCGGTTTTCATGCAAAGCACAAGTTTTAAAAAGTACAAAATCACGAGTAAAAATTACATTTTCTATACAAACTGCACTCAGCGAAAAGAACACTTTGTAGATAAAAAAAAATATTTTCTCTGAATGTGGATTCTATTTGTATGGATTTTGTGTATATTGTTTGCAAGTTCTAGTAGAATGGACTTGCTTGGATCCAGCACCTATTTTGTACTGGATGCATTTAATTGAGTGGTTTAGTATATATTTCAATAAGAATAACTTTTTTTTTTCTCTCCTCCTCAAATGTTACAAAACTCCAGGAGCTGTAGATCTTGATGCCATTGCAGATGAGAAAGAAAGAAAAGCATTAGAAGGGATTATCAATAACTTTGGCCAGACACCTTGTCAGTTGTTAAAGGTAATTGTGTGTGCTTTATTTGGTTCATCAAAGTAGTGACTATTATTATTATAATTATTGCGATTTATATAGCGCCAACAGATTCCGTAGCCCTTTACAATATTATTAGAGGGGGGATTTGACTATAAAAGGGACAATTACAAGAAAACCCACAGAGACGAAGGGTTGAAGGGGGCCCTGCTCAAACGAACTTACAGTCTGTAGACTACCTTGTGTAATGTAAACCACAACTTATGGCAAAGTAATAGACTGATTATGGGACCATGCATCTTCTCACATGTTCTTTGCATGATGACTAATGCTTTTTTTGCAATAAACACATCCATCCTTTGGCATCCCACTTCCATTAGAAAGTGGCACATCAACTAAAGGAAAATTGCTGCTGCAAGTATGGGATTGTTGGGTTGTGTTAAGCTTAATGGTATATTTCTGGGAGAGTCATACGACGGGCACTGTAGAATTTGCTGTGGATATGTATGTTGCACCTATTAATAAAAGGAAAGAAAATGAAAAAAAGGAGAGGATTGGTGAAGAGACCGTACCAACTTCCTTATGTCTGGGTGTATGACTACAGAAGTACCAAAGCTTGGGAGATTTACTATAAATGAAGAGTATTTATATACGACTGTCTTTTGTTCAAAATATTACTTCTTTTTTTTTTTTTTCAAGAAATGGATGGGGAAGGAAGGTCTCAACTGCAATCTGGATTACATTATGCTTTAAGTTTTCCATTCCAATAGAATGAAATTACATCAAACTGTATTTATACTTTTCCTTTTAAAAACAGGAGCCTCACCCAGTACGTCTTTCAGCTGAGGAAGTTTTACAGAAACAGAACAAATTGGACACAGCCACACTGAACCTGTTTCAAAACCTATCCGAACTGAAGTCATACTCCATAACTGTAAATAATTTATATAAAATATTTATCATGGCTTTTTCTACACATTTGTGATTATGTACTCATCTATGGTTAACTTTAGATCTCTATTTATTGTTATATTGCAGTCTCCGGTATCACAGATCTTTGTACTGAGAGCATACGTGTATACATGTCTATTTTTTTGTGTGTGTATACCTATGCAAATAGCTTAGTGAAAATGCTAATAATGCAACGTATTGTTATAGAACCAAACTTGGAGCCTTCATGTTTTTTTCTTTCAGGCCACTAGTGATGATATTCCAGTTGTAAAGGCAATTGTTCCAAAGAATCAGCTGCGTTCCTTCATGTCTCAAGGAAGCCCAGAACAACTGGTGAGCTTTAACCCAACACTGTGTCTTGTTCTTGTCATTATGCTTCAGATGTTCCATTTCTGAGCTTTATATAGCGTTAACAATTTTGTGACTCTATATTCACATGTGCTTTTTCACCACAAAATTCACAGAGCCGGATTTGCCAATAGTACTGGCAGGTGTCTCTCTCTACAAGGGGGCTACAGATGTTTCTACATGCATTTTCTCCTTAATTAAAGGGATACTATAGTCATCAGAACAACTACATCTTAATGTAGTTGTTTTGGTAAGTATAATCATTCCCTTCAGGCATTTTTATGCAAACACTGCCTTTTCTCTGAATCCATGTTTACATTGCCCCCTAGGGACACCTCTAGTGGCCACTCCAGGTGCTTCCTGTGGCAGTGCTGCACAGTGTCTAGCACTGCCGTTCAGACACTGAATTTTCCTCATAGAGATGCATTGATTCAATGCATATCTATGAGGAAGTGCTGATTGGCCAAGCTGGTCTTTGACCCCACCCCCATCCCGCCCCCTTGCTGATTTCAGCCAATCCAGTGCTTTCCCTGTGGGAAAGCATTGGATTGGCTAAAAATCATAAATTCTGATGATGTCAGCATATAGGCGGATCGGTGGCGGGGCCAACACGGCAGACCAGCGCGATGCTGGAAACAAGGTAAGTTTTATTTACCTTTTAAGTGGGGCAAGGGGGAACAGGCCATCTAAATTGTGGTTTTAACACTGTAGGGTGACCCTACAGTGTTCCTTTAATTATATTTTGGTACACGTTTTATTTTCACTTGATTCTATTTTTGTTTATTTTTAGTTTTTTTCTTTGTGGCGGGAGTGAGATATTTATTTCCTGACTCTCTTGTGCCTCTTTCAAATCCATAAACAAGCAGCAGAAAGCTTGGGGTGGTTTGATTTGAGGTGATTAAGGATGCTTGAGAATTCTACACATACAGGCACGCTAGGAATTCTGCACATCCACCCCTGAAAGTAAAACTCCCATAATAAATGTTAGAAACACTTCTATCAACAATAGATCATTTTCAGCCACTTCCGAGATTGCTTTTAAGACCTTTGGGCAACAGTACCTCACTTATACTAGATTTGAAGTAATCACTGAAGCAACCTCATCTGGCTATGGAATCTTGATGTAGTGTTGAATGCCTTCTTTGTCATATGCACATAAGAGGTTATTCATTACAGGAGGAATTGTAGAGAACTGCCGGAGTAATTTGCCATTTTAAAACTAAGTTTCTCCAGTCTAATATCTGATGTTTCATGGTGACATCCACCATCTCAACATTATAATTTCATAATTTCTCAAGAATACCACCCTCCCTTCAGTAAGATATAAAGCACCTTAATTCCACCTTTGCCTTTTCTTTAGGTAACAATAAGTCAGAATCTCATTATTGGAACTCATGGTTGGCTGCCTTACAATAAAAACACATCCAATTTCACGTTCAACAAGGACCAAACTGTAACTAATCCAAAGTAAGTGAAACCTTAGAAAATGTAAGAGGCCAAAACACTTGCTATGAACATTCATGATCTGTGTGTCTGTATATCTATCTATTTATGTGTGTGTCTGCCTGTCTATCATAAATGTCTATCATGTATTTTGTCAGTGTGTCGCTCTGTAATGTATTGTCTCTCTGGTCTGTCCCTCTGTATAGTATTCTGGTGCACCACACTCCCCAACTTCCTTCCTTTCTGTACTACTGTATGAAGGACGTTTAGCCAGATGGTCATGAGTGTCACCTGATCCTCTCAGCCTATCACTGGCCACCTATTGAGAGAAATAGTTGTACTGTTTCTCTCAATGAGTTTCTGGTAAATGGCTGAGGAGCACCAGCTGATTCTCTCAGCCTATTACCAGCCTCCTGCTCTCTACAGCAACCACAGCACATGTACTGTAGTTGCTCTGATTATTCCTCTGTCAAGTATAAATGACAGGCGCTTACAAGGAAACCCATGATGCACACTGGCAATTAAACAAGCATGTTCATGCCATTGGGGCAGTGCATTCTGTTTGGAGAAGGGGTCCAATGCTGGATAGGAGTGGATAGGAGGTGGCCAAGATGTATGTGGGAGTTATTGATAGATATTACAATAGTGAAACGCCTTGGATCCCATGTTATGATAACTGCTGGAGAGAAGATTAGTATTTGCTTTATAATGCAAATAGCAATATATGCTTCCCACACCCGCTCGGGGGGAACACACTGATCTAACCATGCATTAAGCATGCCTGGCAAATTTACACACCTGCATTTGGGAGATCTCTTCTATTTGTAACATCCTGACAGGGGTAGAAGGAAGTGTGATCATGCAGGGTAGGCTCTGGGGTCAGATTTCTCTCTCCTGCTGCTGCACAATGATGTTCTGTTTCTGTCATTAGTGGACTGATCTGAAACTGAGATGGGTAGGTAAGAAAGAGGTTGTAGTACCTCCCCTAGCTGATACTGCAAGCTATCCAAGTTCATAGTAAGTTTAAAAATAGGAAGAATGCATAAATGTCCAGAGGATAAAAAAAAATCCAATGGACACAAAAAGGTTCCTTGTGAAATAAAGCTAATATTAGAAAGATATTTACAATTTGATACATTTTATTAAGTATTTAGAGAAATAGATATAAATATAATTGACCCATTAAAAATAGCCATAAACAGGTAAAGGCTCTATAATAACAAGTGTGGCAGACTCTAAAGTAGACTGGATGGGATGTGGACTGAGGGTGATAGTAGTGGGAGTACCTTTCAAAGTTTTTATTGCTTTATTTTGTTTAACAATGTTTCCTTACTGGTTTAAAAAAAAAATTGTCAAGTAATGCATGTCCCTTTAAAGGACCACTAAATTCACCCAGGCCCTTTCATCTCAATGAAGTATTAACACACCCCTGGTAGCTGTCTGCAGTCAGCCACTAGATATGATTCGTTGCACTGGCCCAGCAATACTCTGTTGCATGAATCTCATAGGAAAGCATGACTATCTCTGCTTTCTTATGAGAGATATTGGATGCATGTGCATCTGGTCCCCAATGAATTGCACAAGCAATGGAGGAGGCGACTCCTCCTTGATGATTGAAATTACTAACGTTCTAGTGTTCTTTTAAAGAGGCGTTAGATGTTAAAGAGAACTTGTTATGACAATTCACTTTAATTAGCCACCATATTTTTTTTACAGTGTAGGGACTATAATAAAAATGAACCTTATATTTCACAAGAAAACGTGTGGCTTAAATATTTAATTTATTTTTTATGAACCCCTAACTGCAGAACTCAACGCCTCCTGTCTGTCCCATTTGCACCGGGTCTTGAGATCACTTCCAAATTATTTGTGGTGTCACATGATGGTAAGGTACTTTTCAGCGGCGGTCATTGGGATAACAGTATACGAGTAACCTCTCTCACCAAAGGAAAAGTGATTGGACAACACATCAGGCACATGGGTATGAATTAGTTTATTGCCTGCTTACACAATACTGTAAAGTTTGTCTTGTTTTGCTTTTTGTTGTTTGCACAGTTTTAACTTTAAAAAAAAAAAAATTAAAAAATGCTAAAATTACAATTCTTGTATTGCTCAAGTTAGCCATTGCTTTCTATAGAATAGAAAGGACCTGTGTGCATTTATGCCAGTCGATGGATATTTTGATTTCTGACCCTTATATCACTTCAAGCTTTATTCTTACAGTTTAAAGATTCCAGTTAAAATGCAGCTTTAACTCTGGTGGATAAAACCCAGGAACCACTTATAATACTATAAAACTAGAGAAGTCCTATATATTTTACATTAAATATTTACACTTGAATTTGGGAGATGCAGTTTTGATGCCTATTACCAGATGAACACTTGCAGAGAATTTTCTCAAATACCTTATGTATTGTAGCTCCAATTTGTGGCTAATGAGGATAGTGATGTACAGACGCTGTGGTAGATATTTGAGAATGAAATGCAATATGTTTCATATAGAGCGGTCCTGTTTCAGATTGAAATGCTTCTGTGCCATGGTCCATCACCTGATACAAGAAGCCACGGGCTGTCAAACACTCTCTGACTAAAAATGTTATACCTCATAGTGTTGGAATACGACAAAAACCATACTGCTATTCTTACTACATTTCTGTTTGCTCAATGTATTTTGACTAGAGCAATATCTATTTACACAAGTGTTACTGCTCTCCTGTGACTCAGAAATGACCATCACTACTTCAAAATATAAATATCCAAAATATGAATTCATTCTCAAATGCAATAATGCCACTAGTGTTCTAGGATCTATGTAGTCATGTATAATAAAATACTTAAGTAATTAGTTGGTTAGCATTGCATTGGGGCAAGTGAAAAATTTAATAAAGCCATCTGATTGACGCTATTAACTTGTAATATTACCTTAAAGTAACCTGGCTGCAGTGTAACATTTATTTAATAAACATTTGCA
This sequence comes from Pelobates cultripes, assembly GCA_933207985.1. NCBI lineage: Eukaryota > Metazoa > Chordata > Amphibia > Anura > Pelobatidae > Pelobates > Pelobates cultripes. The sequence continues at coordinate 47,252,402 of OW240918.1, read as the reverse complement.
AAGAGGTACATGGCTTTAATGTATTTATATATAATTAAATACAATTGTTTCATTTTAACCTTAGCACCTTTGAGTGCTAAGTTAAACATAAAAAGCCATCTGTCTGCAGGTAAAACCTCATGTAATTTTCAATGCACATTATTTACCCTGAGCCTTGCAGCACCATGCAAGCTGTAAGTTACTCTTATTTCTGTAAAATTGATAGAGGTGACCCTGACTAGATCCCCAATGACAATTTCACTGCATAACGCAGCTCTCTCGCTTTGCTAATATGAGAAATTGTCACAATACTGCTGCTGCATTGCTGTCTGCTGTCACTAATCAACCAGTGCATCTATGTCCTTCTGTTAAAATGTGTTGTTTTTCCAGGAACAAGCCTTCACTTCTATGGGAAATACTTGCAGATTGAATGTTTGCAGAGACAATTTCATGTCTGTAATAAGAAGTATATTTTCTAGAATGTAGCACTGACTTATTATTGTCTAATATCTTTAGATATTGTGACCTGCCTGTCCACAGACTTCTGTGGCATCCACCTCATTACTGGCTCTCGAGACACTACATGTATGATCTGGCAAATAGGACAGCAGGTGATTAATACATTTCTTTCAAATGTATTTTAGCATTTTATTTCTATTGTTGCGTTACAAGGTTCTTTTCATTACTGGGTTATAACCGGGGAAATGTTCAATCTCATAGCCCTGAAAGCTTAAATGTGTGGTATTCACTCTCTGGATTCTTGTTTTTTGCGGTTTGGTCTTGTAACTTCATGCCACCTATTACCTATGGTTCTCTTACCACACAGTTATGTTTCCCTAATGAATTTGCCCAAAGTTTACCTAGAGTGAGGCAGAAAACATAGATGCGCAGTAGGAGGCAAACCTTGCCTCCCGCTCAAATAAAAACACATTGGTGTTTCCCATGACCCCCATATTACTCAACCCCACAAGTGAATTCTTCTTAAAAAGACAATCAGACTGGTTACTTAGCTGGAGTAATGACTTGTGCAATTCCCAGTTCTTTTCTCTGCCAGCCCGGGGAATTGGTGCTTACCGTCCATGACCACCATAATGTATATAACACCTTCATCCCATTGCAACCCTGTATGAAAGGAATGATCGAGAGCATTGCAGTTCCCTGTTTTGATGCTTCTGCTGGTCATTAAGAGGTCCTGGGCCCTTTGCTTCATATTAATTAAGGGGGGCCATATGTGTGTCTTCTCTGCTGAAATGGTGCTGTTTTTGAAAAAAAAAGCTCTGTGCCTCCATTGTAACATTGAAATGGTTAGCTGAGCCAGTTCTAGATAGATTGTATATTGTATATGTTAGAAATTTGTGTGTGTTGACTTGAACATAATTTAAAGTATATATTCGCAGGCTTTGGGTAGGAAGCAATGTTCAAGTTTTGATGTAGATACCAATGCAATGCCTGAATGCAGCAAGCAAGAAGGTAAAACTCCATTTAATCTCTGTAATCAGAGATACTGAATCCAATATCCTGCTGTTGCAGTAAGTTTAAAAATAATCTTTCATCATTCCACGTTTTATCCGATTTAAATGTTATGTACCATCAGCATTTCCTAGCACAGGAATAAAAGGTGACTGATGTACAGGTCTGGCATCACCGGGGTGATGTCTATAGAATGTTGTCATCTCAGGCAAAATATTGCTATCTATGTGCTAAGTTTGAAGATTTTGAAGAGTAATATTAATTTGTCCATTATGTTTGGTCCCCTTAAATGGATTAAAGAGAAAAAGAAAACTTTTGAATAATATTATGTGTTAAAATGATAATGTAATAAATATTTCCAGCTTGCACTCTGTATATGTGTAAATGCAGTTGCCTGATGGTTGTATACTCTCAGATCTTGTTTCAGCTCCTTGAATATTTATTAAATCCGTGTTCAATGGTTCGACCCCAAAACAGAGACTTTATAAACTGTCAATCCAAACGGTCACTAACCATAATTCTGAGTTCTGTACACCAGAGCCTGTTAACTAGGAATCGTTCTATTAGCCACGTAACCAGCTCTGTTTAACACTAACTGGGTTATTCACTCACAAAGTGAGAATGCAAAGTGAATTTGAAATCTAATCAGTAACCGAACTGAAAGCAAAGCTGATGTCGATTTTTTTTTTTTTTCCAATTCAGCGATTTTGAACTCAAATTTTGAAATTTTCATTGACTTCTCACTTTAGTGAATAATCCTGTGAATTTAGACTTTCTTATGATCATTATAATATCAATGTTTTCTAAGCAAGACCTGTTGATAAACTAATTATTCCTTTCTTGATATTAGGGTGGTGCTGCCGGGGACTTGGTTCCAAAACCTGTGCAAATTCTATATGGACACACAGATGAAATATCAAGCGTTGGCATTAACACAGAATTAGATATGGCTGTATCTGGAGCCAAAGTAAGCATGATTTTATTTTTTATTTTTTTTTATGCATTTATTTATTTTTAAAAAATTATTATTATGGTCTATGCAACACTATTTGAAGCAGAAAAAAAAGAAATCCCAAAGCATAACTGTATTACCAATAAGGCCAGTATATAATAACAAAATATGAGAATTTTTACAGTTTGAGAATTATCTACACTATGTCAGAGGAAGACTATATCTAAAAATGTTAGTGTCATACATAAAAAAAATTATTATTATAGTTTATAGTTGTGCTTTTTATCAATCAATATATTTGCAGCAGTGGAACTACCACGGTCGCAGCTGTGACCGGGTCTGCCACTTCCGGGGGCCCGGCTGCCCTGCGGATTCCTCCGGCTAAGTAAAGCATTGAAGGGGCCCTTCGGGAGGCCCATGCTATTAGTGCCACCCGATTGAAACAAATTTCCAGGGGGCCCGGTCAGTGCTTTAACAGCGCGACGGGACCCCTTTGATGACATCACAGTTGGGAGGAAGTGACTGCCCCGGTCACTCCTCCCAGCTTACACCGGGAGCCGCGCGAGAGGAGGGAGTCAGAGTGGGGAGTGGGAGTGGGGGTAGGAAACAGGAGGGTGAATAAAACATTTTGTATATGTGCTTGTAAGTATGTATGTATGTGTGTCTGTATGTCTGTGTCTGTGTGTATATATATATATATATATATATATATGTGTGTGCCTGTATGTGTGTGTCTATGTGCATGTCTGCATGTGTATCTGTCTGCATGTGTATGGGAGGCGGAGGATAGAGGTGCGGGGGAGGATAGACGCATGGGGGGAAGGGGAGGATAGACTTATGGGGGGGAGGCCCCAGGGCAATTTTCGCACCAGGGCCCAGTTGTTTCTAGTTACGCCTCTGGATATTTGGTTTTATTATAGTTGAATATTCCCACCATTCAGTAATTACAGAAAGTAAAATTGATAGACACAGCAGGTAAAATACCCAAATGAACCATCTAGTCTGCCAATTCCTGTCTAAAAGTACTTGTTTTATTATAGATTGTTTCCTGCTGAGCACAGCAGAGTGTCTGTCACAAGATGTAATTATTGTACAATATTGCATTCTAGCGACACCGCTTTAAGGACAACTGTCAACATGAGATTTTCACTCCTTGATTTTGAAAAGTTTATTACATTTCATGAAACTCATTGATAGATTTTTTTTAAATGAGGTATATTCATTTTTTTCTTTTATTTGATAAAAATTTCCTTTGTTATCTGGCTGAGCCGTCGTGTTAGGTCAGACTCTGTAATCAAATGAACATGGCTGCTGAGCCAGATAAAGGGAAATGTTCTAAAAAATAAATAAAATATCAACATATTTAAACATATCTAATTTTCATTAAATGTAATATACTTTCAAAGAAAAATTAGAATCGGACATTTGATTACAGTTGTCCTTTAATTAAATAAAAGCATATCAAAGCAATGTGGTAGAGCCCTCTAGCAACAGTATTTTCCTTACCAATTAATATATATACTGAAATGCTCAGGTCAGAATGTATCTTGCTCAAGATTAATTGTTTATTTTATAGGATGGGACTGTGATCATTCATACTATCCGGAGAGGACAATATATGAAGACGCTGAGGCCTCCTACTGACAGTTCTCTGGTAATGACAATACCAAGCTTGGCTTTATCCTGGGATGGACACATTGTTATTAACAGCAGCATTGAAGGGAAAGGAACGCTCAAGGTATATACTAATAAGGCATTGTTTTATTTTATTTATTTATTAGAATATGTTTTACTTGGAAGTGCACATCAGAATGTCTAGTCTCCTCAAGTATGGGTTTTATCATGTTAAACATTAAAGGAGCACTTCAGTCTCGAAAGCGCTCCAGCCGTTAACTAGAGAAATCAACACTTTTATAAATCCCCTTAGTTACACCCTCCTAGCCGTCGGTCAGACACCCTGGAGAGTTTCTTGTTGACTTCTTTGAACAAACATACATGAGCACTTCACGTAAAGAAACATTGGTTTCTGTTTGGCAGAGCGCAGCGATTGACGTTCATGTGCCATAGATCCCCAATGCTTCTCTCTATGTAACGCATTAGACTGGACAGGAGATTGTCACTAGTGGTCTCACTGCGGCAAGATCAAGACCTGGTGAGAAAACAATCCGGCCACTGGAACAAAGCTAAGTTTAGCTTTTTTTACAATTTAGAATGGGGGCACAATTCAACAGAGAAATAAAATCATAAATTTTTTATGTTTGAGTGTTCCTTTTACATGGGACATGTACCGTTAAAAAGGAACTGTCCCTTTCCAGCATTTTGAATATTAATATTATATATTAATATAATATTACGTTTACTTATTGCCTATATTGAAGGGAACATTATAGTGGCAGGATTACAAATTTATTTCTGACACTATAGTTGTAAAAACACATTTTAGGTCCTCAGCCCCCTTGCCTCTGGTTAAAAATTAATGTACTTGCTTTTTTTCTAGCGCTGCACCTGTCTTGTTGCGGCTTGCCCTGCTCTGCCTCCTTGACTGAGATCATCAAATATGATTATCTCAGTCAATCCAATGCTTTCCCATAAGAAAGCATTGGGAAGCTATTGTGCATGAGTGGCAAAAGGCTGTGCTGCACCAATCATTCAGATGCATTGAATCAATGCATCTCTATGCAGAACGTTCAACGTCTCCATGCAGAACATGGAGACGCTGAATGTCAGTGCTGCAAAGTGTGCAGAACTAACCCAGGAAGCACTTCTAGTGGCCATCTGAGTGACTGCCACTACAGGTGTTCCCAGGCAGTAATGTAAACACTGCCTTTTCTTTGAAAAGGCAGAGTTTGACATTAAAAGGTCTGTAGGGAAAGGCTATAGCCACCAGAATAACTACATTAAGCTATGGTTCTGGTGGCTATAGTGTCCCTTTTAATAAATCTGTGTTGTAAGGCCTGAAATTAAAATGGAAACAATTACAAATTCACAAATCCCTGAACTGAACACATGTTAACTTCCTGTCATAGAAACATAGAATGTGATGGCAGATAAGAACCATTTGTCCCATCTAGTCTGCCCAATTTTCTAAATACTTTCATTAGTCCCTGGCCTTATCTTATAGTTAGGATAGCCTTATCCCACGCATGCTTAAACTCCTTTACTGTGTTAACCTCTACCACTTCAGCTGGAAGGCTATTCCATGCATCCACTACCCTCTCAGTAAAGTAATACTTCCTGATATTATTTTTAAACCTTTGTCCTTCTAATTTAAGACTATGTCCTCTTGTTGTGGTAGTTTTTCTTCTTTTAAATATAGTCTCCTCCTTTACTGTGTTGATTCCCTTTATATATTTAAATGTTTCTATCATATCCCCCCTGTCTCGTCTTTCCTCCAAGCTATACATGTTAAGATCTTTTAACCTTTCCTGGTAAGTTTTATCCCGCAATCCATGAACCAGTTTAGTAGCCCTTCTCTGAACCCTCTCTAAGGTATCAATATCCTTCTGAAGATACGGTCTCCAGTACTGTGTACAATACTCCAAGTGAGGTCTCACCAGTGTTCTGTACAATGGCATGAGCACTTCCCTCTTTCTACTGCTAATACCTCTCCCTATACAACCAAGCATTCTGCTAGCATTTCCTGCTGCTCTATTACATTGTCTGCCTACCTTTAAGTCATCAGAAATAATCACCCCTAAATCCCTTTCCTCATATGTTGAGGTTAGGACTCTATCAAATATTCTGTACTCTGCCCTTGGGTTTTTACGTCCAAGATGCATTATCTTGCACTTATCCACATTAAATGTCAGTTGCCACAATTCTGACCATTTTTCTAGTTTACCTAAATAATTTGCCATTTGGCTTATCCCTCCTGGAACATCAACCCTGTTACATATCTTAGTATCATCAGCAAAAAGACATACCTTACCATCAAGACCTTCTGCAATATCACTAATAAAAATATTAAAGAGAATGGGTCCAAGTACAGATCCCTGAGGTACCCCACTGGTGACAAGTCCAAGCTTCTAATATATTCCATTAACTACAACCCTCTGTTGCCTGTCACTCAGCTACTGCCTTACCCATTCAATAATATTGGAATCCAAACTTAAAGATTGCAGTTTATTGATAAGCCTTCTATGTGCAACAGTGTCAAAAGCCTTACTGAAATCTAGGTAAGCAATGTCTACTGCACCACCCTGGTCTATAATTTTAGTTACCCAATCAAAAAAATCAATAAGATTAGTTTGGCATGATCTCCCTGAAGTAAACCCATGTTGTCTCTGATCTTGAAATCCGTGTGTTTTTAGATGTTCAGCAATCCTATCCTTTAACATGGTTTCCATCACTTTCCCCACTACTGAAGTAAGGCTTACTGGCCTATAGTTGCCCGACTCCTCCCTATTACCTTTCTTGTGAATGGGCACAACATTCGCTAACTTCCAATCTTCTGGGATTACTCCTGTTAACAATGATTGGTTAAATACATCTGTTAATGGTTTTGCTAGTACACCACTAAGCTCTTTTAATAACTTTGGGTGTATTCCATCAGGTCCCATTGACTTATTTGTCTTTACTTTTGACAGTTGAAATAGAACCTCTTCCTCTGTAAACTCAATCAGTGTTATAAGCTGAAAGAGATTGAGGAATAAACCGTTTCTGCCCGAACTGTGCTGGACTGAACTGGGTTCTGATGGCAATTTAATTATTTCATCTAAAATTAATCGAATGTGGTATTGCATACATACATTAAATTATCAAACATTTTAGGTGATTTTTTTTCATTTTTTATTTTTTAAATATTTAATTAGTGTAATTCCTAACATGTGATGGATCCTCTTTAAAAAAATTCTATTACTTTTGGATATTTCATTAAGATAAAATGTTCCTGAAATATTTATATTGGCTGTGTTGGAATTTCAGTGAGATTCTAACTGAATTAAAAGATATCATAAGACAAAGTAGGAACTGTGTTGTTGAGATATCTGAAATGAATATATTGATAAGGTAGTGTACTAATAAGCCAAAAAGAAATGCACCTTATACACACACTTATATACAAGGATACTTATCAGTGGTAAGTGAATGCAGCCTCCCTCAGATCGCTCCCAGCTAGCAATCAACTTGAACACAAGAATATACAAAACACAACGAGCGAACCGGCTGATTATCTAAATGAAGATAAATAAAAAGAAGTATAGTGTAATACAGTTTTACAATATTAACACTGCGCAATATGAAATGCACTCACAGGATATTGGACAGTTCAGGCATATATGGTGCCACCCCTGATGGTATGGGGGGCTAGGGAAATCCCCTGGACACTTCCACTCAAAATGCAGGCCTCCAGGTGAAGATATGAAAAAGGCGGCTTTAATTGTATAAAAATATAAAATAAATACAAATAAAGGTCCTACGCGTTTCGTCCCTTCTATAAAATGTGGGACTTCCTCAGGGACCACAATATTAAAATAACAATCAATGCAGTACAATCAAAAAAACAGCCTAACATCCCTCCACCCTCAAGTCCTTTAAATAGGGCTAATCCCTAAATGCAATTGGTCACATGTGTCTTTCTGTCCTTCCTCATTGGTCCTGTGTAGATGAGTTTCATCTGTTGGAGAGCTCATTCCCAGGTATTCACAGTTGATCTCCATCATTTCTGTAATTCTCCGGTTATTTTCTGCACTTCCGTGCGTTCCAAAAACCGGAAGTGCTATGCGTTCCAACTGTACTCGTAAACCCGGAAGTCATGTATATCCGGAAATGGCATGCGTTCCACCTTCGGTTTTTGCGTTCCATCAGTATTCTGCAATATCTAGCCATAAGATTACATACAAATAGTCCAACAACTTAACCACAAATCTATTCATAGTGGATTTCCCCATAATATATACATATATTTGCTTTACACCATTTACACAATACTTAACAAATCACTAAATTTCTTCCATATTATATATACTCATAATCTAATAATGTGAATCATATATAAACTAATCCTTCATCCCCTAATTCTGTGATATATTATTTGAATATCAAATATTAACCTTTAACTTTTAATAGACACATTCATTTATCATATGTGTTTTCCTTCTTAAAATCAAATCAAAAGTGTCTTATATATTAATTGTGTCATTATTATTAATTGGCCTAATTTGTCCTTTGTAATTCAGTGCTTAATTATCAATAACATTCCAAGGAATGCCCATATGTATAATAACTATTACAAATGGTGGTATACATTTATAGGAAACACACTAAGTCCACATCCACATTCAGTCCACCAGGTTCCAGGGAAGGTCTGCTGGAGATTGGCCGGCATGTGTCAGCTGACCGGAGTTCGCCATGAACGGTTCGTGGCGAACCGTTCGCGGGAAGTTCACGGACGGTTCGCGACATCTCTAGTCATGAATGCTGTAACCTATTACCTATACTGACTTGTGCAGACATTTGAATGTTGTAGAATATTGCGTATTCTGTTGTGGGTGTCTGGAGGGAGAATAAGTAACACATAGTATCCATAAATCACATGGTTTTCTTTGTCTGAGAATTCTGCATTGGGGTTCTGAACAGGAATCCTATGAATGTTCTTATTTGATTGGTGTGCCTACATAGAAAGGTGTTGTCATATACATCCTTAATTTAACTGGAGAGTTGGGGGTAGATTGAGAAACTCTCTGATTTTAAGGAAAAATATTCCATCTATCCCTTCCTGAGTCCAGCAATTAACATCTGCTGTTGAACATCCATCATCCCTTAACATTCTTTGTTGTTTCATTATATATTCGTAATTCTAAGCAGACTAAACCTAAAGAAAACATAAGTTGACGTGTATTGATGTTTGTAACGGACACACAGAAGAATGATCAGATATAGATATATATTAACATCACGGTGAGCCACCCAACATCAAGAAGAAAGAATAATAGAAATATATATTAGAAGATTTTTTTATTTTTTACAAGTGTCCAGTATTTGATTCCCATGTATGTAGCTGTACACATGTGTTTTACTTAAGACGACATTATAGGTTAACCAACTCCATGCCTTCCAAGGGCCCATGTGAGTTAATGTAGCATGGTCGAGCGCTTAGTTCCCAATGCAGCTCTTCATCGTCCTGTGTGGGACTAAAACAGAAATCCATGGGACAGTATATTGACAGAGAGGCAGAGATATGACTCTACTTAATGTCCCCATTCCATCCATTCCAGCGCTACCACCAGTTGCATGGGGTTTAAGTAAATTAATTCTGAATAAGAAGATGAAGAGCTGCACTGAGAGCTGGCAGCTCGGACATCCTACAGGAAGGTTGAAGACAGTCACAAAGTGCAATAGGAGGGTTCTAGGGGCAGATGACTTAAGGGAGCTATGGAGAGATCACTGGGAGAGCTAGATAGTGATAACTGGAGGTAAAGTCTAAGGAGAGTAGGCAGATATAACCTGAAGGGGCTAGGAGGACTCTTTATATTTTATACAATTCACATTATGCTCGCCAAACCTATAAGCCTGGTTGGGCATCTTGGGTATTGCACTTTATAAACATGTTAAAGATACACTATAGGGTCAGGAACACAAACATGTATTTCTGACCCTATAGTGTTAAAGCCACCATCTAGCCCCCCTGGCCCTCTCTTGCCTCCCTAAATATAGTATAATCTGTCTGCCTCAGACATGCAAGCTGTCTGCTGACATTATCAGAAGTGTTGTCCTAAACAATCACAGTGCTTCCCCATAGGACTGGCTGAGACTGACAAAGAGGCAGATCAGGTGCAGAGCCAGCATGATTCAAACACAGCCCTGGCCAATCAGCATCTCCTCATAGAGATGAATTGAATCAATGAATCTCTATGAGTAAAGTTCATTGCCTGCATGCAGAGGGAGGAGATACTGAATGTTTGGATGCATTGTAGTCAAGACTGAGATAGGAAGCACCTCTAGGAGCCACCTGAGGAGTGGCCAGTGAAGTTATCACTAGGCTGTAATGTAAACACTGCTTTTTCTCTGAAAAGACAGTGTTTACAGCAAAACGCCTGAAGGGAATGATTCTACTCACCAGAACAAATTCAATAAGCTGTAGTTGTTCTGGTGACTGTAGTGTCCCTTTAATCATCATTCAAAAAATATCAAATTATCAGTACAGAAGCGACTTGACTTGGAATATGATACAGTGACAAATCATACACCTCGGGATGCAGAATCTGCTACATTATCACTTCAAGTTTTAAATTTGTGATGTATAGTAACACTGATTGGATTTTTTAATTGTTTCCTCTTGTTGCAGAACAAAAATGCACTACATCTATACAGTGTGAATGGAAAGTACCTCGGATCTGAAAGCCTGAAAGAACAAATAACAGACATGTGCATTGCTGGAGAGAACGTTATTCTGGGCAGCAGGCAAGGATTTCTGTCAATAAGAGACCTGTACAGGTTAGTGTCTCTTTGTGTGTGAATTTGAATCTGTTTTGTGTACACTGTTATATCAACAATGCTAAATTGTTTGCCATGAATAGCCAGTCTCTGAGCTGAGGCAATATTTTCAGTGTTTTTTCTAATCATCTTGATCAAGGTCAGTAATGAGTCATCGCACAATAATTATATTCTGTGGAGTGCATGTTGTACACTTTGAACTGAATTGGCAGCTGCTATGTTGGTGTTGGCACCTGACTTACAAGCGACAAAAAGCTGTTTGACTTTACTGAATATTAAATCTGCAATGCTATAGTTTGCAGAGTTTTGTATTGATTACCTCCACCCATCTTCCTCTCTTTTTGACATGGCATTGTTTAATTCTTGAAGAAAAATCACAATCTACCGATTTCTGGATCAGTATCGTACAGATTAGACGTTTTAGATTCAGATTGTGTCTTAGTCAACCCTATTAGTACACAAATCAGTTGGTGTTAAAGCAGACCTTTAACTTTGCTGAAAGTGACCGTTTTCATTCCTTCACATGAATAAAAACTATTGAACTACCTAATGGGGTGAATTATGCACCTAATGTACAATACATTGATAAATAAACACTGCCCAGGAGATTATCGTGGTTCTATTGTACTCCAGGAGTGTACAGGTGAATGCTTTCTCTGACTTTCCTATCATAGTGCTTCCAGCATGTATCACATATGAAGGTTACATTTATTTTTCAGTTACCTTCACAGCACTTCAAGGCCCAGGGTGATGATATCACTCAGTAACACTGCAGGTGCTCAGCAATCTGAAGAAAAATATCATACAAGTACCCTTGGTCATCCCTTTCATTGTGGCAAGCACATAATTGGCACCATGGGATGCTTATTGAGCATACGTTACAAAATAAAAATAGCTCCGTATTAAGAATATAAATAGCACAGATGTTTAAAACATCTGTTGTCTATTTTATAATAACCCTTTTCGTTGTAGGGTACTACTTCCCTTTTAAATATGTATATTCACTACACCCTGTTTTGCTTGTTACCAGTTTGAATCTCAGCATGACTCCTCTGGCTATGCGTGTCCCAATCAACTGCGTTTCAGTGACCAAAGAGAACAGCCACGTCCTGGTGGGACTGGAAGATGGAAAATTAATATTTGTATGTGTTGGCAAGCCCACAGAGGTGAGTCTTTGCAAATAATATTTCTGGTTAGAAAATGTATCAAGATTTAATGTACAGATTTGGTCATGGGCCATAGAAGACTCTGCTTTATGTTGAGTAACCTTTTCAGAGGCAGTGGAATCCAGGCCAGTGGTATTAATCAGAGGAAATGAATAGTGTCTCTAGACCCTTCATTTGGCCTTAAACTTTTTACAATTCTTTACTGATTTATGCAATTTCAATAATATATACGCCATCCAGATTTTTAAAGTTACTGTAACAAATCTACTTTAAGTAAATGTATAGCTTTATAGTGGTGTTTCTTTTTTTTCTTTTTTTTTTTTTTTCGTTTATTGATTATTTTTAAATTTAGTACAAAAAAATTCAAAAACAAACATAGATACAGCGCAGTACACATAGATTGTTCCATCGCATATACATCAACAGTGATACAACTCTCAAAGAATTATACTCCAAACATAAAAACATCGGTAGAGGTGAAAATGCAGAGAGCCATATGCCCCACACTCCCAGCTCTACTCCTAGACAAACATATGAATACAAACATACAAACATAAAAGTTGACCGTACTTCCTTTATTAGTGTATGCCCGTCTTAAATCGTAACAGATTCCCCCCTGAGTTTCCCATCTAATAGTTGTCAAGGTGCTCTTGCCAATGTTGGCTTTTCAAGAACTTTTATCCAATTATCCTATATCTCATATTGACGTGTATTAATGCATAAATTGGAGGCTATACCCCTTTCCATTTTACATTGGGTTATAATAATTTCTTTAATACGCTGCCATGAATCAATTGATGTCTTTTTCCAATTTTTAGTAATGGACATCTTGATAGCCATCAAAGCATGGATCAGCAAACATTTCTTCTCTTTAGATAATTGTGGTAAATTTAAATGTAAAAGTAAAGTATCTGGAGTCCAAATGTGCGTGATACCCAAAAGATTATTTATTTGAACCAAGAATTTATACCATGCTTCCCTGATCGGAGCACAGTCCCACCATATATGTAATTCATTTGCTCCCTCATTTCCACATCTCCAGCATCTAGAGATCTGTTCCTTTGAAAATTTCTGAATCTTATTGGGTGTCACGTACCATCTATTTAGAAGCTTATAATGTGCTTCCATAATATTTAAGCAATGGGCCGTGGAGTAAACTGTTTGAAGAGCCCTGCTCCAATCCTTTATATCGATTTTTATTGATAAGTCTCTTTCCCATTTAATTTTAGCAAGAGGCTGAACAGGTCCTTTTACACTTTTCATAATCTCGACACATCTAGTTAATATTTTTATATTTTTCTCTGAGTCTATGAAATCATTTAATTTAGAGACTGAAGATGACTCCATCATACCGCATAAAGAACTGTGTAAAAAACTTTTTATCCTAATAAAATTAAAAGTCTGTGTGGCTGGAATGCCGAAGACTCTCCGTAACTCGGAGAAAGAAATAATCTTCTTATCTTCTAATACATATGCGATTTTATAAATCCCATGCCTAGTCCATTCTGCCGTGTCTAAATTTTCCATATCTCCAGGTTTTTAAAAGGCAATGCAGGTAATATTTTATTCATTAGTTCTAACTGTTTTTTAAAATAAGTCCAGAACTTTACAAGAGGTCTAGTTATTGTATTGTCGGTTGAGCACCTTATATCCTTATTTCGAATACTTTATTTTATAGGCCACAATAATCTAACAGTATTATATGGAACTGTAATATCTTTCCCCTCTATTTCAAACCAATTTTGTGGGTATCTGTCCTGCTTAATTAAGGGTAGGGTGTGCAGCAGCTGAGCCGCTTGGTGATATAGGAAAATATTTGAAAAGCCAATACCTCCTTGTTTGTGCTTCAAATATAGGAGTTCCTGCCCTATACTGGGCTTCTTATTAAGCCAAATATAGTCTCTGAAGATTTTATTTATAAGTTTAAGCCGTTGAGGTTGTATCTGTAACGGAATCATCCTCAATAAATAAATACAAAATATAAGCCTTAATAATGCATGCATTCTCTAATCAGAGTGATTACATTGACCTTCATTATATTCTCTGGTTCTCTTGCTATATTTATCCCAAGGTACACAAATCCCTTTTTTTTCCCATTTAAAGGCATAATGTTCATTTAGATATTGGTAATCATCTTCTTGCATATAGAAAGGTTATACCGCCATTTTTTGGACATTAAGTTTGTAATTTGACAAACGGCTATAACTTTCAATTACTCGCATGGCAACTGGTACTGAATGGACTGGATTGGTTAAAGTTAATAGTGTATCATCAGCATATTGACTTATCTTAAAGTCTTTACCCCTCTTATTAAAACCTGTTATATCAGGGTTTTTACGTATTTCATATGCCAGGGGTTCGGCTATTAAAATATATAGAAGTGGGAAAAGAGGGCAACCCTGACAGGTGCCATTCGATAGCTTGAACCACTCAGACTTAATCCCCCCTCCAACAATCCTACTCGATGGTGAGGAGTATAAGGCCATAATTGCCAGGAGAATCTGGCCTGAAAATCCAAAAGCTTTTAAAGTTGACTGCATAAAATTCCAACTAACCCTATCAAATGCCTTCTCCCCACCTAAGGCCATCGTTAAAAATGGGGTTTTACTCACATGGACTTTTGCAAATATATTTAAAATCTTCGTGATGTGATTAGAGGACATCCTTCCTGGTATAAAGCCCACCTGATCTTCTGCAATCCTAGAGGAGATTATGTTCTTGATTCTATTAGCAATAATTGAGGCATAAATTTTATAATCATTATTTAATAGGGCTATTGGCCGATAATTAGTTATTTCTTCTGGATTTTTATTGTTTTTTTAAGATAGGGACGATGTTAACTACTAACATTTCCTTTGGTAGTTTGCCTGTAGTCATGGCTAAATTATAACAGTCAACCAATCTCTGAGCCAGCCTGCCCTTATATATTTTAAAAAAGGAATCTGAGAACCCGTCTGGGCTCGGCGCTTAATTTTTCTTTCATAGCATCAATGGATTCAATAACTTCTTGGGGAGAGATATCTATATTCAAATGGTCTAATTGGGAGGCATTTAGCCTACGGAGGTGGATAGTCAAGATATAATTATTGTAACCGGAATATTATATAATTTATAATAATAATCTCTAAATGCAATTTTGTTGGGATCCATTAGTGTTTCAGTTCCATGTCTTATTTTTGTAATTAATTTGTCTTTTTGTTGATTTTTAACTTTGTTTGTAAGAAGTTTATCTGCCTTATTCCCTATGTAGTAGTAATTCATTTTCATATACTGTAAATTTCTATTTACTTTAGAGATTAGAGTTTCATTTATTTTATTTTCAATAATCCTAAATTGATTCGATAAGGCTCTTGTAGGTGCAGCTATATTTTTTTTATAGCATTCACTTAATTCGATATATAGACTTGACAGTGATTTCTGCCTGTTTTTCTTGGTCTGGGCTTCTATACTAATTATGTGTCCCCTTATAACACTTTTGAATGCATACTATTTTGAAATCGTAGAAGCTTCATTATTATCATTGTCCAGCCAGTACATATCTATCGATTTTGCAATCTGATCTCTATTGCCTTTGGAAATTAGTATCTTATCATTTAATTTCCAGTCTGGTCTCTGCTTAATAAATAAAGAATAATTCATCTGCCCATCGTGTCAGTTTTTGTATGTTTTATAGAGACATTTAACTTAGATGAAAAAAAAAATAGCTACTCCCCTCTTTTTTTTTTTCATTTAAAGGAGGAACAGACTGAAATAGGAAAATCTTTAAAACTAAATTTTCCCTCATCGGCCCTGCGTCAATGGGTCTCTTGAATACCAACAACTTGAGCGTTTTCCAATTTTGCTCGTTCGAATAGCAATTTCCTTTTCTGTGTTTTATAGCTTTATAGTGGTGTTTTTTTAATGCAGTGTTTGGTCTAAAGTCAGTGATTTCTAAACCATGGACTAGCACTCAAAACAATCCTCTCCGCACAATTGTTGTAATAGTAGGGATCTCTCTAAATCTTTACACTTAGCTATCACTGACTGAAACAACACTATTAAAGGGACAGCATAAGCACCATAACCACTACACACAAATGTCTACCTATCGGCCAATACTATTAATAATATCTCATTTCATCCGTATTTAAAGCCATTTGTTGGCTGACAGTTCAGCTGACACACTAAGACAATAATTGGCTTTAAATATGCATAAAATTGATGTTGCTAATTTGGAAGTGAAATGTCTCCATTAGCAATTCCAGTAAGGTGGCACTGGCACGGGTTTCTGTTTAAATCACTCAAATGGTGTGACAGTGAGAGTCAGAAAATCATTATTCAAATCAGATTTTCCTGTCACCTTATTGTTTTGTTGACAGCAACTCAACATGTCAAGACAGACAGGGGCATAAATGGCACGTGTGAGCAATACCAATATTTTTACTGGTAGAGCTGCTCTAACATATGTGAGAAAAGAGCGGACAGGCTTGTAAACTGCACCTGTTATTGCTGATGTCTTTTAATGTGTTGAATTTCTTTGTCCATTTACCTTGACATTGCATTTATTAAAGCTAATTTTTCTGCCCTCTTGAACAGGCAAAATCCGGCCAAATCTCTCGAAAGCTGTGGGGCTCCAGCAGAAGGGTCAGCCAGATCTCATCGGGGGAAACAGAATATAATACACAAGACATCTAATCTATTGGATGCTATCTCCTGAAATTGCTCAGTTAATGGAATTTGCAATCAGACAAATGCTCAGTTCCAGCTGTGTAAGAGACATCTACAATAACACCCCATTGCTGTGCGCAAAATGCAGGCAGAACACTACGGGAAACAAGCCCAAGATATATATTTATTTTATATTTTTGACAAATGAAATTTATATTGTGTAACGACAACCATAGTTCCTAAAATACAAGTAAGGTATTTTTAAATGCATGAGCTGGTATTCACCTGGGGATGCATTGTCATATTGTACTCATTGGATAAGTATTTGAAGTGGAGACTCACAAGTCAAATCAAGCAATGTATATTTCTAAAGAAAGTAACAGCTTCCTTCTGCTTGTCCAATAACAGTACCTGTGTACTTTTAAATATTTCAAACTGTTTGTAGAAATTCTTATACATAATTGTATAAAGTGCTCGTCTACTATCCGTAACCTAGGCATAACCAGACGTTTCCTCTCTTTATGTACTGATTGCCTTGGCAAGTGACCAGTCACGTGGGGTTAAAAACTGAAGGTTACTTATTATACAATGAACATATAATAATGTGCACTGTTTATGGATTAGAGAACATTTAAAAACATATTTTCCCTCTAGGTTCAGTTGCTGCTTTTTCTGCAGATCTCTTCTATTTGATTGGAATTACATGGCATGTCTCCTGAAATTGCCATATTTGCAGGTTTTTCTAAATTTATTATTTTAGATTTATTTTTATTTCTTTGGGGGGAGGGGGCTTCCTTACTTCCAAACCCTGTGGATGTGGCACTACATTCCTTGATTAGTGCACCAAAATATATTCAAACGAAAATCAAAAACACTAATCTCTTACTGTAGAACAATGCTACAAACCTTTCCATACTCTACGTAGCGTGATGTGCTGCTGTGTACCTTCCAGGCCTTCGCCTGCATGATTTCATGTAACAATTTATGTTGTGTGTTAGGATTCTATAGGAATGGTACAGTCATTCCACATTCTGTTACATGGCTAAAGTTGTAAAGGTGCACTTCCGCTAACCCTAACCTATGCATAATGGTTAAAGTATTTACAGGGTTATTGCTAGGCATTTCATAACTTCTTTAGCAGAAGCAGCAAATGCATTTACAAGGCAAAAGGTTGTACTAGCTATATAGCATAGTGTCTGTGTTTCATATGAAAGATCTGGTAGAAATGTAAGAAATTTTTTTAATAATAATATCACAATCATATTGCATACCTCTCCCTTGGCCATACAGTGTATAAAATACATTGTGCCTGGTACCGTTACAGGCAACACTATCCAGAGGGATTGACCAGTCCTTCGTTTTTGTGTTCCTTTTGTTGCAGAGATTACTCATTCTTAAGCAAAGCTATAATGTATGGTTTACACAAGTGGTCTATAGCCATTGGTAGAAAGAGCTGCAATTAAGAATTAATATTTTATTTTCAAGCCTAATTGCAGATTTAGTCCACCATTCAGTTAGTCCACCTGCTGGTGGCATCACACCAGATTTCCCTAGGGCTTTAAAAGAACTATCAGAGGCTGTGAAAACACCTTTATCCTAACACATTAAGCCTCAGGGATGCTTTCAGCAATAGCGGTACTCATTGTGAAAGTATACATCCAAAATGCTACAATTGTAGCTGCAATATAAACTTCCTTCACGGCTGCTATGTATTCCTTAGAACACTCAGGATTACGATCGGTGAAGATAATTACAGACAAATCATTTGTTTTGCACAAATATTTGAAAAACACTTGACTCTTAATGAACTCCGTAATGTGAAAACGACACATTTTCATCTATTATTCCCCCCCCCCTCCCCCTTACAGTGAAATTTTTATAGTAGAGATTTAGTAATAAGACTAATTCAAACAGGAAGCCCAAGTCACTCTGCCCAGGGACCAACAAGCATCAGTAGATTTAGACTAAAGCATTCTAACTCCATTCTAATCAGTGGTGGCTAAAGGAACACTGTAGGCACTTTAACAGCTTCATTTTATTCCCAATACCCTTTATTTCACTAATTAGAGGGCTCTGAAGCATGGGTTCAAACCACATATATGCTCCCCACCATGTTCCCCAATGCTCCTCTATGAGGAGCATTGGATTAGATTGGGTTTTTTTTTTTGTAAACACAGTGGGACTGGAGGCTTAATTGGTTAGCGTTTTAGCGTTCGGAATACAGGTATGTATTTCCCAATGCTACATTGTTCAGTTAGCGTTAATTGGTTAGCGTTTTAGCGTTCGGAATACAGATATGTATTTCCCAACGCTACATTGTTCAGTTAACCTACAGCTATAGCATACTACATTTCCTACAATGCCTATCCAGTTGTTTTTGACTGGGGGTTGGCAGTCCACCACATCACAGAAGTTAACACATTTTTTCGGAATCTTTTTTAGAGACTATAATTGAAAGTGACATTATAGCAGTAAAATCATGTGTTGCCAAAAAGGTTCTCAAGCAGTATTTTTAAATTGCTACCTCTGCAGCACAGCTCTAAATAGCAGTACAAGTTATTTAACAAAATCAAACAGAAATACAGTAGACAATGGGTCTGTTAATAACGGTCATTACCAACATGATTTGAATTAACCATGCATTACTTTATAGGAGGCAAGACAAGCATTGCCTTTCTCTGCAGAGTACCAGTGTGTGTTCTTCCTTAATCTTAACCATTCATTTGAACAGCAATATATACGTTGTTTATTTTGATTTATTTAAAACTCTTGATTGATTGTAAACTGAATTTCTTAGAACTTGTTTGTGTGTTACCTTTTTTTTTGTGCTGTAAAGTTTAACTTAAACAAGTTTTTTTCTGGATTTAATTACCCTCTCAGCACCCTGTCACTATTGAATATTTAATAGAGAAAAAGCCTATAGCAATTAATGGATGTTATAAGACAAAATAACAACTAGTTTGTCTTATGGTCAAAACCTAAACTTGCAAAACTTGACAAAAGGTTGAGTTTTCACTAACAAGTTTTGTCCATACCCGCAGTTGTCTATAGCATCATCTCACACATCCCAAGAGATGGTGTATGGAGAATGCTGCAGTATGACATTGATATAGCTCACAATAGATGACACGCCAGGTGTTGATTAATAGCATTTGCCACAATGAAGATGGTGGCATTTACAGGGTGGAGCTGTAAATATATCGAGCTTCAGGTGCTCCCCTCACTAACTGCAACTCAAGTGGCCATGCCACCTTCAGGGCTCTTTGTAAAATATATAGGAAACTCCATGGAGGTAACATAGCTAGCTGCTTTAGTGCTCTAAATATCGTTCATGCACACCTGTGCATTTTTAAGGGTGAATCCTGATGTCAATGGCAGCATATGGTTATGATTGCACACCACTCATTGAAATATCTGTACTATTTCCCTTTGGTTTTTATCAGCTAAATAAAATAGAGTGCATTACTTACTAGGTGAACTTAAAATTGTTAGGTGGTCCTATGTATACTAAAGTTTAACAGAGGACCAGATAATTATGCATTTACAATGCTGTGCACTCCCAGTCAGTATTTGTAAAAACAGTAATCTTGTGGAACAGGAGCTCTGTATATATATTTGTCTTATGGAGCATACCAGTTACTTTTGTTGCACTGGGAAGTTTGGATTTAAGGTTAAGTTAAGGGCTGTTATTATATAGGACCTTCGAGTGTGTTTCCGAATCAGTTATCTTGATTTGAATTTAGCTGTGTTCTATATGCATGCAATAAGCCAGAAATACAGCTATGATTTTAAACAGGTCATTCTATGGGGTTTTATTTCTTAATAAGCTTTCTTGCAGTAGTAAAACGCAGAGCAGTTAAATCCCATAATGTTAATGTTTATAATTCATGTAAAAGCCATTGATATTAAGAAACTATGCACCACTTACTAGACTTTCTGTCATCTACCATTTCAGTGCTGGTCTTTATCAAAAATAATATAAACACTAATGCAGTACATGTGGATGTTTTTGCTACTTGAAACGTTATATATGATAAATCTTTTATATGTATTTTGTAAAATAATTACCGTAACACATCAAGACATAACTGTAGCTGTGTACTATATGTACATAGCAGAGATTTGTATATTATGTAGCATAATTTCAGAGTGAACATCATTTTTTTTTTTAAAGAAAGCTTTATCAAGTAAAACAGATCAAATAATTAGAAATCTGTTAAATCGTTTTTAATTGCTAGTTATTTTTGCTGCTTTTCATTTTGTAGAAGAAATTAGATTTCCTTTTCTAACCAGTTATTTTATTATAATTATATCAAAACACAATGTCTTCCATTAACAAACGTGCTCATGGGGCACAAGCGAAGTTACAAGTTTGTCCTTGTGGCTTGTTTATGGCATCGATAGATGTATCTGTATGTTTCAGTTCTGTGACATAACTTGAGATGACTGCAGAAACAAATATGACAATCAAAAAACTGAGGTTTCTATAAACACTTATCTTACTCACACTTGTAGGCTCTGGTGTCCTGCCACCCGAGTCCAAGTGTCCAGAAAGCAAATAGTGAGCACATCATAAGGCAAACTTGCATATACTGTGCTCAGGGCATTCGGCCCATAAAAGAGCTCGTTAATAGCGCTCTCTGTATTAGCGGCCCCGAGTGAGATTGCCAGGCCTGCATACATACCAAATTCACCCCTCCCGGTGTTGGAAGGTATGTTAAGATAAATATAAAAAATACTGCACTGTTTGATTTCCACCTCTTCCTTTTTCTAGTTATTTGGCCCCCCCCAAAAAAAAAGTACGGTAGATGTTCTAGAATTTGTGTCATGGTTTGGGTGGTTCCTGACTCTCGACTAACCTATGGAAACACATTTATTAAAGAATGGTTTTTTTTTGTTTGTTTTTTTAACGCATATCTAACTTTGAGCTGTTTTATTTGCTGCCTAAGGAGACTTGCTCCTGGGATTAGGATCTTTAAGTAGTGCAGTGGGGAGATGTTTTGTCACTTGAGACCAGTTTCAGGCTTTTTGCTATATGTAGGAAGTGTGACAGTTCAATACATTATACAGATGTCACCAATAAGGTAAGTTGTTAACTATAAACCTCTTCCAATAAAAATAGAAATCCTAGGGTATTATTCACATAATTGTGATTTTTCAGAAACTTGCCAGAGAATTTTACACTAAAATAACTAAACTAGGAAGAGAAAAAAAACTAAATCTCAGTTCGGGTATTTGACAAGAATGTGCAGTTTTCTGGTGAATTCCTGACAGTTAAGTTAAGTAAATTTAATACCATCAAAATCCGTGTACAATTAGAAAAGTTGTTTAATCTCTTTTGAAACACTAATTGGTTTGAGTCTTGTTCTTTCTGTGCAATCTCACATGTGCCTGTTTATTATTCATGCAGTCTAGGACATGACTAAGCCTTATTGATTTTATAAATATTGGCTTACTAAATTAAACGTGTGTGCTATCATGTGTATAATAAAACAAACATACATTCTGATAAATAATTGAATGTTTGCATAACGGTTTAAAATACTTTGTCTTGATTTGTATGAAAATTCCTATTTGTTTTTTGTGCAATATCTTTTTTGTATTATTTTATAATGTATTAAGAGGCTAGCTAAACCAATCTATAAATTGTCCTTTCTTTACCTGAAATTTTAATAATTATCTTTTTATAACAGAGGAGCCTATAATTTATTGCAAAGTAATGCATAACCAGGGCCTCTGACAGAGAAACTTATGAGTGTGTTTGTGTATATCTGCTCTATTTTATGTACAGGGTGATTGAAGATGTTTTTTAAAACTGTTTTTTGCACCTTTTTTTTTTTAAGGAACTTTAAATTTGTAAACTATACCAATTTTAATATTTTGTACAGAGTATAGTTGATTTGGCCCTTGTACATACTGTAACTATTGGCTATGGAAACAATAAACAATTGACTAATGCTTGAAAATAAAGGCTTCTTTGCATTTTTTGTTGCAGTCAAACTTACAACACATTATCTGTTGTACATGTGCAAGGCTGGTTGTTTGGGGAAATGTAATGCTATTCCCATGCTGGTTTACTTAGGTATTACAGTAATCTAGGTTTGTACAGTATTTTAAATGTAAGGATCAGGCGTTCCCTCTACCTTATCTCCATTTGTGCACTGATGGGTTTACCAGGAAAGAGGTTATCCAGTTAGGGTATACAATTCGTGTTAGAGCTCATATAACAGGTCTTGGATCACTGTAGGGTATGCTCTATTAGTTCTTCTTTGTGCCAACCTTAAGCCAACGGGATGGTGGCAGATCACTTAACTCATAATTTTGTGGGATTCCTGGTGGTTTAAACATCAAAGGAGCTTGGTGTCACCCGTACTGTCACACCTTACATAGAAATAAATTACAACTAATATTAATGCAACTTTATTTTTTATTTTTTTAGACAAAATATAATACCCAGACCAGCACAACAAATATCTCACTAAAATGGATCCCTGTCATGGATCCAGGCTATGGTCAAATAATTATTAGTATTTAATAAATATTAACATTTGTAAATCTATATAATTTTCCCTCCTTCCTAATTCCGAATGATGAAAAAAGACTTCAGCAAACTCCAGACAATATTTTTATGGTGTACAGTAGTAATAGACAAGTAGAATAATAGTGATTCACTAACAAGTAAGAATTTGTTTAAAACGCAAAACAGAGAGGAGCGCAGACTGTCTGTAGGTGATGTGTTTATTGTTTAGAACATTCAAGTTTTACGGAAGCAATGACTCCTCTCAGCTATGAGCCAGGAGAAAGCTGAAATCATGTCCAGGATCGTGCTCTGATGTAGCTTTACCTCTAAAGAAGAGAGGGAAAAAAAGACAATTAATACATTCCTAATTATATAAAAAGGTCCATCATTCAATTATCAAATGCAGATAATAGTCTGAGTCTCTCAATGTTTTTGTTTTTTTAAATTATTTTGTAGTGCAAAAATAAAAAAACATGAGGGCAAATATTCACTTAAAATGTGACTTGTCTGCAACAAAATAAGGAGACCAGATACTCTTTAACCCCTTAAGGACACATGACATGTGTGACATGTCATGATTCCCTTTTATTCGAGAAGTTTGGTCCTTAAGGGGTTAACGACATACTTAGAGATATTCTGGAGGTACTCCTCCCTCCCTCCCCCCACTCCCAGCAGTGGTTAATAAAAGGGTTTTATTGACCATACTTTATTTACCTTATTCCAGCGCTGATGTCCCTCAGTACTTGGTCGTGGCTCCTCCTCCCTTCCGCATCGATCGCAAATGCCGCACACACATTAGACCTCCCCATAGGAATGCATTAAATCAACGCAGAGTGTGAGGACGTCCAGCGTCCAATATCGTACCAAAGGTTGGGGAGACAGCCACTGGAGGCAGACTTAGAGCTGCAATGTATACATTGCAGAACTCAGGACAATAGGGACAGTGCACCCAGACCACTTCAATGAGTCGATGTGGTCTGGGTGCCTACATTGTCCTTTTAAGGGCCATTACAGAGTGTGTGTGTTAAAGACACTGTGGCTGTAGCGTTTGGTCTACATATATGTATTTCCAACACTGTAGCGTTGGAAATACATATATGTAGACCAAACGCTACAGCCATGATACCCCTTGTCAGTTATAAAAAAAATTTCCTACAGCGCCGAGTCTCCCTCATTGCTGCAGCGACCACCTCCTCAATTTGCCTCCAGGATGATGGGCCAATCCAATGTTCCTCATAGGGGACCTTGACCAGATGCTGTCATAGATAATCATTGGGGGGGGGGGGACTGCAGGCACTATAACAACTTCAATAAAATGAAGTTGTTAAAGTACCTACAGGGTCCCTTTAATATAACAAAGATAAAATACAGAGTGGAAAAACTACAAGATCTGCATTTAACCATATTACAGGGAACACATACAGTCCTCACACTTCCCATTTTAATCTTTTCACTTTTCCTCAAGTTTAACAGGAAATGTATGTATACATATACAGACACCCACATCTACACCATACATAATGGCAAAGGATGCAGTATGAAGAAAACACTGTGAGAAAACATTACCTTTGGAAGAGACGGGCTCCTGTAACGCCAAGTAGGGTCGCTTTGTCTCCCTCCACTAACAGTAAACATCCCTCCCGTATTGCCTGGAACGTAAACAAAGGTTAATAAAACCACATCAC
This sequence comes from Pelobates cultripes, assembly GCA_933207985.1. Taxonomy (NCBI): domain Eukaryota; kingdom Metazoa; phylum Chordata; class Amphibia; order Anura; family Pelobatidae; genus Pelobates; species Pelobates cultripes. The sequence goes on along the minus strand of OW240918.1, from coordinate 47,227,550 downwards.
CACATCATGATGCTGATGCATCCCCAGTCACATTAATGGAGTTCTCTGTCCAAGTTCTTTTACATATGAGGGTATATTTGTTAGAATAAACCAATTATGGAGCGTATGATTCCCCAGAGTACTAGTAACCGTGATATTTCCATTACCTCCTTACATGGAGACAAGGAGATCACATTGTCCCATTGGGTCTGAAAGTGAGTGCTAATTCCAGATTAGTGTGAGGCTGCATTTTCTCACAAGGTTGCATGACTTCAAGGGGGCACTTGGGTATATCAAAGTATAAGAAAAATCCACAATTTAGAACCATGTCATGGTCACTGTTGTCCTATCTCATTCTGCTTGATTTCCAATAAACTCATAAGTGTTGTCATTTCATGCAAAATGCTGGACTACGCCATGGCAGTGTTCCACAAAACAGCAGCAGAAAGAAGGGATGCCACAGGCACATTTGCCCTCTTGAAACATCTGCAGATAGAGTGGAGTGGCGAAGGTTGCCTGCCCCTACACCAAATGGCAACATACACAGCAATATTGTACCCGTGGATAAAGTTCACAATCTCACCAGACCTATGCAACTATAGAATATTGTTTCAATAGGCAGATGTTGTGGAATCCTGCTGTGCATGAACTGTAACATCATCCATCCACTTATTCCCATGGGAATAATGCATGGGTCGCCACAAGCAACAGAATGCCTCCTAATCTACAATCTGCCTGCTCTCTCCTATAAGAAATTATAGCTGCAGTTGAAAGAGCTGCATCCAGGAGAGTAATCTCGGGCAACGCTTTACCTTGCCACTTACCTACACCAACCTCTACAAATAGCACAATTAATTTAGATTAATATAAAAGATCAGATCATTCTCCACTGGAATATTTTAAATCCCAGAAACAAAACAGTGTATTCATAGTCATTAAATTCTTACTAGTACAGGTGGCGTATCCTGCTCTTCGTGGTATTGTGTTATCCTCTGTTCCCGTGTCTCCTGTAAAGACAGATCCCATGAGAGTTGGTGAAAACAATCACTCTCTTAAATAGGCAGAATTATTGTAATATTAACAATGCTGGTATTATTTCTCTGCGAATGCTAAATTATAAAGAATATTTAGTTAGTGGTATGTCTATTTAAACAATTCTTGAGACATTTCACTCCATAATTCTAATAGATTAAATCACCACGGAGACCAATATGGCAGGCGGTCTGAGACTATATTTTCCAAACAGGACAGAAGCAGCATTTGAGGCTTTGGTCAAGTCTTTAAAAATACAGAAACTTATTATATACACCACATAGAAAGCCTGTTATTGAAAATAGATGTATAAATATACAAAAATAACGTTAAGAAAAGGAATACCATAATTCCCCTATGATATAAGTACTCTCTCTTATTAATGCTTTAAGGTTCCACTTTCTCTCGTCCCCTTTAGCGTCTGCTGTAGTTCATGCATTCTGTGTATGTCTGCTCACTCCCACCCCCGTCTTGACTCCTTTCTAGGTTGTCTAGTAAGTTTTATGGTCTTTTCTTTACAATTGCTTTAATACCTCCGTCTCTCTTTCTCCCTTTATCTCTCCGTACCCTACTTCCATCTATGCATCCTTTCTTATGCCATTAAACATTTATGTTTGCACATTCCCAAATACTCTAATTCAAAGGAAATTTATCTTTGGTCTGTAGAAGTTTAAATGAACAATGGATTACAGTTTGTTACAGTGTAATTAACCAATTGGTCACTCTATTCTGTACATTACATACCCCCATGTGCTTGCTGTTGGCGTCTGGATCTAGATAGTGAGGATTAATATTGAAAGGCACCAAACCAAGAGCATGGAGAGATGGTGGGTACACGATTGGCATGTCATTGGTGGTATTGATGGTTATTGTTGCCACATTGGTGCCAGCACTGGAACCTATGTATGGGATCCCATCCTGAAAGGAGAGGTAGAAATAAGCTGCAGTGCTTATGGTTGGTTGGTTTCACCACTTCTTAATGCTAGATTTAACAATAAAAATATTTCAATAAACAAAACACAATATTGCCAAATAAATGTAGTTTAAATGTTGCCTCTTGTTTAATGCAAAAAAATAAAAAAGAGATAAAGCAGAACTAATTGCAGTAAAATTGCTGATTAAAGGGACAATCCAGACCCTAAAGCACTTTAGTTTGCTGAAAAGCTTTACGTGTGAAGAGTATGTCCGGTCTTTTTTTCATTTTGCAAAACGTCCAGGTTTCATCAGAATGGCTTTCCAACTGACAACATAGAATGCTACTCCCTGGTTTTGTTAGCTCAGTGGAGCTAAACTCAAGAGGCAGCAGTTACTCAGAGCACCTGCCTTGCAAGGACTTGTCTTTGACCTTAATTAGAAAGTAAGTCTGTGATTGGACAGCCATAGAAAGTCTGGCAGGGTTAAAAGGGGAGGGTTTGTAAAGACAGCAGACAAGAGAACTTCAGGTTTTGCAAGCTGTTTTTAGATTTACACCCAATGAAAAAATGCATAATTAAATGTATGCAAGTTTGCATTTGGGGCATATCTACTAAACAGGAGAGGGGAGCTATAGTGCCAGGAAAACAATTTTGTTTTCCTGGTACTATAGTTTCCCTTTAATCCATGTCATAAATATTCAGAGAACAGATATATACATCAATCAGTGAATATATGCTTTCTCATGTCTTGCAATCCTTACAAAATGTCTGAATAATTTGCGCCGAAGGAAACCTTATTAGGAATTAATGAACAAAAAAAAAAAAAAATAGTTTAACACTATACTATAGGCACATCTGTAAGGGCAAGATGCATTGTAAGAAGCCTGTATGAGTTTTATCCATATACAATTTATTATAATTTTGCTATTAACGTTTTCTGTTAACCAAATGCAATAAGGAAAAGAATCAGGATTCTGACATAGACATAAGATATTTCCATATAAAACAGGAAACATCAATCAATAAACTGGGATCACCATGTGGTTAAATGAACACTCCAAACACGTAAAGCACTTAACCTTGCTGGAGTGTGTCCTCTTTTTACATAAGTGCTGATCTTAATAGAAATTATCCTTGTAACACCCTCCCCCCCATCGCATGTCAATGAGACCACTGGTCCTTTAATCTCCTCATAGCTTAGCTCAGGGGAGCTAAACACAAGAGGCAGACTAGTTTTTAAGATAGTCCAAAGTAAAAAAATGCATAATTAAATGCCTGCATTTTGTCATTGGGGTGCAGAGAAAAATTGCAGGAAAAAAAAAAAAAGGTACATAAGCACATCACGTCAACCAGCAATGAACACCTATGATTAATGGCAAGTGATGATAAGAGCTAATGGATTCTGCGATCCTTCCAGGAACATACAATACCTCAAGCACTTTCTTCCTTATGGCAGGAATTAAATTGTTATCGTATAACGCTTTCAAAAGTCGAAACGTGTTACCACCACCTGCAGGCACAAAACATTGTCATTTAATGTCTACAAAGGAAACAGAATGTGCAACAGAACATGAGATCATTCTTTATATATCTACTTCAATATTAACACCTCCCTTGTCTTTTTCTTGTCAGTCCTTAAAGGACCACTCTAGGCACCCAGACCACTTCAGCTTAATGAAGTGGTCTGGGTGCCAGGTCCTTCTAGGGTTAACCCATTTTTTCATAATTATAGCAGTTTCAGAGAAACTGCTATAATTATGAATGGGTTAAGCCTTCCCCCTAATCCTCTAGTGGCTGTCTCATTGACAGCCACTAGAGGCGCTTGCGTGCTTCTCACTGTGATTTCACAGTGAGAGCACGCCAGCGTCCATAGGAAAGCATTGTAAATGCTTTCCTATGAGACCGGCTGAATGCGCGCGCAGCTCTTGCCGCTACGCGTGCGCATTCAGCCGGCTAACGGAGAGGAGAGGAGGAGGAGAGCTCTCCTCCCAGCGCTGGAAAAAGGTAAGTTTTTACCCCTTTCCCCCTTCCAGAGCCGGGCGGGAGGGGGTCCCTGAGGGTGGGGGCACCCTCAGGGCACTATAGTGCCAGGAAAACGAGTATGTTTTCCTGGCACTATAGTGGTCCTTTAAGCAATGTTTGACCAGCTATAAGCAATATGCAATTATTATTATTATTGCAAAGTCTTGAACCAGGAAAGAGACATTCAAATATTTTCTGGTTTCTAAGTATATCATTGGGATGTTACTATTACCCAATTTAATGGCACACATTTTATTTACATTAAATGACCACTCTAGGCACCCAGACCACTTCAGCTTAATGAAGTGGTCTGGGTGCCAGGTCCAGCTAGGGTTAACCCATTTTTTAATAAACATAGCAGTTTCAGAGAAACTGCTATGTTTATTAATGGGTTAAGCCTTCCCCCTAATCCTCTAGTGGCTGTCTCATTGACAGCCACTAGAGGCGCTTGCGTGCTTCTCACTGTGATCAGTGAGAGCACGCCAGCGTCCATAGGAAAGCATTGTAAATGCTTTCCTATGAGACCGGCTGAATGCGCGCGCAGCTCTTGCCGCTCGTGCGCATTCAGCCGGGCAGGGCGTAACGGAGGAGAGAGAGGAGGAGAGAGCCCCCCAGCGCTGGAAAAAGGTAAGTTTTACCCCTTTCCCCAGAGCCGGGCGGGAGGGGGTCCCTGAGGGTGGGGGCACCCTCAGGGCACTATAGTGCCAGGAAAACGAGTATGTTTTCCTGGCACTATAGTGGTCCTTTAAGGACTGAGTCAGCCCTGCAGGGAATTGAACCGGTGAGCCCCAATTGACAAACAGTTTCTGCTGATGAAGTATTAGCCGACTGAGCTATCTCACCACACTCAGTTGAGGCAGCTGCAATAAAAGATTTAACAGAGGCCTAGGAATAAGTGAATCCAGCGGTTATAATAAAAGGCCCAACAGAGGCCTAGGAAAAAGCTAGCTGCTATATTAAAAGGCATAACAAATGCCTAGAAAAAAGTGACTCCAGTGGCAGTATTAAAAGCCATAAGGCCTAGGAATAAAACACAGACGCCGATGTCCTGCCTTGACTAGCATGCTAGGTGTAAATTTTGGTTGCTAGGTCGGGGAGATCGGCGAAATTAAGCAGACTCTGTTGTATATTATAGTTTGCTAGATTTCACCCTATCTTAACTAAGTGTGCTCTGTTGTAAATCCAGCCACTAGATTATTGATAGTGTAATAGACTAAAAGGGTATTGGTGTAAATTCTGCCCTCTAGTTCGCTATACGTGGTGTCTGGGCAGCGAAGAACTTATCGAATCTCTGGTGTACAAATAGATCGAAAGCTCTCGAGGTGCTGGCCAGTTAGAATAGTTGGGATTATTGTAAATGTTGTTAAATATATTGTAGTTGGTGAATTGGTTAACTTGTATGTCCTACTAGAAAGTTAGAGCTTTGCCGTCTAGTGGGTGTGTAAATTGTGTGTATAACTGTAATATAGCGCTCGGTACCATAACTACTGACATGTACCATAACCACTGACATTGTGTAAAAATTACTAACAATTGCTGTTTTATGTTATATGTATAATACCATAACTGTTACTAACTGATCTGTGACTTTAAAACTGTATTATAACCACTTACTAACTGTACCATAACCACTGACTGTAAAGATGAGATTACTAGAATGTGATATAGTTGGTTAGTTAAAAGTTGATTTATAGTACGGATAATTGTAGAGACGATTTATAGTTATAGAGGTAAGTAGCTAGTGTTTGGTAGATCTTTGTGAGTGGGACGCTGTGATATCACTGTATGAACGAGAATTCTCTGCGTGTTATTGTGTGTGTATGTTTGGCTTAGCAACCGTGCCACATGGTACTGTTGCCAGTGAAACAAGTGTGATTGTTGGAAGTGTTTGAAGTATTGTGTATCTTTGTAATAGACGTTCCATTGCCAGTATGGGTGCGTCCGACTCAAAGATTGTTAATCCCTTGTCGTGCATGTTGAAAAACTTTACAAAGGGATATAAAGCCTGTGATTTTGGGGTAAAATTGTCTCCAAAACGTTTGACTACCTTATGTAGTAGAGAGTGGCCTATCCTGGTGACTGCATGGCCACCACGTGGTAGCCTTGATCTCATTTTGGTACGTGTGCACGCAGCTGTATCTAGTAGGCCTGAATTTTATGATCAGTTTCCGTATATTGATTGTTGGAAACAGATTGTAGAAGAATTGCCTAAATGGGTTAAGGTATGCCACGAGGAGCAATGTCGCCTCATGGTGGCCAGGACTCGCCTCTCCATCAGGGCCGCAACTCCGCCCATTTTAGATTCCCCCTCTGAAACTGACCTTCCCTCCCCACCTCCTTACACTTAAGGTTAGAGGTGGTGCTACTGGTGTTGCTACTCCCCCTTTTCCATTGTCCCTGCCCACTCATGCATCTAGTTCAGAGCCCAGCCCACTAGCTCTGAAACCTCCCCTTCCGGTACAGGCCTCTACTAGTTCCATATATCCGGAACAGACGTCACTTCTGGTTCCTGGTCAGGCTTCTCCCAGCCCAGCCCGTAATATCCTGTTGACCGAACTTTCGCCCAGTAAAATTAATCCGCCTCACTCCCCTTGCCTTACTACCCCTAGACCGGAACTCATTATGAAATCATCATATCGTAGTCCCATATTAACTGGTGCCCTCCAACCCTGACATTACCAAATGCCTCTCCGACTGACACCAGGCCCAACACACGTGGATGAGAATGGCCAAATACAACGGGCAGATCCAGTGTTTGTATATGTCCCCTTCATTACGACTGATTTATTTAACTGGAAGACTCATAACTCTTCATATACTGACAAACCTCAAGTTCTGACAGATTTGGTTACTTCTATTATCCAAACACATAATCCCACCTGGGACGATTGCCAGCAATTATTAACTTTATTTAATTGTGAGGAAAGGACCCGGATTAATCAAGCTATTAAAGCGCTTGAGGAAACGGCCCGTACTCAAAATCAGGCCAATCCAGTTGCGTGGGCTGCAGCCCATTATCCAAATGTCGATCCAAATTGGAAAGTGAATGGTGCTGACATGCCCCAACTAAGGGCTTATCGGGAAGCCCTAATTGCTGGCATGAAGGCAGGAGGGAAGAAGGCAATTAATATGTCAAAGACGGCTGAGGTGTTGCAAAAGGTTGATGAGTCACCTAGTACCTTTTATGAGAGATTATTGGAGTCATATAGGTTGTATACTGCTTTTAATCCAGAGGCGCCTGAGAATTCTAGGATGATTAATTCAGCATTTGTCAGCCAGGCCCAGGGTGATATTAAAAGGAAATTACATAAATTAGAGGGATTTGTAGGGATGTCCATATTACAGCTAATGGAGATTGCAAATAAAGTATATATGAATAGGGAGACGGAGGTAAAGCGGGAGGAAGAACGTGGAAGATGAGGAAAAAGGCAGATATGCTAGCGGTAGCTATCTCAAGTGTAGAAAGGCAGGGAAGGGAAGTGAATAGAGGAGACGAGAATAGGCTGAGCAAGGGACCTTTAAGTAGGAATCAATGTGCGTATTGTAGAAAGGAGGGACATTGGAAGAGTGAGTGTCCACAGAGAGAGCAGTATGAAGGTGATAGACAAGGAGAGAGAAAGAGGAGGTTATAGTGGTAGTTATAGAGGAAGAGGAAGTTTTAGAGGGAATGGTGGGAATAGTAGAGGAAATGTTCAAGGAGACAGATACTATCCACCCATGCAGAGACCTAGAGAAAGAGAGGATAGAGATTTTGTGGGTCTGACTGACACTGTCATGGAAGACTATTGATACCAACCGGGCTCCATCCCCCTTGGTCAAGCGGAGCCTATGGTCGATGTAGCAATAGGGGGAAAGAGAAGTTCTTTCATGATCGACACAGGTGCTGAACATTCTGTGGTGACTAAGATGGTGGCTCTGCCTTCGGGGAAGACTATAACTGTGATAGGAGCTACTGGGAGAAGCACAGCTAGACCGGTTCTTAAAAGTCGCACTTGTATTCTGGGAGGCCATGTGGTGAAGCATCAGTTCCTATATATGCCAGAGTGTCCGATTCAACTTCTAGGACAAGATCTATTATCGAAGCTTCAAGCCCAGATAACCTTTTTACCTAATGCATCAACATCTCTGAAGTTTAAGGGATTACCAGGCATAATGGCGCTTCTATTCCATAGTGACAAGTGTTAACCCTAAGAGAGATGAATCCTTATTTGACATTCCAGGAGTAAGGGCAGATAATAATCCACCAGGACTTGCTCGTAATATCCCACCCATACATATTGAACTAAAGCTTGGGGCCTATCTTGTGAGCCTACGTCAATATCACATACCCCAAAAAAGGCTAAGGAAAACATACAAACCTACTTGGATAAGTTCGTAAGGTATGGCATCCTAAAATTCTGTACTTCCTCCTGGAACACTCCATTATTACCTGTTCCAAAACCAGGATCGGACGAGTATCTTCCTGTACAGAATTTGAGAGCAGTTAATGATGCAGTAGTTAATATACACCCAGTTGTACCCAATCCTTACAATCTGCTTGCCTTGATACCAGGTGGGGCAACCTACTTCACAGTGTTAGATCTTAAGGATGCTTTCTTTTGTCTTCGAATTGCTGCTGAGAGTCAACATATCTTTGTTTTCCAATGGGAAGATGCTGTTACAGGTTCAAAGCGTCCGATGACCTGGACCAGACTACCTCAAGGGTTCAAGAATTCAACTACCCTATTTGGATCCGCATTAAGCCAGGATTTGCAAGATTTCAAGTCATCCCAGGAGAATGTGTACTACTTCAATATGTGGATGATCTATTGATAGCAGCTGTTACTAAAGAGATATGCCAACAAGCCACTTATGATTTGCTTCATATTCTATGGAGAACAGGATACAAGGTATCGAGGAAGAAAGCACAATTGTGCCAGCCAAGTTAAATATTTAGGATTCCATATATCCGAAGGTCAAAGAATGATGGGACCTGAAAGAAAAGAAGCAGTGTGTCGGATATCTATACCTAAGAATAGAAGACAAGTGCGAGAATTCTTAGGAGCAGCAGGATTCTGCAGGAAATGGATTCCTAAATATGCAATATTGGCGAAACCTCTATACGAAGCTGTGAAAGGAACAGAACATGACCCCTTTTTGTGGACCTCTGAACAACAGAAGGCATTCGAAGATGTTAAGAAAGCACTAATGAATGCACCAGCCCTAGGTCTACCAGATCATACACGTCCTTTCTATCTGTACGTACATGAGCAAAGAAGAATGGCTGTGGGAGTATTAACTAAATACTTGGGATCATGGCAAAGACCTGTAGCTTACATGTCCAAACAGTTGGATGCAGTGGCCAGTGGTCTTCCACCTTGTCTGCGAGCAGTGGCTGCTGCTGCCTTACTGGTAGCAGAAGCTGACAAGCTCACCTTGGGTCAGGAACTCTATAGGAGAGTACCTCATGCAGTACAGACCCTCTTGGATTATAAGGGAAATCGTTGGTTTAGCAACAGTCGAATGACCAAATATCAGGCTATGTTGTGTGAAAATCCAAGAGTACACCTCAAAACTGTCAACAATTTGAATCCAGCTACCCTTTTGCCTCAGACTACTGAAAGTCAACATGATTGTTTGGAGATAATGGATGAAGTGTTTTCAAGCAGGCCTGATCTTCATGATTTCCCCATCCAGAATCCAGACATACAGTATTATACTGATGGTAGTAGTTATGTGAAGGAAGGTGTACGTTATGCAGGATATGCGGTAACGACTATAGATAAGGTGATAGAAGCATGGCCACTGTCAAAAGGGACATCAGCACAGAAGGCAGAACTGATTGCATTAACCAGGGCTTTGCAATTAGCTGAAGGGCTGAGAGTGAATATCTACACTGATTCGAAGTATGCTTTTCTAACCACCCATACACATGGAGCATTGTATAAAGAAAGGGGATTGCTGAATTCAGAAGGAAAAGAGATCAAGGATGCGGCTGAAATACTCCAACTGTTAGAGGCGGTATGGGAACCGAAGAAAGTCGGTATTATACACTGTAGAGCACATCTGAGGGGTGATAGTGATGTCATCAAAGGAAATTGCATGGCCGACAACGCAGCAAAACATGTAGCTGAATCTGGCTTAGAGGAATATGTGGGATATGTCGCAGCCCTTGTACCGGCACCTCTGTCTCAATGGACTCCAATACATACAACCCAAGAGATGGAGAGGTTGAAGACTGAAGCTGGGAAATATCTGGAGAATAACTGGTATCAGTTAGAAGATGGAAGAATAGTTATTCCGACATCTCTGGCTATAGAGATTGTTCAAAATGTTCATAATGGTACACATACTGGAAGAGATAGTATGGAAGAATCTCTTAGGAAACATTTCTATATACCAAGGTTATCTAGTCTGACTCAAGCCATAGTTTGGAGATGTGTATTGTGTGCCCAAAATAATGCAAGACAAGGCCCTGTCAAACCCCCTGGAGTTCAGTATATGGGAGGACTCCCAATGTCAGATTTACAAATAGATTACATTGTGATGCCTAAATCTGGGGGATATCGTTATTTGTTGGTAGCTGTGTGCACCTACTCAGGCTGGGTAGAAGCTTGTCCAACTCGTACAGAAAAGGCAGGAGAAGTTGTACGATTTCTGTTGCGAGAAGTTATACCCAGATATGGACTTCCGTGTTTTATAGGATCAGATAATGGCCCAGCCTTTATTCATCAGTGTTTGCAACAACTAACTCATGTGCTTGGTATCAAGTGGAAACTTCATACAGCCTATAGACCTCAGAGTTCTGGAAAGGTGGAAAGGATGAACAGAACAATAAAAACCCAGTTGGCTAAAATGTGTCAGGAAACTCAGCTCAAGTGGAATGTCCTTTTGCCAATAGCTCTGTTGCGAATACGTAGTACGCCTACCAGAAGGATGGGTTTGTCTCCCTTTGAAATTATGTATGGGCGTCCACCTCCCATACTAAGTAATCTAAGGGGGGACTTAAATCAGTTGGGTGAAGGAATTACTCGGCAGCAGGTTGTAGAGTTGGGTAAAACTATGGAGGAGGTGCAGAAATGGGTGCAAGATAGGTTACCTGTGAATATATATCTACCTGTTCATTCCTATCAACCAGGAGATCAAGTGTGGATAAAAGAATGGAATATTGTTCCATTAGGTCCAAAGTGGAGGGGTCCTTATGTTGTTCTTTTATCTACCCAAACAGCTGTAAAGGTGGCAGAGGTGACTCCGTGGATTCATCATTCTAGGGTTAACCCAGCATCAGACTCTTGGCAAGCTATCCCAGATCCTGAGAATCCTTGCAAGATCCGGTTGAAGCGTGCAACTCAGTCGGAGTGACGAGGAGATATTGGGACATCTAGAGTAACTATAGAGATCAGCAAAGTAGGTGTTTTGACGGCCATAATAAAGCCTGACCACCTGCCTATGTGTCATAGCCAGAGTGTCTCGAAGGGATCTCTGTGAAGGAAAGTGAGGATCAGAAGAACAACATCCTTGCAGCCCTCACAATCGGGAAGCTGAGGGGCCATCGCACGGTCGAAGAAAAATTAGGATTTCAGGAATAATGTGTTTTAGTATGTGTCTTAGTATTTTTATGATTTTTCAGGAAGGTAGGAGTACAGACATACCGAATTGCGATAGTTGCATTAAGACTACTAAAACAGGTAACCAAATATCCCAAACTCTCATCTGGCACTCACAGTATGAATGTAAGGGATCTGTATCTAAATGTAGATATTTGGATATTGATTATAGTGTGTGCAAGCCAATATCAGGAGAGTCTAAATGTTTCGATCCCCAATTCCAACCCCATACAATTTGGTTGGTAATTAGGAATAGTAATTCCCAGGGAACTTTGATAAATAGGACTGTGATCAATACCATACATTCTACGGGTGTTCTGCTATTTGATGCATTTAAGGCGATTTCTGGTAGTAGAAAACCTTGGAATGTATGTGGTAATCTTAAATGGGAACGAACTTATGGGTTTAATGATAAATACTTATGTCCCAGTGAAAGATCTACTGATCCTGATTGCCCAAATAGAGATTATAATTTTTGTCCCTATTGGTCTTGTGTAGGGTGGGCAACCTGGGGAAAAACAGTGGATCAAGATATGATTATCCAAAGGTTGCCTACCACACCATACTGTAAATCTATGGAATGTAATCCGGTCCATATGACCATCTCTAATCCCCAGCATTTTATTGATAAATTTGGAAATATTTTTGGGTTCCAAATACATGGCACAGGAGTAGATCCAGGAACAATAATATATGTAGGTCTTGAAACTGAGACAGTGGCAACTCAAACTCATCAGGTTTTCCATTCCTTTTATGAGGAGAGGAGTGTTGAGGATAAAATTCCCCATAATGTTAAGAACCTATTTATAGATTTGGCTGAGAGTATTGCGGGTAGTCTTATTGTAACTAATTGCTATGTGTGTGGAGGTACTAATATGGGAGACCAGTGGCCATGGGAGGCAAAGGAAATATGGTACCCTGGCTCTGAGACATATGAACAACATTTTCAGTCTGATCATCAAGTAAGTACTAGAAGTAAATCTGAATGGCGGTTAAAAACCTCCATTATAGGTCATGTTTGTATAGCCAGGAAAGGGACAATGTATAACACGTTTGTAGGTGAGCTAACTTGCTTGGGACAAAAAGCCTATAATGTTAATATTAAAAATACTACTTGGTGGTCAGCTTCAAATGTCTCGAAGCCTACTAATCCGTTTGCCAATTACACTCATTTAAAGGAGGTATGGTTTGACTTATCTGCTAAATCTAGTTGGAAATCCCCAGCAAATTTATACTGGATCTGTGGTAGGAAAGCTTATTCGGAGTTACCACAAGATTGGGAAGGGGCATGTGTATTAGGTATGCTCAAGCCATCCTTCTTCTTGTTGCCAATTGAGACAGGAGAGACCTTGGGAGTTAAGGTTTACGATGTAAATTATAAAAGGAAGAGAGCATCCTTGAATATAGGTAGTTGGGAAGATGATGAGTGGCCCCCTCAATGTATTATTAATTATTATGGACCTGATACTTGGGCAGAAGATGGCACTTATGGATATAGAACTCCGATATATATGCTCAACCGGATTATTGGACTACAGGCAGTGGTTGAGATTATTACTAATGAGACAGCTCAAGCGCTTAATCTTCTAGCTAAGCAAAATACCAGGATGAGATCAGCCATCTATCAAAATAGATTAGCTTTATATTATCTATTAGCAGTGGAAGGAGGTGTATGCGGAAAGTTTAATCTTAGCAACTGTTGTTTGCATATAGATGATGAAGGTCAGTCAGTGGCTGAATTTACTAGTCACATGGTTAAACTTGCGCATGTACCGACTCAGGTCTGGAATGGGTATAATCCTAATAGTTGGTTTGGAAGCTGGTATGAGCAGCTTGGAGGAATTAAGGTGTTAGTAGGAGGAATAGTGTTTATCATATTCTTATTTTCTGCCCTGTCTAATTCCATTAGTGGTAAGGTCCCTACGTAGTATTATAGAGAGTACTATAGAGAGAAAGACAGTGGCTCATGTAATGGCTGTCTATAGATATGATCCCCTAGCCCAAAGAGAATATATTGAGGATGAGGAATGTTGAAGGAGTTTTTAAGATGCTTACAAGGTCTACTCTGGTTCAATGGCAACTTGAGAGATGTAGGTAAAACTGTGATTGGTGATGCATCTGGAATAATTTGTACCAGAGGCATCAAAGCGGGGAATGTGGTGGAATTTCGGTGAATGTAAATTTAGTAGGCCAAGATGTCCATGTGGCATATGTGTATGTTGTGTCAGTTAGTTAGCTACACATAGCTAGGATACTGTCATCAATGTACTGAGCATGTGCAGGAATGCAGGAACTGAAATTGCACTTATTTCCTTTGTCTTGGATGGGCCATGTGGTTTGACTAGATGTACAAGTCTATATTCTGCTCATTGATTGGTTAAAGGTATATGTGGGTGTAGCTATTGATGGGAGGAGTTATAGTGCTATATAAGGAATGTACACCATGTGTTGGTCTCTCAGAATTTTGGAACAGGAGTTCATCTGAGACCCGATCGGTAATGTGAATAAAGGACTCTTACTTCCTGAATACCTGTGTCCATCTCTCTTTGTTTTGCTTCTGCATGCTTACACTGTTACATTACCGTTTAGATGAAACCGATGAAGGGTAGAAAGGGTTACATCCATATATATGCTCTGTATGTGCCTGCCCAGCCTTCTACTCCTTGGTCACTGCAGGAAATAGGCTGATGGCAAAATCTTGCTACCCTAGGTTCACAGCAAGTAAATCCATGGGAAAGTACAAGATAGTGAGTTGTACTTTAACCCTTTCAGCGATGGAATGTTAGTCTGTCTCACATTAACTCCTTCAGGGATGGAATGTTAGTCAATGTCATATTAATCCTTGCAATCCATGTCCTTTGTATGTGCATGTCCGGCCTAATACCTCTTGGTCACTGCAGGAATCATGGTGATGGCATGATCTTGCTACCCCTAGGGTCACAGCAAGTTAGAACCCCCGGTCACTAAAGGGGTCTCTCCAGGGGGTCACCTTTGCACAGGGCTGTGTACTGGAGACTGCCCAAGGGAGAGAGGCTGAACTTCCTTGAGGGAAAAGGTAACAACCCTCAGGTAAGCCAAAAAGAAAAAAATTCTCTAGTCTTAGAATGACTAAGTCTGTCCTAGGGACAGGACAGGAACAAAAAGACTGAGGGTGGGAGGGGTAGGAGGGGTTACTTATACCTTCTGTTTTAATTAGGTTCCTGTCTTGTTAGGGATAGGGAGGAGCTACCCATTGTTGTGCTGCCATGGATATGGCCAGGAAAGTAAATTAATGGCACCCACAGAATAACAACAAATAACTGCAAAATCAAGATGCAGTGCCTACAGTGCTTATAGTGCCCATTCAAATATTAGCCAGTACACTGCCTCCTGTTTAAAGCACATTTAATATACAAGAAAATTACCAATAAAGATGGCTTGGCAATTCTGGACAGCTTCTACCGGATTTTCAGCCTCATGTACGCTGTCCAAGCCATAACCTGAAACAATAAAGGAAACGTTATTTATTATTCATTTCTTTAAAAATTCTTATACAGCTTATTAATAAGTGAATCAATTCCACTCTTTAATTATTAAAAAAAATAAAAATAATAATATTGCTTCTGAGGGCCATTACAGTAAATTTGTCACTAGGCAGTTATCAATCGTGAAATACATTATTTCAACTCATTGCTCGCACTGTCATTATCAATTTAATATGGTTGCCATGTTTACACTTTATGGTCAAATACAACATGTGTGTTTACTGTAGTCTGGTGAATACGCAGCCTTCCTGCTATAATGATTTTATCCTTTCCTTTTTTTCTCCTCTCCCCATTCTTTATTTGTTTATCTTACTCATTTTTATTACTATTAAAGGGACGCTAAAGGCTCCTAGACCACTTCAGCTAATTGAAGTGGTCTGGGTGAAATGTCCAAGGTCCCTTAAAGGACCACTATAGTGCCAGGAAAACATACTCGTTTTCCTGGCACTATAGTGCCCTGAGGGTGCCCCCACCCTCAGGAACCCCCTCCCGCCGGGCTCTGGAGAGAGGAAGGGGTTAAACACTTACCTTTCTACAGCGCCGGGCGGGGAGCTGTACTCCTCCTCGCTCGCGACGTCATCGGCTGAATGCGCATGCGCGGCAGGAGCCGCGCGCGCATTCAGCCGGTCGCAAAGGAAAGCATTTACAATGCTTTCCTATGGACGCTTGCGTGCTCTCACTGTGATTTTCACAGTGAGAAGCACGCAAGCGCCTCTAGCGGCTATCAATGAGACAGCCACTAGAGGCTGGATTAACCCTCAGTATAAACATGGCAGTTTCTCTGAAACTGCTATGTTTATAAAAAAAAAGGGTTAATCCTAGAGGTACCTGGCACCAAGACCACTTCATAAAGCTGAAGTGGTCTGGGTGCCTAGAGTGGTCCTTTAACACCTGCAAAGCTAATTATTGCAGTTTTTAATAAAATGCAATAAATTACATTTGAAGGTTAACACTATCTCTAGTGGCTGTCTACCAGACAGCTACTAGAGGGACTAGTCTCACTGCTCAGTTCTCTGCCATTTAGGAGTTAAATCACTTTGCATATGCCACCCTACTTACACCTCCCGGCGTGTGACTTTCACAGCCTTCCTAAACACTTCCTGTAAATAGTAATCTAATGTTTACACTTCCTTTATTGCAAATTCTGTTTAATTTAGATTTTCTTATCTTCTGCTCTGTTAATAGCCTCCTAGACCCTGCAGGATATACCTATATGTAATATAAAGTTAAATTTACAGAGCAGGAAATAAAATCTTTTAAGATAAGTTACATCAGTTTGAAGGTGAAACCAGCTGTTTGGCACGCAGGCTGTGCAAGTCACATTCAGGTAGGTGTGACTAGGGCTGCATAAACAAAGTGATTTAACTCCTAAATGGCAGTGAATTGAGCGGTGTAACTTTAGAGGCATGATCTATACACCAAAACTACTTCATTAAGCTAAAGTTGATTTGGTGACTATAGTGTTTTTTTAAAGTAAGGCGGAGAGTCTAAAACTATCTTTAGCACGGAAAGTATCGCTCTGCAGTATGTCTGAACCAACATATAGCCCCACCATAGGTGAATCAGTGTCCCCATATTGTGTGTGCAACACCAACATAACCCAGTATGGGTGGGATCTAATATCTGTAGGTACCTGGGAGTTTGGTACCAGCAGGAAAAGAGTTTAGATGCCGTCTCATGAGCCCTACTGGAAAGTGAGCAGTGCTGTATTTTTTACCATTGGTCTCAGTTTAGGTTTTCCAGAAAATGTCTCCCATTTACCCATGAGCAGTGGCGTCACTGTTGGGGTTTTGGAATGGAGTACTGAATAAAGATATGATACCTAATGTGCTAGTGGGCCAGATTCCATGCAGGTGGATCAAAAGGAAATTAGGGCCCTGAATACGGAAGGTTTCTGTAGAAGAGCATTTAATGTAACCTTTACCTGTAGTGGAAGGACTGCAAGATGGGGGCATTTCCTCCCTCCGACAGTGTGGTAATCGTTTTACACACCAAGGAGGATCCCACATGGCATATTCTTGGTAATGAATGGTGGATTAAATCTGAAAATGCCTTGGTATGCATCCCAGAGGGAAAGTCCTGAATATATACCAGGGGCAACAACAGAAAGGGAATGGATGAAATTCCACCCCTCAGGGCGGCTGCCTGCCAAATTTGTAAGATGTAAGATATATTAACATCGATATTCAGAATAGCTCCTGTAATTATACATATTACACCTACCCAGACTTTCAAACTTCTGTCTTGCAATTTTAGCATAATCATCTCTGCCATGGAGAGCATAAGGGACAAATAGGACTCTCTTTACTTGCCTGGAATAAAAAGCCAAAAACAAGCACATTTTAGAATAAAATCTTGTATCTCTTCTTCTCTTTTTTTCCCCAGTGTGTCTAGCTTTCTAATTATCTATTTAGCCTTTTGGGAAATGAAGCCCACTTCAGAAGAGAAGGAACAGTGCAACAAGCTTTAAGGGTTCCTGTAAATAAAAAAATAAAAAAAAGGGAAATAGAAAAGTAAATTGATTGGCCTTGTAGTAATTAAAACCGGGGCCTCGGGGGGTGTCAAGACACCAATAAGAGAACAACATGCTGACAAAGAAAATCCCAAATCGGATGTCCGTAAAATGAAACAATAAACGTGAAAAAAATACTCACTGGTAGCCTCCTCCATTTATCGGATCATTTTGAAATCAATGCGTTGTAGAGTTTTCAAATTGCACACAGATAAAGGCAAACACAATCTTATGTGTTCGCTCCGCAGGGCTTACAAGGGTCATTCCATTCAAAAAAATGTTTAAAAAATTTTGTCGATATACCCCACAAGAAAATATGCATTCAGGTTATTTTGCAAAACATTTTGAATTGCAATTGCTGCAGTCCTACCCTTCTTCCCCAGCCTAGACTTTCTGTGGCTGCCCAATCACAGACTTCCTAATTCAGCTTAATGTGAGTCTTTGCAAGGTAGGTGCTCTGGGCAATTGCTGCCTCTTGAGTTTCGCTCCACTGAGCTAAACAAACCAGGAAGTAACAGGACAAAATATATAGTCCACACAAAGTCATTTTATTAATAGCAAAAATTAATTAAGTATACAATTATCATTTAAGACACACACACTCAAAAACGATTTACTTACTTTCCTAAAAACTTTACTATGTGTTCCTGGCAATGCTCCAGATAACCTCCTCCATGTAGCGTAGAGTTAGAAATGAGCAGGAGTCGCCGTTTGGTGGTCATCGTTGATGGAGAGTTTGAGACAATAGTGTTCTTCGGTTTAAAGCTGTTGAGAAAACAGGAAGAGTCAGAGACTGAGTGACTTAGTGACTCATTCCACACACACACAACAGCTGAGATCGGCAAATATTATATCTCTGCCCTTTGCAATTATAGAGCAAAGTTTATTTCGCAATTATCTGGATGGGTAGGATAAGAAAGATCTAAGTACTGCAAGAGGTAAAATGTCACATGCTGCAAAAAAAAAAAAACAGTAAAGTTTTAAATCAAAGAATAATACAATGTAAATGTTTGCATTCATTCTTTTTTTTTTTTTTAAGTGCTTCTCTGATAAATGAGAAGCATCTAGCAGGGAAGCACATGCTCCTGTATAACCCCCCCAAATGATTTTTAGAGGTGAGTGCTTACATAAGGACGTCCAGCGTCAGATAACGGACCAAAAACTACGACAGGATTACGGAAGCCGTCTAGAGGGGTAGACTTACAGCTGGAACTGGAGCAGACTTCCCTTTAAGGTCCAGTTGTCAAAATGGAAAAATCCTCAAAGTCACCTATGGTTTCAGTTTGGCTACTCTGGCATTCTCTTTGAATTCTCACTTAAGTTATTAACCCTGATAATATCATTCCATAAAATCATGAAATATCTTTAATTCACAAACTATTTTTTTGATCCACCATAGTTTGGTGACATTGCTTATGTCATTTTCCAGTCTCTGTTTGTCTCATCCTACCTTACTACATTATTACCTCCTTCTTGGCAGTATTTTTCATTTATGAAATGCTGATGAATCTTTTACCCCAGAGCATGTTTTAATTTTCTGTCTATAAAACACATTCGAAAAAGAAAACAGATGATTCAGTGTACAGAGTCCCTATATCGATCAGGATTATTGACTAATTAAAAAAATTGCCTGAAATTTGAAATTGGTTTTCATATATGAGGCCAATGTAGCCGATCTTGAAACATTCTATTGAGAACAGAATTTGACTTGGTTCTTGTGACAGACCGCCTGGCACCCCTACCGGGTGCCTCCGCCAGTCGATGCTCCTAGTGCTCACCGAGGACTCCAAGCACTCCACCAGACACCATAACCACTGTAGACCCCATGAACCACCGCAGATTGATTGGGGTCTCGCTGTCCTCCACTCACCCTGGACCCAAGACCAGGATCCAGCTTCCAGTGGATGAACCTCTCCTACTCCAGAGAGTATAGCAGGAACAGCTCTTATAAGAGCTAGTGATAATAATCCAAGGGAGTATAATGAATATAGCAATCCCCAGAGTGAATATAGCTGTCCCCTCCACACATGAGACTAGGCTCTATGTTGAGGGTGAAGAGGAACTGATTTTAATGGTGCCACACTTGGCCTTTTATGACAATCCCCATGCAAGGGGCACTCCCACATGGACCTTGTGGGGAACGCCTTTACAAAGTCACAGACCAATAATAACAGTGTTACAATGCATGACACTCCCATATACAATACAATAAGCCTTCCCCTTTACTTAGGAGATAAATGAGTCAAGCACTATACAAAACTCAATTATCTCCAAACACAAAAAACACACATTTTTACAAAACCCCCACAAAAGTTACATCCCCTGATAGCCCTGATCTGGGTGACCAACATATCCAAAAATCACCCAGATCAGTTTAGGGGTTCAGGAATTTCCTGGAAGTCATAGTTTTTACCGACTGCATGCATGGTCACATGCCCAAAACGAATCCATAGAATTGCGGCTAAGTGCTGCTGGAGGACCGACCGTGAACCGCAAAGTCTTCATGCCGAAAATAGTTCCCGGGCATTCGCGGCTAAGTTCCCCTATAGTCTATTTGCGGTTTTGGTCCATGCGAACGGCCACCAGGGAGCTAGCGTTCGGTTCTATGGAAAGTGCCGAACCAGGGGGAATAAAATATGGGTCTTTACAGTCGTTGATTTGGCCCGTAGTCTTTTGGCAAGAGGCTGGCCAGCAGGCCCCTCCAAGCACCCGTGACAAGGTTCAGTTCGTCACAGTTCTCAACACAGAAGCGCCTCTAATGGCTGTCTAGAAAACAGCCACTTGAGGAGTGTTAACCCTGTAATATAAACTGTGCCATGTCTATAGAACTGAAATGTCTTATATTGCATGGTTAAAACTACAAGGCCAGTGCACCCAGACCATTTCATTGAGATAAAGTGGTCTGGGTGTCTTTAGTGGTTCTCTAACTAATGTTATATGAAGATCACAGAGAACTGAAGAAGAGGTTTGTTTTATGTACTTATTCATAGTATGGCTGCAGTAAGACAATAAAGGTTGGTATTAAAGGGTAACTACAAGAATCATAACCACTCGAGATCGCGGTAGTTGTTATAATGCTATGAGTACACTGGGCTGGTTCCAGAGTAATGGGCAAACCATTTTGTAACAGTTTGCCCTCTTACCTGCCAGTCTTCGAGGCTCCTCTCCTGCTTAATGACGTTCTTCCGGCTTCTGGGCTGCAGTCACTATCAGCCAATGAATAGCACATGGTGTATGAAAATTTGCACAGAACTGATATTAACCAGCTTAACCAGAGGTGAAACTCTGCACATGCACTGTAGAAACCATGACTCATTTAAATCACTGACTTGCCAAGTGTCCATATTTAGGGCTCAAGTCGCTCTGTCCTTCTTTTCTATCCTAATGTCTTTTTTTCCCCAGGAGCTTCATATTGTTGGTGTGTCTGAGTGTATAACTGAGCCCCAGAGCAATAATAATAATAATCACAGTTTATTTACACTACCATAAATGTGTTTAGAAATCAGTCTTTGTTAATAAGACACATTGTTTTATATTAAATTTAACTAATCTTTAAGTCTCTATAATTTTGTATTTAACGAACGACCCCCTTAGGCAAATACCTATGGTGGTGCTGAAATTCGCCATCTCAGTTATAGGCACTGCTTGCCTACTTTTTGCCATTCACATTTTAGTTTGTAACAATTGAAAATTTGGTGAAAAACCATGTCCATGTTCCAGTTTGTCCTACTTGTTTTAAAGGAATACTATACACTATTCCTAACATTATAATATTTCTTTGAAACAAGTAGGACTTTATCGACAGGGGGGGGGGGAGGCCTAATGCGAATGCTCAGCTAGAGCATTAGGCTCTCCCCTTTGGAAAGCATTGAATCAATGCTTTCCTATTGAGATTTCTCTGATGCTGGATGTCCTCATGCAGACCTTAAAGTCAAGTAATATCCCAGAAGCGCCTTTAGTGACTGTCTGGTAGACAGCGACTGGAGGCTGTCTTAGTGCTGTAATGTAAACATTGCAAAGAGGGGGGAGAGGGACAGTGCACCCAGATCACTTCAATAAGCTGCAGTGGTCAGGGCGCCTATAGGGTCCCTTTAACTACTTGTTTGCAAACCTATTGTAGAACACTTCAGAATAAACCGACACTTTGATAACATGGGAACACAAGTGATCAAACTATCAATTCCAAATATATGAAATCTCATAAATACCCGAAGAATTTGGTGACTGGCAAAGTATATCTGTGCTGCATGCGAATATAGTACTCAGCAAAAGGAATGGGTGTGAGTGCATTGCATCTTTACTGCTCTCCTATCGCCACACCATCATATTTCCTGCTTTTTAGCCCAGTTTTAAGTTTCCAGATGTGGTTCTATCGGTACCCCCCCTCCCCTCCCAAACAAAACACGTGTCACTCAGCTGGAAACTCCAGGACGTTTCCGGGTTCTGGCATCGATTGAGCGAGTCTGGCAGGGTCTGGAGTCGATGGCCGAGCTAGGAGAGTGGCTTTCTGGTATATGCGGCCTGCAGCTGGGCCACCGTGTACAGGGCTGGGATGCTGGACTTCGCCATATTCGCCATCACTTTCCTCCTGATCCTAGTGGGGGCCGTGCTGTACTTGTACCCGGTAACCTGGCACTGACTGGGGGGCTCTGCATGCATGGGGGGATGCTGCATGGATTTGGGACATGGAGTACACAAACAGCAACAGGTCCTGGGGTATCACAGGATGCAGGGCTATTCAATAAAGTACCAGGAATTCGAACGGGAATTTCGAATGTTCAGTCAAAGTATCAGAAATGGAAACCTGGAGAATTTCTCTAATTGGCCTATTGTGGCCTTAAATTTGGAAATTCATTCAGAATTCTCTTTAATTTCCACATTAGTAAATAGCTCTGACAGATTCTAGCAAATCCTTGGGATTTATATGTTATGTAGGGACATCTTGTTTGTAGAATAGTGCAGAAAGAATGGATAGTTAAAGGGACAGTATGGCAGCACAGGTGTAGGGGTCTTCTCTGGGGTATTCCTGTCAGATTGGCATTGGGATATCTGGCATAATCTGCCCTTCGCCCGTCTGATAGTGTGCCATCAATTTTCTTGTTTACAGTGGTACTTGTTATATTGGTACAATTTGGTGTCTTGTATTTTATTTTTAGTGTGTGTGTTTTTTGGTTTTTTTTGTTGTTTTTTTTTTAATTTTGTTTTATTTTCTTATAATTTGGGGTATAGGGTATTGTAGCGATTTTTTGCATTTCCTCTTACTATTTATTTTTAAGTGGTATGTAGAAGGAATCTTTCGATTAGTTGAAATTAAAAATCCAAAATTGCCAGAAGTTGCATGAATGATTCTATTTCATAAATGGCACTAAGCTGAATTTATCTTCCTTGGAAAGGTGAATGTGTATGTTACTAACATACCATAAATCAGTGGTAAGATGGTGGGGTCTCTTCACTAAATATTCAGTTTTAGTAAATGAAACACAAAATTGCAAAATAACAAAATGGGAATATCGGTAAGTTGGACCGTTTTTTTTCAGATGCGTTTTTTTGGCCCACTTTTGCCGTTTTGATCTCAAATTTGAAGGAAAAAAAAATTACGTTTAGTGAATACCTTTTGTGTAACATAAGTTTTTTTTTTGTTTGTTTTTTTTTTGTTACACTTGTTTAATAGTTATGCTAGAAATTTTTTAATATTGCAGAAAATATGATGATTTTACCATGCTTTCTACATACGTGGAACATAGTATTTTACTTGCTCTTTATTGTTTTGTTTTTTTTGTTTGTTTTTCATGTAAGTCTTCCAGACAAGCATGTGGGATCCCTGGCCTAGCACCTACAGAGGAGAAGTAAGTTATCCTATTACTTATTTTTTTTTAGTATTTATTTAGACTTTTTCATACAATAAGGATAGTAGTAAACAGTAAAGAATGCAACCTTAGGTTGCATTATAAGTCAAGACATGTTCGTAATCTTCATTTATACAGTGCAATCAACAGATATTGGCATGTGCCAATACATTCGTCCCATACCAGGGGTGACAAAGAGCCCCCCCCAGACCTTCTGTCGAGGGCTCCTTTCTGGGCTATGAGCCATGACGTAGGTAGAGGTCCAACAGAGCAGTGCGCCACTTCCGTGTGCCCTCTTTTTGTCCCCTCATCTTGTGCTTACGGGCAGCAGGAATGCTAGAGCGTACACCAACATTGGCCCGATCCATCCTGCATACATTTATATGATATTTATAGGAGGACATGCGTGTGTGTCATAGAATAACCTTAAAATGCGATGATGGCGACCTATGTGCATAGTACCAAATGTTATCATATTACTTTTTAAGTCGCAGTGCATTCTGGTCCATTGAGGGTAAAACAGGATTTATATTCCTCTGGGTAGATGCCATTCATCACTTATTCAAAACTTAAATTTTGTATTATGTCCTGCACGTTCACTTCTGCACATGTTGAAGAAAGCATTTGACTTCACATTCCTATGAATTTTATTTTAAACTAGAAAAGCTACAATTTCTGGGGAAATTGTGTGAAGTGTTCTTGCCTCCACTGGAGTGGGCGGAGTAACTGTTATCATTTACATAGCACATTTAATTGCAACGTTGTTGCACAGTTACATTAAACCATACATTTATAAAAAACATTAGCAGGTGTTCAAAAGGCCCTGTCTATGACATCACTTGCTGCTGCAGCCTTGACAGGTCAGAGTATTTTGGTGGTTGCCATCTTCAAACGGTCGTATTTTAAATCCTACAGCGAAGAGCTTTATAGTGTGGGAATCACAAGACCCAGACCTACATTTTGATGCATAGTATGTCTCTGAAGTATTAAAAATGAAGGCACAGTCGCAGTTTAGAAATTGCACTTCAAATTTGAGCTTTGTAGAGTGCAGTTTCAATGAATGTCAATGGACGGCGTTAGTTGCAAACAAATGATTATATTGTGAAAACTATCAGGACTACGGCTTAGCCGTTGACATGTTTAGTGGCAGCAGGGATAGCTGAACGTTTTGATATAAGATTTGTGTAGGTGGGCCTGAAAATAAGGGAGTGGTGGCAGTTTAGAAATCATGTCCTGATTTTTCAGCTTTTGCCAGCTCCCACTCTAGCTTTGCCATTCATTCCTATGGGACAAATTTCGCCACAAGAACGACGATATTCCGTGAACCATTCGGCGAAACGTTCCACAAAGTAATAGCAATCCGATCGGGAACAATCTGCACGTTTTGGTAAATTTTTGTCTATGTAGTGTAAAAACTGTGGGAGGAGTTTGGGTGGCAAATTTTGCTATAATAATAATAATAATAATAATAATAATATATATGTGAGATAACAACATTAAGTGGTCTTGCTATGCAAGAACACTTAATTAAGTAAAATGATACTTAGAAGAACACTCTACCATTAAAAATGGATATATATTTTTCTTCAATGGTAGATTGTTTGTTTCTTCTGTTACTCCCTCCAAGATTAAAAAAAACAAAACATCTTTATCTTTAATCCATCACTGGGACAGTCTCCAAAATGCAGTCTATCTACTCACAATTACACGATTTGCCTATAGAAGAGCACTGAATCAAATACTTTTCACAGAGCCAATTTAATGCTTTTTAACGTTGTCATGCTTTGGTGCTTAGAATGCGCCTCAAACTAAAATAATATTTAACTTGTGTTGTGTTGTTATTCACTAAACTTGGACTTGTTGAGAATTGACAAGAGAAATGCATAGAAATTCTAAAAATGTGCACATTTTTCAAGAACGCTAATCTGGTCTATAATTTGCAATTGCCATGTTGGTTTTCTACAATTCTTGGTTTAGTAAATAACCCTAGATGTCAGTGATCTGGGCTCATTTTCTTAGTAATTCTAAAAGGATATCAGAATTCTGCCATTCAGGTTATGCATATCGTGTCATGAGAACATTAATGCTAAATGTGGTAACTGGTAACATTTTAACAGGTATGCATAGTGTTTGGTAGTTCTTTTCCCCTACAAGAACAGACTTCTGTTTATAGATATTGTGCTATCTATATGGTAATGCACACCTGTACATATTGGGGGTTTTTTTCAGTAAATTGTAGGGATTGCATATAGGAAAATAATGTATTTGAGATTTTACCGTTTCATTTTTATAATTTTGTTTAGTCCTTTAAGAGTATTTCTTCTCCTGATTGCTGACCATTTTTAATGATTACCTTGTCAGAGATGGGAATCTCCAGGACATTGTTAGCAAAGGCAGTCTCCATGAGTTTTTATTCAGTCTACATGAGAAGTTTGGACCTGTTGCTTCCTTCTGGTTCGGCCGTCGACTTGTGGTCAGCCTGGGCTCTCTGGATTTGTTAAGACAGCACATCAACCCCAACAAAACTTGTGAGTTTTCTTACTTGTCCGCACTGAGCAAGACACTGTGTGGGTTATTTATAAAGAGTAATTCTAGAAGTAATTTCTAAAGTTTTAAATGTGGCGCGGTTAAAATGGAAACCAATGGGATGCTACTGTTGTTTGCTGTACTTTTGGAAATTTGCATCAGAATTACTGTTCATACATAAGCTCGTTTGTAATTTATTTGCAAAACACCAATGAGGTTAATCATTACACCAAGAATTATTATCAATCTTTTATTAAGGCATGCGAGTTGGAATACAGAATAAAGAAAGGGAAATGTACGAGTGAGATACAAGATAGGAATATCACAGCGTTCCTAAATAGTAATGCCTAATTTTTTTTTTTTATGTAGTTGAACGAGTAAGGAGAGAGTTATAAAACATGCTTAATTATGGTTAACTATGATTAACTCTTGAGTTTGGTAGCCTCTGGGTTCTTAGGCTTGTAAAATATGGTAGTAGCAGACTTTAAGATGAAGGTTAAGCTAGCATTACCCTCCTGTATGTGATAAGCTACTCTTATGGGAGTACCTGGTGTCTAAAAGCATACCGAGTGGGATATAGGGGTACAAAGTTTCAGTGGTGGAGCACAGTTATATAGGTTTTGTAACAGGTGCATGAAGGCTATCCTGTCTTGCTAACTAAGAAGGGCCAGACATTCTTAGTAATTGCTGAGCATGGTATTAGCTGCTAATGAGCAGTAGGTAGCATGCTTCCTTAGCTTGACTGGCATATAAACATACTGGCGATTTAGATGAGAAGCCTAGTAATACCAGAAAATAAAAAACAGTAAAACCATATAGTAATACAAACTAAAAATAAAAGCACAATTTCCACTAAAACTAAATGCAGTGTTGTACATTTGCATTGCCTTAGAGAGATACTGCAAAGCTTTGCATTAGGGGGTTTGTCGCTTCTTCCTGGGGTTGCTTAACCAATACCGATTGATGGCAGACTGTCAACCCTGGGGAACATGAGTCTAACTACAAGCCCCCCACCCTGAGTTCCATGGCAGTCTTGTATCCCAGGTCTCATCTCGATTAGCAGGCTTGGTTTGGTGTCGGGGCTGAGTGATAGGCTTCTGATGTGCCCGCTGAGGAGAGTCCGTCCGAGGGTGCAAACTGTGGGTGCGAGGGTGACCCATTATGAGCTATGGCCCAGAAAGCACCTGGCTCCCAGCCGGATTGGGTCGCCAAGATTGGTGCTGATGTAGAGGCTCCCGCCTTTTGGCTCTTCCCATCCATGCTACGTCTGGATCTCGCCCATCTAATCGTGGCGCAGCTGTGCCTCGCTGTGGGTCTGGCTTGGGCATTGCTGCAGGGAGAGATGTCCATGAGCGTTGCTAGGATCTTACCACGGTAAGCTGGGGGCTCCTCTTGGCTTGAGGATGTCGGGCTGGCTTCAGCTCTGAGTAGGCCTTGCGCCCGGGTGGAGGTAGAGTAGCCTCCGTTGCCGCCAGGTTTTCGGGAGTAGTATGGGAGGTTGGCTGGTGTGCCCGGGTTTGTAAACGGAGCCAGAATGCTTGACAGATCCTCTCAAAGTTAGTCTCGAAGGACTCCCTCCATGACATGCCATTGAAACTTGTGGAGGGTGTAGCGCGTCCGCCATCTTAGGTGACCATGCGGTTTCAGAGTGGATGAGTTGTCTTGTCGACCCTGCCGAGGTGTAGGTGCACCCAGAGGGGACCGGGATATCCCCCGCCGGTCCAGGGGGAGGGGGCTGCTCAAACTCCTGTGGTAGGCTTGAGCCCGGAGTCGGGAGATTGGCCATGTCCCCCTACAACCAGACCGTCGGCTGCAGTAGACCATAGGCTGAGGCACTCAGGCCCTGATCCTACACCAAGAATAATGGAAGAAAAAAAATAAAAAGATTTTGCCAGTTTTTGTCCAAATAGCTAAAAAATAAAAGTGGAGTTGGAAATTTTGTTTCTAATATTGCAGTTCACGTGTCAAATCTACAAATTTCCTTGAAAATTTGCTCTAGATTACTAGCTGGGCAAGTTTAAAAATGTCTCCTCTACAGTGCTTGGCAACAATGAGTTAACCAAAACTATTCAGATACTCGGTGGGATCTATTGAGTCCTATTTTTTTTTTTTTTTAATCTATTTCCCTTTACAGCTGATCCTTTTCAAATGATGCTAAAATCCTTACTGGGATATCAGTCTGGAGTCATTGGTGAAGCTGCGGAGAATCATATGCAGAAGAAACTGTACGAGAGCGGCATTAACAAGGCTCTGCAAAGCAACTTCAGCACTATAGTAAAGGTACTGCACTTTTAGATCCGTCATCTTTGCATGTAATCATGTACATTTTAAAACTTTACATTTGCGTAGGTCGTGCAAAGAGAATTTCTAAGTGTATTGTTGCAAAACTTCTACATAAAAAGGAAGGTTTACTGTTATTGAAAATTACCTATATTGTGCTGATGATTTTTTAAAAATCTGTAAAAGGAACAATCCAAGCACCATAATCACTATAGCATGCTGAAGTGGTTATGGTGCCAGGAGTGCCCTGGCCCCCTTGAAGTGTAATTTGTTTAACCATGGGTCATCCGGGCACCTATGCTGTGACCTAACTTCTCCTGCAGGAGAAGTCCATGTCTTGATAACCTTAAAGGGAAACTATAATGCCAGGAAAACAAACTTGCTTTCCTGGCACTATAGCATCCCCCTCTATCAAGGCGCCCCCTCCTACCCCTCTCCCCCCAAATTATGTGTGAAGCAATGAGAGATAACTCTTCTTTGGACAAAAAAGGATGAAATCAAATGCATTTCCTGCTCTGATGCCTTACAATCCATGAAGACTCCTGTTTTTATTTATTTAGTTAAGTGTATTCCGATACCTTGCTGGATATAATAGGTGATTATTCTGATGATAATCTGTGTGCAGTCTGGTGACATGAAAAAGTATGAGTAGATATTAGTGGGTGTTTAGAAATGGTGACATATTTCTTCGTACCGGGTATGAGGGCGAGAGAGTTTAAATACATTGAGTACGCAGGGCTGCAATGGATACATCAGTTTTATGTAGGAGATATGTTCATTGCCTTCACAGAACTTTAAGCTAACAGACTTCTTTAGATATATACAAAGACTTGATTTTGCTTGCCAATCACACATTAAAAAAGCAGCCCAGACACAACTCGCCTTTTTCGAACACTTTTTTGAAGCTGAGTTTTACAGACTGGGACTAATTACTACTACATACACACATTTATGTGACTGGGGTAGACTAAACTACACTGACCAAAGGAAAGCAGGATTAGGACTAGAGGGAACATACTGGCAAGATATTTGGAAGGCAAACCGCAAAACCTTCATATGTATGAACCTACAGGATGAGTCCTACAAGACTACTGGGCTAGAGCAGAACAGGCACTACTCAACAAACACATGTTAGTAGCCAGAAGGCCCTTGCCCAAACCTGGTTTTAATGAACCGCACCCGCAATGACAACAGTGCTCCTTAAACTGAAAGATAACTACGTATTGGACTAACTGCTCAGGGGAGGGGAACCATAATGTCTTTCACAAAGGTTTTGGAACCCTGGGAGGGGTACTCCGAGACAAAGTAAGGGACAGGAGGGGCGTTTGGGACATAGCTGCCTCCTCGACAAATTACCCGGGCCTCACTGATGCACCCCACGCCTTTATTAGGAGGTTGGCTCTGCTCCTAGGAGCAACGAGGCCTACAATACATTCCCTTTTCCTAGTCCTGTCCTGCCAGTGATGTCATTCTTCCTTTCCTCTCTGTGTCCTTTTCTTCTTAGCTTCCTGACACTTCTCTTTCTCTCCTTTTACCTTTCCTTCTGTACTGTTTCTTCTCTCCATTATTCAAAAAACCCTTAGAGAGTGGGACCAGCCTCACTGCCTTCCTTATAAAACCAGTTGTCGGTTCACCTGTCTCTGCATGTTCAAGCCCACGATAACCTCTGTTACTTCAGTGATACGTGAACTGCGTTCATCTGTATTATTATTATTATTATTATTATTATTATTATTATTTATATAGCGCCAACAAATTCCATAGCGCTGATGTTCTTGAGTTGAAGGCGACAGGATTTGGCTATCGATTGGACATAAGGAGTAAAAGAGAGGTCAGAATAAAAAAGAACCCCTAGGCAGCGAGCCTGCGAGGTAGAGGTGATAGTAGCGCCGTTGACTTGGAGGGAGACAGACACAGGAGTAGTAACACTTGAGGGAGGAAAGATCAGAAGTTCTGTTTTGGACAGGTTAAGTTTAAGGAAGTGAGCAGCCATCCAGTTGGAAATGGCGGAGAGGCAGTCAGAAACACGAGTCAAGGTGGGTGGAGAGAGATCAGGGGAGAACAGGTAGATTTGCGTGTCATCTGCATATAAATGATCTTGGAAGCCAAAGGAGCTGATGAGTTTACCAAGGGAGGCAGTATAGACAGAGAACAGTAGGGGGCCGAGGACAGAACCTTGGGGGACGCCGTCAGAGAGGGGTTGGGGAGAAGAGGCAGAGCCAGAGAAAGAAACACTGAAGGAGCGCTGGGAGAGGTAGGAGGAGCACCAGGAGAGAGCAGTATCCCGTAGACCAAAGTTACGGAGAATGTGAAGAAGCTGTTGACGATCAATAGTGTCAAAGGCGGCAGAAAGATCAAGGAGGATTAGGATAGAGTATTGGCCGCGAGATTTAGCAGCAATTAAATCGTTGGATACTTTAGTCACAGCAGTTTCGACAGAGTGACCAGCGTGGAATCCAGACTGAAGGGGGTCAAGCAGAGAGTTGGATTCGAGAAAGTCTGTCAATCTGGCGTACACAACTCTCTCGAGGATCTTGGAGGCAAATGCTAACCAGAAGCAGATTATATAATTGCCACTTTTACTTGTTAATTTATTTGTCAAGAGTCATCAATAGCTTGCTGTACAGGCGGCTTGCTTCCGCTACCCTTTACACTGATTTTGTAGTTTGTATTGTCATGCTGTGACCTATCTGTCAACTATGTGATCACATGCCTTCTCTCTAAGCGTAAAATAACGAATTGAGAAAAACCAGTGACATTATTCTAAACTTTAGAAAGTAATTTTTTAAATTAAAAAAATGTTTTAAACCCTTAAACGAACAATGTCCTTAAGGCTTTTTTTTTTCCTAATGCCCCTTTCAGCTGTCAGAGGAGTTGCTGGCGAAATGGAGCTCTTACCCACAGTCCCAGCATGTTCCCTTGTGCCAACACATGCTAGGGTTTGCAATGAAGTCCATCACCCAGATAGCAATGGGAGGTAGCTTTGAGGATGACCAGGAAGTACTCCGTTTCCGCAGGAATCATGACACGGTAAGTAGCAAGCCAAACGGAATCATCTGCAGGGGTATTTGCAGTAGCTCATATTGCTCCACTTCAAAAATAATGGGTTTCAGTGGAACATATAAAGGAGCAGATTGGATTCTTTTACTTATCTGTTCTGGTTCTTAGTCTAAACGTATCAGATACCAGCTGTCCTGGGTGGCACATTTGTCTATCATCTGCTCTGACGAAAAAGGTATTGCTATAGGCGGTCACTATAATAAAATAGTTTAGGCAGCAGTGAATAGTACAGGAATTCGCAAAACATTTTATCTTAAAACAAAGAAAACACAGTGCGAAAGGAATTTTTTTTTTTTTTTTTGCAATAAGAGTGAGAATATATACCTTACAAGATATTTCAATATTGCAAACCTCCGAAAGAACAAAAAAAAGAAGACAAATAATAGTACAAATAAAGTTCAACATATAAGTAGATTTGTGCTGGTAATGCACTCACGTTTTATAGAGCTAACTAAGAGCTCTGCTGTGATACAGTCCATAACAACTGGAGTGCTGATGGTTGCCTGCTGCAGCTTTAGTTGATGACCTCGGGCCTACACAAATTGATTTCCATGATTCCCAATTCAAGTTTAGCTTATTGTACATTTTGTTCATATTTATTTCTTGCGCCTCAGTCCATTTTCATTTACTACCAGGAAGAATTGATTTGCCTTATTATAACCTCATTTCTTCATTCACAAATGTTCTATAGATTGTGTTTAGTGTGCTGTCACCCACATCTCTATCTCCTTCCATCACATTGATTCTATTCTCCCAGTTCTACAGGAAGTGCTGACACTTTGCATACTCTGAACGGGCAGCAATAACCTTAAGCATGCAGCTGGTTTCTAATTACTTCTTGTGATTTTATTGAGTTACATGGAATTACTTTTCTGTTTACGATTCACTGCATTTTTACTGATTTCAGATATGGTCAGAGATTGGAAAGGGTTTCCTGGATGGGTCAATTGAGAGAAGTCCGAATCGCAAAAAGCTTTATGAAGATGGTATGTTTTATTTGTATATACTGTGATAAAAGAGATGCTGAATAAGCCATGTGTTTATTTAAACAGCATCAGATATGGTGTTTCAAGTTAAGTTTACACTATTAACAGGTACAGTAATGTAAGGAGACACCAGAGGCCCCTGTACATCTTATCGTTTTAAATATATTTCCATCTGTAGCATTCACTGAAAACTTTAATCACTATTTTGGGAAGTTCCTTGAAGGGACACAAACATGTATTCCTAATGCTATATAGTTCACCTCACTATCTAGATGTTTGGAACCCTGTACGGGTTAAAAAATATATATTTACCTCCCACCCTCCAGCAATGGGTGACAAAGGTAGAGGACATACACTCCATGGAAACTCTCACTGCCAATCTACATGGGAGACCGGAGCAGTGCACATTGACCTGGTACCCATGGGTAACATACATAGCCAAAAGGACAGCCGCCCCAAACACAACACAGCAGGGAACCCCGGGTGCCCGGGACACACACACCCAACCCCCTGCCGCAGACATCGGACTACATCTCCAAGGATTAGTTTAGACAGAAGAGAGACAATGTGATCACGCAGACAGACCCACGTTACTAGCATAATGAGACCCCCAAAGGGACAGACAACACAAACCAGATGGTCAAACCTAGACAGAGTCACGACGGCTACACCTACAATACCTGAACAAAGTCACAAGCCTGAGTAAGAGCCATAACCTCAGAACTCCGCACAAGCTGTAGAATGAGAGACAAAGTAGGGGAAATGGGAGACAACTGTAAAGGGACACAGGCACGACCTGACAGGCACACACAATCCCCCAAACTCACAATCCATCAGATAAAAGACCAGACAGGTGCTTGTATACTCCACTTACGACGAACACCCCAGCTTTAAGTAAAACAGACAACAGCACGGATTCAAATTGCCTGCACAAACCGAAAACACTGGTCTGATAGCAAGTAGGCGACTGCAGGAACACAACATAAATCGCTAAAATATGGGTCACTGACCCTCAAGGTGCTCACCGCACCCGAAGTTGACACATCGCAAACACTTTGGTAGTAAACTAGATACTAACACTAAAAGATATATAACTATTTTTACGCAAGGATTAATGCACTTGATATGAACCAGCTACATGTTACTTCACCAGGGAGGTAATGACACAATTATGTACACTGGGGCGGTACACACCCATGAAGATACCCTAATGACGGTGTAAGGCCCGATAACGCTGCCGCAGCTTACTTGAACCCAGGCCTGTATATTATGAAGAACCAAATGTTATATGAGTAATGCTTATTATTACTGTACTTTATACGGACACAGATGTTGACTCTGACATACTTTAATGTTCCTGACTGTTACATGTTTCCCAAAAGAAAAAATTACAAAATAAAGATTGCCAAAAAAAAATAAATAAAAGATTTTTATTGCCATTTATCCTGCAGCTCGCGGGTTTCGCCCTTCCACCCCACTTTCGAAACTTAGGTCATCAATCTTGATGATCTCAGACAATACAATGTTACCTCATTTGGATGCATTTGGGAGACGAGTGGGCCCGCCGTGCTATGTCAACAAAATGTTCTCTATGAGCAGCATTTGATTGAATAATCAAATCTGACTCGGTTATTCAGCGAAGGAAGACAACCACCAGCGGTGTGTTAACCCTGCAATGAAAACATTGCTGTATCTATAAAACTGCAATGTTTCACATTGAAGGCTGAAAAGACAACAGGACCACTGCACCCAGACTACTTCATTGAGATAAGGTGGTCTGGGAGTGGTCCTATAATGGATTGGAATGGAAAATGCCCTGGTGAAAAGGATTGCTCTGACATTAAATAGTATAATGTAACGTAGTAGAAATGTGAACCACTTTAGCACAGACTGCCTCATAGATATCGAAGAGGAGAGCACATGTATAGCAGTCACCCGGCCTGCAGACACACACCATACAAATTCTTGTACAGCCAAGCAAAAGCCTACGTTCCTTCTGTGGTGTATTTGAGTAGGGTTGACTTATTACTACAGTGCTTTTTTTCAACTTGCTACAGTTCTAAGCCTTAGCCGAGAGAGCACTGTAAACCATCCAAAGGATTGTAAGTTGCTGGGATGCTTGAAGTTTGCTTTAAATCCAAGGTTCTATATTGCACTAGAGAGAGAAACATAACACAATCATCATCTTTTCCCCCCTTTCTCTGCTCAACCCTCAGACCTGTTTCCATTGTGCTGCAAAGTACAACACCAAATACTGTCGCCATAGGGAGTGCACTGGAAGCATGTTCAAACAAGTGCAGTTATCCTGAATGACTGTATCTTTACCGACTTTAGGACTTCTCACAATTTGCTGTAATATCCCATTTAAAAACATCAGGGATTTGTAGTCCTTCGTGTGAAGTTTTTATGTTGAGTTCTATTTAACTCTCTATGCAGGTTTGGCAATGTTCTCCGGCTACTTTTACCCACTTAGCTGGATTTTACAGTAATTCATGTGAATATGAGGTTATGCTAGTGGGACCATGTTGCACAACATTTTGTCTTCTGTTTTTAAGCTCTGCTGGAGATGGAAACTGTAGTTAAGAAAGCCATCAAGGAGCGCAGAGGAAAGAACCTTGGGCGCCATGTCTTTATAGACTCCTTGCTGCAAGGGAAACTCAGTGACAAGCAGGTACGTAATGTTTAGTTACATAGGAGTGAAGGTTCATTGTAAAATCCTTTACCAATCCTTAATCAATGGGTGGTATCTATAGATGCCGGCCTTTTTAGTAGGTTGTTGACTTGGATATTCTTACGTTTTCTGCTGGGAATACTTGTGCAGCTCTGCTAATGCAATGCAGTCCATCTTTAGTCAGTTTTATTTAATAACAATATACAGGTGATTCTTGAAAAATTAGAATATCGTGCAATGGTTTATTTCAGTAATGCAACGTAAAAGGGGAAACTAATATACGAGATGGACGTATTACATGCAAAGCAAGATAGTTCAAGCGGTGATTTGTCATAAGTGCGATGATTATGGATTACAGCTCATGAAAACCCCAAATCCACAATCTCAGTAAATTAGAATATTACATGCAATAAATAAAACAAGGAGTGTACATAGAACAATATCGGACCTCTGAAAAGTATAAGCATGCATATGGACTCAGTACTTGGTTTGGGCCCCTTTTGCAGCAATTACTGCCTCAATGCAGCGTGGCATGGAAGCTATCAGCCTGTGGAACTGCTGAGGTGTTATGGAAGACTAGGATGCTTCAATAGCGGGCTTCAACTCTTCTGCATTGTTCAGTCTCATGTCTCTCATCTTTCTCTTGGCAAGGCCCCATAAATTCTCTATGGGGTTCAGGTCAGGCGAGTTTGCTGGCCAATCAAGCACAGTAACCCACGGTCATTAAACCAGACTTTGGTGCTTTTGGCAGTTTGGGCAGGTGCCAAGGAAAATGAAGTCAGCATCCCCATAAAGCTCATCTGCGGAAGAAAGCATGAGGTGCTCCAAAATCTCCTGGTAGACGGCTGCGTTGACCCTGGACTTAATGAAGCACAGTGGACCAACACCAGCAGATGACATGGCTCCCCAAATCAACATAGACTGTGGAAACTTCACACTGGACTTCAAGCATCTTGCAGTGTGTGCCTCTACATTATTCCTCCAGACTCTGGGTCCTTGGTTTCCAAATGAGATGCAAAAAGTTGCTCTCATCAGAAAAGAGGACTTCGGACCAGTGAGCAACAGACCAGGTCTGTTTTTTCTTTAGCCAGGTAAGACGCTTTTAGTGTTGTTTGTTGTTCAGGAGCGGTTTGGCAAGAGGAATACAACATCTGAAGCCTATGTCCAGGATCCATCTGTGTGTGGTGGCCCTTGATGCAATGACTCCAGCCTCAGTTCACTCCTTGTGAAAGTCCCCAACACTTTTGAATGGCCTTTTCCTGACAATCCTCTATGGCCGCGGTCATCCCGGCTGCTTGTGCACCTTTTTCTTCCACACTTTTCCCTTCCACATAACTTTCTGTTAATGTGTTTTGATACAGCACTTTGGGAACATCCAACTTCCTTCGCTATTACCTTTTGAGGCTTCCCCTCCTTATGGAGGGTGTCAATGATGGTTTTCTGCACAACTGTCAGGTTAGCAGTCTTCCCTATGATTGTGATTCCTACTGAACCAGACTGAGAGACCATTTAACCCCTTAAGGACACATGTCATGTGTGACGTCATGATTCTCTTTTATGCCAGAAGTTTGGTCCTTAAGGGGTTAAAGGCTCAGAAACCCTTTGCAGGTGTTATGGCTTAATTAGCTGATTAGAGTGGGACACTAGAATATTGCACATTGTGAGCCTTCACAATATTCTAATTTACTGAGATTGTGGATATGGGGTTTTCATGAGCTGTAAGCCATAATCATCGCACTTATAACAAATCACGGCTCGAACTACCTTGCTTTGCATGTAATGCGTCTATCTCATATATTAGTTTCCCCTTTTACGTTGCATTACTGAAATAAATGAACTTTTGCGCGATATTCTAATTTTTCGAGTATCACCTGTATATACACAGAGACACAGGGTAAAGTAATGGAGGGATGTAGTATTGGTATGGAGTATAGATTGCATTTGTGCTTTTAGACTCCCATCTAAGCAAGTTCTCTAAAATTAAAAGAAAATCTTAATCTATGTCTCTTCGGCACCTGTATGGCTAATTCCATCCCCAACACGTTTTGCTAATTAGTCCAAACAAGTACCCCAATTGTTGTGATAGTGTTTGGAATTATTTGTCCCTAAGGCAGTAGCACCTCCTTTCCCATAACATCTACTTGTGCAAGACATTCCTGGAATGTCTGATCTGTGTGTTGCCTCCAGAGATCAAGGATCTATGATTTAGTGACGGTCAGTAACTAAGTAGCTTAGTGATATGCAATAGCATTGCTGCTTGTTAGAATGGAACTCCTCATCTGCGGTGAGCAGGAGAGATGCAGACACGCATTAAAAAAGTTGCATTCCATCATTCTATTGACTTAGTAGGTGTAACATATATGGGGATCCATAAATCATAGTTCCAGTAGTTAAATGGACTTATTCCACCAGCGCAAACGTAGACTTAGAAATGTCTCCATCCACTCAGAGATCTTCACCAAACTTGTGTCCATTGCTGTCGGAATTGTCATAGTTTATTTTTTATTTCAATCATTTGCAGGATCTCAACATTTTAAACATAGAATGTGACGGCAGATAAGAACCATTCGGCCCATCTAGTCTGCCCAATTTTCTAAATACTTTCATTAGTCCCTAGCCTTATCTTATAGTTAGGATAGCCTTATGCCTATCCCACGCATGCTTAAACTCCTTTACTGTGTTAACCTCTACCACTTCAGCTGGAAGGCTATTCCATGCATCCACTACCCTCCCAGTAAAGTAATACTTCCTGATATTATTGTTAAACCTTTGTCCCTCTAATTTAAGACTATGTCCTCTTGTTGTGAAAA
Organism: Pelobates cultripes; assembly: GCA_933207985.1. Taxonomy (NCBI): domain Eukaryota; kingdom Metazoa; phylum Chordata; class Amphibia; order Anura; family Pelobatidae; genus Pelobates; species Pelobates cultripes. The sequence continues at coordinate 47,189,802 of OW240918.1, read as the reverse complement.
TGTTTGACGTGAACTATTTTTCACGCAGACCAATTGACATATAAGCTTCTTAAGATTAATGCTATCTAAAGGAAAGGTTCCACCAAGATTTGAACTCCGATCGCTGGATTCAGAGTCCAGAGTGCTAACCATTACACCATGGAACCAGCATCACTTGGATAGTGTAGATCCTCCTATTGACATGAATTGAACAGATTTAAAGGAGATTATATCCTCATATTTGTATAATAGATTTCCCACTTCCATTACCATCAGCTTCAGAGAACCTTATGAGAAGAATATGTTCATGATAAACATGCAGTAAAGTTTACTCACTTGCCTATCTAATCTCATTGTCAAATTTCAACATACCACACAAGTTTAAAAGAAATTGTGGGACCACTTAGAATAAAGGTCGAGGCAGCCAAACTTCTAAGATTGAACCTGTTCCATATAAATAACTTGTCTGTTAAATTAAAGAAATTCAAAAGGGCGCTAGTTAAAATAAAATCTAATTTTTTTTTCATAGTACAGAATTGTTATGGTGTATATTACTACTTTCTTTTGTTTCGTTTTTTTAGGTTCTTGAAGACAGTATGATCTTCTCTTTGGCAGGATGCGTGATCACTGCAAACTGTAAGTAATGGATGTCTAACAGTGCCGCAAGAATGCTACATCTTATCTGGGAGCTCCGATTGTGTAAAATATAAAAACATTTACATAAACATAACGTTGTGATTGTTAAATGCTCAGTAATGCCTTAATTTTACAAGATTTTAATTTGAAAAAAATACACCAATGTAATTTTTAAACTATATGTAAATATCCTGGGGTTTGTCAGTTATGCATTCTATTGACACATTTAAGGGACTCTATAAGCATACAGACCACTTTATTTCAGTGAAGTAGTCTGGGTGTCATGCCCACTACCCCCACTGTTTCAACCATGTAACTGAAAATAGTTTTCATTGCAGGGTTAACCTACTAGCTGACAGCCACCGCCGGTTCTTCCATGAAATACTCCACTATTTCAATCAGATGGTCTCAGAGATACCTTCTGGTCGGAACAAGGCACTAGCTATGCTTTCCTATGGGTAAAGGTTGAGATCATCGATCTCAGCCAAACAGGAGAAGTTGCATGCCAGAGACCAGTGCAGTAAGGGAGCTGCGTGTCCCGGTCACCTAAAAGGTGACTAGGGCACTATAGAGTTGGGAATACACATTTGTACTCCTAGCGTTATAGTGTTAAGCTCTACGTTTTAGGAAGAGATTGCATAGCGAAACGGGTCCATGTTACTGACCCTAGGAACTCTGCATGATATCAAGCTTGTCTCTATTCTTGATTTCCCAATTGTCTTAGAACAGGGTCATATATTGCTGGATTGTATAGTAAATGTTATGTTTTAATCATCTCCAAGCTGAAAACAATGATAACAGGAACTTGAACAAAAACAATTGCAATTCCCTATAGAGAGAGCAGCCGTATCAATAGAAAGAAGGAATACACCTTTTTAATAAGCTTTTACGTATTGTGGTGGAATGCTATTTTTAGTCTTTGAGCTGAATGGGTTTTTAAGAATATATTGTTACACACATGTCAAACTTCCCATTGAATGATTGTGTTTTGCAGTGTGTACATGGGCAATATACTTTTTGACAACATCCGAGCCGGTCCAAGAAAAGCTTTACAAGGAGGTGACCAGAGTACTTGGGAAGGGACCCATCACTTTGGAGAAAATCGAGCAGCTGAGGTTGGTGCAAATTCATGCTCTCCGTGCATGCTGCCGTTAATAAATGGAATGGAAGATTTTCCATATAAGGAAAGGCTAGAAAACATGAACTTTGCTTTAGATCAAAGCGTCTGAGGGTGTATGATAACATTCTAAAGCATAAACAAACTTTATATTCGATTTGGGGGGGGGGAGGAATTGGAAATGTACTGCAATATTTTGAATCTATACGACTGCATATCACACCCTTAATGAATAACACTCTCAGAGGAGACTGATCATTTTCTATTAAATATTCAATATATATATTCTGATTTATAATGTGTTCACATCTTTATCTTCTCAATCGGATAATGAGGATACACACAACTCCCACAGAATAATACATATCAACAGATGTTTATTTAAAACACTTAAAGTACATTTACACACAATAAAGAATGCACAAAGGGTAATTCAGTGCAGTATGCGTATGATCAGTATGAGCTTGTTACCCTGCTATTCACTCAGAAGTCGGAATGTAGACTTCTACAGATTTAGGTTGCTGCCTTGTCCCATAATTTGTTTTGTGCTCTCTTGATTTCTTTAGAAATATATGGTTACCTTAATATCATTACCTATTATATAGTCATATAGCAGGACTCTAATGTATGCTTAAATGTACAGTTATCTAAATAATTGCATATCCAATCAACCAAAGGAGTCTTGTTATATGACTGTGTATATTTGGTAATTATAGGTAGGTAACCAAATTTGTCTGAAAAAGCTAATACAGGCATACCCCGCTTTACATACACTCACTTTAAATACACTCACGAGTACAGACATACCTGCGAGTGTACTTAAAGGTGCCTTGCGAGTACAGACATTCCCGCGCCTTTTCTGCCCACGAGTGAATAGGAAATGGAAGGTTCTATTCTCGCCCGGAGAAGCTCATTTCAGTGTCTTTGGAGCAAGAACTTTTCACACCTTCTGACATGGCACAGATTAGTCATCTAAAATTTATAATGCCTACTCCAAGCTGAACATATATATATTTTTTCTGCCCCTGTATTGTCGATATTCTGCAATCGACTGCCATCCAGTGAAAGGGTTTACCCTGCCATTTTCTATAACTATGGCTTAGCAGCTTAGCTGCATTAGCCACAATTCTGAGGATTCAAAGTTAAACCATAACTGCTTAACCACTTAAAACCGGAGGGCGTACTATTACGCCTCATTCTAAGCGTCTCTAAGCGCCGCAGGGCGTAATAGTATGCCCTCTGTTTTTTTGTTACTTACCCGGTCGCCGGCGATCGTGCTTGGGGAGACTCACCTGGGATCCCAGGGAGTCCCCCGCGGTAAATCCTGCCTCCTCCGGCTCCCCCCCCCAGCCATGTGAGAGTGAGGTCCTTGCGAGGACCTCACAATCACATGGCCGGGTTAGCTGGCTGCTGCATTGCCAGCAGGGGCACTGCCTGTAATGACAGTCCCCCTGCTGGCTGAAAATAAAATTTAAAATCAGTGTAAAAAAAAATTATTATATATATATATATATATATATATATATATATATATATATATATATATATATATATATATATATATATATATATATATATATATATATATATTCCTTTCTCGCCTTGACTGCTGTAATCTGCGGTCTTACGTGCTCCCAACTAGCGCCGTTACAGTCCATAATGAATGTGGCAGCGAGGCTCATCTTCCTGTCCGCCCGCACCTCCCATGACTCACCCTTCTGTCAGTCCCTACATTGGCTTCCTATAAAATATAGAGCTCAATTTAAAATTCTGGTTCTTGCTTTCAAATCTCTACATAATGCTGCTCCCACCTATCTATCCTCCCTTATACACAAGTATGTCCCGTCTAGGCCTTACGATCTGCTGAGGACTTACGGCTATCTTCTGTCCGTACTCCCACCTCTGATGCTCACCTTCAAGATTTCTCGAGGGCTGCACCATTCCTGTGGAACTCGCTTCCCTCCTCCGTTAGATGCTCACCCAGTCTCCACTCCTTCAAAAAATCGTTAAAAACTCACTTCTTCATAAAAACTTATTAATTAAACTGTTAATAGCTCCTGACTGATTCCTCTTCTGCAACTGTCACTAGTCTAATACTATCCTTACCTTTTTGTGTCATTTTACCCCATTCCCTCTAGCATATAAGCTCATTGAGCAGAGCCCTCAACCCCTCTGTTCCTGTGTGTCCAACTTGTCTGGTTACAACTACATGTCTGCTGCGGAATTTGACGGGGCTCTATAAATATCATAATTAATAATAATAATATATATACATACATACATACACACACACACACACACACACACACACACACACACACAAATACACTGTCTATGTATATTTTACTATTAATATATATATAATTATATATTAATATCAAATTACACGTAGACTGATACTGATTAAATATATATATATTGTTTTTATATGTATAATATTTTTAAAAATGTAAATACGTTAAAACTTAAAAAATTATTAAAAATAAATAAAATATATAGATGTTTTATATATAAATGTTATTTCGTTCTAACTGTATTGTGATATTAATATATATATTTATATGAAAATACACATACAACAAAATAATATATATCTATATACATAAATATGTATATATACCTATATATAAATAAAAATATTTGTAAAAAATGTTATATATTAATTCTACATATATATTTATGAAATATGTTTGCATAATTAGGTATCTTAATTAATTACAATTAGCGGGACCTGCCTGACAACCCATGCCGAAAGTATGGAGAATTTAATTTGCTAGCACTATATTTAACCCTATAACTTTCCAAGACACCATAAAACCTGTACATGGGGGGTACTGTTTTACTCGGGAGACTTCGTTGAACACAAATATTAGTGTTTCAAAACAGTAAAATGTATTACAACGATGATATCGCTAGTAAAAGTGAAGTTTTTTGCATTTTTCACGCACAAACAGCACTTACACGGATGATATTATTGCTGCGGTACTTTTTACTGTTTTGAAACACAAATATTTGTGTTCAGCGAAGTCTCCCGAGTACAACAGTACCCCTCATGTACAGGTTTTATGGTGTTTTCAAAAGTTACAGCGCCAAATATAAGGCTTGCGTTTCATTTTTTCACATTAAAATTCGCCAGATTGGTTACGTTGCCTTTGAGACCCTATGGTAGCCCAAGAATGAAAATTACCCCTATGATGGCATACCATTTGCAATAGTAGACAACCCAAGGTATTGCAAATGGGGCTTGTCCAGTCTTTTTTTAGTAGCCACTTAGTCACAAACTCTGGCCAAATTGGCGTTTTTTGCATTTTTCACACACAAACAAATACCAACGCTAACTTTGGTCAGTGTTTGTGACCAAATGGCTACTAAAAAAGACTTGACACACCCCATTTGCAATACCTTGGGTTGTCTACTATTACAAATGGTATGCCATTATGGGTGTAAATTTAATTCCCGGGCTACTATACAGTCTCAAAGGCAACGTAACCAATCTGGCGAATTTCAATTTCAAATGTAATGTGCTATATTTGACCCTGTAACTTCCCAAAACGCCATAAAACCTGTACATAGGGGGTACTGTTTTACACGTGAGACTTTGCTGAATACAAATATGTGTATTTTATTGCAGTAAAAGCAAACAGTATTATGACATTGACAGTTACAATGTCATGTAGAACTAAAAAAAATAACTAAATTTCTTATTTTCTTCATATTAAATTAAATGAAAGCCCTGTTTCCCCTGAATAAAATGATATAATAAGTGTGGCTGCATTTAATATGAAAGAGGTGTATTACGGTTGGACAGACATGTAGCGCAAATGCCAGGTTTTGTTTACGTTTTGTTTTGTTCACAATGTGTACATTTGGCTCAGTCCTTAAGGGGTTAAAGTGATGAAGAGGTGTTTCTAAACAAAGTGTGTGAATAAGCAGCTAACAAATACAAATTTCTCTTTTTACTGTTTGTTTTAACTGAATAAAAGCCCACTGGAAATCACTAAATAAAATCACTGGAAATCTGCAGTATCAGTTATGAATGTAAATGACTATTGCAATGCAGTACATGCATTGGGAAGTAAAAACAGGTATTGCTTCACTTTAAGTACATTTTCGTTTTACATACATGCTCTGGTCCCATTGTGTACTTAAAGTGGGGTATTCCTGTATACAGTGCAAGTGCTTATTCTCTGTCCTCTTCCTCCATTGTCCTTCTGTCCTCTGATCATCACTGTCTTCTCTCGTTTGACGTTTGGTTTTACCATGATCGGTCATTGTTTGGTTATATGCACACCGCCCTACATGATTAATCGCCAATAGAAATGTGGGCATTGTGAAATGTAAACCATGCCCTATCTCAGATCTTTATTAAGAAGAAGTGATTGTGTTAGATGGTCCCTTTACTTAAGATGCTTAATTTAAGGCATGTATCATAATGTTTTAATGGATTTAATGATTTATTTATCCAACATCTAAGGAGCCCACAAGGTAAAAAAAAAAGAAAAGAAAAATTCTTCAAGTAATTACATCTTTTTCTGATTTACAAAACCGTAACTATTCTTTTCTTTTCCTTTAAAGCTACTGTCGCCAGGTGCTGTGTGAGACCGTGCGCACAGCTAGTCTCACTCCTATCTCTGCTCGACTACAGGAGTTAGAAGGAAGGGTAGACCAACATCTTATTCCCAAAGAGGTAGGATTCTCCAAGCGCTCAGTAAAAGTGAACTAAAATGACAGATGCGTTTAGTGCCACTGGAATTGTTATTTAAATGGGCATAGGGATTATGGATAGTTAGTAACCTTTTTGATTTTCTTACATGTATTTGAGCTGATGAATTGCTGGGGTTGCCTAAGAGTAGTGGGAGTCTGAGCGCAGGTTTTATTTAGGTGTGTCATTTGCTTCTATATTACACAGCCATGTTACAGTGCTGCCACCCACCCCATGTGTATCCTATTAGGGATTAATAATGTGTAGGGGTTCATAAGTATATACCCCTTTCTGTCTAAAAGTAAATATTTAGTGTAAGACGTTTGCTTTGACACCGGTGAGCTTACACTTTAATGGCAGTTTTATTTGGGATTGTGCAAAGGTAACTTCACTTTTTTTTTTTTTTTTTATAATTTTGTTATATGTATTTTAGACTGATGAATACTATAGACATTGCTGTTATCAAAGTAAAGCGGGTTCCATGTCCACTGTTTTAGTACTCGATTATACAACAAATTTAGAGATGTAGTGCGGAGATGATATGTGCAGTCTCTACCACAGCTTTACAACCATGTACTAACCAATTCTTCATTACAGACGCTTGTTCTGTATGCCCTTGGTGTCGTGCTACAGGACAGCACAGCTTGGCCGTCAGCTTACAGGTAAGAGTATCACTTTATTCATCTGTATTAAGCTTATATTATTATTGCCATTTATATAACAGATTCCGCAGCGCTTTACAATATTATGGAGAGGGGGAGGGGGGGAAATTTAACTATAAATAGGACAATTTCAAGAAAACTTACAGGAACAATAGGTTGAAGAGGACCCTGCTCAAACAAGCTTACAGTCTATAGGAGGTGGGGTGTAAAACACATTAGGAAAGGAAATTATCAATCAAATAAGGTGGGAGAGAAGCAGAGCTGGAGGAGAGAGTAAAGTGCTGCCCTATAGGAGAGCGCAAGAGACAGGTATGTAAGGTAGAGGTTACTGTGGGAGGCCATAAGCTTTCCTAAAGAGATGGGTTTTAAGGCACTTCTTAAACGATTGAAGACTAGGGGAGAGTCTGGGGGTAGGCAGGCTATTCCATAGGAAGGGAGCTGCCCGCGAGAAGTCCTGCAAGCGCTAGTTAGCCGTACGGGCACTGGCGGATCGGGGGGGGCCACGGGGCAATTGCCCCTCCCCCCTGAGATTCTCCCCTGCCGGCTAATGCAGGGCTGGCATTGTCCAAGTGCCAGCCCTGCAATGTGCCTGCGGACCGGAGGGGAAATCACAGATCTCCATCCCTGGTCCGCAGGCACCGTGCTGGCAGCCGGCAGGGGAGGGAAAGAGGACACGGGAGCTCAGCCTGCAGCTCCTCCGGGTCCTCCTCTCGCGAGCATGGAGCGATGCCGCGGTTACCACGGAAACGCTCCAAATCTCGCGAAAGTGAACTCTAGCCCAGGAGCGCGGGCTAGAATTCACTCTGACCACTGGACCACCAGGGATCGAAATATGCCCCCCCTCCTCCCAGTAAAGGTAAGTAGGGAGGGGGGACATACATTTATTTCATTTTATACATTATTTATTTTTATCAAAAAGCCCCCTTACCCTCCTAACCACACATTCACACATTGCTCCCCATAAACAGCCCACACACACTGCCTCCCCACACACACACACACACTGCCTCCCCACACACACACACACACTGCCCCCCACATACACATACACTGCCCCCCCTATACACATACACTGCCCCCCCTATACACATACACTGCCCCCACACACACATACACTGTAAGTTGTCAAACTGTTCTTAAACGGTTTGACTACTTACTCTGGGAGGGGGTCCCGACACCATAACCACTACACGGAGCTGTAGTGGTTATTGTGCATGGATTATTTCTTTAAATAATATAAAAGTGCCCCTCCCGAGATCAGACTCTGGATCCGCCACTGCGTATGGGTGTGAGCAGCGGTCAGGAGGTGGTCACGGGCAGAGCAGAGGGAACAAGGAGGGGCATACCTATGGATCTGTGAAGAGAAATAAGAGGTGCTAGAATTGTTCAGTGCTTTATAGGTATGGGTTAGCACTTTGAATTGACTCCTATACAGGAAACCAATGTAAGGACTGACAGAAGGGTGAGGTGTGAGAGGACCTACTAGAGAGTCTGGCAGCAGCATTCATTACAGACTGTAGCGGGGCAATACAGCATTTGGGAAGACCAATTAGGAGAGGGTTACAATAATCCATGCGGGAAATTACTAGAGCATGGAAAAGCTCCTTGGTTGCATCTTGCATAAGAAAGGGGCAGATGCGGGCTATGTTTTTAAGATGGAATCTACAGGATTTGACAACATACTGGATGTGCGGCCAGAATCTAGGATGACGCCAAGACAGCACGCTTGCAAGGATGGACTTATGTGGATACAACTAACTTTTAGGTATAGCGAAAGAGGAGGATCAGCATTAGGAGGAGGAAAGACAAGGAGCTCAGTTTTAGAGAGATTGAGTTTCAGAAAGTGGGAGGACATCCAGTCAGAGAGGGAAGAAAGGCAAGCAGTGACACATTGCAGGATGGCAGGGGAAAGGTCTGGGGAGGATAGAGATATCTGGGTGTCATCAGCGTACAGGTGGTAGTGGAATTCATAAGAGGTAATAAGTTTGCCAAGAGAGGCAGTATAAAGAGAAAATAGAAGGGGACCAAGGACAGAGCCTTGGGGGGACTCCAACTGAGACAGGACCAGGGAAGGAGGTATCATTAGAAAAGCACACTGAATGAGCGTAGGGAGAGATAAGAGGAAAACCACAACAGGACAGAGTCACAGAGCCCAAGTGATTGAAGAGTTTGAAGAAGGAGAGTATGATTAACAGTGTCAAAGGCAGCAGAGAGGTCAAGAAGTAGTATGGAGTAGTGGCCTTTGGATTTTGCTGCGATTAGGTCGTTAGTAACTTTGCGAAGAGCAGTCTCATTAGAGTGGAGAGGGCGGAAACCAGATTGAAGAGGGTCAAGGAGAGAGTTGGAATTGAGAAAGTGAGACATACGGGTAAAGACAAGTCTTTCCAGAAGCTTTGAGGAAAAAGGGAGCAGGGATATGGGATGATAGTTGGAAGGGGAGGACTGGTCAAGGGATGTTTTTTTTCAGGATAGGTACTACAGTGGCATGTTTAAGGTCAGCAGGGACAACGCCAGAAGAGAGAGCAGTTGAAGATGGGTGTTGAGGAAGGCACAAAACAAGGGGAGAGAGATCTGATAAGGTGAGATGGGACAGGATCGAATGGGCAAGTGGTGGGTCAAGAGGAAAGGAGAAGCGCAGCCACCTCTTGTTCAGCAGCCAGGGAGAAAGTCTGAAGGGTAGGAAAGGCATGATCTACGTGTGATAGGGAAAGAGAACAGCAAGGTCGGGAGAATTCTTTCCTTAGCTGTTCAGTCTTGTTGGTAAAGTAGCATGCAATGCTATCAGCTGTAGGGTTAGTTTTGGGGTTGGCCACACCAGGGCGAAAAAAAAGAGAGTTAAAGGTGTCAAAGAGACGCCTGGGATTGCGGGAGCATGAACTAATGAGAGAGGAAAAGTATGTCTGTTTGGCGAAGGCAAGTGCTGCGTTGTATGAACACAATATGAATCTATAATGGAGAAAGTCTGATTGGGTGCGAAACTTCCTCCAGGAGCGTTCAGCACAACGGGAACATCTTTGCAGGTAGCGTGTTGATTTAGTATGCCATGGTTGGGGGCATGTCCTCCTCGAGGTGCATGTTTGGACCAGGGCTGCAGCGTTGAAGGCAGAGGTGGGGGTAGTGTTATATGTGAAGATGGCCAGTGAGGGGCAGGAGAGGGAAGGGATGGATGGCAGTTGTAAATCAATATCAGCTGACCGCTGCTAGAGGTCAATAGAATTAAGGTTCCTCCTGAGTTGAGGGGGGTTAGGCTAAAGTTGTTGGGTAAGGGCGTGCTCGAAAGCAAACGATAAGAGGTGGCGATCAGGGAGCGGAAATGGAGTGTTGCAGATATTAGATACTGAAGAGAAAATGAGGTTGAGGGTATTGCCAGCTACATGGGTGGGAGAATTAGCCTACTGCGATAGCCCGAGGGAGGAAGTAATTGAAAGTAGTTTAGAGGCTGCTGAGGTCAAAGGTGGGTTAATAGGAATGTTGACGTCCCTGAGAATTAGGGATGGAATATTAGAAGAGAGGAAGTAGGGTAGCCAGGGATGAACAAGGGAACCGAATCAATTCAAAATAGATGACTTGTCAAGGCTGTCATAATGAGGTTAGAATGTGACTTTTGTTACAAAGAATCTGGTCATTCCTACTTATCACTTTCACTTTTCATAGCAATGTCTTTGATTCAGTCTTAAGGCTGAATGTATGAGGATGTTATGTTGTAGATATATTTGTTTATTGTAGTGTTGCTCTTTAAAAATAACCATTTTGTTTTCTTCAGGTTTGATCCAGACCGCTTTGATGATGAATCAGCCAAGCAGAACTTGACTTTGCTGGGTTTTTCGGGCAGCCTAGAGTGCCCTGAATTGAGGTAATGTACCTTTTTGAGATTACACTTGTTGCAGGGAAGAAAGTGATGGATCTTGACTTTAATTTGAAAACATTTCTAATACATTGATGAGTGTCAACGATCAATAACCCATAGGGATGGTAAATGGGATAAATAAAACATTCACAAAAATAACTGGTAGAACTTGTCTATCAGTATTACTTGTAATCCCAGTTTTATTTGCTATGTGGCTCTTCTTCTCCTGCCCAGAAGAAATGCCAAGATCTATAATGATACATAGAATTGTAATAAATTTATAAACCGTAGTAATAGACAGAAGCAGCTGATTTGACATTGTACGGTTATTCACTAAACTAGAGTTAAATCTAAATTGTAAAACTCGGTCAAAAATATCCAAGTCATGACTATAACTCAGGCCTTGAGTTTAATATTTTTGGAAAGGCCTCTAAAATGCTATATAATACGTTGTAAAATATATATTCTAATATTTTTTTCATATATTTGAATAAACTTTTTACATACGTTTTTTTTTTTAAAATATTGAAATATCAAAAAATATATCAGATATTACATTATTTTTCACAATATTAAATCATTTGACATTTTTTCTCAAAATATGAAATAAATAAAAAAGTTTTTGCAGACTTACCATTAATGTAGGCATGCCCCTTCAACCGAGAGCAGCCAGTGGTTGTTCACTGTAATAAAAGACTAAAGACTACTGCTGCCCAGTTGCTAGTAACTTACAGTGGAACCTGGTGCAGGTCCCCTCGTACCCCCACCACTTAGTTCTTGGATAACTACACCAATCAGGTTCTATCTCTGTTAATGGGCAAAAGCTGACGGACTTCGAGGGTATGTACGTGGACATTAAACCTCCCCAAAAATTATCTTCTCCATATACACTGCAATACCTACAAAGCAAGAATTGAAAGACTACATCTTTATTAAAATGTAGGAAACGAAATTAAAGAAAACATTCAACGAACCAGAATGGGAACAAATGATTACCCTTCCCAAAACCTTAACTCTCTGCTCTAAACACGCTGAATTAGCAACAACAAAAAACTACTCTACAGGTGATATTTAACACCAGCAAGGCTGCAAAAATTTAGACCTACTATATCCAATTGTTGCTGGAGAGTCAAATGTGGCATAGGAAGCATGTTGCATGTCTGGTGGGACTGCCTGCGTCTATCCAAATTTTAAAGGGACATAGCGAAACTCATCAAAGACATCACAGGGATAACCCTGCCACACTAATTGCAACACTACATATTATTCAACTTCCCAGCTTCAGTCTTAAGCCAGATCGTTATCTTATTTTTCATATACTCCAAAATTGGTCCTCACCGATGTGTATACAACACATAAACCAAACACGTCTCTATGACACTCCTATACGGCAACAAAATATGCCTCCCAAAAGAGAGCACCCACGATATAAACAATATTGGGAAATAGCCTGGGAGGCCTGGGCGAAGGTCATGAAGGAACTTCAACAATAGAATTAAAATAAAATACTACTACACATCGAGGTCCGACAGCTGAACCCATCCAAACCTTTCAGTACTATGTATGCATAATGCAATGTGTTGTAGAGTAGTAGGGTATTGTCACAGTTCAATAGACAGATCCGGACTCTAACGTAGTCTGGGAATTTGAGTTATACACAACATGTACCCACTCTGCTACCCCTTGTTTCTGGTTATATAAATATTTAGTGAAACACTGGACTTGGACCATGTATGTATGTATGTATGTGACAGAACAGAGATGCTTACCCAAATCTTGTATGATATGTGAGGATGTATCTACAACATGTGTCTTACCTTATTTGTTTCCAAATGTCATGTTTCTTTTTTCTGTGCCATGCATGACTGAGTCTAAATAAAATTGCAATTTACAACAACAAAAAAAGATCAACGTCCTTTCTACTTGTTGCTTGTACAAATTGTGACATTTATCAAGTTCAAAAACCTAATTTCCTATGCTGAACTACTAGTTACTCTGTCCCAATTTATGTCCAGGTAATTAAAATCTCCAATAATTAACATGTTCCCCAGATTTGCAGCTTTCTCAATTTGCTCGAACAGCTGTTGTTCCTCATCAATATTAACACAAGGTTGTTTAGAACATATCCCAACCAATAATTGATTTCCCCTCTTTTGCCCCAAACAAATAATTGCCCATAAAGCTTCCACATTTTCCTCATCACATTCCACATACTTAAGATTTGGCTTTAACTCATGGTTGACATACAAACATACCCTACCACCTTTCCTGTTTTTTTTTTTTTTTCCATTCTTCCTAAATCGTGTATACCCATTTAAGTTAACTGCCCAGTCATGTGTCTCATCCCACCACATTTCAGTTATGCCTATTATGTCATATTGTTTAGTGTATGCTATTGCCTCTCGTTCCCCCATTTGGTATTGATGCGATAACATGACTCTGTGCTTTGACATTAAATCCATGTGTTTTTCTTCTCCATCTCTAGGTTTGCCTACATGGTGGCGACTGTGCTTCTCTGCGTGTTAGTCAGGAAACTTAATTTGCTTCCAGTAAAAGGGCAGGTTGTAGAAACAAAGTACGAGCTTGTCACGTCCCCAAAAGAAGAAGCTTGGCTCACAGTGTCTAAGAGAAGTCCTACCAACTAATTACTGGACCTTTCTCTTCCCTGCACAAGTCAAAAGCACACACTGCCTCCAGAGAAAAGGGCGCACTTACACCACTGACGCACAATTCCAGAACCTTTGGACTGTCCACATTGTTTTTATATTGCATACTCAAATTGTTCCACTTCTAAAACCTTCATTGTTTGTTTTATATACTAACAAACCATCTTCAATTTGTGGAGATAAGTATTTATCAGATAACTTCACAAGATAGTTGCCTTATTATTTCCCTCCAGTAATGACTACATGAGATGATAACACTATACTCGTACACTTACTTAGGACCAAAAGTATGTCACTTCATCAAATATGTAGAATAGATGCAAACAGGAAATAATTGGATGGTCATTTAATGTCGGACTATGTGTAAACTTTATAATGCTTTATGGTATGTCGTGAAAATTAACAAACTTGCTGATTCACGTTCCCAGGAAAACATACGGAAGTAAAATAAACCAATCTGATGCAGAATCTCTTAGGAGTCACAGCTGTAGAATTCTCAGTACTTTTAATGTTGCATCCCATTATGTAGGCCAGCATTGAACAACTAAATTCTTAACTATTCTGCAACATGGACTTAACACTATGCCAGTAGGTTGTGTTGCTACCGTACCACTTTTGTTCTAGGGTTTGAGAAAGTGAAATCCTCTGCCTTTAAATTGGTGCTCTGTTTATGGAAGAAACTGCACTGCCAAAATAATTGAAATATATGTTTGTTTTTCCCCCAAGATTTTATTCCAGCACCATTTGTGATCGAGTTAAGAGACCTCCCGTGACTTCATTTACTTTATTAACTTATACAATGTATAGAATCTTAAAAGACGGAAAAAACAAACAAACATATTACACGTGTAATTAGGAGAAATATGTGTTAATGGGGGTGTTCTACTACCCGTCTGGCCTGTCTGAACTTTCATTTTGATCAGCGTTTCCCTATAGGAATGAACGATTGTGATATTAGCGACACTCTGTAAGAGACTAGAATTGCATCTTTATACAGCTCTAGGGCTGAACTGCACATTTGTGGCACCCGTTTGAGGTGAAGCTTTAAATATTCAGACGTGGAATGCCATAAATTCATGATCTGTTCTTCTACCTTGGAAAAACAATAGGGAAAAACATGATAGAATACCCCATCTATCCCATGGTGGATCAGAGTCAGGTAGCATTTGGAAACTCTATAAAAATGTTAAGTCCATTTTTGGTGTATAAATTAATAGTCCAGTAATCCACCCGGGAGTATCCCGTGGACCACTTTAACAATCAATTACCTAGGTATATTAAACCACAGCTCTCAAGCCCCAATATTTACTATCCTACTAATGGCATCAGTGGTTGGTCTATGGTAGCTAAGGACAGTTGGAGAAACTGATTTTGGACATCCCTGACCTTAATATTCCAGTGAATATTTTCTAAAAATGGCTAAACCTAGCCTTATTATGTTTAACTATTGTCATTGTTGACATGTTTAGAATGCACGCTGTTTTATATGGTTTGTAGGCAATGTGTAACCATATGTGCCTTTCGGCTCAGAGACTGAATGTGCCAATATGCCATGCCTCTGGGATGAAGAATCTATCACTGCCACATAACTGTCCTTTTAACAGAGAACGTGTTGGAAAGTAAAACAAATAAATATACATAAAATTATTAAGACATTTTTGTCATATTTCTTTTATTATTTTTAAAGACCATAAATAGAGTGAGCATGAAATACAATGACAATATTGTCCAGATCAAGGAGTATCTAAGAAACTGACATTGCAAGAGTGTTTTGTGTTCTATTTCACTGTCAGATTCCGTGTTAATTAATTAAACCAATCAAAGAACAAATAAGGACTGTAACTACAATGTAGCAGTGGAATCAATAGCAAAACAGAAACAAATGTGTTTATCGGAAATGTCCATTTTCTACACAGATATTGCACAGTCCATTTGGAGCATAATATGACACCTGTCACTTACTTCTATCAGCAATGCACTTGTTTGCCTGTAACCTTCAATCTGTGATGTAATCGAATAGTTAATATGTTAAAGTGTTTTTTGTAATTTACCTCTCAATACCTGCCTATAGAGCCCAGCACCACTAAGATTAACAAACCAATTACATTTTCTAACCTTGGAGTCATAAAATGGTTCCTAAAATTTTGATTGTGTTGAAAACATTTTCTACAGAAAGTCAGAAAAAGTTATCCATAAAGTACCAACTGTTGATTGTAATTTACCCTTCAGTATGGAACAGCTATATAGTGTATAATGACATCACGTGGAGGTATTCCATTAAAGCAAAAACCAAAATGTTTTACAGAAAACTTCGAGAGTCTAAATAGAATGTGACATAAGATTCACAGCACACAAAGGATTATGCACTAAAGTAAAACTCCACATTACATTTTAAATTTCAGCAGTCAACACTGCTGAACTGGAAGCACTTGTGAATTAGATAATTTTTCCGGTTTGACTAGTTTGGCCTTATGTTTGAAATTCACCTTAAATTTGCTTTAAATGCCCATTTTAGTACCTAACCGGGTCGGTAGCAATGCTGCGAAAAGGTCATGCACATGTTGTGAAGGGAGACAGGTGGTGGGAGGGAAGGAGAGCATTCTTTATTTTATTAATATAGTTAGCGAAATTACGATAAATAATGGAACCAATAGCTATTAAATTCACATTTGTACATGTTCTTAGAGCAGGGTTAGGCAACCTTTTGGAACTCCATAAGTTGTGGACTACATCTCCCCTGATGCTTTGCCAGCATTATGCCATTAAAGTGGCACTGTTACCCCGCTGAAAAATAAGTCTTTCATAATAATGGCTGCAGGAGATTGGCTGTGTCTATAGAGAATAGGCTTCAGTGCTCTACTCTCGCACATGCTGAAGAGGAGCAGACCGAAGATGACGATGCCTGTGTGGGACAGGTTCAGGTAATTAAATCTCACCATTACCTATCCCACCCAAGTGGCGATGTCCACAACATCTGAAGTGCCAAAGATTGTCTGCCCCTGGCTTAGAGTGTTTATTTTATGCTTTTGGACTGAATAATATATTGAAAGTTGAAGAAAAGCTGTACATTAAACCTCCAACAGAACAAAAATAACAATGCTGTCACTGAATGGAAAGTTAAAAAAAAAAAAAAGATTGTGATCTTGCCCTTGAAGTGCCTGTGGTTCCCCTAGGTGTACTGCATTGTTAGTGATTTCATCCAGGTTTACCCACAGTCCTTCATTCTAAGAGGTAAGCAGTTTCTTCCATTGATGTTGGAACTTTAATGGGGCACTCAGTGTAATAACACCAAGCCCCAAGGCCAGCAGGTAGCAGCAAGAGGTGAGGGTTATTTAACCCCCCCCCCCTCCCCCCCTGTGTAGCAGCTGCCCATACTGATTTCCCAAATTGTGAATCTGCACAGGTAGCTTGGAATGAAATCTTAATACCTCATGGGATATCATTCCCACCTCTCAGAATAATTTTACTGTAAAATAGTGCATCATGAGAAGTCACTCCGTTACAGGCCAGCTCTGTAATAACACATACGAAGAATTGTCACATTTTCTGAGGGCTGCACAGGAAATGCAAATGTGTTCTGAATGTTAAAACTCGCCAGATTTTCAGATATTCCTTGGAAGGTTGCTATGACAACAGGGTTTTTTTTTATGGTGTAAGCAATCAAGTGCCATTTTCTAAATTTGGCTTTGTGAAGAAATATATTTGTGTGTGTGCGAGTGTGTGTGTGTGTATGTGTGTATATATATATATATATATATATATATATATATATATATATAAAATACACAAGATCCAGCGCATGCAATCATCTACTACTCACTCATGCAATAACAGCCATTTCAAAGCTCACAGAATGTAATAGTTTTTTTTAAACAACTAACCTACTCTAAAATAATGTGGGTTTAGTTACAGTATGTGATCGTACATTGCATAATAACTTATAATAAAACATGCTTTTAGCAGCTGCAAGTTGTAGCTATCCATCTCACTCGAGCGCTTTGCGGTCAGTATGTAAAGGGATACTACAGTCACCCAGACAACTTTATCTAATTGAAGTGGTCTGGGTGCGCTGTACCTGTCCCCGTAACCTTGCAATCTAAAACATTGCAATTTCTACAAGACAGCCACTAGAGGCGCATCCTGCTGTTTTAAGGAGTTTAACTCCATGAACGTGAATGTGAAACAGCGCAGTATGTTCTCACGCTATGCATGAGTTGCCTCTTACAGGACAGGCAACTGGAGGCACTTACTCTGGCTAATGGTAAGACCTGCCCTGGGGTCTTTTGTTTTTAAGATAGTTAAACCTAGGATTATGGTAGATTGGTTTTCATGTTTAGACTATACAGAGGTTAAATTTGGGACTAAGGAAAAGGTTTGTTTAGGTTTTGGGAAAGATTAAATTTTAGGCTAGGGCTATGTTTGAAAGGTTTTTTTCAACGTTTTCACTCTTGTATGATTTTTATAGCCCACTCTGTCTCCTATTGATCGAAAACAGAGCTACGGTAAATGTTATACAGTGTGCATCACTCAGTACAGTCCCTGTTCTAACTGCAACTTATTTCCTGTGTGAGAGGCTGATGGGAAGTGTTACGTTTTTTCAGATATAGTCCTATGGTGATCTTAATAGTATTTATGTCCATAGTACAATAAAGTCGCCTCTTCCTCTTGAGTGTGGAGTTGTGTGGTGTGTGCTTCTCCCTATTGTTTTGCCTTGTTATCCTACCCTCCAGAGGTAGCTAGAGAGGTTTGGGGGGGTGGGCTTGCACCACAAATGTGGGACCCTATAGTCCCAATTGTTTTGATCTGCTCTGCCTTATTGCAACTTGGTGCTGGTTTGACCAGCACCATGTGCTTTTTTTAATTTATACGACGCAGTCCTTGGCTAGAGGGCAGTCCGCTATAGTGCAGAGGCAGTGATATGCCATGTTCCAGCCTGTCACTGCTTCCATCATGGTATCCATGTTTGAGTGATCCTGCAATGGGCGAGGTGATGAGACAACAGATCCTTTCAAATTCCAGAATAGACTCCACACACAAGGAGAATACAGAGAGCAGCCCTGCAGCATATCTCCTGTTGTTCCTCCACCAACAGTAGTGGGAAAATATAAATATATACCGTAATAAAATGCAGTTTTTTAACACAGGTTCACAACAGTAAATCTCTTTTTATGTGAAACTCTGAAAACCCATGTGCAGCCCATATGTGAGTTTTCACTCCCTCCCATCACTCCTTTCTCTCTTACCCCACCCCATCACTCCCTTCCATCCCTGTGCTTCCATCACTCCTTTCCATCCCTATATTCCCATCACTCCTATAGTCTACCCTCCCATCATTCCAATCTCCTCTGTCTATCCTTCTAATGCCATCACTCCAATCTATCCCTCTCTACCCCACTACCAATTCCTTTTCCCCTATCCTCCCTCACTCCAATCACTCCTTTTCATTCCTCCAATCCCATCCATTCCCTGTGCTCATGCAACTCCAACCTATCCATCTCTAATCACGGCCAACTCAATACTTGTTCAGGCTGTCTGAGGCTGTGTTACAATTCTATCTGCAGGTGCTCTGGCCCTGGATCCTCTGTTTGTGTATATGTGTACTTAGCTGTCTTTGGCCGTGTGTCTGTTTATGCCTGTCTGTGTATGTGTGTGCCTGTACATACCATTATGAACCTATCTGTGTCATTATGTACCTGTATATGTCTGTGTATACCTGTTTGTGTCTGAGAGTTCCTGTGCGTACTTGTGTAAGGCTGCGTGTGTCTGTGCCTGCCTATTTGCATCTGTGTGTGTGCATGTGTATGTAAGCATAAGTGATTATACCAACAGCTGTGTTAAAGGGTATAGTTGAGGGAGGGGCAGACTTAAGTAGAGGTTCAGATTGGAGCTTTAGGGAGTGGCCACCAAATTACTTTTGGGCTGCAACCTTGGTGTTTGACACTAGCAACGCTCCTGAGCTAAGTTAACTCAATTCTTAGATCATAAAAGGCTGTCTTTAATCACATTCTACTTGCACAGACAACCATTATTATAGCATTAAGAAATGCGGAGATATTAAGTGACACATTGCTGATTGTGATGATTTTCAAAGTTTTGCCTGAATTGTTTAAATCACTTGCCATCCCTATCATGCAGAGTGATGGAAAAGTACCTTTTGTAGCATTCAAAAAACAGCTGAGAAGTTTTGAAAATACTGAGTAATGCTGTGTTAGCTCAAATGACTCTAGTGTGCTAAAAAGTGTGCAATGGCTCTTAGACTTCAAATGGACAACTCTAATAGTGTCTGCTACAATTGCGGCAAAAGATTACACAGGGCCAGAGCGTGCTCAAACAGTCAAAACGGCGGCCAATGACGGTGGTGTTATTACTGTTGTGACTCACACACAGAGATGCAGACTTTAGGTTCAAGAAGAGAAAAATGTTAAACAAGCGGTAAATAACGATGATACCATGCCTTTAAAATCAGAGATGACCAACTTCATGTGTTAATACCTAAAAGGCTAATGGTGGACACAAATTATGAAAAATATGATAAATGGCGCTCAAAATACAGTGTTGGAAATAAAAAGTATCTTAATCAAAGATAACAGTGTTATTAAAAAAAATCGTAAAACAATGAAACTAATACCAAGATCTGTAAAAAAAGACAGCAGGTGTGGCACTGAGGAGAGGTGTTGCCTACTTGACAGTAAAGAAAATCACTCGTTAGCAACCCTAAAGAAAGCGTATACATCTTCCCCAGAGAGGCTTTAACAACCAATGATATATTAGTTGTCTTTAAACAAAGCAAGACTGAACTGTTTCGTAAGAACAGCACCAAATTCATAATCCAAAAATACAAAATACAAATGACTTTTCTATCTAAATAGTAAATCTGTTTCATATTGCGGGCTTTCCAAAATGACGACGCACATCAAGTGATGGACTTACGGTTTTGGCATTAAGCCACAAAATTGGCTGATTTGAATTAAAAAAGATACATAGAAGCCTCCTAGTGGAAGACAGACCTGGGGAGCCACATGGATTGGATGGGATAAGCAATGAAAAGATTGCCATTGGATAACAGTCCAAACCAGGAAGGGGGCATTATGCAAATGTAGAGGTATTTAAGGAGATTATTTACCTTGTTACCAGATACACCTAGATGACCACCTCTGGCCTAAACGTGTTGCACTGTATGTGTGGGAGCTTTTAATGTTCACAAGCACCACCAATTTTAGATTTGATTTTAAATAAAGTACTATTAGTTCTCTCCAGTTTCCCACCTTTAATTTCTACCATAAGCTGGAAGCGAATGTGGAGGAGATAAAGGAGGATCGGCATTAGAGATTATTTTTCCAGAGCCGATATTGTTAGCTCTGTAGATTGTGAGTGCAATACTATACTGCGAGAAGCTTCATTTATTTAATGTGTTACACTATGATCTGTGTATTGTTGTTGTTTATGTTGTGTGTGCTTTCACTTTATATTTTTTTTGTATGTTTTGATTTTGGGGAAAATTTCAAAAGTTATTTCACAGGTGATATATCTGCACTGTTTTAGATTATTTAGCACCACTTTTCACTATAATTTATTTTTACCTTTACTATTTAAATACTTTTGCTGAAAATGAAGCAAGTTGTCATGATGTTAGGATATTTAAAGGAACACTATAGGGTCAGGAACACAAACATGTATTTCTGACCCTATAGTGTTTAACCCACCATTTAGGTGGCTTGCCCCCCCCCCACCCCCTTAGCTCCCTTAAAAGTTAATAAAACTCACCTTAATTCCAGCACCGCGTGGGTCTGCCGGCACTAGCTCCAACCCCTTGGTGACATCATCAGAATTTCCGATGGGGAAAGCATTGGATTGTCTGAAATCGGCAAAAGGGTGGGGCCAAATTGAAACAATGCATCTCTATGAGGAAAATTCAGCGTCCCCATGCAGAGCGTGGAGACGCTGAACGGCACTGCTGCCTACTGTGCAGCACTGAGCCAGGAAGCACCTCCAGTGGCCATCTGAGGAGTGGCTACTTGGAGGTGTCCCTAGGGGCAATGTAAACAGTGCCTTTTCTCTGAAAAAGCAGTATTTTCATGAAAATGGCTGAAGGCAATGATTATACTCACCAGAACAACTACATTAAGCTGTAGTTGTTCTGGTGACTATAGTGTCCCTTTAAACTAGGCACAAATTCTAGGTCACTGTAACTATGATGAAATAAAGTAGTGGTCCAGGCACTCAAGGTTATACCCAAAAGCTCAGTTTTATTGGAGCAAACAATGTTTCAACTTGACCGGGGCTGATCTAAGCTATGAAATTTGCTCAGAGTAAAATCAAAAAACCAGAAGCCAGAGCCAGCCACAGCAGCATTAGAACTGGCATGTACTGACTTAGCAGGTCTCAAAGAACCTCCGGTCAGAGAAGGTTTCAAATATGCCATGATATTCATTGATGACTACACAGAAACATAAATTGTATACATAAAGTTTATAAGATCTGACAATGGTACTGAGATCATGAGTGAGAGTTTTCGGTCACTGCTAAACAAGCAAAGTATTAGACATGAGACCTCAGCACCTTACTCTCCCCATTAAAATGGTATGCTGAGAGAAACTGGATAACGTATTTGAAATAGCAAGATGTCTGTTGATCAAAAGTAAATTGCCAAAGGAGTTCCGGACATAGGCAGTAATGACTGCTCCTCTGAACTGAAACAGGCACTTTAATAACCATATATTAGACACTCCATATTATCTCTTAACAAGCAAAAAAACTAACCTTCCTAAAATGAAGATCTTTGAGTCAGAATGTTTTGTATCTAAGAAAGATAGAAAGAAGTTTGATTCAAAATGTGAAAGAGGGTCTTTGTTGGATATGACCAGCATAGTCCCTCTTATCTAGTGTATTATCCTGACACCAGACAGGTTCTCAAGCACAGGTCTGTGAATTGTAATACAAAGAAAGCTGTTGAAAGACAACGTATACTGATCTATTATATAATGAATAGAGAGCAATATGTCATCTGTACCGAAAACTAATAAGGCTGCAGTACAGTGCTCAGGAGAAATCCAATTTCTAAAGGAGAAACCTCAAGAAGGAAAATAGTCAAACAAGGAGTGATCATGGTACAAGTTACCCTAAAAGAGAAAACTCTCCCAGTGTTTAAAAACTGGGAAAGTAATGACCTTTCATTAGCAAACAAATATTGTTACTAGGCATGTGCATGGGGAAAATTTTCGGTTCGGCATTCCGAAATTCGGGACTTCGGCAATTCGGGACTTTGACACTTCGGGGACTTTGACACTTCGGGGACTTCGACACTTCGGGGACTTCGGCACTTTGACACTTCGCAACTTCGACACTTCGGAATTTCGGAATTTGGGGACTTCTCCTGCAGCCGCTTAGTAGATAACTGCCTAATTCCCACGGTGTTAGGGAGTTATCTACTAAAAGGCTGAAAGACCTAAATTGGTCTTTCAGCCAAATTTACTAATACTAAGTAAAAATTACTTAGTATTAGTAAATTTTGCCCCTACTCGCTACTTCCTGGTTTGGTGAGAACCCTCTACAAAGCCTGCAAAACCTAGAAATACAGAAACTTATGATGCGAGTATCTTTTTTTTTTTTATTATTATTTTGAAGTCATAGTTTTTTTTTAAAAGAATGTCAGATTCAGTCTGGCGTGTCCCTTTAAGATAGACTACAACATCTATCACATCAATTGAATGGAACCAGGGCATGTGAATCTTTTTTGTATATGCTGTGAATGGACAATGCAAAATACAATAGCATTAAAAGCAGGAATAGATCTATGGGATGCAGTGAACATTTAATCTCTCCACAAGTTAAATGGTGTGACTCACAAGCCAATTTGTGTGGGCAATTCAGAGCCATTCATGTCAATTGGTGGAGAGAAAATGTAAAAAAAATGCTTACAGCTTTTTCCTGGTGAGAGAAGAGGCGTTTTCTGGCTCTTACTGTTTAGACTCTGTAAATCCTGCTCAATGAGCTGCACAACCATTTATGCAGATCATTATTCTGCCTGCCGCTCTACAATTTGTCTTCACTAATTATAGTCTTTGGAAATTAATTTGAGCTGTGGCCCGAAAACAATTTTATTTTTTCCCACTACAACTTTTACATTCTACTCAGTTTTTTCTTCTCTAATCGTTGATTTACATGTTTTGTATTTTATTTTTATTCTACACCTAAGACTTGTAAAGCATTCTGGGATTTGTAGTTATTCAGGAACAGGGGATCTACCGTTTGGCTGTCTGGAATGTCAAAAGAACTCTGGACAAGTCTACATGATGTTTTGGCCTCATTAGCAGGCTGTATTTTTCTTATTTTATTTTTTTTATTCAAGATTTTTCACAAAAGAGACTTACATACAAACCAAGAAAACATCACATAATGAATTCATTATCATATTGATTTAAAATCAGATATACTAAAAAGAAACCTCTGTTAGATGACAAGTACAGCACAAAAACAAAACGAACAACAGACTTAAATTAACTTAAAGGACCACTCTAGGCACCCAGACCACTTCAGCTTAATGAAGTGGTCTGGGTGCCTGGTCCAGCTAAGGTTAACCCATTTTTTTAATAAACATAGCAGTTTCAGAGAAACTGCTATGTTTATGAATGGGTTAAGCCTTCCCCCATTCCCTCTAGCGGCTGTCTCATTGACAGCCGCTAGAGGCGCCTGCGTGCTTCTCACTGTGATTTTCATCATTTCTACCCAACTATCTGGCATATTTAGAGGGAGTATTTGAAATATTTAATGTAATAAATGTGTATTTAATGTCTTAATTTAATTATTTCTGCCCCAGAAATTAAAATACCCAAGTATCTTCGATCTTTCAGCCATCTATTCATAGTCATTAACATCCCTAAGAAATTAACTTCCATTATCTTATCTACTTCTCATACTAATTTTATTCCTAGATAGTTTAGTTGTTTTTAGCCCATACATAATCGCGTTTTAGGTTGATCTGTTCTTTGACTTGAGATTAAGCAATGTGGTTTTACTGGTGTTCATCTTATAATTTGACACTAGGCTATGTTGTTCAATCTCTACCATATTATATGATAAATATTTGATTCCGCAAGATTCAAAACAGCATTTAAATATTTTCTGCAAATAATTTTTTGTATGTGATTGGTTCTATACCTAAAATGTAAAGGATAGGGGATAACGGGCCACCCTGATGGGTTCCGTTGTTTTAATGGGAAGTTTAGGGAACCATGTTAAACAGATGCTTGGACCCACTGTTCTAGCAGTGTGGTTGGCATATAACGCCATAATCTCTCTGTGTATCCATCCATGAAAACCAAACTGCTTCAGTGTCAGACTCATGAAATTCCAATTGACTGTGTCAAACTTTTTTTTCTGCATCGACGGACAGAGTCAACAGCGGAACAGATGTTTTGGAGGCATCAACTTAGATATCTATTATTCTACAAATATTAAATGTAGGTGATCTTTCCAGAACAAATCTAATTTGATTGGGATGGATAATTGTGAATAGGACTTTCTTAATTGTGTGGAAGCAAATAACTGCATCAACATTGTTCAAATAAATCAGCCTATAATTTCCAACATCCATCGATGTTTTATTCTGTTTGGGATGGGCAGTATATTTGCTCTAGTGATTTCTTCTGCGTTGTTAAAAGAATAAGTCAGATGGGGGGATATTTATGTCTTAAAAAGATATTGCTAAAGCCATCTGGGCCTGGTGTTTAGTAATTTACCAATCTTGATAATGTTAAATCTTTGTCCTCTAAAGTTATCTCACTATTTAGTATCTTCTTTTAAGGATCTGTGATTTGGGGTAAATTAATTCTTGTGACATAGTTATTAATATCAGCCAAGTTTATATCAGTTGGAATATAATACAGTTTGCTACAGAAATCATTAAAATAGTGCCTGATTTCTTTAGGAGTCATATAAATCTTTTCATTATCTATACGTTTAATTATACAAAATAGACCTTTTGGTTGGAGACAGGGCTGCTATAAGAAATTTTGGGGCCCTTACACAGCTCAAGGCCTGGGGAGTGCCTGAGTGCTCCCACACAGCGGACACCTGAGTCTTCCCACAGGGCCCGCCCTCATTTCCACTGCCATCTTACAGGCACGTAGGACTGTTGTAAGGGATGTAGTTTCTGTTTACAAGGGTTGTAATGTCTGCATTTAGGGAATGTAGTGAATGTATAGGTAATACTTTGCGTGTACGTTATGTTGTTTGTATAATGGATGCATTATGTGTATGGAGGGGATGGGGTGTGTGTAAGGGATGTAGTGTGTGTAAGGAATGCAGAGTATGTGTATGGAGGATGTCATTTGTTTATGTGTGTGTAAGGGATGTAGTGTGTGTAAGAGATGCAGAGTGTGTATGTGTGTGTAAGGGATGCAGTGTGTGTTTAAGGGATGCAGTGTGTATGTAAGGGAGGCAGTGTGTGTTTAAGGGATGCTATGTGTGTAAGAGATGCAGAGTGTGTATGTTTGTGTAAGGGATGCAGTGTGTAAGTAACACAGCATGTGTAAAAGATGTAATTTGTGTGTATGTGTAATGGATGCAGTGTGTGTATGGAGGATGAAGTGTGTGTCTACTTGCCTTTGTGTGTGTGTCTACCTGTCTCTCTACGCAGGAAAGACTGTAATGGCACATGAAGGGAGATCTTTGATCTCTCGTCCCCACTGCTATGTAGAAATATTTGTGAAAATTTATTGTATGGAATCCAGGCATGGGTCATTTACAGGTTTATTTCCTGTAGCCCCCTGATGGCTGCTCTGATCTTCATATACTCCCCGAGTAGTCCGGAACCCCGAAGACCTTCACGTTTGTTATGCCTTGATGGTGGCCCTGGATGGAGAATTAAGGCCCTGGACATTCACTGTAATCTTTTGAAACATCTGTGGCTACCAGATCTCTCCCTCCTTTGGCAATGTACACCTGTGAATTCATCTCTAAAATACTTTTCAACACAGACAGAAAAAAATAGATATTCAAACCTATCTGGGGCATGATGCCTTCCCTACTTTGGGCTGCTGCCTCATGGACCTCCTTGGTCAAAATGTTACTGTGTCCTTTAATTAGACACCAAGTGTGTTGACGACAATTTTATTACTTCTATATTACTTCTTCTAAATAAAACAAATGATATAATTTCCTATCTTTATTGGGAGAGGGGGAAGAATACAAAAAAGTGACAAATATGTATCCAACGATCAGCAATTTCCTCCTGGATTCTTTTTGCATCAATATATAGAAACATATCTTAACATCTTATAAAATATATACTCATATATAAAAAAAATATACTGAAACATATCCTTTATACCTGAATACTTCTAAAGTGGTTGTTTTTAAGTGTCTCACACAAATACCTAAAAAAAAAAAAAAAAAAAAGAATTTCCAAAAATCCCATTACTAATTTTTTCCTTTTTTTCTCTTCCTTCCTCCGTTCCATAAATTCACCAAAACTGTAAAAAAGTTTTACATAAATCTCACTGTGACCCAGAAGTATAGAAAGCCGGTTGGACCAATGACCCCATTCTGGAGAAACAAAGATTTTCTCCCAGGCATGCGAGCTAGGGATTTCAAGGGAATTGAAAACACAGGACTGCAGAGACTATGTCAACTGTTTGAAAATGGCTACTTTATAACATTTGAAGAACTGAAAGTCCCGTTAAGACCTTTCGACTATTTCCGCTACCTTCAGCTTAGGGACTATGCCCGAGATCCTCAGATCAAAACAGTTGCGCTGACACAGTTAACGTTTTTTGAAAGAATGTGCATGAGGGAACAATTCCCGAGCTACCTAATCTCCTGTCTATACTCTCACGTGAGTACTCATACACTAGAATGGGGAGACATCATGTATATAGACCAGTGGGAAGCAGATTTGAATGAGGAACTGGAGGGCATAGAATGGCAGGAAATGTGGGAAGCTGCTGCAACATCTTCAGTGTGCGTCTCCATGCAGGAACAATCATATAAGACTTTGTTTAGGTGGTATACCACTCCAGTGACGTTGTGCCGAATGCACAAAAACCCGACAGACTTGTGCTGGAGGGGCTGCGGTCATAGGGGTACGTATAGTCATATGTGGTGGGAATGCCCAGAGGTGCAGACCTTCTGGAAACGGATCACAGCATTTCTGTGAGAGGTGTTCAGCAGGGAGGTGAAGCTAGACCCGTGGGTGTTTCTACTGTCCAGATCAATGGATGACTGGACAAGAACGGAACAAAACCTCATAAAAAAAGTAAACCTCACCGCATGAAGAGCCCTAGCACAGGTATGGCTACAGAGGGACACCCCTACAATAGCAATGGTAAATCAAAAAATAAAAGATACTTTCCTAATGGACAAACTGACAGCACGGGTAAAAGGGACAACGAATAAATTTGATAAGATATGGGGCCCTGGACTAGTAGTACAGCGAGCGATTAGAAAATCAGACTGGACTAAAGCATCTAACTGTACCACTCAGGGCACTGGAGAAAAGTAGTAGAACGTATCACCCGAGCCAATCCCACAATGAGAAACTTTGTAGATGCCAGAGAAAGACGAGGTCGGATGGGAAATAAACGCCTTGGGATGCCTATCATTAAGTGGATCCCCTTGGGCCCCTCCCTTCCCCCCCTTCCTCCACCTCCCCTCCCATACCCACCCCTAACTATTTCATTCTACCCCCTTTTCTCGTCTCCTCGGTTTCTCGAGGACATTCTCTTTCTGGTTCCTCTCTTCCTTACTATTTTTTCTCTTCCTTACAATTGTAAGATCGTGCATAGAGGGAATACAAGAGTGTTACAATAGAGTTATAGAAGCAAATATAAATACATATAATACTCCTATTTGTTCTGCACACAAATGCACGGTAGTTACATGTTTTATCTACTATAAAAAACCAGACGGGATGTCTTGAGCTAAATAAAGATGTTTATTACATGCGGAAATAAAGGCAACAACACACTCCATGATCTCAAATTATATACTATATACAAATCATTCATATTGCTAATGTAAAATGCCAAAAACACAGCGTACATGCCTGTATATACATATCTTGATGTATGTATGTGCTATGTATAAGATGTCCTGTCTTGGAATAAATAAAGAAAAAAAAAAAAAAACGAAAGCCGGTTGGTGTGCCTTGGATCAATCTGATTGGTTGCATTCTGCTCATTTGACAAAGGTTCTAGCAGGTCTATGTGAAACCACCGGGCAAGCAAGGTGGTTAATCTCCCGTTCTGTGTAACGCCATGCCCTCACAGGCTTACCTTGTAGTCCGGTCCCCCCTTTCGCTTCTGGACCAGTAGGGGTAATCCCCGGTTCACACTGGCTTGTAAAAAGCACTAGCGTGGATCTCTGCTAGAAGTAGTTGCTAGAGCCCGCTAGAGCTCCAGATACAGCTTGCGCAAGATGATAGCAGTGCTTTTTCCTTGTGGTCACGAACATATGCAGCCTGGGTTGGAACATCTGGACCCCATGGAACAAGGCAGATAGAAGAGGTATTCAACAGTTTTTGGGCCTTCTTGGTGGCATAGTAAATAGTTATTTTGCATCAACCTCTAGAGGGAGATTGGAAACGCAAGATCAGGGCTGCGAGTGGGCCTCCTTTGGACATTCCCTTGCTTCAAGCAAAAATACCCTATGCTACTACCCCGCTGAGTCGAGAGCTAACAGGGGCAGGGCCCCACCGCATCGCCCACAAGGACAGAGGACCGACCACTACCAGCTGCAATGTACCATCCAGGCCTTCTGTTTCTCGATTATGGGAAAGGAGCCCCTGAGTCTGTGGTTCAAAAATGGGGGCCTGTTAACCAGCCTGGGGCTGGAGGGATGCCCTGCATTACACCCATGGCATCGCTGTCTTTCAAACCCTCCCCATACATGACTTATGCTTTCTAAACTTGGCAATAGGTTGAATATAAGCTTACCAACTAGGGCAGTATTACTGCTCACAATATAACCATCCTGATATTTATAGCCACATCCAGTCCTTATCGGCATGATCTAACTGTGATATTTATGTATATGTTTATTTTGTTTGTTACTTTATTCCGTTCAATGCATTATATAGTACGGTGCATAGCTAGAGGGATTTGACACTTATGTATATTTTGCTTTTACCTAACTCATGTTTATTACTTAGACATGCTTACCACTTTGACTACTATATCTTAATAAATTGTGCATGTTTCCTCTAAATACCATACAAGACAAAAGCTTTGTATTTCGACTAATTGCCTGAAGTGCACAATTTTAAGTATTTGAGTGTCTCCCACAAAAAAAAAAAGTAGTTCTTCAAAGTCCATCAGATATTCTTCTAAGTTCTAACTTGTCTGTCTCTATTTCGTCTGGAATCCCCTGGAATCATAGGTTTCCTCAGTCATTTTTAATCCCATTTTAGTTATTTTTTATATCAAAATATTCGTACATTGTAGCTGTGCTTCAAAGAACTGTTTAAAGGACCACTATAGTGCCAGGAAAACATACTCATTTTCCTGGCACTATAGTGCCTTGAGGGTGCCCCCACCCTCAGGGTCCCCCTCCCGCCGGGCTCTGGGGAGAGGAAAGGGGTTAAACTTACCTTTTCTCCTGTGCCGGGCGGGGAGCTCTCCTCCTCCTCTCCGCTTCCGATCCTCCTCTTTGGCTGAATGCGCATGCGCGGCATGCTTTCCTATGGACGCTGGCGTCTTCTCACTGTGATTTTCACAGTGAGAAGCACGCAAACGCCTCTAGCGGCTGTCAATGAGAGTGCTTAGAGTGGTCCTTTAAGTGAATCCTGCAGACTTTTTGATCTCTTGTTTGCTCAATAGTAACATTAGGATCAACTGTTAGAAAAGTCTCTCCTTCCAATTGGGAGTCTGGTAGTTCTTTAGTAGTTGTTGGTGAGAAAAACCCAGAGAGCCTTTTCTCTTGCTCGTTATTCTTAACCTGTTTTTTTTTCTCCATTCCCTTTTTTGTATATAGTTTCGTGATTCCACCAGTTGTCAAGTCGTCCATTCAATTCAATTTCCAGTCTTGTCAGTTAGAGCATGAGATTCTGCTGTCAAAGATGACAACATATTTTCTTTTGTATAGGAATACGCTCTACACTTCATCCGCTATAATCATATTCCAATTATTAGTTCATTGAAATGGGCTGGTATTTTTTCCGTGAGTAGCACAGGGCTCAGAATTTAATATTATTGACATATTCAAATCACAGAATATTTCAAACTCTTAGAAATTCACTCTCTGCTATGGATTAGGTTCATTGTTAACTGCAGTCTTGTATCCGGTAGGCTGCGATGGCCATGGGCTGAGGCCAGCAGGAAAGATCAAGAGATCTTCCCTGCCAGCCCATGCAGGACAGCACCGGGCCCAAAAGGGAGTTCTGTCCCATCATGGACCGGAGGGGAGATTGGGCAGTGAGCCGGTCACCCTCCATGCATGCCGAGCAGCTTCTTGCGAGCTCTAAGATTATCATAGTGTTGCCATGGGACCACCAGGTATCTGTGTGTGGTGTGCCCCCTCTCGCTGGACGACCAAGTATCTGCATGCTCTCTCTCCCCCCTGCAAGGTTATAAGGGGGAGTAAATGGGATTTAAAAAAAAAAAACATTTTTTGTTTAATTATTAAATTAATAATTTAAACCCATATCCAACCACTATATACACCCACCTCACATACACACACAAGCACACTACACACACGGCACCCCCTGCACTAACACACAAACACTACACTACACGCACTTTATACTCCTTATATACGCACTATACCCCTGGCACTAACATACACACAGTAAACATACTCTATACCCTATAAACACACACTACACTCCCTGCACTCACATTCTTTATACCCCTATAAACACACACATTACACCCCCTGCATGTACACACACTAATCTATATCCCATATAAATACACATTCTACACCCCCTGTACACACTACACCACCTATGCATTCATTACCGCACCAATACACATGCTCTACAGCCCCTATATGCATACAAACACTAGAGCCCCTAGATACACTCACAAACACACAGTACAACCCTTACATGCACACACTACACCATCTAGGCCCACACACTCCACAGGCCCTATAAACACACACACACACACACATACTTTACAACCCAGAAACACACACACACTACAGCCCCTAGTCACACATAGTACGCCACAAACAGACCCCTTTACACACACAATACAACACAAACAGTCATTTGGTGGGGGGGGAGGGCGTATGGGCGAGTGTCATTGGTGGTGACATTATATGCCCCCTTTTTGGTCCTGCCCCTCCAAGTGGGCTGCTCTGCGTTTAATTGCCCAGGCTGAATTTTTGTCCCAGTCCGGCCCTGGTGTGTGCTATGTCATCACGCAAAGTCTCCTGCATTGTAAGCTTCATTTTTTGCATGCTCAAATCTTTATCTTTTTGCACAAAAATAAATGTTTTGCAGAATCCTGCAACATAAACCTGCATCTTTGCCCACATTCCTTCATCCAGGAAAATACTTCCTTATCAAATGTATGTACACAGCTGAGCCATTGACAGCACAAACTACACATATTATGCTCCAATGAAAGAGAATAAATTGTGATCAGTACTTTGGGATAAAAAAAAAAAAAATCTAAACTAAAGAAAGGCCCCTCCTTTCACCTGTCAATCAGTTGGGACTATGCTGACAGAGTATATACCAAGGGTTGACTGACAGGAGAGTAGCTGGAGAACCCTCCTCCAAGAACTTCTCCTGCTCTCCTTCACAGCAACAACAACACTTGCACTGTATTTGTTGATATTACCTACCTGGTGAGAGCATTTCACACCTTTACCAGAGGAACATAGGAACGATGACAGATGCGAATTATTTTATCTGCTGATATGCTGGCAGCAATGCCAGAATGGTAGTGTGTGGAGGGGGGATGCACCCTGCCTTATGAAGCCTGGTGGAAAAGCCCACAAATAACACTGTCCCTTCAACCCAGAATCTATGGTACTTCATCATACTCCCCTATCAATTGCCAAATACAAAAAAGTATAATCAACACACATTTACTCAATGCAACAGTATTGGCTGAGGGGTGCTTGGCTATTATTGTGTTGGTTATGTAGTGCATTATCCTTGCCATGTTTTAGCCTGTTTTGTGCCCATACTAATTATCGGCAATAGCCCATTTCAGCCAGTGGTATTTCCTTTTTGCAATTCTTTACAGGTCTAGTTTAATGCATATTTGACATTATTTTTTATTTAGACTCTCAGAGCTGTGCTTCAACTGTTCTCTCTTTACATCCCTCTATTCTTTACTAAAATGTGCAGCACTCCTGACTAGTGATGTCCCAAACGGTTCGACGAACGGTTCGCCACGGACGGCGAACATAAACATAAACTTCGACCCTGTACCTAACAGTCAGCAGACACATTCCAGCCAATCAGCAGCAGACCCTCCCTCTCAGGGTCAAAGACCCTCCCTCCCAGGGTCAAAGTTTATCTTCATGTTCGCCGTCCGTGGCAAACCGTTCGGCGAAGCATTCGGCGAACCGTTCGGGACATCACTACTCCTGACATGTTATGTTAAACGACTGTGATGTTGCCTGTTTTATATTATGTCTCATGCGTTCCTATCATGAGACATAATATAAAACAAGCATGCAAAAATAAATAAATAAATATTGTTAAAAAAAATTGTTAAAAATATAAAGCATGCAAAAATAAATAAATATTGTTAAATATTTAATCTTTTTTGCTTAATGTCATAGCAAGTTCACTTTAAAAATATAGATCCACTGATGTACATAACATTGCCAAAATAACCAGAATATTGCAATGATAGTTTTTTTTTATATATATATTGGATTAACTATAATAATATTCAAAAGACAAGCTTTCGAGAGATTTCCTCTCTTCCTCAGGTCTAAAGCAATACTGATTGAAAGCTCTGGGCCCAGATACAGGAGGAAAAGTTGACTCCAACATTGATCAATGTGACATAGTTTAACACTAAAAACAACCGATGCAGTTAGAAAATGTGGGGGATGGGGAAGGGCTGTTGAATATAGTAGGAATTAAACCTAGTTTTTAAGTCCATAGCAATTTATAAACTCAGTGTTGTTACCTGCATAAAAATGTTCTGGTGTCTGTTTAACTATCCTAGGAAGATGTGAATAGATCAGGTTAAGCAAAGGACCGTAGGAATCTGATCTTTGTGGACAACTACCCACATCTACCACGGAGCCTTGGAGACTGTATCTTTGCTGCGTTATTATTATAGTGCTAATTATGTCGAGAATTTTAATTAATGTGCTCTGGTAAATTAGAGACCTTCTTCTTGAAAGAAATCACCATGTACAATTATTTAGGAAAACTTTCATTTACATTAACCCCTTAAGGACCAAACTTCTGGAATAAAAGAAAATCATGACATGTCACACATCATGTGTCCTTAAGGGGTTAAAGAAACACTATAGTGTCTAAAATGGAAATATGTATTTCTAATACAATAGTGTTAAACTGACTATTTAGATCCAAGCCCTGCTTGGATCGCTCTGAAAAGGTAATTAACCTTACCTTCTCTCCCACACCGGGCTGGTTTCGCTGCGGCTGGCTCTGCCTCCATGGCTGAGATTATCAATTTTGATGATCTCAGACAATTCAATGATTTTCCATAGGAAAGCATTGGGAGGTTATTGCACTAGCCCTGCAAAACGTTGCACTTTACCAACCAGGATCTCATCCTAGAGATGCATACAGTCAATGTATCACTATGGGAGCATTCAGCGTCTCCATGCAGAGCGCGGAGATGCTAAATGTCAGTGCACTGTGTAGTACTGGATTAAGAAGCACCTCTAGTGGCCATCTGAGTAACTGCCACTAGAGGTGTTCCTAGGTTTTCTCTGAAAAGGCAGTGTTGACATTGGAAAGCCTGCAGGCAGTGGCGTACATACCAGGGTCACAAGGGTCGCGGATGCGACCGGGCCCGGCCCACCAGGGGGCCCGGCCACCCCTGCAACCTGGTATGTACCCACAGGGCCAGCCTCTTCTCCTGGGGGGCCCAGGCGGCGGCCACCTCAGAGCCCCCCCGAGGCTGGCCCTGCTGACCCCGGCAGACAGGCTGGCTGGCTGTCCGGCGCGCGAGGGAGCACTTTCCCCTAAGTGCTTCCTCTTCCGTTCCCTCACGCACCGCACTGATACCAGAGCCGGAAGATGACGTCATCTTCCGGCGCCAGCATCCCTATGTGGCGTGCGAGGGAGCTGAAGAGGAAGCACTATGGGGAGAGTGCTCCCTCGCGTGCCGGACAGCCAGCCAGCCCGCCCGCCCAGCAGCACCACTGGACCCCAGGGAATCCCCCCAGCACTCCAAAAGGTAAGGAGGCTGGGGGGATTAAATTAAAAAAAAAAAAAATGTGTGTGTGTGTGTGTGTTATAGTGTGTGTGTGTTATAGTGTGTGTGTGTTAGTGTTTGTTTGTGTTAGTGTGTGTGTGTCAGTGAGTGTGTCTGTTATTGGGTGTGTGTCTGCTAGTGAGTGTGTTACTGTGTGTGTCTGTTACTGAGTGTATTTGATGTCTGTGAGTGTGTGTTTGTCAGTGAAAGTGTATGTTTTGTGAGTGTGTATGTATGTCTGTCGCTGAGTGTGTCTCTGTCAGTAAATGTGTGTGTCTGTTAGCTAGTGTGTATGCGTCTGTTCGTGAGAATGTGTGTGTGTGTGTCTTCAGCATTTACCTTTCTCCAGCGTCGGACTCCCTTGGCGCTGGGGATCCCTCCGCCTCTCAGCTCCGAATGCAGATGCGCGGCAAGAGGCGCGCGCGCGCATTTAAACCGCCCATAGGAAAGCATTACTCAATGCTTTCCTATGGACGTTTAGTGTCTTCTCACTGTGATTTTCACAGTGAGAATCGCGGAAGCTCCTCTAGCAGCTCTCAATGAGACAACCACCAGAGACTGGATTAACCCTCAGTGAAACATAGCCGTTTCTCTGAAACTGCTATGTTTTCAGCTGCAGGGTTAAAACTAGCGGGACCTGGCACCCAGACCACTTCATTGAGCTGATGTGATCTGGGTGTCTGTAGTGATCCTTTAAGTGTGTGTGCATACCGCGGTCGCGGGGTCGCAGCCCTGCAACCCCTGCGACTAGGTGCCTGCCGCCATGTGTTGCGGCCCCGACCTGCGCTGAGTAAGCGCGGGGAGGGGGGGGGTTCCACGGATCGATTTTCGCACCGGGGCCCCATGGGTCATGAGTACGCCACTGCCTGACTATACTCACCATAACAACTACAATAAGCTGTTAAGTTGTTCTAGTGACTATAGTGTCCCTTTAACTATTTCCCCCAAAATATTTATATTAAGATGTTGACATCATTCAAAATAAAATATTATTAGTCACATATATACCATAGCCTGAGATAGGAAAATGTTGTTGTTTTTTATTTATAATTCTTTATTTTTGTAGTGCAAAGAAAAACATACAAGCTTAGATTGATATTTTGTGTGAATACAGATAGCTATGAAGGTCATAGAGATTTGGCACAAAACATCAAGAAACACTGCACTGTTTTTTTGTTGAAGAAGTTGATGAATAATCGGTAGTCACAAGGTCTGCTGAACTGAAAAATAACCGGTACCTACACCATATGTTAGATCAAATTACAGCTCGTCAGGCGCTTATGCATCAGGTAGTAGTGGAGTAAATTACAAGAGACATACTTTTGATACTAAAGAAAAGGAAAGAACTATACAATATAACTAATGGATCTCAACTAGATAAACAACATAAAAATTAAAGCGATACTCCGAGAACTTATACGGACACAGGACGGTACACGTACATGGACTATCACCCAACCTCCAGAATACACTCCACGCGATAGACCAACAGAACCGAAAAACCCTCACACACTATGCAACAACACAAAGCTCATACCTTGCCCAGAGGCGTTAGCGAGGAAAGCAGGGGGGGGGGAACCCTCCATACCTATAACCCTTTCCTTTCTTCCTTCCAACAATTTCTACCCCCTGTGCATTAACCCGTTCTTGACTTGGAAAGCAGCATGCAACCTACTGAATGTTAGAAAGCAGTAACTGCATATAAGAAGGGGCACACTGCGAGAGTGGAACGATAACCAGACACACACGCCCTAACATAGAATGAAAGTGGTTACCTCGAAAATTGCATTCCTATTGCACCTATGTATATTACAAATGCCCTAGTCATGTACAAACCCAAAGCAACTAAGCAATGTACCAAAGTTTGATAAGATGCACTCCAAAAATGGACTGTCAAATGCGACATGTTGTATGTACTTACAATGTTCCACATGGGGGCCTGCGAGCCTCATACCCTTTATGTTTTCCTACCAATAAAACAGATGTATATGTAAGCTAATGGCAGCCTCTGGTTTGTCTGGATGTGCTAAAAACAATATCCCAGTGAAGACACAAGTCCAGCATTGAAAATAAGATATGGTGAGAGCACACAATAAGATATAAAACCCACAATGTAGTCAATCAATCTAGGGAATAAAATCAGAAAAGAAAGACATATGGTAATATTGTTTAAACTGAATAATTAAACATAGGTGTTAGTCTCACTCACATAAGGGGAGCCACTTAATAAGCTGGCTCAGACTGCATGCCTTGAATAAATTAAATAGGACCTCTGCTAGGAACTACTGTCTTCTCTGTATGTAGTACCTCCAGGTCGCAGAATAACAGGGGTTACAAAGATTTTATCTTCCAATCTCGGGAAGCAAATTAAAAACAGAAGTAATAAATAGAAAGTCCCAAATCGAGAGTCCAAACACTTGACACGTTTCGGCTATCGCCTTCATCGGAAGTGATGTAGAAATCCAAGGCATTCGGTCTTAAATACTTGTAGTTGGCGACTTATTTTCCCGCTCTGTGATCGCGATCTTCCATTTCCGGTATGGACGTCGGGACGTCATCTGCGTCATTACGTTCCAACGTCATGGTTAACCTCCGGTTCCGGTCACATGTTTTCATTGCGGACGTACCACTATGAAGTGGCGTCCTGCGTCCTTTGGACTTCATTAATTAATGAACATTGCCAGTTACTCATTATACATTAACATTAAACAGTGAGTCTTTCCTACCGGCACTAAAAGCATAATTAAAACATAACATATTGCATATTGTGACGAAGTGCCCTTCGCCACTTGGTCCTGGAGAGGCCTGCTTGCCAGCCTCCTCCCCTGTGACTATGACTCTTTCATGTATTTGGCTTTAAAGCCACTATTCTACCTTCAGACGGACTATTTATGTAGGTTGCTTTATTTCTCTAATGTTTTAGTCATCCTGTACCCATTGTTTATAGTGTGTGTGTGTGTGTGTATACTGTAAAATGTATTGCCTGCTCTCCTGGATTTGGCTATGGAGCTTGTCTAGTGCCCTCTGTTGGTAGCAACAGCAATATGCACTACCTGAATAGCAAGACTGGTTCATTTGCATATTCGGGTAGATTTGCATATTGCTAATTCTGCAGGCACGTGAGATATTTTCTGTTAAATATTGTCTCTCCCACCCCTTTAAAAATATGCCATTGTGTTATAATGAGTCACTGTATGTTGCCTGCTATGATTTGGCTGTTTGTAATTTTATTGAGTTTTCACAGCAATGTTAATGTGATGGGCTAGTCCCAAGTAAAATAAAGGTTTAGACAGTTCTTCTTGATCCCTCTAAATGTAGCCTTGTCTTGTTATTGGCGGGAGCTGTTATTATCACACTGGGGATTGTTATGCTCTGCATGCTCCCCTGAGCTTGAATCACTTAGCTCTTTTAAGAGCTTGTTCCTGACACGCTCTCCTTGGGGGAGAGGTCTTCCCCACACAGTCCTGGATGCTGGAGGTTCATACAGGGTGGAAGGAAGAGGCCCACATGGTCCTGGAGGACAGAAGCTGTTCCAGGGTGGACGGAAGACGGCGAGGCTCCAGTTAAGCTACGGCGGTTGTGGAGTCTGCGGTGGTTGTGGTGTCCGGTGTGGTGCTTGTGGTCCTCGGTGCAAGCTAGGAAGCGTCCATCAATGGAGGGTACTCGGTCGGATACACATATATTTGTGAAAATTTAACTAAAGACATAATTCTAATATTAATACAAGGTAATAAAAACTAAACATTAAAAATGGATAAAAAAGTATATAGTATACCATTAAAAGAGGAAAATAAGGGGGCGGGGCCGGGCGGCCATGCCAGCAGGCTGCATATCACAAGAGCTCCCCGAGGAATCAAAGAAATTCAGGGTATATACCCATCTTACCCGGCTTATACTGACCCGGGGGTCCACGGCAAGAAGCTCTGGAGTGTCCCGGTGTAGCTGGGGCGCCCGAAGCAGGGTGGCCCTAGGTCCTGGTGAGAGACTCTGGGGCTCAGAGATTGAGGCCTACCCGGGAAGGGAGTGAGGCGGACGGCCGCTGCCTCGCTCTCCGTCCCGACAGCAACTATCATTTGCCTGGCGCACTCCTGGTCCCGTTACCCCCCCCTGTGGGCCGGGGGGGTCATCCCGGCCCCCACCGGGCGGGCTACCGCTTTTGCATCTCACCTGGGCGGCCCGAAGCAGTAGGAGAAAGGCTACCACGCGGCCTCATCAAAATGGCCGACTGCTGCACAGCAACTTCGCTGACTGAGACGGTAATCCCTCTGAGACGACACACACACAACCTGAGCTGTTATCACAGGAGGTCCTTACGGGCCCTTGAGCCCCCACACAGCGACACTGGCACATGCATGCTGAGAGATGACAGCCAGCACTTCTACCACGTACCCGTGTCAAAGCGGCAATACCCGAAGCGCACTCCGGGCCACATCAGACCGAGCAAGCTCCATCCACGATCGGTGCTGAAAGAATAAACAACCATTGACCGCAAGGTGCTACAGCCCTTGACTGCACACCAAGGCTTACAAGGCACGGCACTCAAATATGCCCATCAACTGGGAAGCTATGGCGGGACTATAGGATCTCATAGGGTAATCTCCAAGAACTCTCCCCACACCTAGGCATGGACTATGACCCTGCTGTTTCACGCTTTGCGCTCAGTTGGAGCTGGCGGTGCCCCCAGCCGTTCACAATATGAAGCATAATGTACAGTATGCGTTGACTAACATACACAACCTCTGCATATAACCTTGTATATAGTTAATTTTTGTTTAAGCTTAGTACGTACTGAGGGAGATAGCGGAATGTGTGATCCTCTGCCTGGTGGCACCCTGCTTTAATGATAATATTAGCTAAGCTGGAAACCGAAATAGAACTGCATACTTCTCTATAGTCAGCACTGCGTAATCTATCATAACCTGAACGTTAATTTAATGTCTTACCTACTACATGTTATGCTGTTACTGAACAAAATGTATGTCCTTCGCTTAAGCATAGTCATGCATAACCATATCAATGACACTAAAGCGGTGATACATAACAAAATTCAACCTTAAGCTACTGTTATTAATCGACAAATAATTCA
This sequence comes from Pelobates cultripes, assembly GCA_933207985.1. Classification (NCBI taxonomy): domain Eukaryota; kingdom Metazoa; phylum Chordata; class Amphibia; order Anura; family Pelobatidae; genus Pelobates; species Pelobates cultripes. Next base: position 47,149,739 of record OW240918.1, on the reverse strand, counting down.
CGACAGACGTAGTTACCCAGCTTGTATCTAGCTTGCATTATTAACCAAAAAAATGTGCGTTTTCTCTAATGCTGTTCAGCAGTTAGCGAATAAGTGCTTGTAAACTGTTTGCGAATGCTGTTGTGGCATTACTGATATACGAATGTTAAACCATGCACAGCAAAAAAAAAAAAAAAAAAAAAAAAAAAAAAGAAATGAAACAGTGTGCATAAATAAACAGCAACTTTTAAACAATCAAAAAAAAAAAAGAGGAAAATAATGCATTTCTTGGGAAAATAGATCATGCAAAATAAAATTAAACATTTAAAATAATAAAATAATAAATAAATAAGTAAAATGTTACTAACAGGAGGGGAAGAAAGGGCAAGTAAAAAGTCATTATTGTGCATATTGATTAATTTTGAAATCAACATTCAAGCCCTGTGGTATTAACGTATCTAATTCAAACATCCTCATCATTTCTGTTAAGCCCAACATATAGCTATTATCCCCTCCTCTCCAGTGGACCTGAATTTTGTCTATCCCAATAAACTCAATTCCCTTAGGGTCCCCATTATGGACCTCTAGGAAATGTTTGGGTACACTGTGGTTGATATATTTTCTCTGAATATTATAGATAGGTTCCCTAATTCTTGTTTTTAAAGTGTGTGATGTCTTACCTACATATTGAAAGCTGCATTGGCAAATCAACATGATTACATCTTTACTGGAACAAGTGATAAACGATTTTATTGTATATTCTTTTTTCGTGACCGAGGAAGTAAACTTTTCAGTTTTTCTGTTCTTCTTTGTTCTAAAATTACATCCTCTACACGTACCACAGTAATAAAACCCTTTACTTCCCTTTAAAAAATTACCATCTGCGTTAGCATTTTCTTTATCTAAAATTATTTTTGTTAAAATCTGTTTCAAATTATTTGCTCCTATAAAAATAAATTTTGGTTGAACATCTAAAAACAGAAGTATTTCATGGTCTCCTTTAAGGATATGCCAGTGTTTTTTTAATAATTTGTTAGAACTAAAATTAAAAATTAGAGGGATTTTTTCTTTTTCCACACCTGTTTCTTTTCTTTCCTTAATTTTGTATTTCAGGAGGGATTGCCTCTCTTTCTCACCAATTTCTTTCTTTACTTGTTCTAACTGTACAACATCTTTTTCGAGAAATTTCTTTTTTTAAATATTTGTTTGTTTAAAATATTCTTCTTTTTCAGTGCAATTTCTTTTCATCCTTAAAAACTGGCCTTTTGGTATATTGTTCAACCACGGTTTAAAATGACAACTTTTTAAATCAATAAAACTATTCACATCGACTGTCTTAAAAAAAAGTCTTACTCTTAACTGTATTATTTTCTATATATATATTATCAGGTCTAAAAAGTGAATTTGTTGAGAATTAATTTCATAAGATAATCTAATATTAAAAAGGTTATGATTAAGAGATATAATGAATTCTTCTAAAGTTTGCTTGCTACCTTTCCAGATGATAAAAATGTCGTCTATATAACGTTTATATAGGACCAGATTTGCCCAATGTCCTCTCTGGAGAAGACACACTTTTCTTCCCAGAAGGACATAAAAGATTGGCATAACTTGGGGCAAATCTGGTCCCCATAGCCGTACCTTTGAAGGTAACATTTATTTTCAAACCAGAAATTATTATTTTTTTAAATAAAATTAATTCCTTTCATTTAAATAATCCATTGTAGATTATTTATGTTTTCAAACTTTTCCAAATAAAAACTAGCCGCCTTGCATCCCTTATTGTGTTGAATTATTGTATATAGACTGCTTACATCACATGTTACCATAATAAGATCATTATGCCATTATCTAAAATTTGTAATAAACTCATCGTATCTTTTAGGTATGCTTGAATTTTAACAACCATTTTTTGTAATAATTGATCTATATTCTGAGATAAAGGGGATAAAAGTGATCCGATTCCAGAGACTATTGGTCTACCAGGAGGGTTATTAACATCTTTATGTACTTTTGGTAAGACATATATCACTGGTATTCGCAAGATATTTGGTGTCTAAAAAGAATTCACTCTTTTCTCGTTAAAATACCTGTATTAAAACCTTCATCTAAAAACTCTTAATATTTAATTTTGATTTCAGGGAGGGGATTGTCCAAATGACAATCCGCCCTCCCTTATCTGCTGGTTTGATTACTAATGATTTGTCATCTATTTTTTATTTTATTTATTTATTTATTTTAATTCTTTATTTTTGTTGTGCGGGTGGGTACAAGGTTTCAACAGACGCCACAACAGCGTATTGCAGGATTAATACATGTTTAGCAGTGGCATGAAAAATCGCAGTTTAAAAAAAAAAAATTTCTAGCTTAACTAACCGAGTGTGTCTAGCTTAACTAACAGAGTTAAATTAAATGAAACAAGTGTATAACAATTTATGCTTGACGTTGCTAGATTGGCTATAGTAGGTAGTTAGATCCACAGGAGTAGGTACATGCTAGCTGAGTCATCGCTGTAGTCACTTAAGTAGATGGAGATCCTATATTTTGCATATAACATCTGAATTCTTAACATTTGCTTATAACAGTTGCTTATTACATTTGCCTACATCATCTTCACATAGTATTTGCAAGAGAATTAGAATGTAGCATAAAAACAAGTAAAGCAAAGCATATGGCAAACTATGTGTGTTAGAGCAGTAAAAATGCATTATAAATGTGAGAGTCACAAATCTGCAAACTGTTTGTGTCCACTGGGTCCCTGCACGTAGGTCGTTCTGTTCCCCTTGTCCTGCTCCGTCGGGCTGCTGGAGACAGTGGGCTGAGAGGAATGCCTGCTTTCCTGGGTTAGAGTGTGTCTGCTGGGCTCATGTGACAACGCAGGGTGTAGTGTGTCGGTGAGCCGATCATCTGTGCCCGGTGCTGGTCATGTCGTGCTCTCCTGTCTCGCCTTACGGCTGGCGCCCGCACTTGTCTCTCCTGTTCTGGACGTGTTGCAGCAGGTGGGTAGCTGGG
>OW240918.1:47053603-47146648 GCA_933207985.1 Pelobates cultripes | reverse complement strand
TTTTGGTCCTGCCCCTCCAAGTGGGCTGCTCTGCGTTTAATTGCCCAGGCTGAATTTTTGTCCCAGTCCGGCCCTGGTGTGTGCTATGTCATCACGCAAAGTCTCCTGCATTGTAAGCTTCATTTTTTGCATGCTCAAATCTTTATCTTTTTGCACAAAAATAAATGTTTTGCAGAATCCTGCAACATAAACCTGCATCTTTGCCCACATTCCTTCATCCAGGAAAATACTTCCTTATCAAATGTATGTACACAGCTGAGCCATTGACAGCACAAACTACACATATTATGCTCCAATGAAAGAGAATAAATTGTGATCAGTACTTTGGGATAAAAAAAAAAAAAATCTAAACTAAAGAAAGGCCCCTCCTTTCACCTGTCAATCAGTTGGGACTATGCTGACAGAGTATATACCAAGGGTTGACTGACAGGAGAGTAGCTGGAGAACCCTCCTCCAAGAACTTCTCCTGCTCTCCTTCACAGCAACAACAACACTTGCACTGTATTTGTTGATATTACCTACCTGGTGAGAGCATTTCACACCTTTACCAGAGGAACATAGGAACGATGACAGATGCGAATTATTTTATCTGCTGATATGCTGGCAGCAATGCCAGAATGGTAGTGTGTGGAGGGGGGATGCACCCTGCCTTATGAAGCCTGGTGGAAAAGCCCACAAATAACACTGTCCCTTCAACCCAGAATCTATGGTACTTCATCATACTCCCCTATCAATTGCCAAATACAAAAAAGTATAATCAACACACATTTACTCAATGCAACAGTATTGGCTGAGGGGTGCTTGGCTATTATTGTGTTGGTTATGTAGTGCATTATCCTTGCCATGTTTTAGCCTGTTTTGTGCCCATACTAATTATCGGCAATAGCCCATTTCAGCCAGTGGTATTTCCTTTTTGCAATTCTTTACAGGTCTAGTTTAATGCATATTTGACATTATTTTTTATTTAGACTCTCAGAGCTGTGCTTCAACTGTTCTCTCTTTACATCCCTCTATTCTTTACTAAAATGTGCAGCACTCCTGACTAGTGATGTCCCAAACGGTTCGACGAACGGTTCGCCACGGACGGCGAACATAAACATAAACTTCGACCCTGTACCTAACAGTCAGCAGACACATTCCAGCCAATCAGCAGCAGACCCTCCCTCTCAGGGTCAAAGACCCTCCCTCCCAGGGTCAAAGTTTATCTTCATGTTCGCCGTCCGTGGCAAACCGTTCGGCGAAGCATTCGGCGAACCGTTCGGGACATCACTACTCCTGACATGTTATGTTAAACGACTGTGATGTTGCCTGTTTTATATTATGTCTCATGCGTTCCTATCATGAGACATAATATAAAACAAGCATGCAAAAATAAATAAATAAATATTGTTAAAAAAAATTGTTAAAAATATAAAGCATGCAAAAATAAATAAATATTGTTAAATATTTAATCTTTTTTGCTTAATGTCATAGCAAGTTCACTTTAAAAATATAGATCCACTGATGTACATAACATTGCCAAAATAACCAGAATATTGCAATGATAGTTTTTTTTTATATATATATTGGATTAACTATAATAATATTCAAAAGACAAGCTTTCGAGAGATTTCCTCTCTTCCTCAGGTCTAAAGCAATACTGATTGAAAGCTCTGGGCCCAGATACAGGAGGAAAAGTTGACTCCAACATTGATCAATGTGACATAGTTTAACACTAAAAACAACCGATGCAGTTAGAAAATGTGGGGGATGGGGAAGGGCTGTTGAATATAGTAGGAATTAAACCTAGTTTTTAAGTCCATAGCAATTTATAAACTCAGTGTTGTTACCTGCATAAAAATGTTCTGGTGTCTGTTTAACTATCCTAGGAAGATGTGAATAGATCAGGTTAAGCAAAGGACCGTAGGAATCTGATCTTTGTGGACAACTACCCACATCTACCACGGAGCCTTGGAGACTGTATCTTTGCTGCGTTATTATTATAGTGCTAATTATGTCGAGAATTTTAATTAATGTGCTCTGGTAAATTAGAGACCTTCTTCTTGAAAGAAATCACCATGTACAATTATTTAGGAAAACTTTCATTTACATTAACCCCTTAAGGACCAAACTTCTGGAATAAAAGAAAATCATGACATGTCACACATCATGTGTCCTTAAGGGGTTAAAGAAACACTATAGTGTCTAAAATGGAAATATGTATTTCTAATACAATAGTGTTAAACTGACTATTTAGATCCAAGCCCTGCTTGGATCGCTCTGAAAAGGTAATTAACCTTACCTTCTCTCCCACACCGGGCTGGTTTCGCTGCGGCTGGCTCTGCCTCCATGGCTGAGATTATCAATTTTGATGATCTCAGACAATTCAATGATTTTCCATAGGAAAGCATTGGGAGGTTATTGCACTAGCCCTGCAAAACGTTGCACTTTACCAACCAGGATCTCATCCTAGAGATGCATACAGTCAATGTATCACTATGGGAGCATTCAGCGTCTCCATGCAGAGCGCGGAGATGCTAAATGTCAGTGCACTGTGTAGTACTGGATTAAGAAGCACCTCTAGTGGCCATCTGAGTAACTGCCACTAGAGGTGTTCCTAGGTTTTCTCTGAAAAGGCAGTGTTGACATTGGAAAGCCTGCAGGCAGTGGCGTACATACCAGGGTCACAAGGGTCGCGGATGCGACCGGGCCCGGCCCACCAGGGGGCCCGGCCACCCCTGCAACCTGGTATGTACCCACAGGGCCAGCCTCTTCTCCTGGGGGGCCCAGGCGGCGGCCACCTCAGAGCCCCCCCGAGGCTGGCCCTGCTGACCCCGGCAGACAGGCTGGCTGGCTGTCCGGCGCGCGAGGGAGCACTTTCCCCTAAGTGCTTCCTCTTCCGTTCCCTCACGCACCGCACTGATACCAGAGCCGGAAGATGACGTCATCTTCCGGCGCCAGCATCCCTATGTGGCGTGCGAGGGAGCTGAAGAGGAAGCACTATGGGGAGAGTGCTCCCTCGCGTGCCGGACAGCCAGCCAGCCCGCCCGCCCAGCAGCACCACTGGACCCCAGGGAATCCCCCCAGCACTCCAAAAGGTAAGGAGGCTGGGGGGATTAAATTAAAAAAAAAAAAAATGTGTGTGTGTGTGTGTGTTATAGTGTGTGTGTGTTATAGTGTGTGTGTGTTAGTGTTTGTTTGTGTTAGTGTGTGTGTGTCAGTGAGTGTGTCTGTTATTGGGTGTGTGTCTGCTAGTGAGTGTGTTACTGTGTGTGTCTGTTACTGAGTGTATTTGATGTCTGTGAGTGTGTGTTTGTCAGTGAAAGTGTATGTTTTGTGAGTGTGTATGTATGTCTGTCGCTGAGTGTGTCTCTGTCAGTAAATGTGTGTGTCTGTTAGCTAGTGTGTATGCGTCTGTTCGTGAGAATGTGTGTGTGTGTGTCTTCAGCATTTACCTTTCTCCAGCGTCGGACTCCCTTGGCGCTGGGGATCCCTCCGCCTCTCAGCTCCGAATGCAGATGCGCGGCAAGAGGCGCGCGCGCGCATTTAAACCGCCCATAGGAAAGCATTACTCAATGCTTTCCTATGGACGTTTAGTGTCTTCTCACTGTGATTTTCACAGTGAGAATCGCGGAAGCTCCTCTAGCAGCTCTCAATGAGACAACCACCAGAGACTGGATTAACCCTCAGTGAAACATAGCCGTTTCTCTGAAACTGCTATGTTTTCAGCTGCAGGGTTAAAACTAGCGGGACCTGGCACCCAGACCACTTCATTGAGCTGATGTGATCTGGGTGTCTGTAGTGATCCTTTAAGTGTGTGTGCATACCGCGGTCGCGGGGTCGCAGCCCTGCAACCCCTGCGACTAGGTGCCTGCCGCCATGTGTTGCGGCCCCGACCTGCGCTGAGTAAGCGCGGGGAGGGGGGGGGTTCCACGGATCGATTTTCGCACCGGGGCCCCATGGGTCATGAGTACGCCACTGCCTGACTATACTCACCATAACAACTACAATAAGCTGTTAAGTTGTTCTAGTGACTATAGTGTCCCTTTAACTATTTCCCCCAAAATATTTATATTAAGATGTTGACATCATTCAAAATAAAATATTATTAGTCACATATATACCATAGCCTGAGATAGGAAAATGTTGTTGTTTTTTATTTATAATTCTTTATTTTTGTAGTGCAAAGAAAAACATACAAGCTTAGATTGATATTTTGTGTGAATACAGATAGCTATGAAGGTCATAGAGATTTGGCACAAAACATCAAGAAACACTGCACTGTTTTTTTGTTGAAGAAGTTGATGAATAATCGGTAGTCACAAGGTCTGCTGAACTGAAAAATAACCGGTACCTACACCATATGTTAGATCAAATTACAGCTCGTCAGGCGCTCATGCATCAGGTAGTAGTGGAGTAAATTACAAGAGACATACTTTTGATACTAAAGAAAAGGAAAGAACTATACAATATAACTAATGGATCTCAACTAGATAAACAACATAAAAATTAAAGCGATACTCCGAGAACTTATACGGACACAGGACGGTACACGTACATGGACTATCACCCAACCTCCAGAATACACTCCACGCGATAGACCAACAGAACCGAAATAACCCTCACACACTATGCAACAACACAAAGCTCATACCTTGCCCAGAGGCGTTAGCGAGGAAAGCAGGGGGGGGAACCCTCCATACCTATAACCCTTTCCTTTCTTCCTTCCAACAATTTCTACCCCCTGTGCATTAACCCGTTCTTGACTTGGAAAGCAGCATGCAACCTACTGAATGTTAGAAAGCAGTAACTGCATATAAGAAGGGGCACACTGCGAGAGTGGAACGATAACCAGACACACACGCCCTAACATAGAATGAAAGTGGTTACCTCGAAAATTGCATTCCTATTGCACCTATGTATATTACAAATGCCCTAGTCATGTACAAACCCAAAGCAACTAAGCAATGTACCAAAGTTTGATAAGATGCACTCCAAAAATGGACTGTCAAATGCGACATGTTGTATGTACTTACAATGTTCCACATGGGGGCCTGCGAGCCTCATACCCTTTATGTTTTCCTACCAATAAAACAGATGTATATGTAAGCTAATGGCAGCCTCTGGTTTGTCTGGATGTGCTAAAAACAATATCCCAGTGAAGACACAAGTCCAGCATTGAAAATAAGATATGGTGAGAGCACACAATAAGATATAAAACCCACAATGTAGTCAATCAATCTAGGGAATAAAATCAGAAAAGAAAGACATATGGTAATATTGTTTAAACTGAATAATTAAACATAGGTGTTAGTCTCACTCACATAAGGGGAGCCACTTAATAAGCTGGCTCAGACTGCATGCCTTGAATAAATTAAATAGGACCTCTGCTAGGAACTACTGTCTTCTCTGTATGTAGTACCTCCAGGTCGCAGAATAACAGGGGTTACAAAGATTTTATCTTCCAATCTCGGGAAGCAAATTAAAAACAGAAGTAATAAATAGAAAGTCCCAAATCGAGAGTCCAAACACTTGACACGTTTCGGCTATCGCCTTCATCGGAAGTGATGTAGAAATCCAAGGCATTCGGTCTTAAATACTTGTAGTTGGCGACTTATTTTCCCGCTCTGTGATCGCGATCTTCCATTTCCGGTATGGACGTCGGGACGTCATCTGCGTCATTACGTTCCAACGTCATGGTTAACCTCCGGTTCCGGTCACATGTTTTCATTGCGGACGTACCACTATGAAGTGGCGTCCTGCGTCCTTTGGACTTCATTAATTAATGAACATTGCCAGTTACTCATTATACATTAACATTAAACAGTGAGTCTTTCCTACCGGCACTAAAAGCATAATTAAAACATAACATATTGCATATTGTGACGAAGTGCCCTTCGCCACTTGGTCCTGGAGAGGCCTGCTTGCCAGCCTCCTCCCCTGTGACTATGACTCTTTCATGTATTTGGCTTTAAAGCCACTATTCTACCTTCAGACAGACTATTTATGTAGGTTGCTTTATTTCTCTAATGTTTTAGTCATCCTGTACCCATTGTTTATAGTGTGTGTGTGTGTGTGTGTGTGTGTGTACTGTAAAATGTATTGCCTGCTCTCCTGGATTTGGCTATGGAGCTTGTCTAGTGCCCTCTGCTGGTAGCAACAGCAATATGCACTACCTGAATAGCAAGACTGGTTCATTTGCATATTCGGGTAGATTTGCATATTGCTAATTCTGCAGGAACGTGAGATATTTTCTGTTAAATATTGTCTCTCCCACCCCTTTAAAAATATGCCATTGTGTTATAATGAGTCACTGTATGTTGCCTGCTATGATTTGGCTGTTTGTAATTTTATTGAGTTTTCACAGCAATGTTAATGTGATGGGCTAGTCCCAAGTAAAATAAAGGTTTAGACAGTTCTTCTTGATCCCTCTAAATGTAGCCTTGTCTTGTTATTGGCGGGAGCTGTTATTATCACACTGGGGATTGTTATGCTCTGCATGCTCCCCTGAGCTTGAATCACTTAGCTCTTTTAAGAGCTTGTTCCTGACACGCTCTCCTTGGGGGAGAGGTCTTCCCCACACAGTCCTGGATGCTGGAGGTTCATACAGGGTGGAAGGAAGAGGCCCACATGGTCCTGGAGGACAGAAGCTGTTCCAGGGTGGACGGAAGACGGCGAGGCTCCAGTTAAGCTACGGCGGTTGTGGAGTCTGCGGTGGTTGTGGTGTCCGGTGTGGTGCTTGTGGTCCTCGGTGCAAGCTAGGAAGCGTCCATCAATGGAGGGTACTCGGTCGGATACACATATATTTGTGAAAATTTAACTAAAGACATAATTCTAATATTAATACAAGGTAATAAAAACTAAACATTAAAAATGGATAAAAAAAGTGTATAGTATACCATTAAAAGAGGAAAATAATGCATTTCTTGGGAAAATAGATCATGCAAAATAAAATTAAACATTTAAAATAATAAAATAATAAATAAATAAGTAAAATGTTACTAACAGGAGGGGAAGAAAGGGCAAGTAAAAAGTCATTATTGTACATATTGATTAATTTTGAAATCAACATTCAAGCCCTGTGGTATTAACGTATCTAATTCAAACATCCTCCTCATTTCTGTTAAGCCCAACATATAGCTATTATCCCCTCCTCTCCAGTGGACCTGAATTTTGTCTATCCCAATAAACTCAATTCCCTTAGGGTCCCCATTATGGACCTCTAGGAAATGTTTGGGTACACTGTGGTTGATATATTTTCTCTGAATATTATAGATAGGTTCCCTAATTCTTGTTTTTAAAGTGTGTGATGTCTTACCTACATATTGAAAGCTGCATTGGCAAATCAACATGATTACATCTTTACTGGAACAAGTGATAAACGATTTTATTGTATATTCTTTTTTCGTGACCGAGGAAGTAAACTTTTCAGTTTTTCTGTTCTTCTTTGTTCTAAAATTACATCCTCTACACGTACCACAGTAATAAAACCCTTTACTTCCCTTTAAAAAATTACCATCTGCGTTAGCATTTTCTTTATCTAAATTTTTTTTTGTTAAAATCTGTTTCAAATTATTTGCTCCTATAAAAATAAATTTTGGTTGAACATCTAAAAACGGAAGTATTTCATGGTCTCCTTTAAGGATATGCCAGTGTTTTTTTAATAATTTTACGTAAAAAGTAGTTGTTAGAACTAAAATTAAAAATTAGAGGGATTTTTTCTTTTTCCACACATGTTTCTTTTCTTTCCTTAATTTTGTATTTCAGGAGGGATTGCCTCTCTTTCTCACCAATTTCTTTCTTTACTTGTTCTAACTGTACAACATCTTTTTCGAGAAATTTCTTTTTTTAAATATTTGTTTGTTTAAAATATTCTTCTTTTTCAGTGCAATTTCTTTTCATCCTTAAAAACTGGCCTTTTGGTATATTGTTCAACCACGGTTTAAAATGACAACTTTTTAAATCAATAAAACTATTCACATCGACTGTCTTAAAAAAAAGTCTTACTCTTAACTGTATTATTTTCTATATATATATTATCAGGTCTAAAAAGTGAATTTGTTGAGAACTAATTTCATAAGATAATCTAATATTAAAAAGGATATGATTAAGAGATATAATGAATTCTTCTAAAGTTTGCTTGCTACCTTTCCAGATGATAAAAATGTCGTCTATATAACGTTTATATAGGACCAGATTTGCCCCAATGTCCTCTCTGGAGAAGACACACTTTTCTTCCCAGAAGGACATAAAAGATTGGCATAACTTGGGGCAAATCTGGTCCCCATAGCCGTACCTTTGAAGGTAACATTTATTTTCAAACCAGAAATTATTATTTTTTTAAATAAAGTTAATTCCTTTCATTTAAATAATCCATTGTAGATTATTTATGTTTTCAAACTTTTCCAAATAAAAACTAACCGCCTTGCATCCCTTATTGTGTTGAATTATTGTATATAGACTGCTTACATCACATGTTACCATAATAAGATCATTATGCCATTATCTAAAATTTTTAATAAACTCATCGTATCTTTTAGGTATGCTTGAAATTTAACAACCATTTTTTGTAATAATTGATCTATATTCTGAGATAAAGGGGATAAAAGTGATCCGATTCCAGAGACTATTGGTCTACCAGGAGGGTTATTAACATCTTTATGTACTTTTGGTAAGACATATATCACTGGTATTCGCAAGATATTTGGTGTCTAAAAAAAAATCACTCTTTTCTCGTTAAAATACCTGTATTAAAACCTTCATCTAAAAACTCTTAATATTTAATTTTGATTTCAGGGAGGGGATTGTCCAAATGACAATCCGCCCTCCCTTATCTGCTGGTTTGATTACTAACGATTTGTCATCTATTTTTTATTTTATTTATTTATTTATTTATTTATTTTAATTCTTTATTTTTGTTGTGCGGGTGGGTACAAGGTTTCAACAGACGCCACAACAGCGTATTGCAGGATTAATACATGTTTAACAGTGGCATGAAAAATCGCAGTTTAAAAAAAAAAAATTTCTAGCTTAACTAACCGAGTGTGTCTAGCTTAACTAACAGAGTTAAATTAAATGAAACAAGTGTATAACAATTTATGCTTGACGTTGCTAGATTGGCTATAGTAGGTAGTTAGATCCACAGGAGTAGGTACATGCTAGCTGAGTCATCGCTGTAGTCACTTAAGTAGATGGAGATCCTATATTTTGCATATAACATCTGAATTCTTAACATTTGCTTATAACAGTTGCTTATTACATTTGCCTACATCATCTTCACATAGTATTTGCAAGAGAATTAGAATGTAGCATAAAAACAAGTAAAGCAAAGCATATGGCAAACTATGTGTGTTAGAGCAGTAAAAATGCATTATAAATGTGAGAGTCACAAATCTGCAAACTGTTTGTGTCCACTGGGTCCCTGCACGTAGGTCGTTCTGTTACCCTTGTCCTGCTCCGTCGGGCTGCTGGAGACAGTGGGCTGAGAGGAATGCCTGCTTTCCTGGGTTAGAGTGTGTCTGCTGGGCTCATGTGACAACGCAGGGTCATCTGTGCCCGGTGCTGGTCATGTCGTGCTCTCCTGTCTCGCCTTACGGCTGGCGCCCGCACTTGTCTCTCCTGTTCTGGACGTGTTGCAGCAGGTGGGTAGCTGGGGACTGTGTAGCCCTACCCTGTTGGGATGCCATGTTGTCTTGGTTGAGGGTTGGGCAGGTGTACCCCGTTGCTGGTTGCCTGTTCACTGGAGCTCCAGTCCCCTTTAGGAGGTGAAGTGCTGCTCAGATAGCCGAGAGGCAGTGTGGCGGCTATTTTAGGTCCTGGGCCTCGGAGTGCGCTCTGCAGGTTTTGGCGGTGATCGCTTCATTGCCCCCCAGTGGGGACCGGGATATCCCCCCCGGTCCAGAGGGGGGGGGAAGGGGCCTGTGAGGTGTGCCCCAGAGCTGTCGTGTGGCGGCCTGCTAGGCAAGTAGGCAGGGTGGCGGCCGTCCATCCTGCCTCACTCACGTGGAGGCCGCAAGCTCCAAAGCCTTGTAGGACCCGTGGGGCCCCAAAACTCCCGATCTTGGAGCCCGCTGTTGCGCCAGCTCCGGCACCTTGCTGTTTCCCTCCGGCTCTGACATAGGCTGTAAGCCCAGATTATCGGTCGAGAAGGCCATATTTGCACAGGAGCCTCTCCCTCATGCAACCGGTCAGCATGGCGGGTAGGCCCCCCCGATTTGTCATCTTTTAAGTCTTTTAATGCCATTTTTTCTTTTTTTGTTATATTTTCTTGATATTTGTTCATCGATTTTATTTTCTTAATATCTTTAGAACACAACTTCAAATGTTCTCATTACATCTGATTTACAGTTAATTGGATAAAAAGAAGATTTCTTTTTGAGGTTAGTATGGTTAAAAGTACTATTAGTTTCCCCAAAAAATTCTGACACGGGAACTTTATTAAAAAACTTTTTTAGACATAATTTTCGTAAAAATGTATTCAAATCTAAAAATGAGTCAAATTTATCTAGATTGCAGCTCGGGGCAAATTTAAAACCCTTTTAAAAAATACTCATATGAGCATCAGTTTTTTTCAGATAAATTAAAAATGCTAAAATTTTCTGATTCTTCATCCTTTTCTATTTTCTCCAGAAATTCTCGTTTCTCCTGTTTTTTTCTCTTTCCCTGATTTCTATCTTCTCCTCTCCGAATTCTCTGAATCTTTTGAGAGGAGTGTGCATTTTTCTCCTCTCCTTTGGTTCCTCGCTTCCTCTTCCTAATAAAATCTCTTTATCTGAAAGATCTCTGAGACGTTCAAATCTATTGAAAATAGGAATTTTCTCATTTTCTTTTCTGGAGTCCATTTTTTTGAAGCTCTTACATTGTCTTCTGTTCTACTCTGGAGTCTAGGTTTTCTAGATTTAACTTCTATCCAGTAGCCACTTTCTTTTTGATAATCTTCTGATTGATTTCTGGACTCTATGTGAGGCCTCCATCTTGGTACTGTATCTTTAACAGAATAGGGATAGATTTTCTTTCTATCCTTAGAATTCTCCTCCCTCCTATTCTCGTTTAAAGGATAATTGTTTTTTTTTATAATTATTCCTCTTATATTGGTTATTTTTCTTGAGTGGTCTAATGTTCTATAAAACTTCTATAATCTTCTTCATTGGCTGCTCCATCAGTTCAAGGATGTTATAGAGGCTCACATCGAGTGCCCACGGATCCGGTCCCTACATGAACTGGCATTAGATTCCTAGGGTAAGCCTATCCAGCAGGTCTCATGTCGAGGGAGGTAGGCATGGCAACCTAAGCACAATGCATGAAACAACATTTAAAACTACAATGTTTAATTTACTGAAGTCTAATGAATCAATGCATTTAGACTCCTCCCTTTTTTTGTGTTTGAGAGTTCGTCTTTTGTGTTTGTTTTGTTTTAGATTGGTGATATTTTCTGTCCATCTCATTTCAAGGAAATGGTGCCCAACCAAGTCAGGGTGAATCATAGTTTGCCAGTAGCTGATGGCAAGACCTCAAGGAAAACCTCATGGAAAACTATTTTCAAATGGTTTGATTACTTACCCTGGAATGGTGCCAGGGCACATCTGGCACTATAACCACTACAGTAGGCGGCAGTGGTTATGGTACTTTAAATGTTCTTTTAAGCAAGCAAGTTTTAGTTATAATAAATCAGTTATTTTAATTGCCCTATCTACCTATAACTAGTGCCTTCCCGAATGTACACAGATCAGCCATTGACAGCGAATGCTGCACGTTATGCTCAAGAGAAAGAGAATAAAATGTAATCTGTACATCGAGCTAGAAAAAAATCTAAACAAAAAAATGACCCTCCTTTCACCTGTCAATCAATGTTATTGACACAGAGTGTTTGCCAAGGATTGAATGATGAGAGAGTAGCTGGAGAACCCTCCTCCAGGATATTCTCCTACTCTAACTCATAGCGACTACAGCACTTAAAGGAGCATGTATGCCTGGCCCTATAGTGTTAAAACCACTATCTAGCCCCCTTGGCCCCCTTTGCCTCCCTAAAGATAGTACAATCTTACTTGTATTCAAGTCTGACGCTAGTGCCTCTGCCTGTGAACTTCCTCTGACCTCATCAGAAGTGGTGGCCTGATCCAATCACAATGCTTCCCCATAGGATTGGCTGAGACTGACAAGGAGGCAGATCAGGGGCAGAGCCAGCATGATTCAAACACAGCCCTGTCCAATCAGCATCTCCTCATAGAGATGAAGTGAATCAATTAATCTGTATGAGGAAAGTTCAGTGTCTGCATGCAGAGGGAGGAGACACTGAATGTTTGGATGCATTTTAGGCAGCCATGACCCAGGAAGGATCTCTAACAGCCATCTGAGGAGTGGCCAGTAAAGTAATACTTTACTAGGCTGTAATGTAAACACTGCATTTTCTCTGAAAAGACAGTGTTTACAGCAAAAAGCCTGAAGATTCTACTCATCAGAACAAATTCAATAAGCTGTAGTTGTTCTGGTGACTACAGTGTCCCTTTAACCCCTTAAGGACACATGACATGTGTGACATATCATGACTCCCTTTTATTCCAGAAGTTTGGTCCTTAAGGGGTTAAGCTGTTTTTGCTGTTCCCTGCCTGGCGAAAGCATCTCACGCCTCCACTAGAGGAATAAAGGAACAATGACATGATGTGCTGGCATCAAAGGTCAGAGTGATGATGTGATGAGGTGTGCCTTGGTTTATGAAAAGTAGTTTTTCTCGGTGGGTGCAGTGGTTATGGTGCTTGGAGTGTTTATTTAAGCAAGCATGTTTTCATATAATAAAAAATGATGTTTTCATCATTGTATCCACCTATAAAAGGTGCCATGTTGATATTGGGTAACCATAAAATAATAATAATATTTAATTGTGAAATAATTAATATTTAAATGTTTTGATATCAATAGTCATGGTTCCTACTTGCAATTCTATTTCTGTGAAATGAGGATGTTTCTGAGTAAATACATCAATAATTTCTGAAACAACTTTTTAATTTGCTATTAAGATCTAGAATTATTAAAAGTAAACAGTAAAAATGAATGTAGAAGACAGTTAATAGAGATTCATATAGATTATTTTTCTTTTTCTTTCCGGAAATGGTACAAAGAATATATTGTATTGTCTCATTCATAGCATTTAACAAAACCACATTTACATTGTCTCTTTCTAACAGTGAACTAAATATTAATTTTGCATGACTACATTTTTAGTGCATTATCAGCAAAATATTACTGGCAATATGAGTTTTGTCGTACAGTGAGGTACTTAATAATGAAAGAAACCAATGCATTAAAGGCACGAAAACTAATATAGTGTTTGTGTAGTGAATGTAGTGTGAGTATAGTGAATATGTTGTGTGTGTGTTTGAGTAGTGGATGCTGTGCATTAAGTGAATGTATCGTGTGTTTATATAGTGGATGCTGTGTGTAAAGTGAGCGCAGATTGTGTTTGTGGGATGTATGCAGTGTGTAGTGAATACAGGGTGTGTGTTTGTGTAGGGATGCGTTGTGTGTAAATGTTGTGTAAAATAGGTGCTGCATTCTGTGGAGGAAAAAAGAACATTAATTTTTTTACATTTATTTTAGTACATTTTATTTTTATCCCTAATCCCTGCTACTTACCAGTGACCAGCAGGGGGGGAGATAACATTCCCTTGTAGTCCGTTGGCATGGTGAACGTACCCAGACACTGTACACTACAAACTGGGCATAGCCAGTACCATCTTAACTTTCCAGCTGATCCTCTCTCACTAACTCTCCCGAGCCTTGCCTGTGTGCCGCGCAGTATGTTGCCATAGCAACCTGTGGCAACACTCTGACAAACGTGGAAATCACGAGTGTTAGAGAAAGAGGATCAGTTGGAAAATTAAGATAGAGTTTGTACGCTGTACAGACAGCCAGGCGCCTGCAGATGCCCATGTATATAGCGATAATAGCTATATACATGTACATATTGGCAATGTGGGGCCCGGGAGCAGTCCAGGCTCCTCAGGACCGCCGGGCACATGACAACCATCACAGTAGGTAAATTGGCACCCAAGCAGGTATGCAGTAAGGCACCCACCTAATTTAACCTTTTATGTGTCACTCCACACCCACTCATCCCTTTGTTTGTATACCTGAATCTTTTGTGTATTTCAACCTTGTGTTTCTCGTCACCTTTTTCATCCTCTTGTGTGTCTCATAACCAACACTATTCTTATTCTTAACCCCATTACCTTCTTACCCATTCTTGTCTACCCAAACATACAACTATACATGGACAGTAATACCTTCAAGGCAGTGTGTTCAGGAGCTGGTTCACTTTGATATGGCTTGATTGATGGTATAATAGTTATGTCGACATCTAAGACAATTAATAGTAGCGGAGAGAAAATATGTGTGGTGTGTATACCTTTAAATCTGCTAAGGGCAGATTCTATCTGTTACACACCAAATATTCTGCTTAATATAAAGCAACTACTTATTACAGAATAACAACATCAGGAACATCAAGAATAGTTATCTGTATGATATTATGATACACACAATAATATGTGGTGAGTATTGCTTTAAATCATCGGGTGGCACACTAAATGGTGCAAAAGGCAATATTCAACTCATAATGGAGAGATATATAAAAAACTTGATCTCTATATTTAAAGTCAAATTGAAATAGATCAGTGAAAATTCCAAAAAACCACTATAAAAAAGTATTAAAATAATGTAATGTATAAATTTATTGATAATATATTCAAAGGATAAATAAAAGAATAGTTAAAAATAGTTAAAAATATATCAAATACAATATAAGTAAAAATTACAAAAAATGAGAGCCAGGAACGATCCACAAGTCAATTGCCAGCATAAATATTGTTCTTATACCCTGATAGCCACTGTAACTAATAAGGATTACAGTGGATACTATGTGTCAGGACTGGATGATTGTACTTGCCGGCTGCTGCGAGGTTGGCGTGCTTACCAAACCTCACTTTGATTGTCAGATACCGGCAGTCCGTCGGTCCCCAGATCGTGGAAGCTGTACGGGAAAAGAAGCCGTTCCCTCTGCTGGCAGCTGGCTGTTCTCCGTATCCTGCTCGCTCTCAAACTGTACAACTATACATGCACTCACTGTGCTCTTGTAGACTGAAAATGGGCGAAAATCAAAGGGTTGGAGGTAGATATTAGACGTCATCATGTGTACATTAAACCTGTTAAAAGGGCAATGTAACATACATCTTTCTGGCAAATGCAATTAAAACTTGTTCCACTTTATGTACATGCATATTTTTGATGTCCTGCTTGATTAAATGATTTGCCACTTTACCTTAAAATTAGTCAGCGGATGACATGAAAAATCAAATAATACAATGCTATCTTCGCTATACCATAAAGAGTAACCAAACTGACAATTTTCCAAAATTCACAAATCATATGGACAACATACAGGGTTATTCACAAAGTGAAAACTGCAGGAAATTTTACTTTTTTGTAAAATTAAAAAAGGGGACACACTTTAGCAAGCTGAAGTTCCTTAGCTGACAAGTGTCCTGCATTACACATTAGAGTGAGTCTTTCATTTGTATATGCATATAAATAATCTACAAACGTGCAATCTATACCATGGGAGGCTTTATGTCTCTCCCTACCAGGAACCGTGGGCCACTGGCATTATTTCCGATGCCCTACCAACATTTTGACTAGACGCCATTTATTATCGTAAGACATGCCTTTTCATGCAATTAGAAAGATAAATGTGTCACTTCCTCGGTCATTTACATGCACCACAAGCATATAAGGACCTAAAAAGTCATCCTCAGTTCCTAGTCGTGGTTGAAACGTATTCATGCTGTGGCAAAAGGCAGTTTAGATATCACAAACATTCCGCCAAATTACTATCAGATTGTCCTTCCTGAGCTGATATAATTAATTTGCAGTAGGCCAGGCCACAGTGAATATACATCACTTTCTGGTGGCTATAAAATGACTCAGGATCTAAAGAGCAATTGAAGTTGCCCAGCTGTTAAATCTATTTCACTTTATTGTGTGAGTTAAATCACACAATTCCCGTAATGCATGGTGATAGCCATTGCAGACTACTTTTTGTTCTCGATTCAATGTATCTCATAAAATGTCACTACTAGTGCTAGTATGTATCTTATTATTCAACCTTGTTATACAGTCAATCTCAGAACAATGTTTACTGTGCATCGTCTGTTTACTGTTGACAAATTTCACCATATTTAGAAAATGCTATGCACGGACAGCAGTCGAATGAAGCTCTTGGATCTGTTGGAAAACACATCTTCTAGCGAAAAGGAGTTTTATAATTGCTCCCGGACACATCCGTTCTGTGAATCAATGAGCAGTGCAATCTGATTGATGCATGTGAATATGGATTAATATAAATATCCCCACGGCACAAACTCCGACTGGTTATGACGGACAAGCAGTTTTGTTTTGTTCATGTAAAATTCATCAGACTGATGCTTTCAGAGATCAGTAATTTATATATATTTTTTCCCCCCTTCTTGCCAGCATTGGAAATTATAGGACTGATGAATCACTCTGTGTGAGAATGACAGCTGGGCTGTGTATACCAAACGCTCTTTGCACAGTGTGGGTGTCAGTCTCATAGAGGAATCTGAGAATCTCACTTAGAGGATGTCAAGACAGAATGTAACATCACCACTGATAGAGCACGTTGCATTTCTTTGGCAGAGATATAGTTTAAAATAACTTATTGGTAGATGAAAAAATTATGAAAAAAAGTGTTTTCCCCCGACAAAGAGTGTTTCTCTGTGAATGGCTAATAGTTTATATTTTATTGATGCAGAGACTAATCGTCAATGAACAAGTGATGAATCTAACCCTTATTTTCCAACAAACCAATGCAAAAACAAATTCAGCCGATCAAGCCGCACACAACGTCATCTTTACTCCACCAGTAATTTTCACCCTGCAGAGAATATAGTTCTAGAAAGTGTAATGTTGACCCCACTCCATTCTCTCAGACTCTGCTGCAACTTTTGTTGACAAAACTTCATGGCTACTTTGCAGCAGCCTGAAGGGGCTATAAGCAAGCAAGTCAAATACACAGGGCCGCCATCAGAAATTTTGGGGCCCCTAACACTGTTCAAGGTCTGGGCCCTAGGGCCCCACCTCCAAGCCCCCAAATCCCACCTCCAAACCCTGCCCACAAGAATACACGCACAGACACAAACACACATACTGACACACACACACACACACATACATATTAACAGACACACATACTGAAACATACATACACACATACTGAAACAGACACAAACATATAGAGACACACAGACATACATAGTAACACACAGACACATACTAACATACATACACACACACACACACACAAGCATAAGGACATACATACACACACATACATAAATACTGACATACATACTGACATAAATACAGACAGACATATACATACACATACTGACATACATACATACTGACATACATACAGATGCATACACACATACTGACATACATACATACAGAAATACATACACATACATACAGATACATACATACACATACATACATACACACAGACATACATACAGAGAAGCTACACCTCTCTTGTGCACCCTGTTGCTCTACACTCATACCTCGATTGCTATGACCCTCAAAGATGGCAACTACACCACAAGCTAATCAACAGGGACTCAGTTCTTCCCAGTGGCCTCACCACTGGCCTATCAAATACTCCCTATAATGACTGGGTAAGATCTTTCAGGCCAACTGGCGCAAGTTACGGGAACGTGCGACAGTTACCTGAACAAGCGGAGGAGCAATTTACTGGGAAAGAGGGGTCCACTCTCAGGAAAATCATGCTCAAAAGCATCACTCTACCAACCGGAAAGCCTACCTGGGCCGAGAGCCTCCAGAGGCACCTCCTCTGTGCATCAACCACACAGCCCAAAGGGCATCCACACACAGCTGAACTTATCATCTAGATCTTCTGACTTCCCCCTGCAAGCACCATTGGGTTGTATATTGTCTGACAAGCAACTTGTTTTTCTACTTTTCTATATTGTTACTCTTCCCCTGGTCACTGGTAAGTTTCATACAGTGTAGTGCAATATTACTGAGAGGTTTAAACTTGCAGTGAAAGATATATAGGCAAGTTAAACATATGTCAGCTAACCTAACTGGTTATTTATGTCTAATCTCGAATATCTCACACCATGTCTAGTACTTTGCTTGTAAATGACTGTCGTATTGTTCCTAAACACTCAGACATGATTACATAACAATACTAAAATTACAACACCTACTGTTCATCCCTTTATGTTCTATGGCTTCTTATATCAGTTGTTGTCCTTGTAATTGCTGCTGTGGCACTACAAGATACTCTTTAGCACAATAAAAGAAAGATCAATAGAAAGCTTTGTTGTTAGGAAGCCCACAACACATATATTAGACGTGCATGATGTGAGAAGGTAAATTAAACTAAAAAGCAAAAGTAAGGAAAAGCATAAAAGTTAATAAAGAATCTTGGTAAATAGTAAGCACATACGCAAGTTACATAATAACTCGAACATTCAGCCTATGCAGCAACTAGGCCACTTTGGAAAGTCCGCTCAGGCGAGTGCTGACCATGCCATCATCACCCCACACCATGAAGAGGGCATATTTAGGATGGCTACACCCGACACAGCGGTGCCTCAACCCTTGATTTCTGAAAGCCCAGGCTGTAATGAGAACCGGTGCCCTATATCCATTAATCCTTCCGCTCCAAGTGGCAGGATCACAGTCCCTTGAGAGTCCCATTACACAATGATCCCCCCGCTGTTTGGCATAGGGTGACTAATAAGAAGGCCATGTTTCTTCTCCCACGAGCATTCAGAACACCCGAGCAGGGGTACATAGACTTCAGCCAGGAAAGCTTCCCAAGTGGGAACCATGATAACCCTCACAGGTCCAGAGGTAGGGAAATAGCGGGGCATGCTCCGAGTGCAGCATTATTAGCTTTTTCCAAATCGGTAATATGTCTGTTTTTCCCAACCATAGGCCTCAGACCAGGCCTCAGAAGTGTAAGTCACCCTTCAAAACATTGTGATCTAGGTAAAATATTCTCATACAATATCAGTCGCTGACCTGAACAGATGGCATTTCACATAGCTCTGCACAAAACTCTCTTAAAAGCTTGATTTTTGGGGGTCACACTGTCCATCTACATTCCTACCAGCTATGGGACGGAAGACTCAGAAGTCGCAGCCTGACTTACGTTTGGGGTTGGGGAAAATCAGGGCCCTTCTCCAACGGCAATCTCAGCCCAAAATAGCGGCACAGGAGAGTCATGCTGCCTTCGAAGCAGAGTCACACACACAAAAAAAAAATATTACAGTATTAAAAAAAGTCTGAAAATATTACATAATTTAAAAAGCTTATCCAAAAATATTAAATCAAATTATAATTTGGTCCTGCCATTTAATAATTTTTTTAACTTTAATTTAAAGGAACACTTCAAGCGATTATAAACACCAGAGTTTACTGTAGTGGGTATAGTGCCTCAAGTGTCGTGGCTTCCTCCTAGTGCAGGGCTTCCCATTTAATTTTTTCCTTGGAACCCTTTGACATGGTATAGCAAAACTGGAACCCCCAAAAAAAATTGTGCAAAAAAAGTAGTGCAGCGCAACGCAAACTTTTCAATGAGCAGAGTGTAATGTTCTCTTTTGTTGGCAAATTCTTTTTATATCTGGTTTAATTGTTGACAATTGTATTTGCAGTTGCGTCAAGTCGATTTTGATACTTCGTTTTTGTTGCAGAGTAAAGCGAGAATCCAGTTTCACATAAGTATGTGCTGGCGAATGGCAACAGAACTTTGATTGCCCACTTGGACAATTCTGTGTATTCTTTGTGTAAATTACCCCAAAAAGTAATGAGAAACTTCTTTACATTTTTGGCTTAGTTGGCTGTCAGATGTTATATCGATCAGATTCTCAAAATCTACATCAGAAAAATTGTCTAGCTTGTCTTTTATGAATGGATTTAGAACCCAGTCATTATTGTTTTCATTCAAGAATGGAAAATACTGATTAATAGATGAGATTAAATGGCGAAGATGATCTACAATTTCATTGGAAATTTCATCTTCAAGTTCAATTTCTGATTCTTCAAGAAAATCCTTAAATGTTGGCAAAGAGTACAAATTATTTTGCTCAACAGATGAGGTCCAAAACTGCAGCTTACGAGACAGTGAAAATATTTTATCTCTTGCATTAAAAATATTAGTGTTTTTTCCTTGGAGTGATAAACATACGTCATTTAATTTTGTGACTATGTCTGCAAGATATGCTACTTTGGATAACCACAGAGTGTTTGTTAATCGATCAGATAATCCAAATTTATGATCCTGGAAATATGCAAACAACTTGACACAATTAAAACATTCTAACAAGGACTTTACCTTGTGATAGCCAACGGACTTCTGAAAGCAAAAGCAGAGCGAGTGGTGACTACCTATATCTTCACAAATAATTTTAAATAGTCATGACTGTAATGGTCGACTTTTTATAAAATTAATAATCTGGACCGATTCGTCTAGTACAGTTTTAAGTGACATTTAAATAATTTTAGCTACCACTGCATGTCTGTGGAGAACTGGTGCTTTTTTTTTTTTACTACATTTCTTATTCGTGTCACAGAGCCTGCCACTTTCCCAACCATTGCTTTGGCACCATCACTGCACACATCTCACATTATACTGTGTGTGTTCATGAACTTCTGGATACAGTTAAAGATATTCTCACCAGTGGTATGAGTTTTCAAAGTTTCACACAGAAGCAAGTCTTCTTCAATCTGTTTGTCAAAATTACATCTAACAAAAAACAACAAAATTGAAAGTCCTCCAACATCTGTGGACTCGTCTAATTGCAGTGAGTACCCATCACATTGATGCAGTCGAGAAATTAGTTCAGTATGGATGTCATCAGCAAGACCATGAATACGGCGCAAAACTGTGTTGTTGGAAACTGGCAATTTTTTTACTCAAATTCTCACTTAAAATACATGACACTATTTCTTTCGCACATTGTGTGTGCTTCTCCTGCATGTGCTATGCAGTACCTCAGTCTGTAAAAAGTCTCTGTGGCTTTTTCATTAGCATTTAGAATCTTTTTGCTCATAAATGGTTTACTCTTCTGATACTCCGTTAGCTTTCGCTTTAAAAAGTCAATGTCTTTATCTTTGTACTCTGCGTGGTTTTGCTCAAAATGACGACGTAATTTAGTAGGTGCTAATGAACTGTTTGGCAATATTTTATTGCAAAGTACGCATTGTGCTTCAGGACAATCTTCATTTCTGGCACTTGTGAATCCAAATGACAAGTAGCTATCACCATATTTTATTTTCTATGTTTGAGAAGAAGATTGGCTAGCATTGTGTGCTTTTCTTTTTTCTTTTTTTTTTTACTTGTCACTTTTCTCTGCTATTAGAGGAACAGTAGATACAACAATTTCAGGCATGTTTTCTGGATTTTTAGTTGTGTCTTCTTTCTCAGTTTCTATAAGTGCCGAACAAGTAGAAGTAGTAATAATTTTCTCTGAAGAGTTTCCTGCTTTAACCAGCTTTCCAAATTCATAGTTGTTTATTGGTAAAAAAAAAAAAAAACACTTTGAAAAATACAGATCTCACAACCTAACTGGAAAGGATGCTGATTTTGATAACGCTCTTAGAAAGAACTGAACTAAAGCAGGATTTTTGAGTTAGACTTGGAGGGAAAAGATTTGAACACTTTGAAAAATACAGTTAACAGTTTTTTGCCCCTCACAGAGTCATTCAATGCCCCTGACAGAGTCTTTCAATGCCCCTCAAAGAGTCTTTCAATGTCCCTGACAGAGCCCTTTAATGTCCCAAGCAGAACATTTCAATGCCCCTGACAGTCTTTCAATGCCCTCAAAGAGTCTTTTAATGTCCCTGACAGAGTCTTTCAATGCCCCTGACAGAGCCTTTTAATGTGCCTTACAGAGTCTTTTAATGTCCCTAACAGAGAATTTCAATGTCCCTGATAGAGTCTTTCAATGCCCCTGACAGAGCATTTTAATGTTACTTACAGAGCCATTTAATGTCCCTAGCAGAGAATGTCAATGCCCCTGACAGTCTTTCAATGTCCCTCAAAGAGTCTTTCAATGCCCATGACAGAGAATTTAAATGTCCATACCTAACAGAGATTTCTATGTCCCTACCTAACGGAGCTTTCTATCTATAACAATAATGGAGCTTTAACTATCAGCTCCACTCTCTATCACTCCTCTACCATGAGTGATAGAAAATGGCTGACAGCAGGGCTGGCTAGCTGACTGTTGGGCGGGCTGGCTGATGGCTGGGCGGGCTCTCTCACGGACGAGCTAAGTCTAAGTGGCTGGCTGATGGCAGGACGGGCGCTAGGGCGGGCTCTGACGGCAAGGCGTGCTGATGGTAAGGCGGGTTGTGCGATCTCTGCTGTTTCCGACCTTTTTTTTTGCCTTTTTGTGCAAGTATAGCCTCATTAGTATTCACTTATGCATTTATTTTTCCCTTTTTAGCTTCAGCCTGTACAGAGGTAATTTCACTGTATTGCAGGTTTAAGGATACAATAAAGTGACAAATTATTTAACCTCTTTTTTTGTGGGGGGTGGGGGCGGGCTCTATATCCTGAATATTATCCCATTGCAGCTGTATGATTGCCTATAACACAATGCATATCAGCCAGTAGTTTGTCTCTATTAGCTGTAGAATAGGAAATCAACTGAAATATTGTCTATTGTTTATTTATACATCGCGTGTACTAGAACAGAGTTCCAAGGTGGTATTATAAATGTAATCTGCTATAAGGAATTCCGAAATTGTTGCATGCTTAAAAAATTAAGCATGATTTTTATTTATATTAAAATGATGACATCTAAAATTCCAATATTACCATATTTAAAAACTTGTTTATAATGCTTGTTTTCTCTTTTTGTCTGTAATCCATAATGCTCTTGCAATTCTGGATTAAATCAATCTTTTCTTTTGCTAGAATAAATCGCTTTAATTGTCAATAATGCTGTAACGCTGATTTGCTTTCAAGCCTCAACAGGATTTGCAGTATTATCCGGAAAATCTCTCAGAATTGTTCATTGTGCAATACCATGGACACATTTTAGGAACAAGCAAACTGAATTCTTTGAAGATGCCATGAAATTAAGTATTTAGTACAGAAATATAATTTATATCAGGCTATGGGTTAGGTATGTATTATAGCTGAACTCTTTGTACTTGTCATATGTTCGTGTTTGAAGTCTGTAGCAGGCTTGTTGACTGCGATCTTCCATACATCACTCCATATGCTCAGGCAGTGACTCATTTCACAGGCAGACACAGTCCTGACAATGGTATGACAGTGACTACATGCTGTATCTGCCTTTCCTTGCAGACAGATAATATGGATCATGATAATGCCTTTAAGCTGGTTTTATAAAAGGATTTCAGTGTTCCGACTGTAAATTCATTTTTCTAACAAATTAAATAATAGAAAAACCACATCAATCTTCATTTAAAAAACAATGTCAAGATTATTTCTGTTTTCCTAGGTGATGTGCACCTGTCACGATTTGATGTCACTTTCATAGAATGAACATTAATATATGTATTGTGTTAGCAACAAGCTATGTAAATAGGGAAGCTTTAGTCTACGCTAACTCTTACTGCATCATTCTCAAATGTCTTTTTTTTTTTTTTTTAATGCATGAGCATAACACTAAAATAATGCAAAGGTTATGGTTGGACATCATAAGAGAGATGCAGCATACATATGTGCGATGTCCCTTGACAACAGAAATGCTAAATCAATTGTACATTAGAAATGTATCAACAACGAGTGGTATTGCAGAATGCGTCAGTCATCCGTGGTATCATCAGGCCCGTGAATTTCACTTATAAAATAAATGAAAATGTATGCAAAGTACATCACCCGTGCCTCTGAGGTGGTGATAGCTAGACTGGTGGGTACTAGCAGGAAACCACAACAAAAGCAATTCGGGAACAACTGTGTAAATCTACAGAGAGAGCATAAGACAAAACATAGTGTAATATTGTTACAAAATACAATATTCTGTGCACAGTTATCGGTTGCTCTCACTAGATAGAAGTAGGTATAAAAGATCTCAGGGTACCTCCCCTGGTGTAATGGGGGGCCAAACAATCCTTCTGTTCACCTCCAATTTCGTGTCCCACCAAAAGACATCCACAGATCAGGGTTTAGAAAATTGGAAAAAATGTATTCAATAAAAGTATAAATATAAGCAGTCACCAATTTAGCATAGGATATGGATGCAGAAAAATAGTCCTACGCGTTTCGTTCGTTATGAACTTCCTCAGGGACCGCAATAAAATAATACATGTATAAATGCAAAGTATAAAATGAACATATCCTAAAAACAACCCCCCTCCCTGTGTCTTTAAATAGGGCTAATCCCTTGAGTCCATTGGTGGATTCAGTGGGTGTAGATCCCTCTCCTTTTTTGATTGGAGGAGAGAACCCCCTCCATCACCTGTTTCTCATCCTTCAAATCAAAAACAAGCGCCCTTTTTGCCGGAAACCGGAAGTCGTCATCATCGCCGAAACCGGAAGTGACGTCACGAAACCGGAAGTGACGTCGCGAACTTGTATGAGTTCCAATGATGCTGTCTCTATAGCAACCCAATGTTATAATCTCAGCCACAATGTATATATTACAGGGAAGCCAATTTTAGCCCCCAATTTCTGCTAAGGAAAAGAATATTAACCATCTGTGGTTTAAATTATTTTCGTTCATTTCATACACTAAATAATGGCAGCAGTTACTGTGTAGTATTAA
The DNA here is from genome assembly GCA_933207985.1 of Pelobates cultripes. Taxonomy (NCBI): domain Eukaryota; kingdom Metazoa; phylum Chordata; class Amphibia; order Anura; family Pelobatidae; genus Pelobates; species Pelobates cultripes. Next base: position 47,121,824 of record OW240918.1, on the reverse strand, counting down.
TAATTATCTGAATCATAAAAAATTATGAATATATTAAATAAAAATAAAAATCTAAGCTAAAACAGAATCAAATCAAAAAGTATATATATAAAATGAAATAGTATACCAGTTATCAAGACTTAAGGGACTCTTAGCTTGAAAATTTCATCACTTAAAAGTGAAAGGGTCTCTTATTCTTAATGGGACACCTCTTCAGAAAATATACATATAAAATTTAACACAAAAAAATTAAATTAAAGCTATTTCTTAAATCCTTAGCTATGTAATACCCCATAGAAACCCTTAAAAACAAATTATCACAGTTTATTGTACAATATCAGAACCATTCTCCTATGGGGTTAGTCCTCAACTGTAGAAAAAAGTCCCACAGTGGGGACAAGCACACATACCTAATTATCCAAGTAAACATATCAATACCAAATGTTATTTGGACCATATTAGTCCAAGAAACATGTTAAGTCAATATCAATATTTAAACCCTTTGGCGTGAAGGTCCGTAATTTATGAATCCAGAAAGTCTCTCTCTGGGCTAGTCTCTGGACACGCCAAAAGGGGGATACCCTTTCAATTCCCAAACATGTAAAACATTTAAATGAAAAAGAGGGACATTGTATGTAATGAGCAGGGACTGAGTGTGTCAGTAGTCCCTTTTTGATATTATTGAGATGTTCTAACAAGCAAACCTTCAAAAACCTCTTGGTCCGTCCCACATATTGTATGCCACACGGACATTGTAATAAGTATACCACAAAGTCTGTGTGGCAATTAATATCATCTTTAAGTTGGAAATTCTCCCCTGTTACAAAACTAGAGAAGGAATGTATATATGAAACCAATGCTGTAGCACAAGCTTTACAGGAGCCACAGCCTCGAAAAGAACCTAAGCGAGTGGGAGTATAGACTGTTGGTGATTTAATGGCATAACTTGGTGCCAGCATATTCTTGACATTTTTATTCTTTTTATAAATAACCATAGGGTTATCTGGTAAATATACTCCCAGAATGGGGTCCTGTAGCAAAATGGGCCAAGAGCCTTGAAGGCTTCTCTTAATTTTATAATGATCAGTGTTAAAGTGAGTAATGAAAGCTGAACGGAAACCATTCCTAGTATCTGAGGGACATAGCTTATTCTCCAGTAAAGTTTCCCTTTCCATATCACCAATTCTCCGAATCTCTCTTTCTAACTCTTTACTCTCATATCCCCTATCAATAAGTTTCTTTTTAATATGTGATGATTGGGAATAGAAGTCTTGTATATCCGAGCAATTCCGCCTCAGACGAGTGAATTGACTTCTAGCAATTCCCTTTAACCAAGGTTGATAATGGCCACTCTTACAGTAAACAAACCCATTACCATCTGTGGGTTTAAAGAAGCATTTACTCCTAATATGTCCTGAATCGTGGGACAAGGTGAGATCAAGAACATTGATCTCCTCCCTGTTCCACACAGGAGAGAAAACCAAGTGATACTCATTGGTATTCAAAAAATAACATAATCCTGACATAAAGTAGAAGACCCCTTCCAAATAATAATAACATCATCAATGTAACGTCGCCATAGGACCAAGTTCGCCCTCCAGTCATGTTCAGACCACACAAATAACTCCTCCCACCTCCTCATGTAGATATGGGCATAACTGGGGGCGAACTTGGTTCCCATGGCGTTCCCCGTGATTTGCAAGAAATAATCACCGTTAAAGAAAATGTAATTGTGATATAAAATAAATCGAACAGAAGAAAAAACTAAATCCCTCAAGTCAACTGGTAACTCTATATCTTGTTCCATGAAATAGTTGATCGCCTCCAGACCCAGTCTATGGCTAATCACCGTGTACAGAGAGGTCACATCGAGTGTGGCCCAACTGTACTCTGGATTCCATTCAATATTCTCTATTTCTTGGAGGAAGGATTTAGTATCCTTTACATATGATGGTGATTCTTGGGCATATTTTTGTAGACGGGAATCCACATAAGCAGATAGGTTGGCGGTCAGCGAGTTACTACCGCTGATAATCGGTCGTCCAGGGGGGTTTGGGAGGCGCTTATGTGTCTTGGGAAGAAAATAAAATAAAATAAAATAAAAAATCATAATTTTTTTGTGAAATAGTACCCCTTTGTTTAGCTCCATCCAAAATAATTTGGAGCTCTATATTAAATTGTTTGGTTGAGTCACCTCTAAGTTTACTATATGTATTATCATCTCCCAAGATATGAGCTGCCTCCTGAAGATAGTATGTAGTGGTCATTAACACCATTCCCCCCCCCTTATCCGCTTCCCTAATTATCAAGTCATCTTGTTTCATTAATTGTTTAAGTGTCTTTTCCTCCTCTTTGTTGCTATATCTCTGTGAATTTGCCGAAGCTCAGACGCCATGGATGTGGCAGACGTGGCATGGGCAACCTGTGGGCCACAGGTAAGTTGTCAAATTGTGCTAACCCAGTTTGACATCTTACCATTGGAAGGCCAGGACACTTATCACACCATAATCACTAAAGCTGTTCCTGTAGAGGTTATGTAGCAGAATGTAACAGCAGTAACTGAAGTTTTATATTCTTCAACAGAATTATGAGTGTCATTCATTCGCCACGATACACTCAGAATCTCAATGTAATAAGATTATGGTGAAACATCCACTGTAAAATGCATTTATGGCCAAGTACATTTTTTATTTCAGCTGTCATATCTTGAAAAAATCTAATTGAAGAAGTTTATGTCTAAAAGTACTTAGTAACTTATTAATGACAAGAAAAAAAATATTATGTAAGAAACCGATTTAATGTATTATCTAATTGTGGACAATAAATGATGCATTTGGAAATAGAGAAATAATATTTTTACTGTGGATCATTCTGTGTACAAGTAGGCAAATGTAGTTACAACAAGTTGTACAACACAATTTTAATAAAATCATAACACAATTTTAACAACTAAATATTACTAGCATTAAGCTTATAAATATTCAAATATCAAATGCCTGCTAAACCAAGGGTGTTAAAGGGTCAGTAAAAATATAAAATAAATAATTTTCTTAAAAACATCAATTTTTCTGAGTTGAAATCTATTTATTCTGATCCCATCTCACAAACACATTAAATATTATCGGATTGATTCACTGGGTCTGAGGTTGAGTATTTAGGGTTAAGAGGGCAGAGTCTAACTGGTCAGGGGGCTGGGGTGGGGGTGGGGGGACAGCACCCCATTATATTTCAGTTTCACCAACCACCACTGAAGAATGGATACGAAAGAATACTGATTATTAAAGGTGTCATCTGACTATTTTATGGAAGTGCCTCTAGTGGCTGCAGAATGGCAATGTTTCCAGATGCAGGGTTTAAAGAGGGGGCACATGGCACCCAAACCACTTCATTAAGATGAAGTTGCCTGGGTGCCTATAGTGTTCCTTTAAACAAAAACGGTATATTTACCAGTCTAAACAGTGTATGGCAGTATGAGTTTATATTAATTTGTATAAAATTTGCACGTTCTTGCCAAATGTGAAAATTGTTATAAATGTAGTATTATGAGCAAAGATTTTGGCATATAATAATTGGGTTTCTTTGGTGTACATATACATCATGTACAAGAGCAATCCTTCTTCAATACAACATACAGCACCCACCATCTAAATTAATCATATACAGATGTCAAGCTGTGTAAGTTTAATTTTTATTTTTTTTATCAATTATGTAAATGCATTTTATTTAAAAATTTTCACGTCAGCCGAAGTAAGGATATCATGCCCCAGCCGACCTTAGAATGATATACACTAGAGGGCATCATAACGATATTCTCAACTATGGCAGCACAGGACACTAGGTATGAAGGTCTAAAGAGGAAGGGGTGACACGGATCCCACTTAACCTTAAATACCAATTTAGGGACACCAGACTGCCGCAGTTGATTGCCAACGGCAGTTGGTCTACCGAAAACAAGAACCAACAAAAAGCCACACAAGCTCTGATTCAGTACCTGCTGCTCCAGTAGATACTACCTACACACTACAAGGTCAAGGTTCATTTACTTTAATTTCCCCACCCCCCTCCTTTATCCTCCCCCCCCCTTTTTTTTTTTGCTCCATACCATGTACACCCACACTTTACACTGACACGAATACTCTTGTAATCAACTCTCCTGTAAATAGATTGCTAGCAGGTACCAAGGAGCTACATATATGAAAAATATTTAAATACCTAAGTTCTTCAATATTATGCCCTGAGAGGTATCAACCTGCCAAAGGACAACCCCCATCCAAGTAGGAACATTTTGGGGACATGATGCTTACGCACGGATGAGCCGAAAGCCATCTTACATGTGCTATTATTAACATAATGTTAAATTTTTACTATACGACACACTGTTTTCTCGAAAGTTGTAATGTTTTACCAATTGACTGTAACATGCTCTAAGCAAGCTATTCAATAAAACATAATAAATTAAAATAGGTAAAAATAATAATCATAATAATAATAGTCATGATCTGTCTATCTGTCAATTAAACAGATTTTCAGCTCTCTAAAAATGTTCAGAATTATAGACATTCTATATACATAATTATAAACATTATATATACAGTTAAACTATGAAACATATATTAAGCATGTAAAAATATAATATGAATAGAGAGAAACCAATGAAACACTACTTATTACTACACACTCTGTTTTACACCTACCTCTCGAGACATTCATACAAAAGATTCCAACGATGATCAATATTCTCAACATTCTGTTTCACCTGTGAAAGCTCTATAAGTATTCTGTCTTAATAATCTGCAGCAATATATGCCCTTTTGTCATTTTCACTATTGGTGTTGTATGAGCCTGAAGTCTGTCAAAGTGCTCACAATTACCCAAGTGCTGCTAGGTAACCTTTGAGGATATGCTTTTGACATGTTTCAGGTCATACAAACAATGGTATATATAACCTTGGATTCATACACTCAAACCTAAGAGACTGAAGACTTGTGTTTTGGGCTTACAAGAAAGGATGTGGCGGGTCGGAATAGTTACGCATAACACGTACCACATGAAAGGTTCATAACACATGCGTGACCAAATCAGAGAGTGGAAAAATAAAGTTAATTTCTCATCATATTTCATTTGCCTATATTATTCTAGGAACCCGATATCACAAAACAATATCACAAAATAAAGAGTTGACATAAAAAACCCCCAAAAAACTGGTTATCTATATCACCTGGCAGAAAATAAGGATGTATTGAAATTAACTTGCTTTTGGTAAATTTGGGAAATAAACAAACCTCCCCTCTACTGTCTATATTTATAATTATTGCAGGAGGTAAGGTATAAGTTTACTTTTTTAATACTCTTTTTAGGAAGTTGGAGGAAAGATATTTATTTGTTAGTTTTATTGCATTATTTGAACGGGATCAGAAATCTTCATGGCAATGGATAATTTGGAGTACTTTGTAACAGGATTATTGAGTATATCCTGGTACCGTACTTAAAGGAGGTGTTTCATAAAAATTCAGAAAACCTTCAATACAATTTCTAAGTTAAGAAATGATGGAGGTCTCCTGTCGGTTAATTTTTCATATTCTGCAGAACGTGTTCCACAGCTGTGTGAGATAAAAAGGCTGGAATTCTGACATACTGGACAATGCATGGAGATGGTACAGAACAAACTCCTTGCTTTAAATAACAATATAAATAGAGGCAGGCAACTGATATAGGATGTTTTAATGTTTCGAATATTGTCAGGTTACTTTGCGACTACTCAGCCAGCTGGCATTACCAGGCGAGGACACACTTCCAAGGAATTGGTGAACTGAGAAGAGGGCAGAGAACACCATGCATAGCATCTTGGCAACTAGAATATAAAGTGAAACTGCAACACTTGTAGCAAGAAGGAATGGTGAGACAAACAAGGTTGTCCGCTTAGCTGGGAATAGTCTGGAACAGGCGAGGGAATTTCCCATTTTAAAGCAGCAATGTCACTCTCTGGAGACTTTGACGAATTTGCAAAGATAGCGATATCGTCACTGAGGTTGCGTTGGCCGAGGAGACAGGCAAGGGTGAGATTTACTTACCTGAAGCTGTCCCTCGTGGGTGCGGCCATCTTGTTTAAATTAAATTTAGAATTTAATATCAAAGTAGCTGAACTGAAAGTGTATATGACTTTTTCCACTTTGGCATAAAATTTGAAATTCACTTTGAATTCCCAACAGTTCTCACGTTAGAGACTAAGTATTTGTGACATTGTGACTGTAAAGTTACAGAATAAACACGAGTCCACTTCATTGGAGTTTGTAGTCACACTGAAACCCGACTACATATTTTCCATATTTGTTTGCTGAGATGGGCGATTTTAGCTATTCTTCTAAGGTTTAAAACTGTATTTTGAAAGCTTAATTGAAGCAGTAGTATTCATGCGTAATTATAGAATTCCAAAACATCACACACTGTATGCAATGTAATTCAATACAATAACTTATGTTGTAGAACAAATGTTCAGGAATAAACAAGATATAAACCAAAAACCATTTTGTTTTTGTTGTTTATGCTTAGACAGGTACTGCCCATGTATGTGTAAAATAAGAGTGATGGGGGGGATTAAATGTAAGGAAGAATAAAGGTGTGTCAATAAAGAAGAAGAATGAAAGGTCAGGAAGAAAAGGGAGGGGGGGTCGGTGTGAATGAGGTGAGACAACTGGTTTGCGTCCATCTGCGGGGAGTACAGGTATCCTCTATCTATCTGCACATGACTGGCTCACCCTCGAGGACAGCCATTGCTCAAACTGCATTTCTGTGTTTGTGATGTTCCTTAATCTGCATTTTGTATTTATAAATGAAGAAATATATTTACACTCTCCCAATACATGGACGTTCATGAAACGCTGGTATCAGGTGTCACAGTTTGTGTTGTGAGATCCGTCACTTAACTCAGCAGCATATCTCACAAGATCATATTGTGCAGCCTGACAAAGACTGACCTTTATTATGTTTCAATGTACAGAAATAGGTTTTTATAAAATACAAAGGAAGATCTGAGCCCAAATGTTAATAAATGCACAGGGTAATGCCTTGGTAACTATTTTTTTCTGAAATGTTTTCAATTCATATTTGAAGGAGGATGACTATAGTGAAAGTTATTTTATTTTGCTTATTTATTTATTGACCAATTCAATATATAATTTGTTCATTTGTAAATGTCACTGTTGTGGTTTCAACTTAAAAATGCAATCTGTTACCGTAAATATTTTTTCTTTATTGTCACAGTTCCCATCCATCTGCCCCATCGTTCCTTTCCCATATGATGATTATCTATTTAATTTCAACAGCCCCACCCTTCATTTTTGCTCTCCCGCATCCAGTTCACTCAACCTCTGCTTCTAATGTCTGGTCTCTGTGCACTATTTTATCTACCTTTACTTCTGCACACCTTTAAACAATGATTTAAGGTTTTTACAGTCTGCATGCGTACTGTCAAGATTATGGGAGTAGGTGGTGATGCCAGACTATCCCTCAGTGTTGCAGAGAACACTGAATCTTAAGTGGCACCTGTTAAGTGGCACTCGCTAATGTGATCGCAGTGGGGGGAAGTGAGGCCAAGGTAAGTGGCTACACGATCCCTTTTAATGCAGTGAGCTAGTAGTCCTGAAGGTGGAACACTAAAGAGAGTGGGCAGCAAACTATGCAAAGCAGCAGACAATGGCTAATCAGGATAGGCAAGATAAAGAGACTGAAAAGATACTTACAACTACAACAGTGCTTGAATTGCCAAGATAGACACAAGGGCCTAGGAGAGACAAAAAGTGTATGCAGCAAGAAGCTAATGTCTAGGATAGCAGAAGTACCCAATAAGCCAGGTCAAGGGCTACAGGCGGTTATAAAGAAAGTAGGGTTTAGTATACAAAATATAAATAGAATAGACAAGGATGTCTCCAAAGACCATAGGACGTCAAGGCTAAAATGGAACTTAGGCAGGAGATAAAAAGTGAGTGAAGCAACTAGAATGCAATGCTCTGGGTCTAAGCCAGCACGATAGGAGTTGGTATTCAGGTGAGGCCAAGTAATTGGACCTCACTGCTGGACCCTGCCATGTTGATTGCATCTAGCAGGGCAAAGGTCTGTTTAGCAACATAACCTGGGGCCAAAAGGCTAAAGGACCAATATGTTTCAGCATGCAGAGGTACAAAAGTGTGGTTGTATGTTTCATAGAGAGGTGTGCTTGAGGTCTACACCTTAACTCTTGATATGTGCCATTGTGAACCTCCTATGTCTTGCAGTTGACAGAACTTTGGGTAATTATAGCAGATTCACCACAAGAGAACCACATTGGAGGACATATCAGTAAGACAGGAACTATTCATGATATAGAAGATTAAGGATCAGCACTTCAAAAAGAGTTTCACCATTTTTGCTTATTTGTATTCCTAACGCTATAGTGTTCCTTTAATTGACTGAAAAAATGTTTTATACAAATTTTATACTGATAATACACCTTCAATATCTTTGTAAACATTTTAAAATATTGTTGTGCTTAATGTGCTATTGTTTATTGTTTGATCATGAATATTTGGATGGATGCTCTACCTCTTTTTACTTCCCTCTTTTATTTTCTGTTATCCCACCTTTTTTTTTTTTCATTTTACATGTTTGTAAATGAATATACAAAAAAATCTTTCAATAAATTTTTTTTGGACAAGAATATGTTATTAGAATAAAAAGAAAAACCAAACAAACGCTGTTCTACTTAAGATTCCTCCCCTGTTTCTTTTCTTTTCTTCTTTTCATCTCTAATCCTCACATTCTCAAGCCATTCCTTTGTAGTATGTTTGATGCTCCTTAGTAAAAATAGGGCTGTTTAAAAAAGCGTATTATTTTGATCATAAATAGGTTTAGCCCAAGTTAATTTTATGTTTTACAGGATTTGAATGGACGGGTTCATTTGCATTGTCGCTTTCTAACATAGACAAAGTTGGATATGTCTGTACACATTAAAACTACAACTTTAAAACACATTAAAACTAAAACTACAATTTCCATGATATTTTGTTATTCTAAAAGCATTCAAACGGCATACAAAGCATCATGGGAGTTGTAGTTCTGCACCATCTGGGGATCTACCTTTTGGGCACCCCTGCATTACATCATGTCATTCTAAAATCCTTATACATTTAAAGGTATTTTAACGTCGTTGCTATGGTATGATGTTTTGTTTGGATGTGCCAAATTCTTACTGGATTGGCCACAAGGGTATGAATATTTTATGAGTTGTGTGTGGGTGTTTCAGAGTGGGGTTACTAGTCAACAAAGAGGCCAAACGTACTTATGTTAAAAATAGTGTCCTTAAATGTCCAGGGGCTAAATACGATGAAAAAAAGAAATAGGTTGTATCATTCTTTAATTCAAGAGAAAATTCAAGTCACCCTTTTACAAGAAACGTATTGGCTTTGTGACTCCCAACAGAAGTGGGGAGGCGTTAAATATTCAAAGATTTTGCACGCTTCTCTAGTCGATACCAAGAAAAGAGGAGTCGCTATCATTTTTAGTAGGCAGATGCCTCACCGGTAACAACGGCGGTACTGAAGACGCTCCTCGCGGACCTCCAAAAGGACATTCATGCAGATGTAGCCTCGCTCCGCAACGACATACACGGCCTGACAGGCAGAATGGGAGCACTGGAGACTGCCTCCAATGTCTGCTCAGACCAACTTACCTCACTACAACAAGTGGTCCAAGGATTACAGAAACAGAAAGAAGAGCATGCACGCCGGGCTAATAACATCAAGGTACGGGGCATCCCGGAGGACACTCCACAGGCCAAAATGCCGCACCTCCTGAGGCGCCTACTAGTGGCCCTACAATCACCACGGCAGGCAAAAGCAATTACCGTGGATGGTTTCTTCCGGGCCCCAAAGCCGGCCTCGGCACCGCCACGGGACCTGATCGTGCGGTTCCAGCAATACTCAGCCAAAACCGCTGTACTGGCAGCGACCAGAAACTGCTCCCCCTACAAATTCAAAACAATGGAACTATCTGTTTACACAGACCTCACAGGGGGCACATTGGCATGGCGAAAGTCGCTCAGACCACTCACGACGCTTCTGCAGAAATGTGGACTAAAATATAAATGGCACCAGACCCGCAAATTGATGATCCTACACGGAGATACCACACACGAGGTGCGAGACCTCCAGGAAGCCAAAGCACTACTACCCACACTGGGATTCCGTCAGGACTCTCTGACGGGCGCTGAGACCCAGGGAACAACCAAGCCGGCACACAGATGGAACCCCGAAAGAGTGACACCCTGCGTCCCTCGCGGACCCACGGCAGACCTGATCGGGACTGTGACTACCTGAAATATGTCGGACACTGAACTGTGATATGCCGAACTTAATAGTTAAATATACTTACCTGTTCCACAGCCACGGTTAGATTATTAGGCTGCTAAAGTTAATTACCTGTTGGTTACACTCTTTTAACAGGAAGGTCCATCGACCACATTGCTTCCCCCCCACCCGACACTAGTCTAGCATACCTTTTGAGCCTAACCCCGCCATAGCCGGGCGTAATTATTACCAGATATAGGCACAACTCGCCCTACAAGAAAAGTCCTAGTGGCACTACAATGGTGAATAAACGCTCATTAAGATAGCAATACCAACCAGGATGAAACACTAAATTACGTGATTGTCCCCGGTAGGGCCTCTGTACTTCATTATTTTATTTTATTTTTATTTCACCAGGGAACAATAAAAGTACTCACAATAGTTGCATATATACACATCCATAGGTCAGCGTACCCATGCACAAATCATATCCTCAAACATTCCCTACAAGCCTTCTAGCATGTCACTCTCATGAAAAATGTATGATAATGCATGCCTAGACCAGAATGTATCTTTTAGTGTTCTCTCTATAAAACAAAAAATGTGCCTAGCATATAAAACCACATGTCTACTGTGACGGACCGCTGGCACTCCGACTGAGTACCTCCGCCAATCGATGCTCCTAGTGCTCGCTGAGGACTCCAAGCACTCCAACCAACACCATCAGCACTGCAGACCCCACTTCCAGCGATGCAGCTGCGCTGGAGTCTCGCTGTCTCCACCCACCCAGGCCAGGATCCAGCTTCCAGTGGGTTAACCTCTCTTTCCCCAGAGAGCAGGAACAAGCTCTTAGCAGAGCTTAGTGAATATACCCTGGGGAGTATAGTGAATATAGCAATCTCCAGAGTGTAGTTTTCCAATCCCCCCAAACATGAGCCAAGGCTTAATGCTGGAACAAGACTTTACTGGAAGTAACAACAACAGGTATTCAAGCTACAGTTTCTTTTATGCACTGCTCCCATGCAGGGGAGGGACACAAACGTTATCTACAGTAGCCAATAAAACAGAGGTTACAGCCCACACAAAATCCTCCCCTTTGCCTGTGATTCAATTATCTTATACAATAGAAGATTCAATTATCATAGGTAGGAAAAATACAGTCTAAAATATACATCACCTTCACATAAAAATTATATATTCACAATCAATCCATTCAGGGAAACAACATATCAAAAAATGGCATGAATCAGACCAGGGGTTCAGAAGTTAGTCAAGTATCTTTTGGGGCCTGGCTGGCAGCATGGCTATCTAGCCCAAACTGGTTTTACAGAGCCCTCTATCCTGGAGACAATGGGGAAAATAATCCAATTATCCAGGGATAGAGGCAGACTCCATTGAGCACATGTTCCCAGTACAACACAAAAGGATACAAAAATACATAACTCCTATAATACTGAATTGAACGGGCCAAATGTCCCAGGGTCCATAGTCACAGGGCAAGAGGCGGACAAGCAGTCCTCTCCAGGCACAAGTGGCGAAGGGCACTTCGTCACAGTAATAAATCCATGAATAAAGTAGCAGGGAGGGAAAGTATCGAATGAATGGAGGGGGATTCTTCACATCTACAATCCTATGTTTCATGATCTGTGTGTAACAACCGTTGTGGTAATGCACACCTGAATGTTATCTTCATGCACGACCTAAATAAAGAATTAAAAAAAAAACAACACACCTCAACGGAACTAAGATCTCGTTTAAGAGAAATACAATATAAAATTAATCTCAAAGAAGAAGAGAGAATTAAAATTAATATGAATAAATTAAGAATAAATCAGTATCACATGGGAAATAGAGCCTAAAAAAAAACTGACAGAAAGACTCCAAATTCAACAAGCAAGAAACAGGGTCGAAAAATTGATAGAAGGCCAAAATATTTACTCCACTCCGTGTCAAATTGGGGAAAAATTGAATCAGTTCTATGGACAATTATATAATCTTAAAGCCAATCCACAGGTAGTAGACATTCATAATTATCTTGACAATATTGTTATTCAACAACAACTTGACAAATTATCCTGGAATAAAACACCTGGTCCAGATGGTTTTACGAATGCATATTATAAATATATGAAACATTTATTGGTAAAACCTCTGACGGATATGTTTAATGAAATAGTGGACAATAAATTATTTCCCAAAGAACTCCTTCAATCCAACATTATACCAATTTTAAAAACAAACAAGGACAGCACAGATCCAGCTAATTATAGACCTATAGCTTTGATAAATGTGGACATGAAATTGTATTCAGCAATTATAGCAGACAGACTTAAAAAAGTAATACCGAAATTAATTCACCCAGATCAAATCGGGTTTGTTTCAGGTCGGTCCGCATCAAATAATACAAGAAGGATACTTGATATATTGGACATTGCCCATAGATATGAGATACCACTCCTGACCCTGTCATTGGATGCCGAAAAAGCGTTTGACAGGCTTGGGTGGGGATATCTAGAAGGAGTTTTGCATGCATTTGGACTGAGGGGCTAGATATGCAGAGCTATATTAGCCCTGTATTCCGGTCCCACCGCAAGAACAGTTGGCCCCAATATATCGGCGGGATGGCTTGCTCTTAGAAATGGCACGAGGCATTGTCCCCTGTCTCCATTATTTTACAGCATGTCGGTTGAACCACTGGCCATCAGCGTAAGGAATAACCCACTTATTAAGGGCTTCCCTACAATACATAGAGATATAAAAATCTTGCTATATGCGGATGATGCTCTAATTACGCCTCAGGATTCTTTGCCTCCGCTTATGAAAGAAATTGAGAAATATAGTAAGGTATCTAATTTTAAGCTAAATATTTCGAAATCTATGGCAATGTATGTTAACTTGAATAATATGGTGGTGGATAGACTATCGGATAATTATAAATTTATATGGACTAACAAGGAAATAACTTATTTGGGGATAGTTATTCCGACCAGAGTTACTGATCTAATAGAGAGAAATGTTTTAATTCTCTTGAAAAATATGAATTATAAACTACAAAAATGGAAAAATTTGGAGACAACGTGGTTGGGGAAAATTAATATTATCAAATCTTATATTCTGCCACAGTGGTCTTATTTTTTCTCTATGATTCCTCTTAAGATTCCTAAACCCTGGTTGGACATGATCCAATCCAGTTTCTCTAGGTTCATCTGGAAAAACAAGAAACCGAGACTAAGTCTCAAAATTATTTCTAAAAAGTTTACAAAGGGTGGCTTGAATTTCAATATTACTTATAATTATTATGCCAACATGATTAGACACACCTATAAGTTACAAGACCCTCAAGACACACAGTTACAAGACACACACACACAATCACTCACATTAACACTTTTTTTTAATTATTATTATTTAACCCCCCCCCCAGCCTCCTTACCTTTGGGAATGCTGGGGGGGAGGGACGGGTCCCTCTCTCCCTGGGGGTGCAGTGGCTAGCGGGCGGGCGGCTGGCAAGGGAGCTCTTCCTCTGAGTGGTCTGCTCAGCTCCCTCGCGCGCCGCAGAGTGAGGCTGGGAGACGGGTTGATGACGTCATATTCCAGCTCCCAGCCTCACTCTGCGGCGTGCGAGGGAGCTGAGCAGACCGCTCAGAGGAGGAGCTCCCTCGCTAGCCGCCCGCCAGCCCAGCATGTCAGTTAGACGCGAGGCTAACTAGGCACTTGCCCTGGGCATTTGGGGGAAAATGCCGCCCAAGGCAAATGCCTTGTTTGCCTCGCGGCTAATACGTCCCTGGGTGTATTTAGATTAGTATGTATTTTGTGTTAATTGGAAAGGTCTGTGTTAAATGTTAATTGGAAAGGTCTGGTATATATATGTTGTTATGGAATCGTATGATATGTAATTGTAATAAAATTTTCAATAAAGAAATATATTAAAAAATAAATAAAATAAAGGTATTTAAAACATCTAGTTGCAAAGTGCTTTTTCTGACGATAAAGTGAAACTGCAACGCCGGGTCCAAATTGGAGGACAAATATTCACACTCAATCGGGTAACTAAAATTCGTAATTTGATTCCATTCAGCTTGACAATATATGAAAAACAAACAGTACACATGGGGAGGGGGGCGCAGAAAAAGAGAGGCTTCCATGTTTTGTGTCTAAAAGGCACTTCCCTACCTTTGGCACAGGTTATAACAATACAACAATAACATACAACACACACTAAATACATTCACTGACCAATAAGATTAATGTAGCAATCACATAGGGACTAGGCTATATCTTATAGCCAAACACTAATCAGTGATGATTGCAAAGATTATGGAGCAGGATAACCCAATCTGGGCTCAAGACTCCAAGGTGTGAAGACATGCAATAGGGAAATATCAGCTAAGAGGTTGAAAGGAAAGAGCAGCTAGATTACATCGCAGAGACAGAAAATGATACAATTATAATCAGAAATCAAGTATTACAAAAGATGCTGAAAGGTTCAAAGTGGGTTAGCCAAAATGAAAACAATAAATGGCAAACACAGCAGAATGTATCAGACATGTTCCATATAAATCTGCTTAAATATATAGCAGAACAAACCTCCTAATTGAAAATGATGTATCCCATAATATAAAAGGTAAATAGCGAGCCATCCAGATGGCGTACAATAAAATAAAAACACCCCAGCATAGCCTGCGAATAAAAAGACATAATGATTAGCACTATATTGAGCCCTGTAACTTTCCAAAACACCATAAAACCTGTATGTGAAGGGTACTGTTTTACCCGGGAGACTTCGCTGAACACAAATATGAGTGTTTCAAAACAGTAAAATGTATTACAATGATGATATCATCAGTGAAAGTGAAGTTTTTTGCATTTTTCACACACAAACGGCACTTACACTGACGATATAATTCATACGAAACGTTTTACGGTTTTGAAACACTAATATTTGTGTTCAGCGAAGTGTCTTGAGTATAACAGTACGCCTTATGTACAGGTTTTATTGTGTTTTCAAAACTTACAGAGTCAAATATAAGGCTTGTGTTTCAGTTTTTTCACGTTGAAATTTGCCAGATTTGTTACGTTGGCTTTGGGACCGTATGGTAGCTCAGGAATGAGAATAACCCCCATGACTGCAAATGGTATGCCATCATGGGGGTAATTCTCATTCCTGGGCTACCATTTGGTCTCAAAGGCAACGTAACAAATCTAGCGAATTTTAATGTGAAAAAAATGAAAAATGTAACATGCTATATTTGACCCTGTAACTTCCCAAAAAAACATAAAACCTGTACATACTGTTTTACACATGAGACATCACTGAATACAAATATGTGTATTTTATTGCAGTAAAAGCAAACAGTATTATGACATTCAGTTACAATGTCATGCAGAACTAAAAAACATTTTCTTAATTTCTCACATTTTTTAATATGTTATTCATCTTAAATTATGTTTCATAGCTAAATATTTGATGTTAAAGGGACACTATAGACACCTGAACAACTTCAGCTTAATGAGGTTGTTCAGGTGAGAACTAAAGCTCCCTGCAGCCTTTCTCATGTAAACACTGTATGTTCTCAGAAAATACAGTGTTTACATTCAAAGTTAGGAACACCTCCAGTTGCAGTCACTCAGACGGCCACCAGAGGGAATTTCCGAGTTGATTGAGGCATAAAACGCCTCCATCCACTCAGATCTGCTGTCAGCAGACAGAGGGCAGCTCTGTGCAGCACTGTGCACGAGGATCCTGTCTGCGTGGGAGTGGCTTGAGCGGACAAGCTGAAGACCAGAGACCAAGGAGGAGGGGAGGATTCAAACTGTAAGTAAACTTATTTAGATGGATGGATGATGGGGATGGATATGGATAATGGATGGATATGGATGATGGGGATGGATATGAATGATGGGAATGGATGGATATGGATGATGGGGATGGATATGGATGATGGGGATGGATGGATGATGGGGATGGATATGGATAATGGATGGATATGGATGATGGGGATGGATATGAATGATGGGAATGGATGGATATGGATGATGGGGATGGATGATGGGGATGGATATGGATGATGGGGATGGATGGATATGGATGGATATGGATGATGTGAATGAATATGGATGATGGGGATGGATATGGATGATGGGGATAGATGGAAGATGGGGATGGATATGGATGATGGGAATGGATGGATATGGTTGATGGGGATGGATATGGATGATGGGGACGGATGGATATGGATGGGATGGATATGGATGATGGGGATGGATATGGATGATGGGGGTGGATATGGATGATGGGGACGGATGGATATGGATGGGATGGATATGGATGATGGGGATGGATATGGATGGAGAAAGAGTGTGTGTGTATGTCTTTAATTTTTTAATTTACTTGTGTGTTTGCATAGAAACACTATATATAGATAGATCTCTATATATAGTGTTTCTATGCAAACATGCAAACACACAGTTTGGGTGAGAAGGGGGGCGGGTATAGAAAGCTCTATGAAGAATGCGATTGTTGCAGTGCGAAACTGCGCATGCGCACCACATCGCATTGACGCTTCTCAAGGAGAAGCGTCCTGTTGGGCCCTGCGATTTAGTCATTTTAATGAAAAAGGGGGCGTGGCCTAGCGGGGAGCTCGGCGCTGGAACGGAGGTAAGTTTTATTATTAAAACTTACACTGATTTTTTTGTTATGGCAAGTTCATATGAAAAGCAAGAAAGAAGGCTGGGGGACCTGTCTTTCTTGCTTTTATATGTTGACTATAGTGTCCCTTTAAATGAAAGCCCTATTTCTCCTGAATAAAATGATATGTAATAAGTGTGGGGGCACTTAATATGAAAGAGGTGAATTACGGTTGAACAGACATATAGTCAAATTCCAAGTTTTTGTTTACGTTTTATTTTGATCAAAACGTGTACATTTGGCTCGATCCTTAACGGGTTAAAAGGAAACTCCAGGCACCAAACTTTCTCTGAATTAAGTTAAACCGGGGTTAAACCGTTAAAGATAAAAGTTGCCTCCAGAGGTGATCTCCCCTCCCACCCAGGCAGGAAATCTGGATTCTGAGCGGAATGGCGTCACGCAGTGGCACCGCTGATTTGCTGAGAACGTCTTGGCGTAAGAGTGCCTGGGAGGGGCGGGGCCTTCTAGAACCATAACAACTTTATTTAGATGCAGTTGTTTTGGTGCCTGGAGGGTCCCGTTAAGTAACATATTTGGGCAAATGATTTCACTGTTTAAAAACAGATGTTTTACACTGTTACTATTAATAACAGTCACATATTTTAAATCAATCCTAACATGTTGGACCTATTACTGCAAGCAAAGAGGCCAAACATGTAAACCGTGACGTCACCGTCCCTCTACACATTCCCCTCTCCGTTCGCTTGCCATTCGGTGTCCCCCCCCTTGTTGCTTGGCAACCGCCAGAAGCGGAGATGGAGCGTGAGGGAGAAACGAGCGAGCGCGCGCCTCCCTCTCCCCCCCTCCCTTTTCTTCTAGGCCCCGCCCACGTGACGACGCACGCGCAGACACCAGACCTTTCGCCTCTCGACAGTGCTGTGTGAAGAGCCGCGCGCCGCTCTGGGGCACGCCCACCTTGTGCTGGATTTGTCCGCGGGGGCGCGCACTCGTTCTCCTCCCCCCCGTTTTGTCCGTGTCGCGGCGTGCGCGCTCCCGCCCTCTCCTGTCTCTCTCTCTCTCTCCGCAGTGTAGCGGGGTTCCTAAGGAGGGGAGGATGTGGTGAAAAAAAAAAAGGAAAAAAAAAAAAAAAAATAAGATGGCGGAGCTGCAGATGCTGCTGGAGGAGGAGATCCCCGGCGGCCGGAGGGCTTTGCTGGACAGCTATACCAACCTGGAGAGAGTGGCTGACTACTGCGAGAACAACTACATCCAGGTCTGGGGGGGGATGGGGGTATTAGAATATAATGGGGGGGCAGGGTAATGATTTACAATAAACCCCTTTTTATAAAGGCAGAAAATAAAATGACGCCCAATGATGAATTGAGAATGATTAATGAATGCATGCTACAGTGTATCAGTAGTGTTATAACAGCCAGGCAGCATGTATTCTGTATAAACATGGTGGGGAGGGGGGTTATTACTGGGATCTAACCCTCTACCTGGCTCCCCAGGGATTATCACAGGAACACCCCCTCCTCCCCCAGATTAATATTATTATTATTATTATTTACCAGTGTTTCTATGCATTGCATCTGATGTGAGTGCCCTGCCATACAAGTGGTTATTAGCCATTTACTGAGCTCCCTCTACTACCACATGATGGAGTGCTGGAGAAGGCATGTGCCCCCAACATGCAGTGTTTTCATCATAGCATAGATTCAAATTATCTTCATATCATGTTCTACCCATTGCCCAAGTGCTATGGCTGGGTGTTCATGGTACACATGTACTATTAAGCTTTATACTCCTTTGAAATCTGCCTTATTCACTGCAAGGTGTTTTTTTTTTGTGTGTGTGTGTGTGTGTGTGTGTACACACACACAATATAATCCTGATGTATACATGTTCTGTTATGCATTTATGATTGGCATTCAGTAAAATGAAACCTTTACTGCTAATATCACATGCAAATTCATTACACCTCATTGCTAAAGAGTGGGTAGTAAAGTATTGCTATGCGGTAATGGCACACACTTGAATGCAAGAGGTTAATGGGTGTTTATTTCACCCCTACTGACACATTCAGTGTGGCTGAGGTACAGCATATGACCGTTTTATGTTTTTGTTTTTTTTGTTTTTTTTTAAATAGCATCAATCAGTGCATGTTCTTCATTGATTTATCCTTCATTCTCTTTCATACGGTTTATACTGATTCCTTAAAAATGTCCTCTTTAGATTTTGGGTTAATGTTTTCCAGCTGTTCATTTTTTTTTACTTTTCAATTACAAAGCCAATTCTCTCCATGCTAGTATTAAAATGTTTTTTTTTTTGTTTTTTTTTAATGTGGGTGTATGCTTGTGTGATGAAGTATAAGCATTTCAAACTCATCTTACCTATATTCTCTGGGTTTGGTTATGTTGGAGGTGTCCACCCTCTCATCTATTACCCAAGTCACACAGAAGGCTAATCATATATTTCTTTTATTGGTGGTTTTAATATATATCTTATCTGATGGTTAAAATTCAATTTACATGGTCCCTTAATTTGTAGCTAAAAATTTGAAGTTTTCCAACCTAGTACAATTATAATTGTCCTATGTTGCATGTTTTGCTGGTGTTCGAATGGTTAACGTTCCTGCTTCTGTGTGACAATTTGGTGACGGGATGCATCTTGGATGCTGAGCCTCTTTGTACACTGTAATTAGGCTTTTCACCCCATCACTAACTAAGCGACATACAGAGGATGATTGATGAACAATTAATAACACTGTTGATACTTCTAGACAGAATACAATTCTTGAATTTATTGATTCAAATGTAAAACAGTGAAGGTAGCAAGGTATAAAATTTGATCTTTTCACTTTCTGATGTATTTGCAGTGTTAATATCTTTAATAGAAGTATTACAATATAAGCTCACGTGGTCTAACAAGGGTTAACGCTCTCAAATCAGTCTATCCATTTCTAATATCTTATTTTCATTAAATTACATCTATTTACAGTGTTTGACTTGTCTGTGTGGCCTCAGAGGATGAAGCATTCTTTGCTCACTTATTGTTTTTTTTTTTTTTTTTTAAACCCTGTACTGTAATGTTATATGATCAATGGATCATTTTGGTCCATTTGAAGGAACGCAAGATTCATCCTGTGACCATACTGACATGCCCATAAACCTGTTTGTCTCATTGACCTTTTCACAGATGGGCAGTTCAGCCATTGAAGTATGATCATACATAATCTGACTTTAGTATTGTTAGAGCTGTATATTTATTTTTTGAAGGTAACACTAAACAGGCAGGTTTATAGTTTATGTTCTGCTGCATAGACTTGCAGTTCTTTTTATTGCCTTTTTCACACAATGCATAATGACTAAGATGCTGTAGAAATAAATTCTAAAAATTAATTGGCTTAAACTTTATATTCTCACCTTCTCACACTTCACAGCTTGGGAGAGAGAGAGAGAAAAAAAAAGCAAGCAATGCGTTTGTCTCATCAAGCTGTGTGCATGAATTACAATGATGAACTTGTGGTTTTGTCAAATATCCCATGTGATGTCATGTGGGATTTGGCAGGAGGCTCAGAGTGCCCTGCTTCTGGCTTTGTTTCCACTAACAGAAACAGGTCACCTCCAAGAGAATTGCCCTCCAGTGCAGTTCTGTTTAAATATTTAATTGATTTTCAAATGAGACCCCTCCTATTTTATTGCTGCCTTGTAATTTACTCTTAATTTGTCTGTGCTTGTTACCTTTTTCTATTTTAATTTTATGAATCCGTACTGCAGTACATTCTAATAAGCTACAGGAACAGAAAATAAAAATACATGACAAATCATGGCTTTTAACACATTATTGGAGTTAAGCAGCAGAGTGGCAAGTGTTGCACTGGTCTAGTTTCTTGGGCAAAACAGCCTAAAATGTGTCTGCATCAAAAGTCTTTTAAACCCAGATTTTGTTGCATATGATGCATATTAGTACTTGTAAGACTCTTCAGTTTATTGCTATTGGTGTTCAAATAAAAGAGTATGAATATAAAATTGATATACAGAGTATGCATATTTACATATCTTTTGTATGGTGTCTCGAAGGTGTGGAAGATATACTGTGTTGCTGTGCTGAAGCAAATCTACAGTTTTTTTTTTTAATGTGTAAATGGGATCCCTTTGAAACAAACACATATAAACAAATATAGGTTATTCATAATGAGAAATTCTGGGACATGGTTCTGAAAATAGAGCAATTGGTAGGAGCATTCCAATGGTTTCCATGGTAATTGCTCAAGTTTAGAACTTTGCCCTGAATTGCTTTTTGTTTTATAAGTAAACTCTGATGTATTGTGACAAGTAGTGCCTTTAATATGTATCCATGTTGATTTGTGTTACACATGAGAATTTTGATGTCTCCGTTTAGATGTAGGCATTGAGAATCATGGTTTCAGCTTTGATGTATGCTTCAAGAATCTCTTATTAAATTGCTTTATAAATTCTGACTATGCTCTAGTAGTCTATTTTAAAGAACGGGATAGAATACAGCTAACTAGTACTTGGCTTCTTGTTATGTAAATTGAAATCTAGTAACAAGATTTCAATAATGATTGCAAATACTAATATGGTGGTGATGTGACTTGAATCAAATTATGATGTGCAAAATAATAAAATGAAGATCAATCGTCTGGTTGAAATGAAAATAAACTAAAATTTGATTTATTTAAACTATGTAACTTTCTTTTTTATTTAAAGTTTCATAGAGTGGATATATTGGCACACATGGTAATACAATAGCATGCTGTACCCACAAAGGGTCAAAATTAAATTGTACAATAGCAAAACTTGGAACTTTCTTAGCACAGTATTTCCTACGAAGCAAAATGCAGACTGTTTGAGCCACATGCAGGGAGGCATGACTTGGGCAGCATAAACAAAGTGATTGAACTCCTAAATGGCAAGGAATTGAGCAGTGAGACTGCAGAGGTATATTCATACACCAAAACTGCCTTGATCCGCTTAATACATTTTGGTGCCTATAGTATGCCTATTACTCTATGCAGCCCTAGCCACACCTCCCCTGGCTGTCGTAAAGACTGCTTGGTGGAAAAAAAGTAGGGATCCACCGATATTGATTTTTTTTAGAGTCGATACCGATAATCTGTGAACTTTCAGGCCGATAGCCGATATCTTGCCGATATTCTGTACATTTACTATTTTGAAAAAATAACTAATTCGAAAGGTAAATGCACAAAATATACATGCCACATGTAGTGGATGAAGTGTGTTTAGACAGGGGAGCTGTTTGTGTAGTGGATGCAGAGTGTGTGTTTGTGTAGTGTGTATATAATGCAGTGTTTGTGTAGTGTGTGTATATAATGTAGTGTGTATATAATGCAGTGTCTGTGTAGTGTGTGTATATAATGCAGTGTTTGTGTAGAGTGTGTGTATGTAGTGTGTGTTTGTGTAGTGTGTATGTAATGTAGTGTGTGTAATGCAGTGTGTGTTTGTGTAGTGTGTGTAGTGTTTGTGTGTGTGTGTATGTACTGCAGTGAGTGAGTGTGTGTGTGTTTGTGTAGTGATGTAATTTGTGTAAAATGTCGGGGGGGCATTTTTTAAATTTTAATTTTTTTTAAAAATATTTAAATGTTTTTTTGTTTTGTTTAGTCCCCCCTCCCTGCTTCTTACCAGGGAGGGGGGATATAGTATTCCCTGGTGGTCCAGTGGCTTGTTAAGTACAGTGGTGGCTCAGCAGCAGCAAGCGCTGACTTACCTTGGAAGCAGCTCCTCCAGCTCCCTGTGTAAATCTCGCGGCTCTTAGTGCCGCGCGGAGCGTTGCCATGGTAACCCGAGATTTACACAGGGAGCTGCAGGAGCTGCTTGCAAGGTAAGTCAGCGCTTGCTGCTGGCCCCCCACAGGACCGCTGGGCTTGTAACGGGCCCGGCGGTCCTGTTATATATTATCGGCAATATCGGTATCTGAATTGGCCGATACCGATATTGCCAAAAATACCAAATATCGGCCGATAATCGGTTGATCCCTAGAAAAAAAGTAAAATTTTTACAGCACAATGTGTTTACCTAAAGGACCACTATAGTCACTCAGACCACTTCAGCTCAGTGAAGTGGTCTGAGTGTCAGGTCCCCCAGGTTTTAACCCTTCAGATGTAAACATAGCAGTTTCAGAGAAACTGCTATGTTTACATTGGAGGGTTAATCCTGCCTCTAGTGGCCATCTTCCTGACGCATTGAGCATTCAGAATGTCCTTAGGAAAGCATTGAGAACGCAGAACGACAATAGGAAAGCATTGAGAAATGCTTTCCTATGGGTGTTTTTAATGGTGTGCGCGGCTCTGGCCGCGCATGCGCATTCGGGAGCTGACGTTGGAGGGGGAGGAGATGTCACCAGCGCCGAGGGAGCCCGGTGCTCGATAAAGGAAAGTGGCTGTAGGGGTTTTAACCCCTTCACCCAGAGGGAGGGGGGCCCTGAGGGTGGAGGGACCCTAAGGATTATATAGTGTCAGGAAAACAAATTTGTTTTCCTGACACTATAGTGATCCTTTAAGTTCATCAGATAAGACAATGTACAAGGCCAAAGCACGATCACGAAACTCTGTGTCCCTATGACTGGTCCTCCAATCACATGGGAAAGGGGTTTTTACTCCCTTTTTCTCACACGCTGTACTGATCTCGCCGCAACTGGCCCTGCCTCCATGACTGCTATCGTCAATCTTGATGATCTCAGCCAATCCAATGCTTTCCCATAGGAAAGCATTGGGAGACTATTGTGCATGTGTGTCAAAACGCCGTTCTGCGCCAATTGGCATCTCCTCATAGAGGAGGGTGTGGAGACGCTTATACGTAGGTACTGTGCAGCACTGATCCAGGATGCACTCCAGAGGCCGTCTGAGTGACTGTCACCAGAAGTGTTGCAAGGCAGCAATGTAAATACTACCTTTTCTATGAAAAGGCAGGGTTTACATTGAAAAAGTGTGCAGGACACTTAGACATGAGAACAACTACCTTAAGCTGTAGTGGTTCTGGTGACTATAGTGTCCCTTTAAGAATTGTATTTTTGACATTGAAAAACCTGGCTCCTAGATTCCAAGCAAATTTGTCAAGCCCTGCCCTAATATAAGCTCGTTTTGAGCAGGGCCCACATCTACCTATTGTTCCTGTGTCACTGTGTAATTGTCTCATTTATTGTAAATTTCCCACTTTCATAATATTGTAAAGCGCTGCGGAATTAGTTGGCGCTATATAAATACCAATAATAATTATAAAATATATGTAGCACCATACCCACATCGATGAACTGCAGTGATTATGGTGTTGACACTTGAATGCAATATTGTTGTAGCATTTGTAGCATTTTGAGAATGTCCGCATGAAGATATATATATATATATAAGTCCTACTGATCCTGTGCTGCACCTGTGATTCAGAAGACGTGTCAGCAACCCCAAGCCAGTGTGCGTAAGATGGATAATGTTTTCCAATTTCACTCTTTTGGCTTATCATTTGCAATTCTCTTTTTGGATTCTTTATAATTCTCAGTCTAGTGTATAGCCCTGAAGGTCTGAATGTTGTAATTATCTAAAATCCTTGTTTTTTGCAAGCATACCTTTTATCTCTGAGTACAGTACTGTAGTCTATTTTTCCGCTTCTCACTAAACCAAATCAAATTGCTGCTTTTCATTAATACTGTAAGGGCTGGTTCACAACATACTCAGTCACTGCCACAATTGCTTTTGTGTTGCTCTATGTAGTTCCTTTGAGTTAATGTGACCGCTTCCTTGCGCCTACATGTTTCTTTGCGAGGATTGAACCAGGAAATGTATGGATACCATTATTAATTGTTTACTTTTATTTGTAGGTTTAAAATATTATTCCTGAACTACAAGGAATGGAAATGCATTTTTTTTTTTTTTTAAACCTAAGAATAGAAAATGAAAAACCTACATGTAATATTAAATATTAAAGGGGCTTTCCATGCTGAATTCACCACAATTGTTGATTCGTCATGGAGATAAATGTGTAAAAATCTGCACCTAAGTGTAGTGGTTATGTTGCTAAGAGGGCTCTGGTTGCTTCCCCCATTAATTAATTTTTTTCACAAACCTCTTGCGCGTAGACAAAAAAGCGTGGGCTCTTTCCTGCACTCACAGACTACCCACTCTTCAGCAGACTTAATGATGCGTAATTTACACTTCCACATTATGAGTACCAAACCTGTCAATATGGACAGCAGTGATAGGCTGAGAGATGCTGGGCACATCTAGACTTGAATCCCGCCCACTATTGTAGACTTTTTAATGGTTACCAGAGAAACAGGATAGCAGTAGAATGCAGAGTATGGACACCCATGATTACATTACAGAATACACAATCACCATGTCATTATCTGCAGGTTACAAAGGCTTTCTGTCACAGATTCGTCCGTCGCTCTAGTTTGTCAAAAACAAGTATAAGTTTTTATGAAAGGTGTGTGTGTGTGTGTGTGTGTGTGTGTGTGTGTGTGTGTGTGTGTGTGTGTGTGTGTGTGTGTGTGTGTGTGTGTATATATATATATATATATCCATATCATACATGATCCAGTGCATGCACTACCTTTGGTAGACAATGCCAATGTACACCATTCTTGGCAGGTCCCATCCTAGCAACCTATGCGTGAATACGCTGGATGATGTATGAATTGGCCACTACAGCACCCTCCTAATGTATGCATGTTCTGATGAGTGCAACCCTCTTAGTTTTGTATATGAATGTCTGTGTATGTACGTATGTCATATATACACAAATTCTTCAATGCATAAATCATTAGGGAATGACATAATGGTGAGGGAACATCACACCCACCCCCCAAAAAAACAAGCATTTTATTGAATCATAAAGATTGTATGTAATCGATGAGCAGGGTTCTTGACAGAATTCTGTCCACATGACTGGATTGGGGTCACTTTGCTTTCAGTTTTGTTATCTATTTATCCTCACTTTGTTACTAAATTCTACTTGCCATCATTTGGGGCTTTGTATCTCCCAATAAATCTCTTTATCTTGACCATTATTGCTGAAGTAGCCCACTAGAATTTCTGCACTGAATACAGATATTAACTTGTCAGTTTTAATAAACCCTAATTAAAGGAACACTATAGGGTCAGGAATATAAATGTATATTCCTGACCTGATGGTGTTAAAAACATTATTTAGGCCAGTGGTTCCCAAACTTTTTAGGTTCAAGGCATCCTTAACATGTCAATATATTTCCAAGGCATCCCAAGTTAAAACAATTTCCTAGGTTGTATATATGTAGACGCAGCGGCATTTACTGGGCCCCTGTTTGACAGAAATCCTTGCCGGTCAAGCGCAGATACAGAACCTAATCTTTGGAGGGGCACTGGTAAATTACTTAAATAAACAATCCAGGCACTGGCCATCCTTTGTAGTGGTTATGGTGCTAATAGTGCCGTAGTGCTCTCCCAGAGTAAGTAGTCAAACTGTTTAAGAACAGTTTGACAACTTACCTGCGATCTGCTAGGAGGGTCTGTACTAAGGAATAGGTGCAGTAGTGTATCTGAGGGGTGGAGTGTGTGAGTGGTGCATTGTGTTTGTGAAGGATGCAGTATGTGTGTGTGAGTGGTACTGTGTGTGTATGTGTGGGGGAGCAGGTTGTATGAGGCGGCAGGTTGTATGGGGAGATAATTGTGTGTATGGGGGGAGTTGTTGTGGGTCTGTGGGGGTAGGAAGGCAGATAGATATATACTTTTTTTTTTTATTAAAAAAAGAAAAAAATTATTATTTTAATATCCCTCCCCTGCTTACCTTTGCCAGAGTTCACTCTCGTGATATTCGGAGCCTGGGGCGCCGCAGCAACGAGTCTGGGAACCCCTGATTTAGGTCCTTGCTCCCCTTTAAATAAATATTTTATTCACCTTTATTTTTCAGGACTGAGCGGGTCTGCTGGCGCTGGTTCTGCTCCACCCCGCCTTCTTGGCTGAGCTCATTAAAATTGACAATCTCAGCCAATCCAACGCTTGCCTATGATGATCTCAGCCAAGGAGGTGGGGGGGGGGGGAGTACCAAACCCCACCCTAGCCAATCAGCAAATCAGCATCTCCTCATAGAGATGCATTGAATCAGTGCATCTCTATAGGGAAAGTTCAGTGTCTTCATGCAGAGTGTGGAGATGATGAACTTCTGTCTTGCGTGTTGTGCAGCACTGACTAAGGAAGTACCTCTAGTTGCCGTCTGAGTGAATGCAACTGGAGATGTCCCTAGGCAGCAATGTAAACATTGCCGTTTTTCTAAAAAGGCAATGTTTACAGCAAAAAACAGGATATAGACAGGAAATAGACACCAGAACAACTACATTTATCTGTAGATGTTCTGGTACTATAGTGTCCCTCTAAGTTAACGTTTGACTTCTCAGTCATGTGACACAGATTTTGCATTATTGCTTCCTGCACAATGCCTAGGGTTACGAATGTGTGACCGGCCATGATGTTCAGCGCAAATTATTGCTAGCAGAGCGTGACACTGAACTCTTCTCTACTACCACCATAGGTCTATAAGCTTTATTTACAGGGTTATTAAAACATGCATTGCCAGAAACTCAAGGGAATTTTCAAATGTAAGGCCAAAATAACCAAACGTTAAATACAGCTTTGGTTCTTAATAGTGAGCAATTCTCTGCCACCTGCAAAATAATTACGATCTGTGCTGAAAGCCTTTGGTATCCTCAGAAAGATGTTTGACTTGGCTAGTTTGCATGTTTTGACCTTTTGTGACAGGGCATCTGTACTCCAGTAATCATTTGAAATGTCTTTATTGTACTGGATTAGTTAAATTTCTAATTAGGAACCACACAGCATTTGGTAATTGATTAATCATTTGACCAAATAATCACACTAGAGATATTTGTGCTGTTTACAGAGCTTTTATTACATATCTAGTTCACAGCGTTGTTCATTATCACTAACTGCTGTTTTATTTTTCCTGCTGCTTTTTAAAGTGGAAAGGCAATTCCTTATGAAATATTGTTTCAGTCTGTGGATTTGTAATTAGAGGGGTGCTTTGGAAGTCAAGTTAATCATCATAAAATCAGATTTAAAATTACAATGTTAAAGCAAATGCTGAACTCTCATTTAGGGGTTTGATCATTCAGACAAATGTTTAATTGGAATGTTACCATTTTCTCACTGTAACTGTTCGTAAAAGAACAGCTTATAATTCTGTTTTTGCATAGATGCTATAGAATTTGCAATTTTTGCTTTAAAGCTAAAAAAAAAAAAAAAAAAAGTGTTCCTTTCAGGATTTTACATCTGTTTGTAATGTTTTAAGATCTCTGTTTTATTGCTATGGTGTTTAGGTTGGGAATGTTAAAAACTTGCTAATGGCACCTGGATGGCTTTTTGGAGAGATCATTTTGTGTTGAATTGTAGTGGATCTACATACTTGATATTCTGTAATCTTGGTGTTACATTACTGCGTAGTCTTTCCTCAGATTTTGGGTTTTGTGGTTTTTATTGATATAAAAGCCAAATATAGAACTGTAAACGCTGATATGTCTGCTGTATATCTCCTCTACCCGCTTTAAAAAACAAAACAAAATGCCAAACATAGAAGGTGATACATAATCCATGTACTGGCTACATTATTCCTGCAATTCACTTTTCCATCGTTATAAGAATTTGTGCTATATAAATCATTTTTAAACCATATTCTATGTCTAAGAGCCACTGTTGTGCCGATCTTATCTTTTCCCAATCGTTTCCTGTCTCTTCCTCTTTTATAATCTGTTTTTCTTGTCTGTAGTTCTGATCTGGTTTTCTTTAAAACAAGATAAAGTAGAGGGACTTCTTTGTCTTATGTATTTTTCCTATGCCTGACTTTCTTTGACACAAGGAGGAGCTTAAGTCAGCTCCACTTCCTGTGTGAGAGAAAGTTTTCCCACAATACTCACCCTCCTCCATGTTCTCGTGTTGCTCCATTCGTCATTCCCGAACTTCCAGTCATTTAGGCTATGGCGCCAGCGAAATGATCGAATTCTGTCCAAAAGAAAGACGACAGTTGGAAACTGTGTTCTAAAAAGCATCACCGCAGCTACAGTTAAAGTCAAAATTATTCAAACCGCATTGAAATTCGGCTTATTGTCAACTTACAGACTTTCATCTGCTTACAGTCCGCAGACTAGATGTATAGCCAGACAGCAGCTTCTGACAGCGTTCCTGATGAATCTTAGCCCATTGCTTATGAGCAATGGCCTCCAGTTGAGTAATATTCTTGGGTTTGTGTGCTGAAACCACCTTCTTCAAATCCCACCAGAGATTTTCTATGGGGTTCAAGTTAGGTGACTGTGATGGCCACTGTAGAATTCCAATGACACCCAAGTTTCAGCTTCCTCACAGACAGATTTCTTGATACTTCACTGAATTAAGCTTTTCTTCTGCACACCGCAGGTTTCCAATGCCAGAGGATGCAAAGCATCACCGAGTGACAATGCGTAATTGTAGGCAGATTGTTCTTTTTAGTGTATGCTATATTCTTCTTCCTCTTGAAGAAGCGCTGCTCTATTGGGAAGAAAAGTTAGTTTTGTTTCATCGCTCCAAAGAACAGAATCCCCAAACTTCTGTGGCTTATTTATATGATTGATTTTGAGCATATTGGAGCTGACTTTTCTTGTGCTTTTGAGTCAGTAGGGGTATATGTCTTGAAATTCTGGCATGGTTTTAGTACACGTCTTACTGTGCTCACTGAAACCTCAGTGCCTGTTGCCCCAAAGTCTTTCTGCAGGTCTTTTGCAGTCACTCGACTTCTCAGAAATCTAGTTGCAGCCATTAATAGCTTAATTTTTCTGCCCAGTCCAGGTAGTGTAACCACTGTTTCTTCAACATGGAATTTTTGAATTATGCTTCCATAGGTGTCTCTAGGAACATTCAGTCCATTCACTATCTTTTTGTATGCTGTTCCTTGTTTGTGAAGGTCGATGATCTCTTCTCTTAACTTTGTGGATCATTCGATTGACTTAGCCATATTTCTAACATGCAGTCAAACGTGACACTCAACAACGCCCTAGCCAGTTCAGGTAATTCAAGTGTTCCAGCCTAAGCACACCTGGTGCAACTAATGAAGTCCTTGATTAGTTGCATGAGTTGTGCTTCAGGCAACATATGTTTTGCATATCTGTGCTGTTGTGAGGGATTCTATTTAGGGAGTTATTATTATTGTAATTATCGCCATTTATATAGCGCCAACAGATTCCGTAGCGCTTACTACTAATTCTGAGACTGGAGAAGTCATAAGTTGCATTTTCAGTTGAATTTGGGGAAACCACTTGAAGCATTTGTTGTTGAGCTATTTCAATTGCTTTTGTTTGATTTGGTCATTGCAAACAGCTGACAGTCTGTACATTTTGACAATACAGGGAGTGCAGAATTATTAGGCAAGTTGTATTTTTGAGGATTAATTTTATTATTGAACAACAACCATGTTCTCAATGAACCCAAAAAACTCATTAATATCAAAGCTGAATATTTTTGGAAGTAGTTTTTAGTTTGTTTTTAGTTTTAGCTATGTTAGGGGGATATCTGTGTGTGCAGGTGACTATTACTGTGCATAATTATTAGGCAACTTAACAAAAAACAAATATATACCCATTTCAATTATTTATTATTACCAGTGAAACCAATATAACATCTCAACATTCACAAATATAAATTTCTGACATTCAAAAACAAAACAAAAACAAATCAGTGACCAATATAGCCACCTTTCTTTGCAAGGACACTCAAAAGCCTGCCATCCATGGATTCTGTCAGTGTTTTGATCTGTTCACCATCAACATTGCGTGCAGCAGCAACCACAGCCTCCCAGACACTGTTCAGAGAGGTGTACTGTTTTCCCTCCTTGTAAATCTCACATTTGATGATGGACCACAGGTTCTCAATGGGGTTCAGATCAGGTGAACAAGGAGGCCATGTCATTAGATTTCCTTCTTTTATACCCTTTCTTGCCAGCCATGCTGTGGAGTACTTGGACGCGTGTGATGGAGCATTGTCCTGCATGAAAATCATGTTTTTCTTGAAGGATGCAGACTTCTTCCTGTACCACTGCTTGAAGAAGGTGTCTTCCAGGAACTGGCAGTAGGACTGGGAGTTGAGCTTGACTCCATCCTCAACCCGAAAAGGCCCCACAAGCTCATCTTTGATGATACCAGCCCAAACCAGTACTCCACCTCCACCTTGCTGGCGTCTGAGTCGGACTGGAGCTCTCTGCCCTTTACCAATCCAGCCACGGGCCCATCCATCTGGCCCATCAAGACTCACTCTCATTTCATCAGTCCATAAAACCTTAGAAAAATCAGTCTTGAGATATTTCTTGGCCCAGTCTTGACGTTTCAGCTTGTGTGTCTTGTTCAGTGGTGGTCGTCTTTCAGCCTTTCTTACCTTGGCCATGTCTCTGAGTATTGCACACCTTGTGCTTTTGGGCACTCCAGTGATGTTGCAGCTCTGAAATATGGCCAAACTGGTGGCAAGTGGCATCGTGGCAGCTGCACGCTTGACTTTTCTCAGTTCATGGGCAGTTATTTTGCGCCTTGGTTTTTCCACACGCTTCTTGCGACCCTGTTGACTATTTTGAATGAAACGCTTGATTGTTCGATGATCACGCTTCAGAAGCTTTGCAATTTTAAGAGTGCTGCATCCCTCTGCAAGATATCTCACTATGTTTGACTTTTCTGAGCCTGTCAAGTCCTTCTTTTGACCCATTTTGCCAAAGGAAAGGAAGTTGCCTAATAATTATGCACACCTGATATAGGGTGTTGATGTCATTAGACCACACCCCTTCTCATTACAGAGATGCACATCACCTAATATGCTTAATTGGTAGTAGGCTTTCGAGCCTATACAGCTTGGAGTAAGACAACATGCATAAAGAGGATGATGTGGTCAAAATACTCATTTGCCTAATAATTCTGCACTCCCTGTAAACCTGATTTTCAATGGGGGTTGAATAATTAATTTTGATTACAACAATAGCTTGAGTTTGGATAACCACACTGGAGACCGTACTAGACCTTCATTGGTAGTTATAAGAATAATACCTGCAAAGTTGTAATTACCACCACCACTGTCCCAAATGTATTTGCTTAGGATTCAATCCAGTATTTCGTGGCAAGGAAAAGTAAGACTCTCAGACTACAGGAATGGAAGGCTTTCTGGAGCACCCTAAGTTGTAGTTAAAGGAACTCTATATTGTCAGGAATACAAACAAGTAATCCTAACACTATAGTGTTAAACTAACTGTTTAGGTGACTGGCCCCCTCTATGGAGTTAAGATGTTAACTCGCCTTTTCCCCTTCACCCCGCTGGCCCTGCTTATGCGGCTGGGAGCCTCTATATCGATGATATTCACCAATCAAATGCTTTACCATAGGGAAACATTGGGAAGCTATTGCACATGCGCAGGAAAATGCTTTGCTGCCACAACAGCATCTCCTTATAGGGATGCATTGTATTAATGCAACTCTTTAGGGAACGTTCAGCAATGACTGAATGCCAGTGCTAGTGCAGCACTGGTCTAGGAAGCACCTCAAGTGGCCATCTTATGACTTGTTATTTTTTTATTTTCAGTGCTCAGCCTGCAGGAACAGACTGTGTGCATCAGAACTACTACATTAAGCAATAGTGGTTATGGTGACTACAATGTCCCTTTAAATGCCCATGAGGCGGTATCACAAGATTATTAAATTAAAATACAACACTCACGTTTCACTGCCTGCATGTTGGATAATGGCTATCTGATAAGGAGTTCTGTCAGTTTTTTTTTTTTTTTGGTGTTGGAATGAGACTTCTGTGTCCAAAACTCTGTTACAAAGAATTTAACTCACAATTGTGTTTGCTTATGAACTTACAAAGAAAGAATAAGTTCGTAAATTCTGAGATCATTCAGCTTAAACCGTGGCTATATCTTGGACTGAAATTTAGTATACTTAGTCAGCTATTCACAGCTTTTCAAGGTATTAATTAGACTATTGCTTGGATTTCCAAGCCTCAGCATTCACCAGTAAGTCAGTTCAGACTCTTCTAGGCAGGTCGTTCCTCTCTCAGCCATTAGGTGCTACTTCCCTTTTTGACAGCCCTTACTTTTTTTTTTATTATTATTGTTTTTTGGAAAAGTAGTTTGTTGTGTTTGAAATTTGCTGGGTATCTAAGTTTGCAATAATATGTGCTAATAACTATTAATTTACCAAGAGGTATGAGTGAAAAATGACTAGTAATTTTCAAACATCTGTAGTTAAGGTGTTGCAGATACCCCGTGTTGGGCAATTACCTACAAAAAGGTGTATTCCATGTATCTATACTACTTTGTTTTTTTTCCTCCTCGGATGTGTGAGATAGGAAAGGAAAAATCAGTCACATAGCATTTTTTGTACATTCAATCATTGCAGCTTTGTTTGTAATGCTGTGGTAACAAATAGTTTTGTGATGGTACCAACAACAGCTGTTAAATAATCTGATAATGAAACGGTCTTTTGTACAGGGCTTTCAATGAGCAAGGCAAAAAAAAGAAAAGCCCTTTTTGTTCCTCTAGTAACAGAACTTGCTGAACACTGCTTTAAAAATACCTGGTTGGAATTTTCTTTCACAATGTAAATCGAGAGCCCCTGAGGCTTAGATTTTGTCCTAGGACATAGATGATATGAGTGGTATTAGTGATGCATAGTGTGTGTGTCATCTGTTTTCCAGGTTTATTTTTTTTTTTTAAGAAAAGATCAGTTTTGCCTCAGCCTCAGAAGCATTTACTTGTTTAAGGAGAAACAGAACTGTCACTTGTAAATGGATAGGTTGAGTTCTTCAATGTAGATCATAGAGCAGATCTATAATTCAATTTTTGTTTTCTTTGTATTTGGTGCAGGGAAGGAATATATTTATTATACGCTTTGTTGCCCATAATGGAGACCGTTTGTTTTATCTTCAGAATTCCGTGCATTTGTAGATGAATCGCATATCACATTTATATCGATCGGAACAGAGCGCAACTAATCAAAGGTGTAATAAAAAGGATTGGCGACAAGCACAAAACATGCATTTCTAAATAGTGGTGCTGTCATAAAGACCAGAATATATTCAAAATACAGATTATAGAACAGTGCACACGCAAGAAAAATAGTTTTAAAGGGAAACTGTAGGCACCAAGACCACTTCAGCTAAGTATTCCTGGCACTAAGTATCCCTTTAATATGGGGATTAAGTTGCACCATATGGCCATATTGTATAGATCGGTGATTTGAAGTAGCCTTGTAAAATGTAAAAAAAATTTTCCTGTGTGTGCGCGGTTACCTAATTTGTATTTAGAGAAAAATTAATAACATAACTTTAAAATCCCTCTTATTCCATGTGTCTGAATTCAACAAAAGTATACAGACTTTCTTACTCCTGTGCACCATATAAGTTGTACATAGGAACAGGAACAGTTTTGTTGAGTATAGGAATTCTCTTATTTATTTTAAAAAATTTTTTTGTTCCTCTTTATTTAGAGAAGGCATACATAAATGCATTTGAATGAAACATTTCAAAATCTAAACAGGATAATTTGGAACACTACCAAATGTTTTAACACGTTAAAAATGGGTCAAAAAGCTTGAGTTGGAAAAGGGAAAAAACAAACAACACATAAAATGTTATCCAGGAGGGAAAGAGGCACTGTGCTAAAATACAGAAAGATTCGTCAATATATTTTCCAATTAATCCAACGGGACCATATGTTTGTAAAAGATTTCATTGTATACCTAGTGATGGGAGGTAATTTATCTCTAAGCATGGTCTGTTATTTTGTGTAATACTTTTTGGAGATGTGAGGAGGTTGATCTGTATTCCAGACATTTGCAATATCAAAGCTTTTCTTGTGAGTTTTTAATTTGTAAAATTTTTAAATGGTGCTCATTAGATCACTATCATTAGAGCAGGGCTTGACAAATTTGTTTGGAATATAGGAGCCAGCTAAAAAAGTTAGGAGCCAGTCATTTTCAATGATAAAATGCAATTCTTAAAGGGACACTATAGTCACCAGAACCACTATAGCTTGATGTAGTTGTTCTGGTGTCTATAGCCTGTCACCGCAGGCTTTTTAGTATAAACACTGCCTTTTTCTGTGAAAAGGCAGTGTTTACATCACTCAGACTGCCACTAGAGAGTTCTGGGTCACTGCTGCACCACGTGCAGCACCCATGTTCAGTATCTCCATGCTCTGCATGAAGGCGCTGAATGTTCCTTAAAGAGATTCATTAATTTAATGCATCTCTATGAGGAGATGCTGATTGGTACATTTGCTGCGCATGCATTGGCTTAGCTGAGATCATAAAAAATGATAATCTCAGCTATGGCAAAACTGGCACGGTGTGGGAAAATGGTGAGGAAAAACACTTTCCTCATGCGATCGGAAGGGGAAGGTACCTAAACGCATGCGCACACTCTGACAGGCTCACACTCACATTTTTGTTTTAATGGAAACCCACTCAGCCTCCCTACCTTTGGGAGAGCTGAGTGGATCTTTCCCCAGGGACCAGTGGGGCCGCTCTCTTCCTGCAGCTCCTCTCTGCTCCTTGCGCGCTCTCCGTAGTGATGTCTGGGCTGGAGTGACATCATATTCCTGCTCCCGGCATCATTAGACAGCCCAAGGGAGCAGAGAGGAGCTGCAGTAAGAGTACTGCTCCCTCGTGCACTGCGTCCATGCTGCCCAAGCCGCCTCGAATATTCCCCGTGACCCACACTAACTAGAGAGCTAGCAAATCCCAGGAGCCAGGATGAACAACTGTCCCAACTGTCCCTATTTAGGATGTGCAGTCCTTATTTTGGACATAAATCCATCTGTCCCCCCTTTTCATCATAATGTACAACATTTCTAGGGGCTCCATATTGTTGGTGCGTCTGAGGGTATAACAGAGTTCCACAGCAATAATGATTACAGTAATGTGTCCTTATATCAAGTACAGTGTGTGTATATATGTGTGTATATATATATATATATATATAAGTCCCCCCTCTACTAAATCCCAGCACCCCTCTCTAGCCAACAAGCAGAATCCACTCATTTTGCCGCTGCCAGTATGTGACTCCGGAGTCCGCCCTCTGGTATACCCCAAATGGCGCCGTCCGCACCCTATGCCAAAGCGGACCCTCCTTCTTCTTCTTGAAACACTGTAAAGGTGGAGCACGTCGACGTCACGTTGGAATGTGACGCGGCGATGCGTGCCTCCGTGCACCTCCAGGTCCTCCACTGTCCAGCCTCGGCCATCGACACTCACTGACACTCACCCTCACTCACTCATCCTCACTAACTGACACAGACAGACACTCACTCACTGACACTCACTCACTGACACAGACACACACATTTACACATTCTTGCACACACTCACATCATTGTATTTATCCCTCACTGACACTCATTCACTGACACTCACCCTCCCTCACTCACCCTCCCTCACTCACCCTCCCTCACTCACCCTCCCTCACTCACCCTCCCTCACTCACCCTCCCTCACTCACCCTCCCTCTCCCCTCCTCACTCCCTCCCTCACCCCCCTCCCTCCCTCACCCTCCCTCCCTCCCTCCCTCACCCCCTCCCCCTCACCCTCCCTGACTCACTCCCACCCTCACCCACACCTCACTCCACACTCACCCTGACACAGACACTCACTCCCTGACACAGACTCCTGACACTCACTCCCTGACACAGACACTCACACACAGACAGACACTCACTCCCTGACACAGACAGACACTCACTCCCTGACACAGACAGACACTCACTCCCTGACACAGACAGACACTCACTCCCTGACACAGACAGACACTCACTCCCTGACACAGACAGACACTCACTCCCTGACACAGACAGACACTCACTCCCTGACACAGACAGACACTCACTCCCTGACACAGACAGACACACATTTACACATTCTTGCACACACACACACATCATTGTATTTTTCCCTGGGGTCCAGTGGGGATCTGGAGATCTCCTTCCTGCTCACTGCTCACTCACACGCGCAATTTAGTGATGCAGGGTGCCGGAATATTATGTCATTCCGACACCCGACATCACTACAGATGGCGCGCGTGGAGGAGCAGGAAGGCTGAGCTCTTCCAGCGACCTTTCCTCCTGGCCGGGTAAATTTTGTAGAGAAAGCAGATGCCTACTCTGCTTTAACACTAAGCATGGACTTGCGGCTCGCAAAGATTTCCATTGTAGGCCGTAAGTTTGACATGCTTGATGTACAGAATATATCCGTGTGCACAGGGTTTCGTACTGAGAAGCTGTACATACAGGGTCCTTGCACAGTGACAACATCAAGACACTGAAGTGTTTGTAGTGCTTGGAGTAAAGAAACACTCCACACACCTAAAGCCCTTCAGCTTGCTGAAGTGCTTTATGTTTGAAACGTGTGTACTCTTGGATAGAAATTAACCTTGTTACACCTGCTGGCTGTCTCTCACACAACTGGCCCTCTTACTAGTTGGTTAGCTCAGTGGAACTAAAGTCAAGAGGCAGCAATTGCCTAGATCACCTGCTTTGCAAAGACTTATCATTGAGTTGCACTGGGAAGTCTGTGGTTGGACAGCCACAGAAAGTCTGGGCTTAGGAAGAATAGGAGGGCTTGCAAAGGAAGCAGACAAGAGAAATGCAGCCGTTTCAAGCTATTTTTGGATATACCGCTATTGAAAAAATGCATAATTAAATGCTCATTTAGAGTATGTCTACTAAACAGTGATTTTGAATTTATTTTATATTTGGGCAATGGAGCATCCCTTTAAACATTTTGGTCTGATGCCCAAGAGGGTTTGTCTTTAGTGAAGTCCTAAATTTTACACACACCAACTATTTTCCAATTCTGTTTTTTTCCAGTCTGCAGATAAGCAGAGAGCCCTTGAAGAAACCAAAGCCTACACAACACAGTCCTTAGCCAGTGTGGCATACTTGATCAACACTTTAGCCAACAATGTCCTTCAAATGCTGGATATTCAGGCTTCACAGCTACGCAGAATGGAGTCCTCGATCAATCATATATCACAGGTGAGGAGGGTTGAGCATCTTCGCTCAGTTTTACTTTAAGAAAAAAAAGCATGGTGCAAAGAGTTTGCTCAGTCCATTGACTAAATTTATAAATTAACTGCAAATAATAAAACTATACCCTCCTTCCCGTTGTCCCTGCGTGCCTTTTATCATAGCTGTCTTTAACGCAGGGCAAAAGGGGCAGCTACCCTGGGCTCAGTTATTCCTGGGGGGCTCCTTGAGCCTGCAAATGCCACCAGACAACGTTGTGGCCCGCGCGGATCTATTGGTGCGGGGCTACTCGGCATGCGCTAAAGGTGCCAATTGGATGGCCTATGCTCTTAGGGCCACCCAATGGCAATGTGTATTCAGGGACCGGTAAGCGCTGCGGCCCTTTAACAGTGTGATCAGGCCCCTGTTTGTCTATTTGTGTATTTATCTATTTATATGTGTGTCTGTGTATTTAACTGTGTGTCTGTGTATTCATCTGATTGTTTGTATGTGTATCTGTTTATCTGCATGTGTGTCAGGGTGTGCCTCTGTGTGTCAGTGTTTGATGCTGTATGAGCTTCATTCGGTGTATCTGCATGTCTGTCCATGTATGTATCTGTACATGTGTTGTATGTGTCTGTGTAATTTGTCAGTGAGTATATCTGTATGTGTGCCAGTGAGTGTATCTGTGTATTTGCATGTGTGCCAGTGTATTCACGCCCCCACACAAAGACGGTCACCCCGTTCACACTGCTACACTCACATTAACTCCCCAAATCCGGTCATACTCATGCCACACTCTCACCTCCGATAGCTCTGCCACACTCACCCTATCACATTAATTCCCATAATCCTGTCTCACTCCCCGTCGCTCTATCACACTCACCCGATCACATTAACCCCTCCAATTTTGTCATACTCTCCCTCCCCAACTATGCCACACTCACCATGTCATGCTCACCTCCCCTCACTCTTACACTTTCTCCTCTAACAATGCTACACAGTGTCAGATTAACCCCCATAATCGTATCACACTTGCCTCCTCCAAGCCTGTCACACTGTCATTTACCCCTCTGGCCCTGTCACAATCACCTTGCTACAATTACCTCTTTACCCACCCTGTCACAGTCACCCACTGAAGACAGCCATCAAACACACACACACACAGTCATGAAACATAATGGGAGGGCAGAGTCCAGGGGGCCCAAGCAAATGCTTGCCGATGGTTTAATGAATATTAAAGGCGGCCCTGTGATTTATTATTTGGAGACAAAACATCTACTGTTCAACTGTAGATTTCTTGTTCTACTATTCACAAAAGTCATGTTTCTTTAGTACTGGTATATGCCTGTGACGTCGTGCCTCACACTGTTTCTTCAACTCCTTCTCCCATTTTTCTCCACAATAGTAATTATCAGACCTTATCTTTACATTATATGAAAAAACAATGGGTTCATTGCACTCAACCTACCATGTTTAAATGGTGTGCTGCTGGGGGGGGCAAATACATTCAGTAAAAAATGAGAAATTGGTGCACTCTCTATCTACTTTGGTGCTGCCAGATTTTGTAAGTTTTATTAAACTATGGGGATTTAGTTACATTATACGATCATACATTGCATAAGCCTGCCACAATGTCAATGTACCCTATATTTGGCAGGCCCTACTTTAACTGCCTAATGTCTGCTAAATGAGCTACTCACTTGGCAAAATCCTCTTGAGTTCTCTGCAGTACAAGGCCAAATAGGATCCTGGGATGAGGCACCTGTGACAGGGAGGGGTGCAGAACCAGGGAGCTGGCTAGACTCCTATATATATTATATGAAAAAACAAGGGGTTTATTGCACTCAACCTAACATGCTTAAATGGGGTGCTTCTGGAGGGGGGGCAAATACATACAGTGAAAAATGAGAAACCAGCGCACTCCCTATCTACTAAACAGCTACTTTGGTGCCGCCAGAAGTTTTATTAAAAACACCTAATCTAAGCAAAAAACTATGGGGATTTAGTTACATTATATGATCATACATTGCATAAGCCTGCCACAACATCAATGTATCTTTACATTGACTATATGCAGGAACTGATAATTGTACAAGTTTATCATCTTACTGAACTTGCACTTGTTTATATACTGACTTGCTTTATATCTCTAACTAGGAAGAAAACAAAATGTATTTGCTTTTAAAATAAAATAATATATATTGCTAGAGTAAGCCCTGATAAAAATAAAGCAATGAAAAAAACGTGGCTTTTAAAAATTCTGTGCGTGTGGAGCTGAAATGATTTTACACATCTTTTGAACTGCATGTTAACCTGCATTAGACCATTCGTTTGTTAGCAACTGCAGTTTTCAAAACCTTTCAATAAATCAATATTTTCTTCCTTGAAAAATCATGGATATTTCTAAGCATTTAAAATGTATACTTTGAGTGCAGTATAGATAAAATCTTATTTTTTCCCTCCTCCTTTTGTTTTATGAATGCCCACTGTTTATCTTGCAAATGTTGTGATTTGTAGACTGTGGACATCCACAAAGAAAAAGTTGCTAGAAGAGAAATTGGAATTTTGACAACTAACAAGAACACATCCAGAACACACAAAATAATTGCGCCAGCAAATTTAGAACGTCCAGTGCGTTACATTCGGAAACCGATTGACTATACAATTCTTGATGACACTGGGCATGGAGTGAAGGTAAGTGGTAGTCCAGAATGTGATTATTTGTATTTTCATTTTTTTTTTTTTTTTTGTGATGAACATATTACATTTGTTACATAACTGTTTTCCAGCTAGTTAGTGGTAGATGCTTAAA
Organism: Pelobates cultripes; assembly: GCA_933207985.1. Taxonomy (NCBI): domain Eukaryota; kingdom Metazoa; phylum Chordata; class Amphibia; order Anura; family Pelobatidae; genus Pelobates; species Pelobates cultripes. The sequence goes on along the minus strand of OW240918.1, from coordinate 47,081,058 downwards.
GCGGTACTGCTGTATTCATAATGGTAGAGGTTTTTATGGAAAAAAAAAATTATAAACTCTTTTGGAACTTTGGTGCAGTTAAAAAAAAGGCTAGTTTGTGAGATTTTTGCAAGATGTTACATAGGAGTTTGTGCTGGCTGTACTCATTAGCTGTCCATTACGACAAAATGCAACCGATGCCCATACAAGAACATTTCTGGAAGATCCCTTGATCTAATTAGTACAATTTTTTTTTTTATGTGGAAGAATGCTAATGATGCAGCAATTGGCGGAAGAGCTACATCACCATTCCCAACCCTTACTGAAATATTTTCAAATCCAAATAGAACTATTGTGATCTTCAGACTTCAAAACTCTTTGGAACCCCTAGCAGCTGTTTAGGTCACTATAATAGGTTCATTGTAGGTTGGTTTGCAGATCTGAAATTGAGACTTTGGTTCGCTATAAAAACATCAAGATTTGGCTAGAGTTCCTAGGTAGATGCCTGAGTGTGTATAAGTGCTCCCTCAGAACATCATGGTGTGACAATGTTATCTGCTCTGGGATGTGCATTGAAGGGAAGTACAGAATAGTTTTTACTTACCTCAGCCGCACTGCTTAACCCCATTAAATGATTCAGTAATGTTTTATGTGGTAGGTAATTGAGAAACTGTGACTTCTGTTTTATCTCTCTACATGGCCTTTATGAATGTATTTATTATAGGGACACTGTTTTAATTAAAGATTTACATGATGATCAGTCTTCCTTTGCTGAGCATTATTACTTACTTGCATGGGAATTAGTATTTCTCAATCTTAGGGAGGGGGCATTGGCAAAGTTAACAGTCACAAGTAACCGTTAACTTATGGAAACTTTGAAATGTTTGAGGTTTCAGAGACATAGTTTATCAATGCGGAGAAATCTTATGTGTTTCATCAGGTGTAACATATCATCTTGAATCTCTCTACCAATTCAAATTTAATTCAATTAACTACTGATAAATTTTCCCAGTGCAGTTTTGATTGAAGTCCATCAGTTTGTGCTTTGGACCATGATTTAGCTTTGTACATGATATGCTTACAGCAAAATGTCTTATTGTTCTCTTATAATTTCTTGACAGTAACTAATCTTTTAATATACGTTCTCTAACCTTTTTCTTTTATTTCATTTATGCATTAAGTGGTTGCTTAGATTCAAGGTAAGACTTCCAAGGGCTATGTTTTCTTCTATTTCTGTTACACAAGGCATGTCACGGATAGATATATATGCAAAAATGGGTCACTGTCCCCACTCTGTCTCTTCGTAAAGGATAATGCACTTTCAACAGCTAGTCATACGGCAATGTTTTTCTCTAATTATATAGTCTTTCTTTAACAGGATGTGATAATCACAAGGTATGGTTTAATCTAACCATGTGTAATCACACACACACATTATATATATATATATATATATATACCGTGTATATGTAAAAAAACAGATAAAATTATTTTTTTATTGGACTAACAGAATTTTGTAATGACAAGTGTTCGGGACAGCCTCCCTCCCCCAATCTCTCTGTCCTGATGAAAGCTCCGTGTTGAAGCTGAAACGCTGATATTTTATATGGAATAAATAAAAGCTAAATTTTACTACTTCAAAGTCCCAGGAGTGCGATTGTGAAGGTGAAATATTTTTGTAATTCCTGTTCACCGAAAGCTGGTAAAAATTATTTAATGCGCACTTACCCTGAGAACTTAATGCTTTTCTTGCCTCACATTTGAAAGTATCTGCTGTATCCAAACCTCTTAAATTGCAGAATTTGCAAAAACCCCTGGTGATGACATCACTGTTAAGGGATCCAGGGGGTGGGGGGCAAAGGTTGGGGGTAAAGGTCTATGGTGGATCCAACGAAACTGCAGAATCCTCCATAGATAAAGCCAATACCCTGCAGTCGTTACTCGTGATGGTTGGAGTGGATTTACACTTCTATACAGTGGTAGCTCCGCCCAGTGTCTAGAAGTGTCAGGTGTAGAAAATATACAGAGATAAAGTAGTCCATACTATACGTGTGTGTCTCTTGACTGGGTTAAAATTTCTGTGAAATTCCAACACCGTCAATATGACTATTTCATAAGGATTCTATCTATGAAATACCAATTTATTTTTAGAGGGGTGTCTCTTTAATGAGAAAGAAAGATTGATTTTAGTGTAATGAAAGGTAGATTTCCCTATTGTATATTATACAACAAAAAGTATGCACAACGTGGAAGTGAATGTAATGCACTAGCTCGAAAAACACCTGTAAAGTGGTATCCCCTACACCACTTAAAACATAGAATTATACATACATAAAACAAGTGGAGCTTTTAAACATCAGCAGGCTTTCTGTGAAAATAAAATACAAACAGAAAATAGTGCAATATGTCTGTAACACACTATATTGAAAATAGATTGGAAGATATGTCAAACTCACAAGCCTGGAGTCATACCCTCATATGACTCTGGTGGTATAAGCTTCTGGACCATTTGGGGGTTGTCCAGACCCTTCTTTGGCAGCGTGTTAAATGTTGATTGGTTCCTTTTGTGCCCTTCCAACTTGTTTCAAAATAGGGATAAATACCCAGTGTGTCAGGGTTCTTTAAAAAACAATTTATTCCAAAAAATTGTACAAACAAGATATATATAGTAAAAAAGAATACTTATCCCAGGTAGTACTGGGTAGACTTAATAGTCCCAAGTTCAAAGTGATAGTCCAAATCGCGTTTCGCCTTTTCATAAGGCTTCCTCAGTTGGCTGTTCTATTTTCCGTCTGTTCTAGTGGCTTTTTAAATGCCTCGTTTGCCGGTTTCACTAGTTCCGTCTTTTACTTCCGGGTTTCGTCACTTCCGGTTTGCGTCTTTTTGGAACGCACCGTGCGTTCCAACATCAGTTTCGTCATCGGACTTCCTTGTGTGTATAATTCAACAAGCTTTATTGGCATAAGGAAGTGTCCCATGCATGCGAAATGATTACATAGGGACCACTAAGCAGAAAAGTGTGCATGTCTGCATAAAGTTCGTGCCGTGTGGGCTCATACATATAATATAATAATAAAAGTGAATGGTAAAAGGTGATACTTAATATTATACAGTAAGTGAACAAGCTGGATAGACTAAAAGCTAAATACATAAAAAAAAGGGGAGGTAAAAACATAATGGATACTAAAATCCACATAAAAGAAGAGTATACTAAAAATGCATATTAATTCATAAAGTGGCATAATTCAAAATCTTTGTTTAATCCATACGGTATCATGGTATTAAAATTAAAAATAAATTTCATTTCTTCCTTCCCTATCTTCCTAATATAGTCCCCTCCTCTCCAATCTTTTGCTACTTGTTTAATTGCACTAAAAAACATTCCTCCAGGGTTTTTTTGGTGTGCAAGTCTGAAGTGATTGGAGACACTGTGTGACTCCACTCCATTTTTGATGTTTCTTATATGTTCCGCCACTCTAATGTTAAGGCTTCGAATTGTGCGACCTATGTAAAGGAGGTTGCAGGGACATTTTAGAACGTAAATTACTCCTTTGGAGTGGCAGGTAAGGTGATCTTTTATGCAGACATGCACACTTTTCTGCTTAGTGGTCCCTATGTAATCATTTCGCATGCATGGGACACTTCCTTATGCCAATAAAGCTTGTTGAATTATACACACAAGGAAGTCCGATGACGAAACTGATGTTGGAACGCACGGTGCGTTCCAAAAAGACGCAAACCGGAAGTGACGAAACCCGGAAGTAAAAGACGGAATTAGTGAAACCGGCAAACGAGGCATTTAAAAAGCCACTAGAACAGACGGAAAATAGAACAGCCAACTGAGGAAGCCTTATGAAAAGGCGAAACGCGTTTTGGACTATCACTTTGAACTTGGGACTATTAAGTCTACCCAGTACTACCTGGGATAAGTATTCTTTTTTACTATATATATCTTGTTTGTACAATTTTTTGGAATAAATAGTTTTTTAAAGAACCCTGACACACTGGGTATTTATCCCTATTTTGAAACAAGTTGGAAGGGCACAAAAGGAACCAATCAACATTTAACACGCTGCCAAAGAAGGGTCTGGACAACCCCCAAATGGTCCAGAAGCTTATACCACCAGAGTCATATGAGGGTATGACTCCAGGCTTGTGAGTTTGACATATCTTCCAATCTATTTTCGATATAGTGTGTTACAGACATATTGCACTATTTTCTGTTTGTATTTTATTTTCACAGAAAGCCTGCTGATGTTTAAAAGCTCCACTTGTTTTATGTATGTATAATCCTATTGTATATTAACCTACAGGCAGCGAGAGGTATTTATAGGAAGTGAATAAACAAGATAGTGTATGTATGTTTAAAAATGATTTAGCAGCAGCAGTCACTGTTAATATTAAATAAACAAGATATACTCTCTCTCTGGAGCCGTAATGAGTAGCCTTATACTAATTAGCATTTGGCCAGTATCTATTAAAGTTCATGAGGGTTAATCATGCTCTATAAAATGTATATTACTATTGCACTCCTTCATAGATAACACAACCGTTGGTCTTTTTAAATTTGAGTTACTATTTGTTTCATTTGATGTGCAAAAGAAAGAATTTGACATTATTTTTTGGAGGGGGGTAGTGTATTTTCCAAATTGGTTCAGTATGCTGTATATAGATATGCCATACGGCAGCTATAAAGAATAACTGCAAAAGGTAATTTTGTGTCTTTGGAGGTAAGAAACCCAAGTTGGCTAGGAATAGGTTTGCTTGCTAAAAGCTGCCATCCGTTCACCATATAACCACAGACTCATTATAAAGTGCAGATTGTAGGTTTTTGCCTGTCTGTCTAGACCTAATATGGTTGGGTATATTAAAATAGAATGCATGGGAATTAGAAGAATCTGTAATTAAAGTAAAAACTGCAATGTGTACTACTATGAGCGTGCATGTCTACCCAAGGGCTGAGTTATAAAGCTAATTGGAAAGAAATTGCTGTTTTCGGTCATCATATAGCCAGTGGTTTTTTTTAAAATCTTTTTAAACTGAATAGATCACTGAGCCTTGCATCTGAGGGACTGAGTTGCTAGCGCCTTACAATTTGTTCATTAATAATCTCAGGTGGAGGGACGGGAGAGGGATGTATTTGATGTGTTAAAACATGTGCTAAGTTTTCATTAATTGCTGGGTGTTCATATTTTAATCCCTTCCTCTCCCCAGTACTAGTTAGGAATGTAACTCCTATAGTTACGGAGGCGCTGAGATATATCGGGGGTGTACAAATGTGCAGTAGAAATTGAACAACTCCTTAAATAGCACTTGGTAGAACCAACAGCCAAGGTAAAGCAATTTCAAAAAAACAATTGTCCCTAGTGGCATCTTCTACCATAACCGTAAGCTTTAACTATGCAGACGCAACGTTGGGAACTGTAAATTAGCGCTTTTCAGTGCAGCACCCAAGAGTGTACCGAAATCAAACACGTACAAGTACACAAATCCTTTTAAAATTAATTTGTTTGCTTTAAAATTCTAAATAGAACTTGAGGGAGATTGCCTTGAATCCCCTGGAAAAGCAAAAGAAGATTAAAGAAGAGATGATTGCAAATGGCCCTTCCATTAAAAGGCAGTCAAATGTGTGTTCCACATACCTATAATTAATTGGGGGAAACCAAATGCCCCCATCCCTTGTATCCTTCCCTGGTACATTGGGCAGAATCTGAAAACGTATAGGTTTCAATGAGTAGCCCCTCCTTCCCTTGAAATTCTGGTGCGATTGAGTTAAAATAGTTTTCAAAGGATGCCCTGTAGGTAAGCAATAAATCCATCAGAAGTGCTCTCATTCCTTGCTGATTTCTATGAACTTGGTTCCTGGCTTCATTTATCGTTTTCACAATAAATGCACATCTCTGTTTATTGAAATCTATTTCATTTTGTAATTATCATGTACATTCCTTCTCATTTTACATTATTTATCATGACCTGCCAAATATAAATCAACTTGGTATTCTGGTCTTGCTATTATTATTTTTTTAATCAAACATTTAAATTTCAAAACATTGATTGTTACGCTCTTAGTATGAAAATGACTTTGGGTTTACCAGGTTCTGTGCCAGTTGTACAATTCTGTCAACATAAACTGTTTCAAATAAATGTGAACGTGGAGTTTTTATGCTGATGAAATATAACCAAAATTAATTGTGTTATGGGTTGAATAGCTTACATTGATGGTCCGTTATCTGAAGATGTACAGAATCTCTGAAATGTTACTTGTTTTTTTTATATGCATGATTGTCTGCCTTTTCTTTTCCAGTAATAGCCTGTGACATTGAGCTGTTTTTGAAGGTTTATTTGCTAATCAGTGAATTGTAGTCACAGTTGAGCTATAATTTTGACATTCTGCGTTCGATTCACTGCAGTTTACTTTTTAGTGAATAGGCCCCTTAGTGTTCAAAAAAAATTAAAAAATATTTTGACATTTCCAAGTAGACTTTTGCTCCATGTTACCATTTCCCTCAATCCAGGTCAGTACACAGAACATGAAGATGGGGGGCCTGCCACGTACCACACCACCTACACAGAAACCACCAAGCCCACCAATGACTGGCAAAGGAACACTTGGGTGAGTTTTACAGTGCAAAAGAAACGTGAGATCTTTAACACCACAATCTGAACACCTATCAAATAGTCTGAATGCGTGCGCGTAAGGCTAATGCCAGAGACATACTATGTGGTTTTTCTTTAACTACACCAGTGGTTTTCAACCTGTTGGCTGATTTAAAAAAAAAAAAAAAATGTTTTGCTTTGAAGTATTTTTCTCTCCTTAAATAGATCTTGTGAAACAATATGGAAAAAATAACACTTTAATTGAAACTGCCATCTCTTTTAAGCAGTATGCTACTGATTCTCAGGCTAAATTTTTTTTATCTTTTAAATAGATTTCGAAAAAGGTTTGAAAGCCACTGTCTTTTATGTTTATAGAATTATCTGTGTACTAAGACATGTTTCACTTGCATGACTGTTTTTATTTTAGCCATTCACTGTTCTGTGTGTAAAAGCTGAGATGAAAGTATCTGCTTGTCTCTTTTTCTTTAAATGAATCAACAGTTTGCTATTATCTTACCCAAGAACGGATTGAGCATTGCAGAACAGTCACTTTGTTTCTCCATAAAGCCCCCAAGTGTCCATCTCCATTCTGTGTCCTCGTAAAGAATGCCATTAATGTTCTTAAAACAATATTTATCATTGCTTAATAACTATAAGTGATGTAGCTTTTAGTTTATTTGTAACAAAAGCAGCTTATCGTCTATGGAAATGTGTTTTACCAACAAGTAATCAAAAGCCAGTGAATAGTAAATACATTCATGTTTCGTAGCAGAACGACAATTGGACATTGGTAAAGCGTGAGGAATTAAACCTGAAAGCCTAAGACATTATAGAAAAAAAAAATCCCTCATCTCCTTCTTAGCTGCCATAAAGTACTGATGAACTGTGCATCGTATTTCATAAAAGTATTATTATTCTAACGTTAAGAAAAGTTCTGTTAGAGATGGCTAATGTTTGACATGGTAGCTGTTGTATGACGGCTCTCAAGGTGGCTTAGTCATACTTGCATAGTAAAAGTGTTAATATGAGCTGTCCATCACTCGTATGTTATTTAGAATGTACATCTCTTCAGATATTTGCAGATACTTTCTTCTCATTGCTTTTTGTTTCTAAACATCCAAACATAACGGTTGCCTGAGTTCTCAACCTATGCTCTGAGAGCTGTTTAGCAGTGAAGGGGTTGAAATATTTCAAACAGTAAATGGTTCCTGTAATGTCTTTTTTTTCCATTGGGGTTTCCAGCATACTAAAACAGATGCTAAAATAATGCAAATTAAATCCAGCACTAAAGGAAAACACTGGGTTTTACGTCTTCAGGAAGATTTTGACCTAAAGTCCCAGGTTTTGGGCTTTCACTTGGAAGTTCATTTTTCTTTTATTTTCTTTTGTTTTTTTTCCTTTTATTTTTCTTCTTGAAGGCGACACTCACCCTATCGCACACTGGAGCCTGTGCGCCCCCCTGTGGTACCCAATGACTATGTACCCAGCCCCACACGTAACACGGCTCCCTCACAGCAACAGAGCCCTGTTAGAACAGCTTCAGTCAACCAGAGGAACCGCACATACAGGTATATCTTTTGGCATATATGCCAAACTGTGATTTACATAATCCTGTAATAGAGACAAAATAAGACATTTTAAAACTGGCAGGAGTGCATTATCAAAACCATTGACATTTTAATTCAAAGTGCAATTAAACAATCTACATATAATGCAAGATTATCAGTTTGACCAAAAAAACCTCTCCCCTATGAAATATGTATTCAAAATTTAAAAAAAGTTTAAATAGAATATGTTCCTTTGTAACATATACTAAGCAACTAGAATTAATCTATTATTGTAGTTAGACAACATGCGCAAAGGTTCAATTGGGTTATTACCAAGTTAATTTAATTGCTTAGCCACATTTTGGCCTAGCCACCGGTTGCCTTGCTTTTTTCGAATTTATTTTTTTAATAAAATGGGCTTAACTGGTATAAGCATTTTTTTGTTCAAAAACTCCTTCACTACTACAGAGCATCAGGAATTAAAGGCCACTGCCTGTGCTTATGTGGCGTTTATTGTGGCTTTATTTTAAGTTTCTTTTGTATGAAATCTCTTCAAGATTTTTACCTTTGTCGAAAAGAAAAACCTAAGTGCTTTAGTCTGACTTGTTTTTGAACTGGTCTTTGTCTATGATTATTGAGCATGTAGTTTTGGTATGTTGTGTATACTGTTGAGTTCCTTGTTCGTTTTGTTTGTTTGCTGTTTGACAGGCAGTCAGCATGTTGATCAAAAGTGAAACAAGTTCCTATTATTGATCTACAGTATTAGCATAAAAGAGGTTGTCAAGATATGCGTAAATATATTTCAGTTTTGTTTTGCTTTCTTCAAACTCTTTATGTTGATGCATATCGCACTGCCAGGTGCTATATTGGAATGCAGTTGTGATTTCAATAGTACATTGATCTAATAAAGTTGGCACACATTTATTTTCCTTGCATTGTGATGGCATTTTGTAGTACATAATCTCAGACCAGAATGAGATATTAGTACAAATTTGTGGCAGGATGCATTGTGTCACTGTTTAAGGTACAAATTACATAGTTCCATTGATCACCAAAACTCTGTTTGCACTAGTGTATGATTGTGGGGACAAGAGAGAAAAATTAAGGGATCAAAGTGACCGCCGTACTAGTTACCCTTATTTGGATAGTCCCATCATATCCCGCAGCGCTGTAAAATTGTTAAAACAAGACAAACGATTCTAACAAAACATGTTTAATGTAAGGTAACAGTGGGTGAAGATGGCCTTGCCCAAACAAGCTTACCATCTAGAAGACTTCAAATTAAACCTTTCCAATTTGCTTTTGGGTTCTCTTTAATCTTTACTAGTGCTCAAAATTATGATTTAAAAAGCAATATTCCTCTCGTTCAGTTACTTATTCCATGCATGAGAAGTAGTCAGTAGGTTATTGTTCTGCAATCTCCTATAGAAATCTGCATTCAGAAATGTTCTCCCCATAATCTGCAAGGGTTTATGATGCCCTAATAATATGGCCAGAGGTGGAGTTACACCTACGGCAGCAGATGGGTTAACTCTGTATATGCAACAAAATGCTACACATGCAGATTCCGGGCACCTTGACCACTTCAAAACACTGAATTGGACAGGGTGCTTTATTTAATAAGTGTTTATTTTTGCACTCAGAGATAAAAATGAATAGAAGCCAAAGGAAAGTCGTCATAGGTCCTCTAGATGAAAATATTGGTGGGCTCAGTGCTGCGTCTACAGCAATTTAAGGCACATATTTCTCTAAAAAGGTCTTTCTAACATGGAGAAATCAAAAAAACTGTCTGCCCGTAGCTTTTATTCATAAAGGTCACTTATTTACTGTCTAGATCAGTGGTTTCCAAACCAGTCCTCAAGGCACGCCTATCAGTCCAGGATTTAGGGATTACCCATTTGTGTCTAAGGTGTTTTTAGAAGAAGACAAAAAAACACCTTGACACAATTGGGTAATCCTTAAATCCTGTACTGGTTTGGAGTGGTCTAGATATTCTGCTCTCCCCGTACCTGTTGCTTAAAAAGGAAACAAAAATTACACGAATCAGCAAATAATCATAACCTGCCTGTGTTGTTAACACGTACAGCTGAGAAAATTAATTTCTCAATGATGTCATATAAAAGGATTACCTATAGGAAGTGACATTCTGTACAATGAGCAATAGAAGCACTTCAAATGCAGGTACATGAAAATGTCCTACATTATTCAGAAACTACTAAAGAAAAATCAGTCAAAAAGGAAAGGAGAGTGTATACTTTGCAAAGACCCCTGAAAGTGACATGTCCGGTGAGGGTCTGGTGGCCACAGGATGCAGGAAAAGGTAATTGTACCTGCTTGAAGCTTGAAGCTGCTGCCATCTTTGTTCTGCGCATCCTCTTCCACTCATGGAACTTAATCTGCCAGGTGTCAGTGCTGTACTTAACGTGCATGCGTGAGAGTGCAACACTGAGATTTAGGGAGGAGATTGCTGGAGTTTCCACTGATTGATTTCTATGGCTGCAGGTGTCGGATAAAGGTTGGTGGTGAAGCTACGTCTTTTGTCAACCTCAGATTTACCATGAGACAAAGCAGGGCCCTACTTTGTGGTTTGGATTGCATTGGATGCTGGAAGGATCAATATTTCTTAAAGATTATATCTTTGTGAAATATTGAAAAGTGACAGCGCAGCTTTAAGCTTTGTAGCTGTGTGTATGCTGCCTATTAATACCATAAAGAAAATGGAACCCCAGTTGGAAATGGGATTATTTGTGTTCTGTAAATTTAAGTAGCACCAATTCACAAAAAATGGCTATTTTGCTATCATGCATCCAATATCAAGGCATATTAACCAAATTGAAGTATTTTAATATTTGAGGATATTTTAAACACTCTCTGTGTTTTATTTAATGAGATTGCAAACTTACATCCTTAAATATTCAACCACAGAGAAGCAGCCCCTTTCTAAAAACGGTAATTTGCCTATAATCATTCTTCTACCCCAGAGAAAAAGGGCTCCTCCAACCTCTTTTGAATCTTAATGTTTTGTAATTTTATAATTCCCTATTTGGCATTAGTGACTTGTCCACCCCCCCCCTTTACTAATTTAAGAACTTAAAATAATAAACTTACCAATAACTAGTTATTGGCAGAGGTTCTTCCATGCCCCATCCCGACATCATGCCTCATTACGCCTCTCTCCATTGTGCAGTCAAATGCTTCTCCTAGAGATCGCCAGGCTCAGAGTGCATGCGCGCATAGGAGCTCATTACATCAGTTACCAGTGCTCTGACAACAGATGGAAATTCTGTACGTATTTAACATTAGAACTCCCAAAGTTACGTGTGCCAGGGGTGTAACTTGCCCCTGGCACAAATGTGTAAATATCTCTATATGTGCAGTGTTTCACGCAGAAATGCTGCACACACATATTGTTACCACCATGACCACTTCTAAATGCAGAAGAAGTCATGATGGTTGGAGTCACCCTTTAAACTTTTGGTTTTTGTTTAATCAAATATGAAGTGGAAGCCAGTTTGTGGCATAAATAGCTTGAAAGAACTTCATTCAATGTTATCCTTTAAACCTCTGTTATTCCATGTAAATTCTAGAGTTATTCACTAAGGTGAATGCAAAAGGAATTTCACAATTCAATTTGAAAATAGTTGAACTGGGAACATCCTCTAATTTAGTTAGGCTTTGTTTGGCTGCTCTGGCCTTCGATTTGAAATTTACTTTGTATTCTTACTTTAGTGAAGAGCCCCGTTAGTTGACGTTTTAATCACTTAATCAAGATTTAGATTTTATTTGCATGTGATAAGATCCCAGATATTAACAGGGTTATTCATCACAGTAAGAATTATTGGCCATTATATAGCCATGTCAGCTATTTTGACCTTAAATTAAAAATTCACTTTGAATTCCCAGCAACGCTCAGTTCAGTGAATAACCCTGGAAATCTGCATGACACAATTTGCATTAGCTTTGCTTCGTACATAGAGTATATTGAGTTGCAAATGGCAGTTCTCAGGGCTCTCTCTAAGATGCTCATAGTTTTCATTTGTTATCCAATAGAAGCCTGCTTGATCATTGTTCCTCAAATGATCTTCAGCTGGTTTTCCTGCCCAGTAGTATTAGTAGTATTTTTTGGCATTAGAACCCAGATTCTACTGCAAGCTAAAAGTGACCTTAGCAGGTCATATTCAAACTGATGAATGAGTGAAGCTTCAGAACCGCAATTTGGAGAAAGTATTCTTGAGTTATAAAGTTGTTTAGGTAATCTAGTTAAAGGGACACTGTAGTCACTATAACCACTTTGTCTCTTTGAATTGGTTATAGTGCCTGGAGTGCCCTGGCACTGTCCCTCCATTCAGTGTTGCACCATGTTTGTGCAGTATGCCACAAAATAAGAGTCCCTGGCCACCCACAGTCCGGCCCCTTCTGTATGTGTAGCTAAGGCAGAGATTACACACTTCCTTGTTGTCATACCCATTCATACCGTCAGTTGGAACTCTGACAGGTTAAAAGCAGTCAGCTGACACTCTCGGCCAATCACTGCTGCCCATTGCTGCTCAGGGTAATACTTCCTTATTAGCCAAAGCAGTACAGATGGGATGGACTGCCGTGGTCTCTTGTTTAGCATTAAAACAATACAACATTAAAAACTGTTTAATGATGAAAGAAATGATGGCACCAGGGGACTCCATACACTATAACTAGCTTAATGAGATGAAGCAGATACAGTGCCTACGGTGTCCCTTTAAAGGGACACTGTAGGCACCCAGACCACTTGAGCTAATTGAAGTAGTCTGGGTGCTGTGACCCTTTTGCACGGAGTGCTGTAATGTAAAACAGTGCAGTTCCAGAGAACTGCAATGTTTACATTGCAGCTCTAAGTCTGCCCTCTGTGGCTGTCTACCAGACAGCCACTGGTAGCGCTTCCGGAATCGAAATGGACTTTTGGTCTGTTATCTGACACTGGACGTCCTCATGGACTTTCAGCGTCAGATTTTCCCCATAGGAAAGCATAGAATAATGCTTTCCTATGGGGAGGTCTAATGTGTGCACAGCCATTGGCGCGCATGCGCATTAGGTCTCCCCCGTTGGCTGATGTCGGAGTGGGAGGAGCGTGGGCGGAGACTGACCCAGCGCTGAGGGACATTGGTGCTGGATTTAGGTAAGTGGCTAAAGGGGTTTTAACCCCCTCAGCCCTGCGGGAGGGGGGTTGGGCGCAAGGAAGGGGGGACCTATTAACCCTATAGTGCCAGGAAAACTACTTTGTTTTCCTGACACTATAGGATCCCTTTAAATGTGTGCCTTGTAAATTTATATAATTCTCCCAAGTTCTCATGAGCTCATGTATGACATATACTTTCACTTTTTCAGAAAGTAATCACAGAAAATATGAAGAATGTCATACCCCTTTTGTAAGATAGGAGCTCCTGAAGAACAAAGTAAAATTTGTGTTTTCCAGTATTATTAGATGTTTGCAGTGGAGCAAACGAAATTTGTATTGAAGACACTCAACAAGTGCCAGTCTTTAATAGAGGTAGACTGATCACATTTGTCAGTGTAGTGTTGTTGCTTGACCAGAAACCATCAAATCCACGGGTATTGTAGGGACTTGAGACATTCAAGAAGCTATTGCCACACCTCCAGAAAGAGTTACAGAGGGCTCAGAGTACTAGTTAACTGGTAAACTGTGACAGGATCTCGAAGACTTGCTCTAATTGCAGACTTGCTGTATTGCAATTAATAGGTTGTTTTTTTTAATGGTTGTGATATTATGAGCATTATAAACCCTATAATTAATTGGTTAAAAGACCCACCTACTGGAATACTCCACCTTCAAAATGGCTAATCACTGTACAATCTGTAAGCTCAGACCCAAATGTTATATAGCAATTTATAATGTACTTTATTTGTAGTATTTTGTTGCTGTGCTGATGACATTTGAATAAAGCCTTATAAACTCATACAAATTTGGAATTAACATTAAAGCTACAAATATGATCGCTATTTGAGTATCAATTAGCTAATAAATGCTATTACTAATGCATCAAGTAATTATTTTGGTGCCCTGTTAGTGTGAAGTTTATCTGATCTAGATTAAGATGGGTTGGTAGAGCTGTACTTAATCCGCTGGCTAATATCTTAGTTTAGAGTTTTTTACTACTTGGTTTTGGAAAAACCACTGCAGTTCAGCAAGTTTTCAAGATGTCATTGTGCAATCTTTTTTTTTTTTTTTGGGGAGGGGAACATATTTAATATTTCCTTAGTTTTTACCTTATAAAACATGTCACAAAGACTGAGAAAGGCAGAAATTCCAGAGAGGAGTCAGGTGTACATTGGGCAATGCATTATTTGTTCTGCATGAGTGAAATTCTGGATTTTTGAAAACATATAAATAGGTGCTGCATCCACATTTTCTCTTATCATTGATTAATGATAAAGACTGGAGTATGTAATATATGGTTCCTCTATAAAATTAAGTATGTTTCTTGCAAAAAATGGATTCAGTGTGTCCAGGGTTGAGATATATGTAAGGAAGGGTTACGTGCACAAGGTTTGGTTGTAGATTAAACACATATGGCCACAGTTTGTTCATAATGAGGAATGCCTATGAATTCATTGCTTTGAGGAAATATTTAGCAACTAAGGTTGCAATCATTGCTACTTCTACACCAAGGTAGAGTAACTGCTTTTAGAGCAGGCTTGTGCAGCATCGAATTTGCAAGAGTGATAAATAACAGCTATGTAGGATTAATAAACAAATTGGAAACATTTATCAGGTTATTTTGTGAGTTAGCTTTTTTTTTTTTTTGCCTGATGTGTTTCCTAAAAATGTTTTTAAAAAATTCCTTTTGCTCAATAGATTGGTTACATTACACTGTAAGAGGTGGCATGATATGCATTCGTCATGGATATTTCCCCCCCTCTATATATGTGTAAGAAACAAAGTTTGAAAACCCTGCTAGCATATCTGTCTTCTAAATCTTAAAAGGACACTATAGTTACCTGAATAACTACAGCCTATTGTCTTTGTTCTGGTGAGTATAATCATGCAGAAAATGCAGTGTTTACATTACAGCCTAGGGATACCTCCAGTGGCCACTTCTCAGATGGCTACTATAGGTGCTTCCTGGGGCAGTGCTGCAAACTGTGCAGCACTGACATTCAGTGTCTCCACCCTCTGCATGGAAACAGTGAACTTTCTTCATGGTTGAGCCAGCAGCAACAGACTGTAATATAGGGAAGACTTTACTATATTTAGGGGGTAAGGAGGAGCAGGGGGGCTAGATAGTGTTTTTTAACACTATAGGGTCAGGACTACATAGAAAGCATATTTGCTTAAATAGTAGCCCCACTCCCTTTTAGTAGACTAAAAGACGGTTTAGAGTCCAGTTTTGCCTTTAACCTGGTAAAGCATCTCGCAAGAAGCAATAGAAAAATGTATACCTTCATTCTTCTGTTTAAAAGTTGTGCAAAGCTTGGGGGGGTGGGGGAGGAGGGAACTGACGACTAACCTGCACGGACGCCATCTTCCACAGCTCCCGGTCCGCCGCCCGTAATCTTGCAAATATCTGCCGACAGAGGGGCCATCTGCCGAAACAAAGCACACACCCTGACCCACAGTAACTGGCGAACAGGTCAATGCCCTTCTTTCAAGCAGCCAAGCAACCTAGGCAGCGGCGCAAAACCGCAGCCTACCATGCGACACCAATCCTCAATCTAGAGGCACTTTTCAGCATACAAGGGGATAGCTGTGACCACCAGGCATACCAGCCAGCACCCAAGGTAGGGACATTGGGGAAATGCTGATCGGACTGGGGCTGGCCACACCAAAACAAACGGATCCCCCACCAAACATGGCCCCGCCCTAGAAACAGAGGGAAGGGGGACCCAAACATACTGAACCCTCAGGAGGGTCCAGCCATACCCCCTGTCTCACCAGAGGATTCAGCCCCCACCACCAAAGGGGACTTAAAGGTGCTCTTGGCAGACATCCAAAAACTTTTGGCCGCTGACTTTGCCCTGATTAAAAGGGACATGCAACAGATCACAGACAGTCACTAACACAGAATTGGACATAACACAAGTCCACCATACCATAACCACCTTGCAAGACTCGGTCCAGCAGCTGCAAACGGAACAACATGTCCTAGCAGCACAATTAATGTCCCTGGAAGACCAACAACGCCGAACACACATTAAGATCCGCGGCATACCTAACACCATCACCACTGAAGAATTGCCGCACTACATCTGGCGCCTCCTGTCAACAATACTGATGCACACTGGATGGAATATACCGTGTAACCAGCTCAGCCCGCATCTCACCTGACAGCCCCAGAGACGTTATCTTAAGATGTGCTACCACACACGACAAAATCCAAATAATGACTGCCATGAAAGGCAAAACGCCACTAGAATTTGAGAACACCAAACTATTGTTTTTCCAAGACCTAACCAGGGCCACACTACTCAGACGCAAATCTTTTGGGCCAGTGACGACTGTACTGCGCAAAGCCAACATACCATATATATGGGGTAACACCGACTCCTTACTTGTCCATCACGCAGAGACCACCCACGATCTCACCTCCCCGATGGGGGCCCTGGCATTCTTGTCCGCACTGGGACTTCACCTGGAACAACCGCACACTGCAGACGACGCCCAAACCACTACCTGGGGAACAACAGCCAGCACCTCAACCGACCAAGCGGCGAAGAACCAACAACCCCAGAGCACCTGAACATGCTACGGGACAGTGATGAACTAGCCTTGACACAACCACAAAACTACCCGGCCCATACCAGCCAGGTTGACAACCTAAACTCTCATACAACCATGTATATAGCCTTATGTTACACAAGTTGACAACCTAAACTCTCATACAACCATGCATATAGCCTTATGTTA
The DNA here is from genome assembly GCA_933207985.1 of Pelobates cultripes. Lineage (NCBI taxonomy): Eukaryota > Metazoa > Chordata > Amphibia > Anura > Pelobatidae > Pelobates > Pelobates cultripes. Next base: position 47,064,036 of record OW240918.1, on the reverse strand, counting down.
CACATTTTATTGTTTAGCTATCCTGTTAATGTCATTTTATGCATATATTACAGCTGCACCAAACTTACACGAGACGTATCCCACACAGGAACACAACCACGATCCCTGAACACAAAAAAAAACCCTAGACCCCCGAAGACTAATGGCGTCCTGAACACCCCCCCATCTCCCCCTCCAGGCCAGGGGCAACACTATGCATGCTAAACCGCTACTGGGACCAACACATATGCACACCTGACAAGCAGGCCGCACACTGCACCCAGGAGATATTCACAACCTGGCATCGCTCACACAGCAAGAAACAAACATGTGACCACACGAGAACAGGCTCCTCAGCAACACGGCATCCGCCTGCACCACAAAGGAGCGTACACCACACCACACGCTTGTAGCACCCCGGGAACGCAATACAAACCAATCACTAGCATACCACCACTCAGACAGACCTGGGCTTGCACCCAAACATGACCACAACACAAAGGTGCATTTCACTGTACAACTTGAAACAAACCACAAATGTTATATAAATATGTGTAACCGCTTTATACATGAAAATTGAAAACCCCGGAAATGCCTGAAATGCTCTTCCTGTACAATTGAGCACAGAAAATAACAAATAACGAATTAAAAAAAAAAAAAAAAAGTTGTGCAAAGCCATTGGGAACAGAGGGGAAGGAAAAGGCAGTGTAATGCATTTCATGCTTATGAGCACTTTATCAAAGCCTCAAAAACCGCAGGGGTTATGCACGAACTGCTTCAGCATGCACCTACAGCTGACAGCAAAAACCGTCAGGATGTTAGCCGTGCCTTATTCTTGCCAAAAATAGAATCTCATGTGAAATCGGCATGAAAGACTTGTGTTGAATTCATGTGAATTAGAGTATGCCTCTTAGCAGGATTAGAAGTAAAGCTGATACAATTGTTAGGTAGTTCAGGTGAATAGAAATGGCGGTTAACTGTGGTCGGTCAAATAACGTGAAGCAGACGGTTATTGGCTATGTGAAATAAATTTTTAGATGAATCAAATCTCCTCTGTGTAGAAAAGAAACAAATTTGATTAATGTGTAGTAGCTTTTTAACAAGCGTATTGGCCAAAATGTGTGGGTCATTTTACATATTAAAAAAAAGTAATAAAGCTTTTTATTTACTGTACATTTGCTTCTTGTAGTAGTAGTGGGAGTAGTGGTGGCAGCCATCCCAGTAGTCGAAGCAGCAGTCGTGAGAACAGTGGCAGTGGCAGTGTGGGTGTCCCAATTGCTGTCCCCACCCCATCTCCTCCAAGTGTCTTTCCAGGTAAGGACAAGAGAAAAACGCAATACAGCTTATGTCATGATAATACGATTGCCATGAAATGTAAAAATCAGAATAGTTTTATTACCAATCCATAAATATGCATTTGAAATAATTATCAGCATCTGCTTTTGCTTTTTCATCATTTCATGGAATATTTGTATAATTTTTCCATTTTCTGTATTTCATAATTCACTACTATAGTATGTGTATATATTTTTGCTTAATACTCTGTGTCTACCATGTAAAAATCTGTAACTCTGGTTGTGCAGTTGAGCATTGCTTTGTGCGTTGTGCAGTTATTTGATTGAATTATACATGCAGATACATTTGAGATTGTTTATTATGTTTGCATAGATGGAACTTTTTTTCTGTTTTGCTTTGCTAACCCTGGCATAAAATGAGAGAGCAGTGGTATTAGAGAATGTTCATGGTTTTTTTTTTTTCTATTTATGTATAAATGTTTTCCTTTCATTATTTTGACTTTACATTTATTTGTCTTAGGACAATATCATGGTGTTCCTCATTTACATACTTGGGCATTTTATACATTTGCTTGCCATAGATCTTCCTTTTATTGTGGTGAAGGGAACGTCCTGACTCTAAAGACATAGATTTGCAGTTTTTAGGAGGAAAAGGTTGAACGTTCCCTGCATAGAGAAATCACACCAATTGGCTGTAAGACCTGGGCATCCTTGAAAAACCTATAAAGTTCCCACGTATGTTTAATTGTAAGATTACTTTGATTTCTTAGTGTACTTATGTTTATTTCACACATCCATACCTATTTTTAATTTTTTTCTGAAATAAAGAATCCGATTCCCGTGCATGATTCCCATCCACCTGTGAATGATGGCAGTGCTATTTTTTTCTTTACTAAATTCCTAACACTGAGCTTCCTGAAAGCATTTCTAATCCTGGCTAACATGATTTCCGTATTAACTTCACATCTTCCTCTTTCCACGTAGCCCCTGCTGGCTCAGCTGGCACTCCTCCCATCCCTGTTACCGCCACACCCGCCCCTGTCCCTCATACTCCTGCTACCGCCCCTTCCTCCTCAACCACCCCAGACGCTGCTGCAGGAACCCAGCCCCCTGCTGACGGTTTCACCTCTCCAACTCCCCCTGCTGTTTCCTCTGCTCCTTCTTCAGGTGAGTGTGTGTGGACAGACCTTACTCATGGGTCCACGGTATGTAGTGAATTAGAACGCACACACTTTGATTGCATGAATAAACTGCATCAAGAAAAGGAAACACTGCATGTGTTACACTGCTGCCTTCTTGTGAAATAACACGCTTTATTTTCCCTCTGATTATTAAATTCATGTTTTTGGTCCTTTATTTAAGTTAATAATTAAATTTGTGCTTCTGATGAACAGTCTGCTGACCTCATACAAGTCAACATAGTTTACTTGTGCAAGTTGTGTTGTAACAATGTGAGTACACACACAACACTGACGGTCAAGCTCTGATCACTGCTTTATAAGAGAGGCTGGGAACTCTTCTGTATTTGTATGTGCCTTGAGCTCTCATTCTGTAATTGAAGCAGAATGACTTGCATGGTATGGGAGGGCAGTACCCGCTCACAAAGTACATGTTTTGGATGACTGAATGGGTAATTGATACTTCCCTATATGACGTCAGACGTCACATGTAAACTGAGAAAAAAGTTGTTGTTTTTTAAATTTTCCCCACTTTAAAAAATATTTTATTTCTATATCATGCTATTTATAATATGTATGGGCGCACAGAAGCAGAAAGTAGAAAAATGTAAAATGATTGCAAATGTGCCAAAAAGGACTTGGTCACAAGCACGTTGCAGCTCAAAACAGCCTTGTTCCTTAAGGGGTTAAAGCACAGCTAGGGGAGGTGTGACTAAGACTGCAAATTAATTTAACTCCTACATGGCAGGGAATCGAGCATTAAGACTGCAGGAACATAATCTAAGTTGTTTTGGTGTGTAGAGTGTCCCATTAGGATATTTTGGAACTAGAAAAAAAATCAGAGGCAGCCTACAAAATATCTACTAACATGTTCAATAATAAAACTGTACAAAGTACAATAAGTAAAAAAAATAAAAATAAAATACAGTTTTAACAAAAAAATTTCAACTGCTCATTGGATATCAGTTTTTTTTGTCAAAATGTACAGACTGCGTTTGCAACGAACAAATCCATCAAGAGCAATTGAAATAGCTCAAAACAACAAATGCTTCATGTGTTTCCCCAAATCACCTGAAAATGCAACTTATAATGACTTCTCCTGTGTCTAAACTATTCAACCCCCCTAAATAGAATCCCTTACAACAGCACAAATATGCAAAGCAGGTGTTGTCTCAAACATGTCTGATGCAACTAATCAAGGGCTTCATTAGTTGCACCAGGTGTTGTTGAGCTGGAACACTTGAAATACCTGAACTGGCTAGTGTCATGTTGGACTGCATGTTAGAAATAAGTCAAAAGAATGGTCCACAAAGTTAAGACAATAGATAATCACCCTTTACAAACAAGCAACAGGATGCAAAAAGATAGCGAAGGCACTGAATGTTCCTAGAGACACCATTGGAAGCATAGTTGGCAAGTTCAAAGTTGAAGAACCAGTGGTTACACTACATGGTCGGGGCAGAAAGATGAACCAGATTTCTGAGAGAGCAGATTTTGAAGAAAAAAAAAACCTTGAGTGACCGCAAAAGACCTGCAGCAAGACTTGGTGCTTCAGTGAGCACAGTAAGGTGCCTACTAAACACAGAAGGTCTCCATGCCAGAATTCCAAGACATATACCACTACTGACCCAAAAGCACAAGAAAAGTCATATCCAATATGGTCAAAATCATATAAATAAGCCAGAGTAGTTTTGGGATTCTGTTCTGTGGAGCGATGAAACAAAACTGGGACATTTTAGCCAAATGGATTAACGGTATATCTGGAGGAAGGAGATTGAAGCACCCGCTGAAGCATGGTGGAGACTCGGTGATGCTCTGGGGCTGCTTTGCATCCTCTGGTACTGAAAACCGGCAACATGTGGAAGGCAAGATGAATTCATTGAAGTATCAGGAAATCGTAGAAGAAAACGTCATGCTGTCTGTGGAAGCTTGAGCGTCATTGGACCTTCCAACAGGACAATGATCCCGAGCGTACCTCTAATTAAAGTGAACTTGTCTGGACTTACGCCTGTACCACAATTTACATGGCTGGTATGCTCCTTGAACATTAAAATAACTTGCTGGATTCAGACCTGTTTATCCAATGTGACAATATAGAATAGTATCTAGTCTAGAATGGAATGTATCAATGTGTGTTTTAGACAGATAAAACGAATCCTTAAAATCAAGAAGCTACTGTGGCAACCAAAAATGTGACTATACCAGTGACAGGGCCGTCTTTAATAACGAATGGAACCTGGGCAAGTGTTTGCTTGGGCCCCCTGTGCCCTGCCGCTCTCGCCCCTCACTCCCTGGTATGCAATCACGGCATCCATCCCAACGCAGTGGCGGTACTAAAGTAGAATGAATTCTATTGGGACCCCCAATTGCAAGGTTGGACTAAAGGTAGAACCCCATCTGTCGTGCAACTCCAACAATGCTTTGACAGCTGGGACTCTACCAATTTACCATGCTTGCAGGGTTGTATTTAGCACTGAGCCATGTTAGTATGTTTGAATGTAAGCATGTGTTTGTATGGAGTATGTTTGTGTGAATGTGTTTGTATGTGGTACTGGAGTTTGAATGCAAGTGTGCATTTATGTGTAGTGTTTGCTTTTGAATGTAGGAGTGTGCTTGTATGTAGTGTTGACGTTTCAATGCAGGAGTGTGTTTTATATGTAGTGTTGAAGTTTGAATGGAGGGGTGTATTTGTATTTAAAGTTGCGGCTCAGATGCACAGGTACACACTCTGACGCACAAGCAGATACACAGATACATACACTGACTACATACAGATAAACAGGCACATACACTGACAGACATACCGACACAGGTACATATATTGACACACACACAGACACATACACTGGTAGACGTACTGACAGACATACTGACACAGGCACATATACAGACATACTGACACAGGCACATATACAGACATACTGACACACAGACACATATACCGACATACTGACACACACACACAGACACATACACTGATCAACATACTGACACACATACACTGACAGATATACTGACACCCACATACACTGAGAAATACTGACACACACACACAGGCACATACACCGACACACACAGACTGATATACTGACACACACACACACAGACATACTGGCACACAGACAGATATACTGACACATGCATACACATGCACTAACAGACATACTGACGCACTGACAGACATACTGACACATACACATACTGACACACACACAGATATACTGACACACAGATATACTGACACACAGACAGACATACTGACACACAGACAGACATACTGACACACAGACAGACATACTGACACACACACACACACACATACACTAACACACAAACACACACACACTAACACACATTTTTTTTTTTAAATGTAATCCCCCCAGCCTCCTTACCTTTTGGAGTGCTGGGGGGGATTCCCTGGGGTCCAGTGGTGCTGCTGGGCTCCTGGGCGGGTGGCCGGTCGGGCAGGAAGGCGGGCGCGCGAGGGAGCACTCAATGCTTCCTCTTCAGCTCCCTCGCGCGTCGCGTAGGGATGCCGGCGCCGGAAGATGACGTCATCTTCCGGCTCCGGTATCAGTGCGGTGCGCGAGGGAGCTGAAGAGGAAGCACTGAGTGCTCCCTCGCGCGCCCGCCCGCCGGGGTCAGCGGGGCCCACGGGTCAGGTGCCTCGGGCCCCCCAAGAGAAACTGGGCCCGGGGCAGCTGCCCCGTTTGCCCCGCGTTAAAGACGGCCCTGACCAGTGAGCAAAAGACAGACAAAAATATGGTTATGTTGTTTTATATTGATTTACAAAGCTTGAACTACTTTCTGTTACTAGTTTATTTAAGTTTATTTTGGATACCTAATACTTTCTATGTTTGCAGTGTAGCATTGTACAGGTCATTTGAAACTGACTTGGTCGATTGTTTTTTCTTTATATTCAGGTCATCCTGCACAGTTCTACAGTATGAACAGGCCAGTGTCTCGGCATAACCCACCAACAATAGGAGGATCTCTCCCCTATAGGCGTCCTCCATCAATGACCTCACAACCAAGCCTCCAGAACCAAATAAATGGAGGCCCTTTTTACAGCCAAAATCCAGGTACTAGTGATTTTGTTAAATGCTTTCATTTATGAGTTGTGGGCTTTACATAAAAACAGATTGTCTTACTTTTGTGACATATGGTAGAAAAAAAAAATGGTTGGTAGTAAGATGCAATAGACAAGGAACCAAACATTGCAAGTGCCAAGTGAAAGTATTTTTTTATTCAATTGCAATAAGAAAAAACACACACCCACACACAGAAACAAAATGAAGTTGTAGAAAACAAAATACAAATAAAAAAATGAATCCAGTAAACATTAAATAATCACATGTAGAGTAAACACTTAGTAAAAACTTTAACCTTTATTTACTAACCCGATTCGAGAGCCGATGTTCCTCGGTGCTGGGTCACCACGCCACTTCCTCTGATGGGGTAGCCTAATACGCATGGGCAGTGAGAGCATTAGGCCCTCCCCATAGGAAATCATTGAATCAGTGCTTTACTATGAGGTATTATGGACACTGGCGATCCTCGTGCAAAGCATAAGGGCGTTATTTAGGCGATCAAGAGTCCATTGCACTTTTGGGGTTGCCTCTAGCGGCTGTCTGGTAGAAAGGAGGGACAGGGACATTGCATACAGACCACTTCAATTAGATGAAGTGGCCTGGATGCCTATAGTGTCTCTTTAAGAATCTGTAACTTCCTAAATTCAAAGAACATCAAATATTGTCACGAAGATCTTTCAGAAAATGTTTATATGAGAACAGTAACCGTTCCAATGATCAACTGCAAGAAAGCTTGGTCAGTTTATAAACATATCATATGACCTCGGTTCTCAAGGACAGCATTGATTTTTGTTTAGCTTTGTAACTGGTTTGTTACTGTATATCCATTGTAACAATTGTTACTGAAATTAGATAAAGCTCCACATCGTTGTTTACTAAAGTGAATTTAAAATGTAAGGCCAGAGTATCTGAACTGCAAGCATAACTACTTTTCTGTTTCTGCTATTTTGACCTTAAATTGGAATTTAATGTTGAATACACCTTGAATTAATATAACTCTCAACTCTAATTTGAACGGAGTCTCCCTATAGTTTATGAAGAGGAATTTAATGTCTTAAAGGGTTAGTCCAACCACCATGACCACTTAGTGATTTTCATTGGTCATGGTTGTAGGAGTCTGTATGTGCAGTGTTTCTGATTGAAACACTGCACATACGGAGATATTTTTAATTGTGGCCTAGTTGCACCTCCAGCACACCTGACTTGGGGCATCCCAGCACTGCACCTGCCAACAGATGTGAACTGCGCTCGCAGGGAGAAGATAGTTGTATTCTCCCAGTGGACCCTAGTCCTCCATCCCTCGCTTATTTGTTTGTTTTTAAGTAAATCCTTCCTCCCACCTCCTGTCGCCGGTCCAGATCATGCACATGTGCTCTTAGCCTGTGAATTTGTCTTATCCCATAGTGAACCCTCTGACTGGGCCATGTGCGGCCCCATCCATGTCAAGAGGGGTTTCTGAAAAGCAGCGCTGGGAGCTCTGCCTGGTGCTGGATATCAGGTAAGTAAAAAAACTTTTATTGCGGATGTTATAGCGCATTGAGAATGGGGGGGGCACCTTCTCCACAATGCCTTTATAGGGCATATTACACCTCTAAAGGGTTATAGTAACCTTTTAAATGTAGTAGCCGTTTAACAAAAATGGCTTTATGACTTATGGTGCAAGACTGACAGATGTCTTATGTTTCATAGGACAGTCTTGGTTTATTGCTGTCCAAGTCAGCTGTGGTGGACCTAAAGGATATGGAACAAATGATAAGTGCCAACAAAGAAATGTTAGCTGTTGTGTGTATCTTAGCCAGGTGACTAATAAGCAGCATGTGATACTCCGAAACCTCATCCAACTAGATGACTTAAGAGGAATGTGCAGGTCACCTCTTCAGTCTCCAGCTACACATATTAAAAACCAAATGTTATAATTTCTGCTAATAGGAAACAATGCATCATCATGCACCCTTATTACAATCCAATGTCACATGTCCAGCATGTGATCTAGTAAATGTGTGACTATATATTAGCATTGTAATTGTAGCATCCTTTAGATTTAAAAACGAGTCGTAAATATATTTAAATTTTTCATAACATTTCTTAATCTGCCAAATATTCTTAATTATGCATTAGTGGGCTTCAGAATCCATCCTTTTAAACATGCATCAAGCTTCCGTTAAATATTTAACTATAATGCACTTGTAAATGCACAATGGCTCCTATTCACAAACAGCAGAATTCTTTAACCGTTAACCTATTAACATTAATGGTTTACTTCTTTATAGTTGGGGCCCTGAAAGATCCTTTCTTGACAGGAAATGTTCTACTCATTTATTGACAGTGAGGCTCTGTGGAGCTACTGATATTTAATATGCATTACTTTGAATAGAATGTCATTTGGCCTTAAGAGGGTTGAAAGGAATTTTTATCACAGATTCATCTGAGGAGTTTTATAGCCTGGTGTCATTGTAACGATTTGCCAGGGTTATTTTTAGATGTATCTAACTTCTTGCTCAGAAAAACAAACAAACCATGTAGCTGCTGATGGTATTTCTGTCATTTTATTGTAATTCACATTCAGTTCATCTATAACAGGGGTGACAAACATGCAGCCTGCATTGATCCTAGACCCACCAGGCAGTGGAGCCATCACATGCATAAATGCAGCTAGTTGCTTCCTTGCGCCATTGGTTGCAGAATCTCAAATGTTTTAGCGGTTTCTTAGTGTGACTGGCTTCTCCTGGGACACCTGAGAGGTCTTGTTCTTAAATGATTCTACCCTTTCCCTGCTAGAGATCTTCAATATTCCCTTGAGGCTTGGTGTTCTCCTAGATTATACATAATCCTATCATATGGTGTCATAACTTTGTGTCATGAGTCCACAGGTTATCTGACACAATGCCACCCCCATAGTACCAAAATATAGACCTTTATAAAGCAGGGCTAGGAAAACCTGGGAGCACAATGTGTCAATGTGCTACTCCAGACTCCGCCTGTGTTGATTATCTGTATATTGCAACAGTATTCTAGAATGCGATATGAATATCCTTGATTAATCAAGCTCTAAAAAGAAATACCTGACAAATGAATTCATTGAGGAAGCTGGGAATCCACAAGTCTTAACTAGAGATGTCGCGAACCGTCCGCGAACGGTTCGCCACGAACCGTTCGCGGCGAACTCCGGTCAGCTGACACATCCCGGCCAATCTCCAGCAGACCCTCCCTCCCAGACCCTCCTACTTCCTGGACAGCATCCATGTTGAAGGCAGCTTCAACATGGATGCTGTCCAGGAAGTGGGAGGGTCTGGGAGGTAGTGTCTGCCGGAGATTGGCAGGGATGTGTCAGCTGACCGGAGTTCGCAGCGAACCGTTCGCGGGAAGTTCGCGGACGGTTCGCGACATCTCTAGTCTTAACATATGGGTATGTCCTTACAGCTGGAAAGGACTACTGACTCGTCGTAAGAAAGACACCTAATACTTGAAGTGATGCATAAAATCTTCCAACTCCATTAGCTTTCAAGTCTAAAAAGTCGTACGTTAATGGTCATAACAATATAATTCATATCACTCAAGCAAATCCTAGGAGTTCCCAAACACCAACAGCTTTCGACATGTGCCTTTGTTAAGGTGTACACAGATTTCTTTGGAGCACACCTCATTAAATATTGTTAGTGGGAAATCATTTAACCATCAATGCAACTCTGTCGAACAAGAAAAAGTGTCATTCTTGCCTTTGTTATACGATTTACAACTCTCCTTCCAGTACAATGCAAGCTATTATTTCCACAAAAATGTATGTATATAAAAAAAAAAAGTATAAACTAACAAAGGCTAACCAGCAATGTGGCACGGTTCACAGCATTAATACATCTGATTGACTCCCCATTTGGACACTCATGTAAAGC
>OW240918.1:47021952-47053503 GCA_933207985.1 Pelobates cultripes | reverse complement strand
GATCTACTCTACATAGGAAGAACTATAAGATGTGTACATGTGAGAATTTCAGAACACATACGAAATATTAAGAAAGGACTAGAGACACATAGTGTATCTAACCATTTTAAAAACACATCACAATCAAGATCCTGAAAGTCTTTTTTTCTGTCCTTTAAAATTGGTAAAAAAAGACTGGAGGGGAGGAGATTTTAATAAAAAAATCGGAATAGAAGAAATGAGATTTATATATAATTTTAATACCCTTATACCACATGGGTTAAACGCAGACTTTGAGATGTGTCATTTCTTTTAAAGATTGTCAACATAGAATATCTTCCTTTTTAAGGGCATGCTTGCTAGTTTTTAGTTTTTATTTGTATTTCTAATTTGAAGTGATCACATAGAGATTTTCTGCTGCACAACTTATAAGTTTTGGAAAACTGTCACTTTAAACACGTCAGTATGGTGATTTTAAAATTGACAAGATGGAAATTAATGATACGAATATATATATTAAAAAGAGTTTTTCAGTTTAAAGACCTCTCAATATAGAAGGGAAAGATCATTTAAACACTAATTGGAAAATGAATTATTTTTAAATCACAGAAATCACCACCTCACGTGAGAGCATGATTATCACAGCATGGTCACTAGTGCTGCACGATATTAACATTGAATTACATTAATTAGATACTATATATTCTTTACTTATATTATCTTCCATGGAATATTATATTTAAGATTAGTATCCAATATTTCTTAAGAATGTACATAGTAAGATGATTCACAGTTTAAATATTGCATTCTGGAATTCACAGTGAATACACTGTGAATTCCACTAATACATGTTTAGGTTCAGAGACACAGAACAGAATGAAGAAGAGGTCTGGAACGCATGATGCGTTCCAGATGCATCGCCGCCGGAACCCGGAAGTGAAACGGCGCACCCGGAAATGGAAAAACGGCCACATTTGGAACGCACGTTGCGTTCCAAATAGACATCGGCCGGAACCCGGAAGTTATACACGGACAGGGAGATAAAAGCACGCCAAACTGGAAGGAATTATACCGATTGAGAAAGCCCCCGGAGGGGCGAAACGCGTTTCGGTCATTTTTGGACTATTACAGCCAATTGGCAGGACTTATTTGCTCAGCAATATAGCTATTTATTTTATTATATTTTTTTTTTCTTTTAATGAAATTTTATTACTGCTTTTATACAATAAATAGTATTTTTCAAGACATGCATTGGACCCTGGATCTCATTTTAATTGGATCAGCTAACAGCCTATGTGGAAGAAGGAAGGGGACATCCTCTTGAATAGTCCCAAGGCGATATCCATGGGAGCCATATGAGATTTGGCTCCAGGCTTGTGAGTACCAGACCTCACTTTCTTTACATTCCATTATCCAGAAATTACTACACTATTACGTGTTTTATTTATATCTCTTACAGACATTATTCAAGTGTGATCCACCCTCTATATTGTATGTATTTGCCTTTTATTTGTTGAGTGGTGTAAGGGGTTCCCACTCAGGGGGTCTGTAGCTTAGCTACCACACTTTATTTGATTATTCTTGCTGTATATATTTGCACTTTGCACAAGTTAATTTGTTGGAAGAAGGTATAATTAAAATCTAATCTATGCAATTTACTTACTGTTTAGCTGGCACACCATATACATAGGAGTTTAGTCTCTGTAACAGTGGTTTTGGCAAGAATTAAAATAATGTATATGACATTAACCTGGCAACGCATTTTACAGTTTTTTTACATTTACATTTCACAGTGTATGGGAAGTCCATTGCATTTGGCATTATAGCAAAACTAATTATCGTGGAAGAGAAAGCCAAAGTGGTGCGTATTGACAGATTCATTTTAATATTTATTATATATATATATACATGTATATGTTTATTATTTTTATTATAAAAATGTAATAACATTTATTTGCATGAAAAAAGTTCTAGTTTTACCAATTAATTAAACTGTATTACGCTGCATTAACATTGCTGCCAATGTTAGACTGGCTGATTAAAGGGTTACTTTAGCACTATAACTATTGCAACTCAGTATCACAGTGATTAAGATGGCTAATGTCTGAGCTCGCTTCTGCTTCAGCCCAGATGCTGCGGAGAGGCCAAAATGTAGGTAAGCCACCAGAGTCCCTGCTTTTGTCAAACAATCAAAATATTTTTAACACAAGTCACATGGACTCTGCACCATAACCACTGCTATAATGAGCTATAGCAGTTATAGTGCTCAGAGGGACCATTTCAAACTATTTAACTTAACTAATAAACATATTAATGTGATGATTTATTGAAAGAGTACGCAGTCTTCGTTTTTATGTGGAGAATAGTATATATCTAGATAGTAACTTGAAAGTGCAAGAGTGTGCATGTCATTGCAGTGCTGCAGGTTGATACGTTCACAGGTCCATAGCATGTGCATGAAACATAGTTCTTGGGTATCAGCTTCTACAACTTGGTCAGGCGGAAGATGTGATTGTTCGTTTTCTATACTGTCTGGTGGGCACCATCATCAGCTCTTGAAAGAGGCTACAGCTGCTCCTGATCATGTCCTGAAGGAGACTCATAATTATCTCCAACATGGACGTTATAGGCTCAGATACCTTCTAAACCAGTACTGGAATAAACAGGAAGTCACAATCATCTTTTTTAGCCAATCCTGAAAGAGACTGGATGTCCTCTTCCATATGTCCACCACTCTGGTTCCTTACATTCGGATTCTCCTGCATTTCTAGGAGTTAGCATTAAGTACCACATCTCAAGTCAATGGGGATCAACGGCAATCTCTGCCAGTCCTTATATTTCTTCTTATCGTTTTCCTCTTTCACCTCCTAGATTATAGTTTCTTTCCATAGATCCTAATGGGAAAAAAAGAAAAAAAGTAACTAATAGGAAATAGCATTACAATATACAAAATATGAAAGGACCGCTCACCGTGCCAGTACCACTTCATGTCAATTTTATGGGGCCATAAGATCACCATGGCATTCTTACCTTTAAGCGTTAAACTGATTTTGAACACTTACTGGCCACCCCTAGCCAGTAGTGCTTCCGAATAATAAAAACTAAGGGATGTTTGGTGAATTTACAAAAAGTTACCTTGAAAGAAATTAAGACCTGATTGGTGCATGTAGTTTGCACCAATATGTTGATTACCAAAGAATCCTTACAGGAATAAAGGAACACGCCAGTCAACAGGAAGCCCCTAGGCACTTTTCTTACCTTAACTTCATTTAGATTAAGTTGTTATGGTGACCAGAGTGTTCCTTTATGCTTCTATAAGTTACCCAGCTATGCTTCTCAGAATTAACTTTTGATGCAAGTATTGAATGCACATTTTACAGTGTGCTCATTGGTTTTTATGAATTTAGAAATGAAGAGAAAATCATAAAATCGGAACAAAGCATTATTTCAACCAGGTCCTAACCAAAAGTTAGGCTAAAAGCTCTAACCACACATAACAGGTCTATTTCGAAGCTGATGAGAAATTTTATCTTCTCAAGTGAAATGGGAGCTTCCTCATCACACCAACTCATCATATGTACAAGAGAATAGAGTGATCTATCCAGCATATTTTCTCAGAGAGACCATCTGACTAGCCTAGCGCTGCATTTTGCCGTGCATGCGCACTATACTCTCAATACATATGTATTCATAAAGCTATAGTGTTCGTTTAAGCATATTAGGGTATATATAGCCTTTAAACATGAATTAAAATAGGGAACGAGACTTAATTTTTTCCACACAAGTATTTTATTAATTTTATCATCTACCTATAAGTGTCATACCTCGAGCTGCCGCGCAGCACTTGCAGACTCAGGGGGAGCCGCATGGCAGCCACAATGTCTCCTGTCCTGCGCCACTCCGATCAGCTGCTCCATGTACAGAAGGTGTTCTGAACTATGTCAATCTTGCGAGTTGCAGATCACCGTGGCAGCCTCATACCGCCTACAGGAGTCCTCAAAGTTACAGGACCCGGTAGGTTTTGGTCATATTATAATACAATTTGTAAGGGTCATGTGACGAAAGCCCTGTTTGGACAGACTCAGGGAAACAGCATTTCGTCTTAATATTCATGTGTTTGGCTATTTCGTGTATTTGTAAAAGAGCCGAACAAACTCCCGAACCACCCGACCTCCCACCAGGGTCGTGTGCAGCTCATTTACCACCCAGACCTTGCGGTTAACCGCAAGGTTATTGATGAAAGGCTTGGTGGTCCACGTTCGTTTCTCATTCTCATTTTCTGTATCCTTAACCCTGGCTTGTTTAATCGTCTTTTGAGTACCTCTCGAATCCTTGATCATGGCACACATTAAGCACGGCCACGCCATGAGATATACATATCTCGCTCTTTCTATCTCCTTCATTCAAGTTGCTGTTTCCCTATTCTCTGTGTGTAGGTGTTACCCATCCAGACAATAAGTGACTTTTTGACATTATTGATTTGCTATTCATGCAATTTGCAGGGGTTTTTGTCCACAAGATGGCGTGCTTGCCTAGCTTTTCACTACTTTAGTATCACAGCAAAAGATTCATTAAATTTGCAACAACCAGGATATAGTTTGATTGGTGCCATTTAAGTCTGAGTTGGATCCTTTGCTAGAAGTGCTTTTTAGAAAGAATGTGAATGGCATTTTTAATAGATTTGGATGTAATATTTCCTGTGTTAGATAAAAGTTATTAGTTTTATTAAACTCCCTTATTGAAATCAAGAATTGTTTAGACTTTGAGGTGTTTTATTGCCTAAGCACCATGATCACTTAAAGGGACACTACATTCGCCAAAACAATTTTATCTGATAATGAACAGTTTATGTGTATAAATGATGCCGTATCCAAAAAAGCAGCCCTGAACCTCTTCTAATGAGGCCCAGTTGCCGTTCGGGTGGTGAGGGAGACAGGGAGCCCATTACTTACTGTGCTGTTTCTGCACAGCTCCCTCGCGCACCCTGAAATAAGCCGGCTGCTGGGTTATGACGTCACCCTGGCATCGCATCATTACTGGGTGCACTAGGGACCTGTGCAGTAAGAGCACAGTGATCCCATCACAGCAGCAACCACTGGCCACCCGGGAGAGGATCCACCCCAGCCCTCCCAGAGCAAGTTAGGGAGGCTGGGTGGACGTCTTAATTACTAAATTAAATGTGCATTAATGTGATTTTTGTGGGTGTATGCCAGTAGTTATATGTGTATGTGAGTGTATATGTACGTGTGTGGGTCTGTTTGTGTATGTCTGCGATTGTGTGTGTAGATCTGTGATCATGTTTATATATGTGATTGGGTGTGTGCATGTGATTGTGAGTGTGTCTGTGATTGTATGTCTGCATGTGTGGGTCTGTGATTGTGTATGTCTGTGATTATGTGTAATGGGATTTGGGGCACACCCAGAACATGCATTTCCAAGCAGTGGTGCTGCTGTAAAGACCAAAACATATACAAAATACAGTTAAAGGAATAGTGCACACACACACAAACAAAATACAGCTTTACAGTTAACAAGGCTACTTAAAAAATCTTAGCAAATATATACATATCTATGACATTTAAATATAATTTGCAGTAACGGAAGGGTAAAAATTAGATGACTCTTTACAGGATGTGTTTAGGTAGGCTGTATAAGTCACATGCAGGGAGGTGTGCCTAGGGCTGCATAAACAAAGTGATTTGATTCCTAAATGGCAGAGAATTGAACAATGAGACTGCAGGTGCATAATCTCTACACCAAAACTACTTTGTTAATCTAAAGTTGTTTTGGTGACAATAGTGTCCCTTTACGTAATTTGAAGTGGTCATAGTGCGTGGAAACTAATTTGAAATGCTGCTCATATGGCGTTTAACTCCTCTGGTGTCTGAGGTGTAATCAGAGGTGTAACTCCACCTCCAGCAGCATCATTGGGACATCATTCACCAGCCCAAGATAAGAGTTCTGTGCCAGCTGATGACAGTTCTGTGCATATTCATATGGTAGAAATACATTAATTTGCTGAAAGCAGCCAGCAGTCGCTCTCAGCTAATGAATGGAGGAGGGATCGACTTAAGAAGTCGGATGTCATCACTGGCCACTGGAGAACCCTCTGCACCTGGTGGGGATCTAGTTAAAATGGCAAAACTGTTTGCCCCATTATTTATATAAGGGGGCAGGGTACTCCTGGCATCATAACTCCACAGTGGACTGTAGCGGCTATGATGCTTGGAGTGTCCCTTTAACCCTTTAACAACGCATATGCTAAAATTAGCCACAGATGGCAGAGCTTGCCTGGAGTCCATTTGCCTTTTTTTTCAATGCAAAATATTGTCCTGTGGTTCTGGCGGGGCACCCTCAGTGGACAGGCTTGCAGGGACTGACAGAAGGGAAGACGAGACTACAAGAGACCAGAACTGTAGCAGAGGGAGCAAGGAGAGCAGAGACCAAGGAGCTATTGACATATTTATATTACAGGGCTCAAAATTAAGTGAATATTTATCCCTGGTGAGTTGAAATTCAACCCTTGTAGATATGATATGGCTTGCAGTGGCAAGTAACTCTTAAATCCTGGCTAGTAACATAGAAGTTCAAATTAAGCCTTGTATATATATAAATACATATACATGCTCATGATTGAGTGCAAATCTATTCTGTGTGTAAAACTGACCAAAACACACCTAGTTTTATACTTCTCACAGTGCCTTCATTAAACCAAATAATGGAGCTTGTTCTAAGTGTCAGATTAAATTTGCCAAGCCCTGAGACAATTCATGAGAGGTAGAACCCAACCTGCTTTACAGCGAGTGCACTCATGTATTCGGATTAAAGCAGTTCACATAGTAAACATATTACGTATATATAGATTTATTTTTTTCTTGTTTTTCTTATTTCAAGCAAGATGTACTACTTCTCTTTACAACAGCTAGGCTTTACAAAATATGTTTAGAAAAGGAGGAGATTAATGAGATGCTTGTTCAACGACCCCACACAATTCTAATACCTTAGCTGAAGTCCGAGAATCCAACAAGGATAAAAAAAGCGGAAGTTTTTACATTGTCCACACCAAGATTAACCTCAAACAACGGATTTGGCACATGAAGAGGTGGTGTACACGCTGCCATTTAAAGTATGGGAAGTACCATAATGAACTTCCATCAAAAACAGGAGAGGGTCATTCTCCTCAAAATGTCTGCCCTGGCAAAGTGGGCCTATGGCATTTTCTGCCTGGTTGATATGACCAAGCCATTTCCTCTCTTGATGGGCTTGCAGGTTAACGATGAGAGGAACGACTTCCTGAACTTTCTCTTGTGCCACATGCTGGTCAGGTTCTCTTCTGTGGCATTATTGTCTACCCTTTCCTCACACCTCTATGTCAACTTCAAGCATACCATTGCAGTTTTTGCTTGTTATCAATAATCACAGGCTATTTTCCTTCTTCAGCATCTTCGCTGACAATCTGAGGCTGCATGACTTCTGCTACATCTTTCTCAAGCGGGTCAATAATCTGAGCCTGCCAACCTTCGCTTTCATCATCGAGGGTTAAGTTAAGAACAAGATCAAGCAGCAGACATTGGGGACAACAAAGCTACAGATCTGCAGAGGGTGAAAATGACTCTCCATTGACCAGGACGACTGCCAAGTCTTTCCAAATTTATGGTCCTAAACCTTTTGGAGCAGGGAGCCTAAAAAGGTAGCTTTAAAATTGTGTGGACCATATATGCTAACCAATATAAAGGGTGAATAATATAAAATTGAATGATAAGAAACCTTCCCTCTTCCTCACCAGTTTTGAAGACTAATGGAAAGAAGACCTCTTTTTGTTATCAGGATTGAGGTGCCCATTTTCTTGGTTTTGTAACGGGAATGGAAATTTTTTATTTTTTTTTAAATTCTTTATTTTTGTTGTGCAAGTTATACATAGCAATGACATACGCCACAACAGCGTGTCTGAGAATATACTTAGGTTGAACAGTGGCATGAGGAATCGCACAGTTTTATATAATTATAACAATCATCAGCTTAGCAAAGCAGTGAAGTCATTAGATTAAAGTGGAAAGGTCATCGATTAACGGTGCTAGACTAGCTATGCTAAAATATTTGGAAACTGTACATTTTAATTATTGTGTTGAAACTTGCTAGTCACAATTTTTTAGTATATAATGAAAAGAGAACACAATAAACATGTGTCACTAAACAACAATGAGACAACAGGCTAAGCTTTAAGTACTCTGACTGACAGCATATGATTGATTAGCCAAGGTGAGTATCCAATACGTAAGCAGGGTTGCAGTTATTACCTGCAGATCATTCAGTATTCTGCAACAAGCATCTTGGTGTGCTCGCGGTGACAGGTTATCAACAGACGCCACAACAGCACATTTCAGGATTCACCAGCATTAAACAGTGGCATGATACTTCTCACAATTTTTATATTTTTCGAGTTTAACTAAACAGTTATTTCGTCAGAGTGAGATTTAGATAAAATAAAATAAGGATGCTCGGTGCCTAACACCGCTAGATCAGCTATGCTAGTATAGATAGACTGAGTTAGCACGTTTTGTAGTGTAGCAATAGCCGGCTACAAAGCAATGCACAGATACCTTGTGTTGTGAGTGTTTAGGCTAGGAGGCATTAGAAACACAGGCTAGTAACACATTAACGGTACCTAAACATTCTGAGTGCTGTGTATGACAGTTAGAAGGCAATTACAGCGCAGGTTAAAGTGTGTATAAAGCTGCTGTGCTTTACTTTTGCATAGGTGCTAGAATATCTGGGATCTTTCTAAGCTCCTGCTGACGTTTTTCCCAAATGCAAGAGAGAGAAGAAGAAGAAGAAAAAAAAAAAAAGGAAAAGGAAAAAAGACAGTTGTGTGCCTTATAAGTATTAAAGGCTGGAGAAGTAGATTAATTGATTAGTGAACAAACAGTGGCTGTGTGCGTAATACTGCAGGTGAACAAACCTAAGCATGTCAATTAGAGCAACAAGGTCCCCTGGGGTCCTCCAGGCAAGAGTCCTGCTCCAAAGGCTTGCATACATAATGATAAAAAGGAGATGAGAGATGAAGAGTCCTCAGGGTCTTGGTTATTGATATCATCAGCCGATGCCTTGCGAGGTATTGGTGGCGCCCCGGCGTGGTACTCTATTTCTCGGGAATGTTCGATGTAGGCAGGTTGTGGTGTTGCTGAGGTTGGAGGATGCACCCTTCGGCTCCATTTATGTGGTAACCGAGGCGTAGGTGACCGGTGTGGTGCTCCGCGGTCTGAATGGGGCACTGGGGAATGGAAATTTATTGGATAATAAAGAGAACTAAGTTTTGGTGTATGTCCCCATTTGAAATTGATTTCTTGGAATAATGTGATATGGGGTTAAGCCCGGCTAGGTTCCTAAAGAGCAAGCCAACATTTGTGATGGGTACTTATTGTTGAGAAATGTGGGACTTTCAGTGCTAGCAAAGTATTGTTATTGCTAGCATTTAAATATCTCCAACATATTCCACAATTGTTTTACAATTATGGGTGGTATGACCAGGATATAAACCTGGGCTCTCAGTTCTAAGACAGTGATGTTACCACTGTCCTAACCAGCAAAAATAATGTGATTTTGTGGATTAAAGTCACTCTAAATTCAGCACCTATAGCCAAAGAACGGCAAAACGCGTTTCTGGATTAAAGGACTTTACTTAAGTATTGCTATTTTTATATTGCACTATTTTTGTAGTTTTAGATTATAATAATAAAGTTAATATATGTTTAATACTAACTATCTGAGTCCCAGCACTTATAAAGAAGGTGGTGTGGTCTTCAACTTCACAAAGCTCCCATATTGACCAGGATTTAGGCTCCACTTTTGCGAGTATAACGGCCATTTTATATAAGCTTTTTATTCTTAGAGCAATATCACACTATTCCTGCATATTTTCTATGTCCTGAGATATACAGTTAACTAAAGATACCATATAGGAGAGGGGAACAGTGGCCCAAATACAAAGCTAAAGGTTATACACACCAGGTCTGGTAATAGGTCTATTAGCTCTGGACCATGTGAGAGTTCTATATAGGGTTTTTATTATATGTACTAAGGCTTTTATTTTATTTTTTTAAATTCTTTATTTATGTTAACAGAGATAACATGCATAGATCGAATACATTCCGTAACTCAAACAAAGATTGACATACACATTGTATACAGAGTGTAGTAACTTGTCTATCGCATAACCATGCGGCGGAGGGTGGTCTAAAATTCTCCACCATTGCCCCCTAAACTGATGTATTAGTTACCTTACCTTACTCTCTGATATTGCGAGTTACAATTTGTCAACTTTAGTTTAGTGATTTGTAACAGAAAAAAAAAGAAAAACAAGAAATATTTGGTAACATATGAAACTTGGCTGTTGTACATGTACATAAACAACGTTGGTGTGTGCCCTCCAACTGCCGGGAGCCCTCTGATCTAATATTGTGCTGTGTAATGGGTTTCTCTGTGTCTTAGAGTTAGATAACCTGCAGCGTGTTTCCCACCCTCTGGTCTTTTAAGGGCCCAGTGGGTCTCCCGTCGCGGGCATCATTACGCGCTCTACATGTTGCCGGCAGCTGGCAGGGCCCTCTGAAGGCTGTGGTTTGCGTTCCTCTGTTCACACCTGGTCTTTAAACAGTTTCCGGGTATACGTCTCCCTACACCCTCTGGGAGACACATGCTACACATAATAAGAGAAGAATAGAAGTAGGAAAAAGATAGATAGGTGTCAAAAAAAAAATAGTAAGGTAAGGGTGGGGAGGAGCCGAGGAACCGCATCCATTTGTTTAGCTATCCTTTGGGCCTTAGGTCTACTGGGTGTCTCTAACTCAAGGGGCTATCTTCCCATGGTTCCCATATTTTCTGGAATTGTTTTTGAGTTCCCCTAACTCTTGCCATCAGGTCATCCATCATATGTACCTCCCTTATTCTATTGATGACCCCTGCAATAGGTGGAGTGGTCTGTTTAAGCCAATCCGCTGCCATTGCGTACTAAGGCTTTTAAACTATTGTCCACTAAATATTTTTTTTTAAAGGTGCATTTACCTGTACATTACAGATTAAAATTTAAGACCGTTAAGTGTACAAATCTATTTATTGTACGAAGCACAAATTTGCACTAAACATATGTTGTACCAGAAAGTCAGCCACTGGAGTCAGTTTTTGAAGAGCTATAGAAGAGACGTGATCTGGAGGCCAGAAATGAGGCGTTATTGCCTCCATGTTGGGCCTTGGCAGATGGAGGAGAAAGAGTCGCGATCTGAAGAGACAGCGGTCTCAATCTGGCCCTTATTCAATTATCATTTTTTTAAAGAAATACAAGCCTCTTTTAAAAATAGCTCTAGATTCTGATAAGACAATCTATTTGGGCTGTAAATTCCATGTATTTACTGTTCTTACTGCAAAGAACCCTTTCCTCTGCTGTAAGTATAAATGGTTTTCTTATCTGTTGTATATTCCTGCTAATGAATAGGCTGCTGGAGTAGGGGCCTGACTGCTCTGCCGGACAGACACAACAATACAACCAGCCAACCTTTGGTCTATCTGGTAATATATACCTTTTGGCAGTGGTCTTTTTCGAGCAAAGTTTTGGCCAATTTGTGCAGCACTTATGACAGAAGGACCTTATGGTATCATACTCACTTACCAACATGGCTGATGATCGTGAGATGTTGGACATCACAAGATATCACCAGAACCACAGATGGCTTTTCTAGATGCCTTTGACTTATTATGTATTAACTTGTGTACAAAGCTGGTTCCTGAAGAGGTCTCATGTGGTAAGCACATCTCTTAAAACAAAATACTTAGAAACTTCATTTTTTTCTCAGACTTTTTTTTTCCTCTTGACATTCTTAATTGGCTATTTGCCACACTAGTTCCTATAGTAACCTTTATTTCTATGCAAGTACCATGTATGCAATTCATATAATACATCGCAATCTGCTATTGCGTGCATTCAGTAAACAATTCTTTTGTTTTATAAAAATTTGATTTTGTGTGCAACCAGTTCTCGGAAATTTTTTTATTGTCCAAAACGAGTGGTTGGCTTGTCCATAATATTTCACAAAAGTGTTTATGCATGATTATCATAATATTGTTGCAATTTGACTTGTCTGTATCTTGCAATTACCCCTCAATAAAACAAAGATTGACAAAAATGTAACAGGTTTGCATATAGTGGATTGTACTGATCCTACATTGATTTGTATTGTGCTATTTTATTATAGCAAAATACAAATATACGTAGGCCCTTCAAGGCTCTTTTTTCCCATTTTTCTTAAGAAAACAAGTGCCGTTTTCTAACCGTTTTTCTTACCCTTTAATCATTTCATAGTTTGCCTCTACTCTTTCTAGTTCTGCAATATTCTTTTGTAAAATGTATACCAAAAATTGCACTGTGTATTTTTAAGGTAGATTCTTAACATTGATTTATAAAAAGAAAAATTATGCTATGATCGTATGAATCAATAATCAACCCTTTTTTTAATGCATGACAGCACCTTACAAGTCTTTGTTATGGCAGACCTGCATTGCACACTGATGCCTAGTTTGTATATAATGGTTCTCAAGTTCATATAATGTAATGCCTAACTCATTCCCTTCTGCCTACCCTGGCTGGTTCACAATTTATTGGACAAATCAATGGAGACTGATACACAAATCTATTGAGTCCTTTTTTCTTTACTTGACCTACATGTTTAAAAATTATTATAAGCAGAAAAGTGTTTTCCCTCATTTTTAACATTTTATTCATAGTTCATTTTATGTTTACATAAAAGAGCGCAGCTCTTGCCGCGCGTGCGCATTCAGCCGACGGGGAGGAACGGAGGAGGAGAGCTCTCCGCCCAGCGTTGGAAAAAGGTAAGTTTAAACCCCTTTCCCCCTTCCAGAGCCGGGCGGGAGGGGGTCCCTGAGGGTGGGGGCACCCTCAGGGCACTATAGTGGTCCTTTAAGTGGTCACAGAGCCCCCATGTTAAGAATATTATGAAGTCTATCAAGGTACTAGACCTGCAGTATGAAGGGACAACTTTTGTGCTCCGATCACTTAATATCTCAACTGAGGATCAAAGTAAGGAGGTAAGGATAGAGACTTCTGATTTGGAAACTAGTTGTGATAAAAGATAACGGTGCAGCCTACGTCAAAGATCTACCTCACCATAGTAACACTCCACCCCAAGGGTGCGAAACTACCTAACCATAAAGGCAATCGTAGTGGTAAGAGTATAACTTGCACAAACTCATCCCAGGTATCCTATTGTATCAAATGTTAGACTTCTACAGCCACAAAGCTTAACATGCCAAAAACAATGAAACTGAATAGCTTTTCTCTGCAAGAAACTGCATCTCTATTTAAGCAAAGTAGATTTTGTTGCTTAAAGGACCACTCTAGGCACCCAGTCCACTTCAGCTTAATGAAGTGGTCTGGGTGCCAGGTCCCTCTAGGATTAACCCTTTTTTTTTTTTATAAACATAGCAGTTTCAGAGAAACTGCTATGTTTATAAATGGGTTAATCCAGCCTCTAAATCCTCTAGTGGCTGTCTCATTGACAGCCGCTAGAGGCGCTTGCGTGCTTCTCACTGTGAAAATCACAGTGAGAAGACGCAAGCGTCCATAGGAAAGCATTGTAAATGCTTTCCTATGAGACCGGCTGAATGCACGCGCAGCTCCTGCCGCGCATGCGCATTCAGCCGAAGAGCAGGATCAGAGGCGGAGAGCTCCCCGCCCGGCGCTGGAAAAGAGGTAAGTTTTAACCCTTTCCTCTCCCCAGAGCCTAGCAGGAGTGGGACCCTGAGGGTGGGGGCGAGTATGTTTTCCTGGCACTATAGTGGTCCTTTAATATAGCATGTTTACCTATTGTGTTGGCATTTTACCATTACATTTAGCTCTCAAATATCCTATGCAGAGCACTGCATAATGTGTGAGCAGAGATTAAATGTGTAGTGATGGTAAAAAAAATAAAAAAATAAGATATATTCATTATCTTTCTTAAAAGGACCTCGTTCATCCAGGAATGAAAATCGTATGACCAATAGAAGGCTCGTTTTCTTGTTTTTTTTTTATTTCTGTAGCCTTTTTCTTCAATTAGTAGTAGTTTTATTTATTAGTTCAGAATTTAAATAATAAATTCACACAACACAATTATTAGCTGTGCTTTAATGTTTGTTTTATTTAGGACTTAATCAGAGGTCTTAATACACAGCAACAATTATTCCAAAAATAAAACAAAACAAAAAAAAAGTAAAGAAAAAAAATCTGTTTTTCACCAATTCTGGAGGCTGAGTGATGGCACACGATAAAACAAAACTGGTAGTAAAAGACCAGGCGAGTTGACAAATTGGCTTAAGATGTCTTGGTCTCCTACTTGTTCCACACATTTGATTTGTAGGGTAACATCATGCCAGTCTTGTAAAGGGCAGAACACTTTAGCAAGAGAACGCAGTTCTTATACACATCTGATGCATTCCAGGCTTGGGGTGAAATGGAACTAAATGTCTTTCCAGAGACAAGCAGAATTCTCTGAGATGTCAAGGGTGGCTTCACAATATGTAAAAATGACCAAGCACTCTTGTCCACTATCTTTGTGCCCGTATTATTGCAATGTATTCCTTGTGTAAGAGACCAAGTGTCCAGTACCATAAACATTGGAGTAACCACCCAAGTCCAGCAAAGAAACCAACATCATTAGGCATAGAGGCATTGTCATAGAGGTCGGCCAGCATTGTTACAAGTGGTTACCTAAATGTTATCATCTATATCATTAGTTATAAAGCGCCAACAAATTCTGCAGTGCTCTCTCTCTCTTTATTATATAAATATATAAATAAAAGAGCTGCTATAGTGTAGATCTTGCAAATAAAAATAAAAAAATCTAAATCTCTCTTGCACATTGCAAAGAAAATTTCAGATTCCCTGTACATATTTTGTTTTTGCTTCTTTCAAATGCCAGTTTCATTTTTTTTTTAAATGTTCTACCAACCAGCCTGGTTGGTTTGCTCAGTGGAGCTAAACGTTAGAGGCACCGTCCATGCAAAGACTTCTCATTGAGCTGCATTGGGAAGTATGTGATTGGACAGCCATAGAAAGTCTGGGTGGGGTTAGAAGAAGCGGGCTTGCAATGGGTTCAGGCAAGAGATCTTTTTTTTTTTATATATAATTAAATGTGCACATATTTTAATTGGGGGTATATCTACTAAACAGTGATTTTGGGGGGTGACGGGACAGTGGAGTGACCCTAAATGTCTTCTTTAATTAGAGGCCTTTTTACAATTCAATATTTTGGCATAAACTTTGCAATTCATTGTTCAGTTCACCACAATTACTGTTTAGAGGATAAACTCTGTTTATGAGTAATGCCATGGTAATTAATTGACAACACACAAGTGTGGCAACTGCATTTTACAGAAAGAGGAAAGTTTAGAGCATTTTATTAACTAATATGATAACTGAAATGTGATATTTATTTAAAGGGAAAATATATAAACTGGCAGCATAAGATGTTCCCTCTTAATAAAGCTGAGCCAGCGATTTTCTTATGTCCTTATTCTAAAATAAGATGAGAACCTGGTGAAAAATGCAAACGCACATGAAAGCTGCTTTTAATATTGGCATTTTGGCTGACAACTTGCTTTCCCAATGAAGTGATCTACCTCGCTATCTAACCTTTGGCATTGCTGCAAATGTCAAAGGCATTCATTTAATATGTAACCCTTTAAATGGCAAACATTACAGCAGGCTTTATAAGCTAGGTTGGATTTCTAAAGAGTTTGTTACGATTTGAATTTGCGGATATGGTCTTACAACAACCCTTATCTTAGCTATGGATGCAGTCCCTCTGTGTCAATTCCATGTACTGGAAAGGTAGCAGTGGTTTGACACAGCCAAATCCTGCTAAACCCATGTGCTAAGAGCTGCAATGCTCGGTCTTAGTGCAGTATATATTCCACTTTATGAAATCCAAAGCAAAGAGGATTGGCAAGAAAAGAACTGCACCTACAACCACTCTGTAGTGGCAGTGCATAGAGAATTCCTTTAATGATGGTGGACAGTCTATGCTACCAGACGGCTTAAGAATCACATTTTAAAATGTGAACCCCCATTTAACTTACAGCAAGGCTGCATAGAGATGACAAACGATAAGTAAGGACATTCCTTGCTTGGATTAGATGGGGGAAGAGAGTAGGGACAATGGTTGATGATGGTAGAGGGTACAATTTGGTCCTTAATGGTTTCCGTGTGTGAATACTTGAAACTGTTCAAGTTTACACCTTTATTTATTGCTTCATGACATTAGGAGCTGTTAGTAAGTTTGTGAATTCATTAAATATAACAAAAAAGCAGCCACGTCTACAAATCCAAGCTAACACCACATGTTTAGAATTGGACTTTTATAGATTGTATTTGAAAATATAAGATGCTTATGGAAAAACAAATTCACAGGGCAGAAGAAAATGTCTTTGTATAATTGCTGTATATCAATTTCACATTACATGGTACTACCAGTTTTAGCCGTATTTTAGTTAAATGCTGTAAAAATAATGATGCCTAGATAATGTAATTTCTCATTCATAGCATCCATCCTAGGTAATTAAAGAAAAACTCATTAAAGGGGCACTCCAAGCACCAAAATGAATGTGCTGTTAAGGTTATGGTGCTTGGAGTGTCCCTTTATATGCAGACTGATTAAAGGAAGCATTTGCGATGTATCTCTACCTAGGTTTACATAGTGTACTGGAGCTAGATTAAGGTAGAAAATAAAGTGAAAAGTTCAATTACATCCAGAAGCAGAACTTCTGCTGCTAAGCAACAGCATTTAATTCTTTAGAAGGTTTATGAAATGAGAAAAATCTACATGTAGACCATCAGTAATGTCTGTAGAACGGACATAAGATATATATCAAGACCTGATAAGTAAAATCCCATTCATTTTAGAGCAGCAACAACCTGTATAACTGGAATAAAATAATAAAAAAAGAATGCAGATTAATTTAAATTCTCAGCAATTCTCATCAAGATTATGCATGATCAAATTCTCGTTGAGATTGAGCATGTCCAACATTTTGTACCTTATTAGATTTAAATTTGAAGGAAAAAAGTTGCAGAATGTACTAAAAAAAAAAAATGAAAAAATAAATAAATAAATAAAAAATGATACTAAATGCACTATTCCATAGACGCAGCACAGTTGGAAATGGTACTTTGGGAAATGGTTGATCACTGTAGTGAAAGTGCTATAAGCTGTTCTCTAAATCCGAATCCGTTATGAAAACGTCCCATTATTTATTTATTTTTCTGATGCACCATGTGCAACGCATTAAAGCTATGTAAACAGATCTTAGTGCTGTAAAGATTTTACATGTAAAACATCAGTCTATGCTTGGTAAATTGATGGAAAGTTGAGAATGCTGTGAATGTAATCTTATAAGGGGTCAAACACCAAGGTTTATTTACATATTAAGTACTAAAATAGACTGCAGAGCGCAAAATGACTAATGCATACATCCAACGTGTCCCAATGTTGGGCCCAAGTCCCTCTATTCTTTCACAAAGTTGTTCTTTTTTTAGGAGCTCCATATTGCTGCGTTTCCTGTGTGTTTAACAGAGCTCCACAGCAATAATACTCACATTAATGGGATACCCCAGGCACCAATTAAGTTAATTAGTTGAGCATGCAGAAAAAGACAGCATATTAATGAGGCCAAAAGCTATCAAATGTAATAAAGTAGTATTGGTCTCCAAAGTGTGTCTTTAATGTACATTTAAACTACAACGACCGAGTATGAAATCAGTCTGTGTAAATAAGCTACAGTGTTCTAGTTCGAAATTCAATTTTTGGTGTATAAATTGTTATTCGTAAGTCACCTAAACATTTTTTGGAATGGTTTGCTCATGGACACACCCTTGACATTAAAGTGTTCTTTTTGTCTATTTGAAATGTTGTGAGGTGCGCCAATGGAGTAAAAAGTACCTAAATTACCATTTGGATTGTAAGAAAAAAGGAAAAGCTTCCAAAATACGTTTCAGCCCAACTCTATTCGGAGTCATCTTTGGCTCCAACAGTGCTCATGCCAACTTTACTGTCTAACACAGATCTCCATCTGGTCTCCTTCAAAAAAGGCCACAAAAGAAGATTGAAAAGGGAGTAGTAGTCTGATAGTAGATTGAGGTGTAAAAGTTTTTTGTGTTTTTTTTTAGGAATACATCCACCATCTGCCAAAGTCCTGCAGAATATAATACATGGCAAATTTACTCTACGTATCACTTTCAATGTATTATAGAGTAAACCCTAGAAAAGTCTAAATAAAATGAAAACACCCTCCATTTACAACCAACTCACATGATCTGCAGGGACCAGAAAATGGCTGACAAATCTCAGACATCCCTGGTCTTGCTTTGATTTACATAAACCAAGTCAGTTTAACTTACAAGTTGCTAGTGATGTACAGATCCATACCCTTATTTTGCGTGCTATTACATGCATTCTTGTACCTCAAGATATTTTTGTGCAACTAGTGGTGTATGTTCTGATCTCATAGCAGCTAATGGACTTTAAATATTAACGTGCAAATAGCACACAACAAATTAGTTATCTATGATATTAAAACATAAACAGAAATTTTTATTTCAGTTTGTGTGTCATTCTATGTATTTATATAGCTAGATACATTTTGTAATATACATTTATATATGCAAAATGTATTTGTATAAATGAATATGAGTTTCCTCAGTAAATCCTAGATAGATCTGTGTTTGGACTGCTTTAATTGTATTTTCTTAGCCTTCATCTTAAATGTATTCGCATGAGTCAATGGACTGAGTTGTGTATTTTGTCATATATACATTTTCACAATGGACAATATCCTAGCAATATACATACAGACTGTAAGCTCGTTTGAGCAGGGCCCTCTTCAACCTATTGTTCCTGTAAGTTTTTGTAATTGACTCATTTATTTTTAAATCTCCCACTTTGATAATATTTTAAAGCGCTACGGAATATGCTGCCGCTATATAAATACCAGTAATCCTAATAAAGATTATGATAAAACCACCACGTAGAAAATACACAATGTCATAATATCCAAATTGAAATATATGACAAAGATCTGGATCCTAGGATCGAGAGTCCGCAGAAAGAGAACGGAAAATGTCTACTATATTCACTACAGCTATAACCAACATATACTTAGTTCTCAATCTCGTGTGACAATACCCCAAGAAAAGAGAATTGTCAGTTTAAGGCAATTTGTGCTTACCGACATCTGATTGATTGTACTAACCACAGTGACAGGCATGTGGTCTTCAATGAAGACTAGAACGTTGTAGGTCTTCACACATGCACTCATCATTTGAGTACCACTTGCTTCCGGTCACTTGTATCGTATTATCCCAGTGGAAGTAACACGGATAACAGTTAATTATTAAGGGGAGAGTTTACAAGTAATTGTCACCAGATATGAGAAATGTATAACTGAAATTAGATTGAAAGAAAAAAATGTCGCTAAGCTTATTCTCAAAAATTCACAGTGAATTTTGAATTTTAAGATCGTAGCCAAATTGGAAACATATGCGAAGATGGCTATTTATTTAGGTTGGCTTTGTTGGCCTACAATTTGAAAATATCTTTGAAACCCCAACAGTTCACAATTTATCAAATAACCGTGAATGATGCTTTAAGGAAAACATGATTATTATGTACACGGTTTTAAGAAACATGTAAAGCAAGTATTGGCAATAAGATTTGCTGCAGTATTTCCACTTAATGGACATTAATCAAGGATTATTACATCAACCATACTGAGTCAAATAGATCCCTCTTATTTACATTATTGGATCATGTTGCTGCCCTAAACTTTACTTAAATGCCCCTCTCCTGAACCAGGAGTATTTCATAAAAATAGAATCTTTATGAAATATTCATCTTGACGGTGTTGAAATTTCACTGAAATTCTAACCTAGTCAAGAAATATACATATTAGGGACTACTTTGTATATGTATAATTCCATCACCAGACTTTCTTAGACGTAGAGCTACAGTCAGTCCCGCCGGTGGTCACCAGAGCAGACCGAGGAAGGTGGCGGCAGCCGCGAAGGACAGGTTCAGGTGAATCTCTTAGTCCCTCTTTTAGATTTTCTTCTTTAAAACGCTAATGTTGCTGTTTTGCATGTGATATAAAAAAACAACTGTTATTATTGTCATTTTACGATAAAGTGAACAAAACAATTACTTAATCGAAAGGCACAGAAGCTTATGTATATATTCTAGAAATATAATGAATTACCCGTTTTTTTATTCCCAAACTTATAAGCCTAAAATCCTAGGAAGTGAGATTGAGGAATGGGTTGTGCTTCATAACATAAGTGTATGATCGCTCAAAAAACAAACCCAAAGGGGATCAAAATTAGAGATCAAACTTATGGTGCAAGGTTATCTACTATCTATAAAAATGTATTTCCAATCTTCCAAAATGTCTTGAGAACACAATGTATTGTTGGGGGTTTAACTACAAAGCACACTGTGTTCAAATATATAATCAAATACTATTGCTAATAAAATGGAAAGTAAACACAGATCCTGGATCGCACACAAAAAGCAAAAGGAGACCAATCCACTTTTTACACAGTTCCTGTAATGAGAAACACCTGTGTGTGCGCAGAGTCCTTAAAAGACGTTAGGAAGACTCTGCAAGCCTAAAAAAAGATTTTTTTGTTTTGTTTTTAAATCAGATTTCTTTTGTAGTTCGTGTGACAGATATAGGCGTTATAAACCCCTGATATGAAGATACGACAGCATTTGCCCCTAGAACTACTAGTGACTACTTTGTTTTTTTTGGTTTTCATATTGATTTGGTAATCGAACCCTTTACTATGAATGTGTTTATATCCGATCCTAGTGGTGTATCTTTAAGAGACAGATTTTATCTTTTACTTTGGTTTTCATTTCATTGCTATGAACATAGTCTCTTTCTGATCTCAGAAAACCTCTTCAACTAGAGATCTTATGTACTGGTAATATAAGAAGGTGTTAAGTCGGTCAGCAAAGTTACACCCTGCTACAGTCAGTTCATAATTCCACTATTAGCAGGGATGTGGGATTTACAGTGTGGAATATAATTTTAATCGTTATTTTTTTTTTTATGAATAATGAAGTTATTAGCTTCTCCTTTTTCTGATCTGTCTATATATTGGATCAGGTTTTCTTCAGTTGTATCTTAATATCTGTCAATTCATTAGATTATTTCCCTATTTGAGGGAGAATTTTCAACACCCATCATTGAGATGAGACTCTAAATTTAACTTTTTTTTTTTTACAAAGCAAGAAATCTCATACATTAAAGGGACACTAAAAGCACCCAGACCACTTCCTGTGAATGACGTAGTCTGGATGCAGTACCTGTCTGTTTAAGCCTTAACAAGGTGCTTCTTCTGCTAAAACAGAGTTGAAACTCAGTTATGGATCAATTGCTAGTCATAGAGCAGCATTTGATTAGCTCAGTGGCTCATTTTGACACACGTGCCCTAGCCTCCCAGTACTTCCCTATGGGGAAGTATTTGATTGAGTGAGATCATCAACACTAATTGATCTCAACCATCTGAAAGGTATTTCTTTTTCAAACCCTCATACAGGGGGACACCAGAATGCATTGCAGGACATTATAGCTTTAGGAATACAAGATTGTATTTATAATGCTACAGTGTTTCTTTAAATAAAAAAATTTGAATTTAAAAAAAAAAAAAAAAAAAAAAGCTTTTAACTCCAGTTTATTGTCACAAAGTAGATTCAAAGGAAAACATTTTATGAATTTCACAATGTTTAAATTGTTTTAGAATTGTAAGTAATTAGTAAGCTAGTCTTAAATAAAATGGCTTTAAACCTCTACCTACAATCATAACATAAGTCTAGTGATGCTTGTGGCAGAAATGCTTCTCCCACGTGTTCCTGGAGGGGACTGCTTGCTAGCCTCCTGCCCCAAGACTATGGGCCATGCAAAAGCCTGTTAAAAGACTTAGTTTGTGCCATTTTCCTATGCTGTTCGGGAACCAAACAGGCACACGAACCATGGACCACCCGGGAGCTTGTTAAGCCCTATCATCACCTCTTAACGATTCTAACAGCAGTGTTCTAATTGTTCATCTGGGTGGTCGCAGTTCGTATGAACGGCCATGAGGTGGCGGCCATCTTGTTCCTGCGAATGCAGGCAGTGGTGTTTGGTCGTTGAGTTCATGGAACTCAAATCGGACACGGAAACTCCCGAACACTGCTGGACTTGGAGTCTCCATGTGTGGACTTGTTGCTTTTATCATTTTTTGTATGCAGTTGATTAAGGCTGTATGATCTTTTATCTTGTTGTAACAAGTAAAGTTTACTTTATTTTTAACTCTCGATCCTGCCATTCTTCTTTGGGTATCTTTGAGGAGAAAACACATGGAGACTCCACAGCCTGAATAAGCTAATTATTCACTGCCATCTAAGCCAGAGCCTGCTTGATGTTTCTCTGAAATGCGTGAGTGACCCAAACCTCTGTAATAGATTCTGTATACACATATAACAGTATTATGCTATGATTGTTCTGTGTTATTTGTTTCAGATTAAGAGGTTCCTCATGTATAAGTATATTATTTAATTTGTTTAACTATTGGGCACCCTCCATTATCTGTTTTTTTCTTTTGACACTTAAGTGCCTTTTAAGTGATTTTAAGCACTGAGGGTAGTTGCACTCTTGCTCTTGCAGCGCCATTCCACCTCTATTTTATCCTGCTTGGATTGAATACTTGTATATCTACTATTTTTGTGCTTCAACAGCCACTTTCCTTACTCGAATGGTCAACTTATGACACGTACCAGACACCAATTTCATTTTATTGTTCAGTCTAGAAAAAAGCCTGTCATCCCACACATATCAAACATACAGCCTTTGTTGGGCTCCTTTGTCTGAGAAATTATGATTCGTTTTCTTTTAAATAGTAGCTGAAAAAATTAAAATGGAAGGCAATGCTTGATTTAGATACTTAATGCTCTGTATTTTCTAAACCAGACCATGCCTCATAGCATATAGTGTATTATATACAACAAGAAAGGTATTCTACCACATTCCTGTCGAAGCTAAAGGTTTTTATCAAGACTAAATCAAAAAAATAAAAATAGGTTCGGTGGTAAAATCTATGTTTCTTATGTTTGCAGTTTATTTTTAATTGTCTTGGGAAATAAGTGCTTTAAATATCATGTTAAAAAGGGAAATGTATTGATTTTATCCCCCCAGATACCTTCACATTTATATTTGTACGTTATGGTTCATTAATTGTGAGTCACAGCAAGCAGTAAATGTTGATTATACTCTGATTTTATGCTGTGCAATTGAAAAAGTATATATCGGCAGTTTTCTAATATACAAGCAGAACCAGTACAAACTTTGCATATCAAAGGCTCCGAAAAGTATATCCCCAGATCTTTTAAAACTACAGCTTCAATGATGCTCTGTAATTTTAAAGGCATTCCAAAGGCATCATCTGGGGCTCTACCTATTAGAGGCAAAACTGCTGTTCTTTACCAAGAGATAATCTTATTCCATCTAACAGATTTTATCTGTAAGTATTCCGTCCGTTAAAAGCCTCCTCTCTCCGTCAGTGTTACCAGCTTGTAGAAAATGTTTGATAAAATATCGGTCTGTGTCAAGATTAGCCATCGGTGCCCTTAAATCTGCAATCCAGTGTGCTTGTTTAACAAAATACTGCAACAATCTTTTCAAATAATCAGCAATAGCCTGTTACAGAGAATTATATATATTATTCTGTTTATCCCTTTCTAATTATATATTTTCTTTGCCATCAGCTCTAGCCAATCAGTAGCACCCCTACCAGGCAATGCTCCTCGCTTTCTGAAGCCGAATTCAGCTAGAGGACCTGGAGATCAGGTGCTGGAGGCAGCCTTTGGTGATAAACTGTTAAACAATAAACGGTTTAACCCATTAAGGTAAGGTCGTCCGGTGGCCTCCAAGCACCATAACTTCATTTAGATTAAGTTGTTATGGTGACAGTGACCGGAGTGTTTCTTTTAATATAGACTGTTGCTGCATAATATTTTGATTACCTAATATTTTGATTATCCAAATGTGCCAGTTTTACACTTCTAGCCATACCAAGACCAACATTGTGTAATCTCAATCCAACAAAAGGCTTAACAATGATTCAGTTCTAGTAGAATGAGCAGTCAGTTTCTCTTCTGTCAGTGCACATCATGCACCAGTAAATAAATACAAACATGACATCAATCTGCTTTCTGGCACTCTCCTACACAAATGTTTTCTATGGAGAAACAATTTCACAACCTTCCAAAATAATCAGCCTGAAAATACATGGAAAAAAGGTTGACAAAAATACTGAACATACTACATACTGAACATCTACATAAAAGCACAACACGTTGCGGAGTGTGCATGTCAATGTGGCATTTTCAGTGAAATCAGAAACCTGTGTAGGTGCTGTCCGCAGAACATTAAACTATGAGACTTTGCAGCCCTGGTTATGACTAACTATACTTTTAATCATTGGCTGCATTTTCAGAAAACATGCCATTCAATTATTAAAACCTACCATTATCAGTTCTGTGATTAATGGGATTGGGATTATTAGAAGGGGAAAAGGTTGTATGATACCTTACAGAAGTACAATGGAGTTTTCAATAAGACGGTATAAAGTAAATGCATTTGTACCTGTCTGACCTTTTCAAACCGGTATAAAAACCCCTCCCTTATTTATGATGATTTACAGTGAAAGCTGGTGTCATGTGTGCTAAACAAGCAAGTATTTGCACAAAGGATTGCAGAATACAAACTGCTGAATAACTGTATGTGTAATAGAACATTGTCAGGGAACATCCAAATATTTGGTAATGTGTATGAAATATGTAAAATGCGTCAACATCTCAGAGATTTGAAATTCAAAGTTAATTACATAGGTAAATTTATTTATTTAAGCAAACTCTGGACTCCCTTAATAAAGTATTTTACTTAGTGTTCATTGTGGCAAAGAATGCAAAAACCACTACGCAAGAAACTTCTGCATACAATATAACAATGATGGGCAGAACAAATAGCCTACCACAGGCAAATATTAATTTGTTAAAATTGTGCAGCTTTGAGGAATCAGGTAGAGGCTCAGCAAGGGCTGAAGAACAAAATGTGTAAAAATTTGAGTCGTACTTGTCACTGGTAGACATTCAATACTATTAATAGCTGGATAAAATTTGGGGGCAGCATGGATGAAAAGTTAAGACAGGGATTATTAATGCATTGGAACCTGCTTAAGCTATCAATTTTGTGCCCATTCAACAAACCTCTCGAGCCCAGAGCCACTCTTAGCAGCAGGAAGATCACTTTTGTTCAAACGACTTGAATCACTATTTCTTTAAATGGAAAGAAAAAGAAAAATAGGGGGAGGGGGTGGGAGTGGTTCAATCACAACGATCCTCTTTAGTCTTTTCGTTTGGCCCCCCAGGGGCTCATTTAAATCTGGGAAACCCTTGACGAATCCGGTTTTGGAAGTTTTTTTTTTTTGCCAGGGCTCATTTGGTCATCATTCAGAATAATGCATGATGGACTCCACATAGTTGCCTGGAAAGAGCCCTGTAACCCCATTCATTACACCCTCATACCACCCATCATCATTCTTCTTAATGACATATATGATGGCTCCTTCTTGAAAGGAGAGTTCATCTTCTTTGTCTTTCGAATAGTCATAAATTGCCACAACTAAGGGAAAAATAACAGAGATTTGTTAGTTATTACAACTTCGAGTACACTTCATATAGTTACTGTACCTACTGATAATTTCTCTTACAGACTCTTAGAAGGCTAACAGTGTTGCGGTTTAATTTGTCTTAGAACTATTAATATAACTTTATGAAGTTTGTAAAAATATAATAAAATTTAATTTGATGTATAGGAATGAATGTCTAGTTTATGTTTACCAGCAGAGAATGTTGAACACACCTCTGTGCTTCAAGTGGACTTTAGGGTGAGGTCCGCGGACCTTCTGGTCCAATATCTCGTAAAACCAGGTGGAATAGTTATCTCATGGTCCTGTATTGTATTAGAACTGGAAACCCATAAAGGGACACTGCAGACCCCTAAAGCACTTTAGCTTGCTGAAAAGCTTTATGTGTAAAGTGTATCCAAGTTTTTTTTCATTTTGCAAAACGTGCGAATACAGGATGGAGGAAAGGGCTACTCAAAGGACACACTTTGGTTTTTAGCAGGACTCACTTGCACAGTGAAAGGTTGAAGCATGTTTATTTACACCTGTTAAGCAGGAAACATGATATTTAGAGTGCAGTTTCAAATATAATATACAAATGTATGATCTACTCATGGTGGACTGAATTCACTACAACTGTTCATGTAAATGGAAAAAAAATACGAGTGTGTTATGGAGAAACACTCACAAAACCATCAGGGCAAGTGGTAGGGCATTACATTATATGCATAGAATAATAACAGATATATTCTCACAAACTAAAGGAACACAATCTGTTCTGATCGTACCCTTCTCTAAGTAAGTCCTTGGAGCCCAGGGTGGATCTTCCTCAGCGTATGGATCACTGTACTCCACAACAGCAGCTTCCTCCTCTTCATAGTCCTCTGGAGGAGGAGGTGGAGGAGGAGATTCATCAAACACCGGCTCTTCTGCAGGAGGAGGTGGAGGTGGGGTCTCGGAAACTGAGCAAACAAGAGACGATTAACAGACATCAGCACCGGTCATCAAATGTCATGTGTGCTCCTTATAGATCATCCTAACACATACAAATTTTACTTAAGAGAGACAGTGAATGTGTGTGTGTTTATATATTTTTATTTTCATTCAGATTTCAAAGTAGTCTGTATAGGTGTAAATGGAATTGATAATACCCACTATGTGAAATGCTGTACCTATCTAGTAAACTTATAGGAATCAATAAATATTCCTTTTTACCTCTTTACTCTTACAACTTCAATGCCCAAGTGTGATACAGACTAGCCAGTCAATGGCTGACGTTTTCATTTAAAATGCTCTGGACTAAGCCTCCAGTGATTCTCTGCCAGACGGACGACTGTCCTGACATCCAGCTGGAACGCAGTATGGGAAGATGTAGTCCATAGCATCTGGTCTGTGGCAAATGTCACCTTTTGCTATGCATTATAAAATGTCCCTTCCAATTTTGTAAAATATTGCTCCCTAATTGTAATATGAAAGTTGTGTGGGGTTTTTTTTGTTTTGTTTTTTTTTTGTTTTTGGGGGTGGTGGGGTGGGGAGGGGAGAACACTGAAGTATAACAATGAAGCAAATAAGTATTTTAATCAAACATACTGTTTTCTTGAACTCTAGCCACAAATCCCATTAGAGGTAACTGGGGAGTCACCTGCAGGATAGAGGGAGGAGGTGGAGCATGGGACACTGTGAAGAAAGAAAACAATTGTCACCATACATTAGAACTAAACAGAGAGAACACAAAATATTTAATCCGAAAAAAGCAATAATGAATAGAACAATCTAGATCAGGGACAGCCCACTGCGGCACCCATGATGTTCATAAACATTTCCCATGATGGTCACGCAGCCTAAAAACCATGGGACGTGTTATTAAGTACTTCCACCTAGATTCATACATGTATTAAAATAAACCATATTAGACATTGTTTATCCCATTCATATAATCCAATGTCCTTTACTCAGCTGGCTATTTAAGGAGTAATATTTATTTCCCCCCCGTTGTTAACTAAATGACCTTTGTTGATAGTTTTTGCTGCACTAGTTGGCAGCTATACCTTCTTCTCTGCTTGCATTTCCTGAAACATGCAGAGCCAGAGCCTCTGCCGTCGCTGCTAGTGACAGCTAGTGGCTGACAGAAAATTTGGAAACGTACCATAGATGTACCCCATGGGAGCGGAGAGTGGCTGCTTAATGGTAGTTCCTCTCAGAAAATAGATCTTCCTGCCAGGGACAGCAAAGCCTCCATGTTGCAAGAAATGGAAGCAGACAAGAGGGAAAGAAGGCATAACTCCTAATGTACAGCACCAAGATGCATCAGCAGTATCATAGAAACACAGGACATTCATTTAAAGAGTCACTGAATGCTTTTTAACCTTGACTTCATTTAAAGGGAAAAAGCATGCAATGACAATTAATTGCTACCGATACCACTGCAGTTATTAGGACTCTTTATATTATATAAAGATATTTGAAAAAAAATTTATACATTTTTAAATGTTATGGTGAAATAGAAAAGCTGCCCATGCCTAGGTCTGCACAGTAATATTTACTAGATACAGGATAAGTAAAAATCAAAGAACATACAAATGATTTTACAAAATGCTAGTTAGCCAGATGACAGGTCAGAACCAGGCCAACCAACACATTTCGTGTTAATTTAACGTTTACCATTAAAAAAGCTACATTTTAACACATTTAATATATATAAATATTTCCACCACATTCCACATGGTGCCAGGTTTCTGCTAATGGGGGCAACAATTCATAATTAGGGTGCATGTGTTTTTTGTTTTGTTTTTTTTATAAATCCACATATTTGGTTTCAAATCTGGCAATTACTGCAATCAGGAATCCCTCAATGTACCTGTACTGAGCATGCAAAAGCAGCCACCATTGATTTTAATAAGTGAAAAATGCATGCACATACAAACATACAGGTCCCTCTATCTGACAAACATCAAATGGGATGTCCAACTTTTCTGGATTTACAAAATGTAATCCACAGTTTTAATTCTACTCAAATACCATCTACTTGTTGCATGTTTGAAAACATTGTGCCTTCGAAATGTAAGTTCTTTCTTATTGATTTATAGTGAGACAGATTTACTATGGAATTAAATGAATGTCCCATCTATCTAATTTCTCTGTAACGTATCTATTCTACAGTGATGAATAGTCAGTTTATATAAAATTAAAAAAAAATAAGCCTGCAGGACAGAAGACAAATAGGCAGGCATAGGGTTATAATTAAATAATCCTAAACTCAAACAATATATTACAGTAATTAAGTGAAACCTGTAGTTGATTAGGTCCCTCGGTTGCATTCAAAATGAAATATACAAATTATGGTAGGCATAAAAAAAATATGTTTTAAAACCACATCACTTTGAACAATTATAAGCAGTTTTTAATTAACTAAAATAAGTAAAATGTATCATTCATGTTCAGTTTATCTTTGATACATGCACAAAACATGCTCTGAAAATGAACTTCTATTCTGAGAACATATCAGCTTTGAGGCTGGGCCAACAGTAATATGCTGCTTACTCACCTGTTGGAGCAATTGACATAACAATGTTGTAATGTTGAACAATACATAATAATGCATATATTAAAAATATATTTAAATCAATCATTTATGGCAGATGCAAACCCCCGTCCCCTATAGCTGTGCATATCACTTCTCCATAATATTAAAATATGTTTTTTATAGTTATGCTATATATACACACATCTGTCCTTACCAGAAATCAAACATTCCAATTTACGGTAAATACATTATCTTGTGCTTCCTACTGTGTGTCACTAACAAGTATCAAGTAACAAAAACAAAAGTCCAGTACAGTACTCAATTATGTTACTGGCAAACCCAGGGTTAACCTTCCATACTCCATTTAATGATTTGTGCTGATGGATACCAATTTATTGCTTTAAACTATTAAAGTGTGTGAACAATAGATGTAAAAATAAAATAATGTGAACACTCATATATACAGGTATTCTGAGCAGGCAATTAATAAATTTAAAGGAACACTACAGTCACCTAAATTACTTTAGATAAATAAAGCAGTTTTAATGTATAGATCATTCCCCTGCAATTTCACTGCTCAATTCACTGTCATTTAGGAGTTAAATCACTTTGTTTCTGTTTATGCAGCCCTAGCCA
The DNA here is from genome assembly GCA_933207985.1 of Pelobates cultripes. Taxonomy (NCBI): domain Eukaryota; kingdom Metazoa; phylum Chordata; class Amphibia; order Anura; family Pelobatidae; genus Pelobates; species Pelobates cultripes. The sequence continues at coordinate 47,023,603 of OW240918.1, read as the reverse complement.
CACCTCCCCTGGCTATGATTGACAGAGCCTGCATGAAAAAAAAAACTGGTTTCACTTTCAAACAGATGTAATTTACCTTAAATAATTGTATCTCAATCTCTAAATTGAACTTTAATCACATACAGGAGGCTCTTGCAGGGTCTAGCAAGCTATTAACATAGCAGGGGATAAGAAAATCTTAATTAAACAGAACTTGCAATAAAGAAAGCCTAAATAGGGCTCTCTTTACAGGAAGTGTTTATGGAAGGCTGTGCAAGTCACATGCAGGGAGGTGTGACTAGGGTTCATAAACAAAGGGATTTAACTCCTAAATGGCAGAGGATTGAGCAGTGAGGCTGCAGGGGCATGTTCTATACACCAAAACTGCTTCATTAAGCTAAAGTTGTTCAGGTGACTATAGTGTCCCTTTAATGCAGATCTGCCATGTAAACCATGTAACAATTAAAAAAAAAAAAAAAATTTTAACCTGTCGGTTTTTAATGAAAAATACTACAAAACTCTTATTGATGTAAAACCATGAAAGGGCGCCGAATTGTGTAAAGCACAGATTTGTATAGATCTCTAAGATGAATATTTGATTATAATACAATCAACATTAATGGACACCAGGAAACACGCATACCTGCAACACGGCTCGAACGTGCATGCAAGCAAAAAGGGCTGCAGATGGTATAATGAGAGAACAATTTACTGATCAAACTTAAGTACGGTAGTATTTATTATTGTACATAACATACCTCACTACTATGAATAAGCATTATATGATGCCTGAAAAATAAAATACGAGCAACTGCGTCCGAAATAGGATTTATAAGTGCATATCCCAAGCCTGTAAATCACCAGTTATATATTATTGAGGAATCAATATAAAATGTTGCTCAACCAGAAATATTGTTAGTGAGTAAATATTAGTATAAATGTTAACGTCAAGTTTAAAGCGGCACTGTCATGCCGAACTTACCTTTCCTCAATCTCTTCCTCTTCTCCCCCTCTCTCAGGATCTGTTATTCTTTTCTTCCTGTCTTCTTTAGTTTTCTTTAAAATCATAAGACAAAGTAGGGACTCTTTGCCTTATGGAGGATTCCTCCGCTTGACCAGCTCTGACCAGCGGAGGAGCAAAGTGTGCTTCATTTCCGTTGGTCAGAGCAATTTTCCCATGATGCCTAGCTTTCCTCAGTGTTCCCACAATGCTTCCTGTCACTTTACACTAAACTGCCGAATTGCGTTCTAACTGAATGACAACAGTCTGTTCGTTTCTTTTAGAACGCAATTCGGCACTTTATTCGGATCAGAATTTCATTCTAATGAATGAAACTCTGATCCTATTCATTGCTGTGGCTGCATCTTGCAGCCGTTTAGTAGATAACTCCCTAATTCCCACGGTATCAGGGAGCTATCTACTAAAAGGCTGAAAGACCTAAATTGGTCTTTCAGCCAAATTTACTAATACTAAGTAAAGATTACTTAGTATTAGTAACTTAAATGCCCCTACTCGCTATACCGCGAGTAGGGGCATGTGTAGTAAGCAGCGTATAGCTGCTCACTGTAAAAAAACAAACAAAAAACTAATAACCCCCCCATGCCCGTGGGGGCCCTAAATAAAGATGGGGGGGAACCTGGCCCCCACCCCTGAGCGGTGGGTGGGGGCCCT
>OW240918.1:47002217-47021852 GCA_933207985.1 Pelobates cultripes | reverse complement strand
CGGTATAGCGAGTAGGGGCATTTGGGAGATTTTAATCTCCCTTGTGCTATTATGGGGGTCATATTGACCCCCATAGAATGAGAGGGGGTACTGGGGGGCTTATGAAGTGGTGGGGAGCACTGCTCCCTGCCGCTTCTATAGTTACATATTACAAGGAGGGAGCTGCATGCCGGTAGCTCCCTCCTTGTAATAAACTAAACGAACAAACATACACTGATACATTGTGTTTGTTTGTTTGTTCGGCTGATATACCTATTCACTCATTCGCCTGTCTGATGAATGAATGAATAGCTGAAATTCCCGTTCGCATGTCCAGGTGTTTCACTGGGCATGTGCGGGAATCTCAGTGTCTGCCTAGTGTGGGCAGATGACGTGTCCCTGAGGGACTTCACCTACCCACACAAAGATGGCGGCGCCCTGAATCAAGATCGGGGCAGAAAATAAGGATTTAAAAATAGGTAATGTGGGGGGCTTAGGGGCATTTGGGGGTGACTAGTGGGTCTATTGGATGTAGTGGAGGCGGGAGAGGGGTTAAAAAAAAAAACGGGATTCGGCATGACAGTGCCGCTTTAAGTGTAAAAATATAACTCCAAATTAACACCACACCAAAGGAAAGGTCAGCTAGGGGCAAAAGTGCATAACAAAAACATGCAACATTTGCAGAAGTGAAATTCACAACAACTGCAAAAAAATAATAATTTCCCAATAACTACACTGAGGAACAGAGCATGATCAGGGCAGTCATACTAATGACTAAGATTAAAGCACCAAACAGCAATGTACACCGTAGATTGCTCCCTAGGTTTCTGCTCTGACTTAGAGAACACTGCTTGGCGTCAAAGCATAATGATTCTCTGCAGAAATTGTTAAATTACGTGCGATCAACGTAATCCACCCACATTCACTTTCTTCCATTAGAATAAGCAGGCCATCTAGATAACAATGGAATGTCAGTGTGAAACCATATGCACACTTTTTACATATTTTCGTGTGTAAGAAATTTATAGTGTAGGGGGAACGCTACGTTAATCAAGACGAAGAGTACAAATCCTCTTTTTTTTTTTTTTGGAGGGGTGTAAGGGAAGAAGCACATCAATTCGGAAGATATTAAAAGTCATTAGTGCCTGACTTCTGGAATCCGTCACAATCATGATTTCATGCTATCTGTGGGAGGCAATTTGAAGAGCTATGTACTATATCTATCGATATAAAAATATATTCACAATCACAAAAAAAAGTGGCCTTCGAGCGATTACATGGTTAGTAAACACAAGATTCCTCATGAACGTGCTTAACAGTTTCCCCCTTTTCTCACTTTATACAAGTGCCAATTTCAAGAGATAAATACACTTTTACAAAGCTCTTAAGTGGCACCCCTGCCAGCTATATCATTGATAATCAACTTGATTGTTTTGTGCCCCAAGACAATGTGAATAGTAATTTCAATGCTTTCAGCACATAGTGGCAATTCATTGTTTCTCTATGAAGCAGAGCTGCAGCAAGGGACCGTCTCACCACTATATTTGAAGCAAGTTAACCCTCATGCTCTTAAAAAAAGATAAAAATTTAAATTATTGGTAGGGCAAAGATGCCCAGCAAACTCATACACCAGCACTACAAATAAATGTTTAATAGTGGTGTATCCTTTACATTTGTACACAAGAAATTGTATTTATAAAATTGTAGTCAGATGAACTGAAAAAGGAGAAGAACTATTTTCATTTTAAATGTGTTTCTTCCTGAATTAAAGGGATACTGTAGTTCCACGAATACAAAGCTGCATTCCTGGCACTACCGACCCCTCTGCCTCCCCCATCCACCCCTTCCCGGTAAATAAAGGGTTAAAACCCCTTTATTTACTTACCTTATCACAGCACCGATGTCCCTCGGTGCTATTTCGAAGTTCCTCCATTCCGCGACGTGCGGGGTCTAATGTGCATGAGTGACAAATGCCGCGCACATTAGACCCCCCCGTAGGAAAGCACTAAATCAATGCTTTCCAATGGGGAAAATCTGAGGCTGGAGGTCCTCATGCAGAGCGTGAGGACGTCCTGCGTCAGATAATGGACCAAAAGTCCATTACGTATCCGGAAGAGCCCCCCGCGGCTGTCTGGTAGACAGCTACTGAGGGGAGACTTAGTGCTGCAATGTAAACATGCAATATAAACAATGAGCTGAAGTGGTCTGGGTGCCTACAGTGTCCCTTTAAAGAATGCATGTATGTGTAGCAAAATTATAAGGTTATATATTTGCTACTTCTGCTTTACTTTTACTGGATGTAAAGCCCTTTTACAATTATGTAATTTGATTTCACGAGCAATGTGACCGGAAGTGAACTCAATATGACTGTCATTCAATCTGCACTTTTGTGTCTTTTCCCCACTACTGCCAGCTAAGATTCTATTACTTAGAAAGTCTGGACAGACAAGTCAAGCCTTGCCCCAGTTACTGTATAAAGCAGGTGAATGTCAGATAATCTGAAACAGGGAAAGTTTTTGCATCAAGATGTGCAAGTCCTTTAGGGAAATGACCTGATGCCCTTTCTAGAAAAGCTCATCTGGCCTTTGAAAGCTGCCATTTCATTTGCAGAGCCAATTAAAAATTTACAATGTACATGATAGTGATAGGTTTGTACATGACCTTAAATTCATTAGAACATTCCCATTCTCTACAATGTTACAATATTTACAACACGTCCAGTCCTTCAAGAACACTGGAAGCTCTACATAGTATACATTAATATGACAAACTGTTTGTACCTTGAAGTATGTTATATATTTATACCAATAAACTTACAAGGGTGGTGCCAGATCTCACAAAAAGTAGTGCGAAACAAACCATTTTCTCTGTTGTGCTTTACATGAGTGTCCAAATGGGGAGTCAATCAGATGTATTAATGCTGTGAACCGTGCCACATTGCTGGTTAGCCTTTGTTAGTTTATACTTTTTTTTTTTATATACATACATTTTTGTGGAAATAATAGCTTGCATTGTACTGGAAGGAGAGTTGTAAATCGTATAACAAAGGCAAGAATGACACTTTTTCTTGTTCGACAGAGTTGCATTGATGGTTAAATGATTTCCCACTAACAATATTTAATGAGGTGTGCTCCAAAGAAATCTGTGTACACCTTAACAAAGGCACATGTCGAAAGCTGTTGGTGTTTGGGAACTCCTAGGATTTGCTTGAGTGATATGAATTATATTGTTATGACCATTAACGTACGACTTTTTAGACTTGAAAGCTAATGGAGTTGGAAGATTTTATGCATCACTTCAAGTATTAGGTGTCTTTCTTACGACGAGTCAGTAGTCCTTTCCAGCTGTAAGGACATACCCATATGTTAAGACTAGAGATGTCGCGAACCGTCCGCGAACTTCCCGCGAACGGTTCGCTGCGAACTCCGGTCAGCTGACACATCCCTGCCAATCTCCGGCAGACACTACCTCCCAGACCCTCCCACTTCCTGGACAGCATCCATGTTGAAGCTGCCTTCAACATGGATGCTGTCCAGGAAGTAGGAGGGTCTGGGAGGGAGGGTCTGCTGGAGATTGGCCGGGATGTGTCAGCTGACCGGAGTTCGCCGCGAACGGTTCGTGGCGAACCGTTCGCGGACGGTTCGCGACATCTCTAGTTAAGACTTGTGGATTCCCAGCTTCCTCAATGAATTCATTTGTCAGGTATTTCTTTTTAGAGCTTGATTAATCAAGGATATTCATATCGCATTCTAGAATACTGTTGCAATATACAGATAATCAACACAGGCGGAGTCTGGAGTAGCACATTGACACATTGTGCTCCCAGGTTTTCCTAGCCCTGCTTTATAAAGGTCTATATTTTGGTACTATGGGGGTGGCATTGTGTCAGATAACCTGTGGACTCATGACACAAAGTTATGACACCATATGATAGGATTATGTATAATCTAGGAGAACACCAAGCCTCAAGGGAATATTGAAGATCTCTAGCAGGGAAAGGGTAGAATCATTTAAGAACAAGACCTCTCAGGTGTCCCAGGAGAAGCCAGTCACACTAAGAAACCGCTAAAACATTTGAGATTCTGCAACCAATGGCGCAAGGAAGCAACTAGCTGCATTTATGCATGTGATGGCTCCACTGCCTGGTGGGTCTAGGATCAATGCAGGCTGCATGTTTGTCACCCCTGTTATAGATGAACTGAATGTGAATTACAATAAAATGACAGAAATACCATCAGCAGCTACATGGTTTGTTTGTTTTTCTGAGCAAGAAGTTAGATACATCTAAAAATAACCCTGGCAAATCGTTACAATGACACCAGGCTATAAAACTCCTCAGATGAATCTGTGATAAAAATTCCTTTCAACCCTCTTAAGGCCAAATGACATTCTATTCAAAGTAATGCATATTAAATATCAGTAGCTCCACAGAGCCTCACTGTCAATAAATGAGTAGAACATTTCCTGTCAAGAAAGGATCTTTCAGGGCCCCAACTATAAAGAAGTAAACCATTAATGTTAATAGGTTAACGGTTAAAGAATTCTGCTGTTTGTGAATAGGAGCCATTGTGCATTTACAAGTGCATTATAGTTAAATATTTAACGGAAGCTTGATGCATGTTTAAAAGGATGGATTCTGAAGCCCACTAATGCATAATTAAGAATATTTGGCAGATTAAGAAATGTTATGAAAAATTTAAATATATTTACGACTCGTTTTTAAATCTAAAGGATGCTACAATTACAATGCTAATATATAGTCACACATTTACTAGATCACATGCTGGACATGTGACATTGGATTGTAATAAGGGTGCATGATGATGCATTGTTTCCTATTAGCAGAAATTATAACATTTGGTTTTTAATATGTGTAGCTGGAGACTGAAGAGGTGACCTGCACATTCCTCTTAAGTCATCTAGTTGGATGAGGTTTCGGAGTATCACATGCTGCTTATTAGTCACCTGGCTAAGATACACACAACAGCTAACATTTCTTTGTTGGCACTTATCATTTGTTCCATATCCTTTAGGTCCACCACAGCTGACTTGGACAGCAATAAACCAAGACTGTCCTATGAAACATAAGACATCTGTCAGTCTTGCACCATAAGTCATAAAGCCATTTTTGTTAAACGGCTACTACATTTAAAAGGTTACTATAACCCTTTAGAGGTGTAATATGCCCTATAAAGGCATTGTGGAGAAGGTGCCCCCCCCATTCTCAATGCGCTATAACATCCGCAATAAAAGTTTTTTTACTTACCTGATATCCAGCACCAGGCAGAGCTCCCAGCGCTGCTTTTCAGAAACCCCTCTTGACATGGATGGGGCCGCACATGGCCCAGTCAGAGGGTTCACTATGGGATAAGACAAATTCACAGGCTAAGAGCACATGTGCATGATCTGGACCGGCGACAGGAGGTGGGAGGAAGGATTTACTTAAAAACAAACAAATAAGCGAGGGATGGAGGACTAGGGTCCACTGGGAGAATACAACTATCTTCTCCCTGCGAGCGCAGTTCACATCTGTTGGCAGGTGCAGTGCTGGGATGCCCCAAGTCAGGTGTGCTGGAGGTGCAACTAGGCCACAATTAAAAATATCTCCGTATGTGCAGTGTTTCAATCAGAAACACTGCACATACAGACTCCTACAACCATGACCAATGAAAATCACTAAGTGGTCATGGTGGTTGGACTAACCCTTTAAGACATTAAATTCCTCTTCATAAACTATAGGGAGACTCCGTTCAAATTAGAGTTGAGAGTTATATTAATTCAAGGTGTATTCAACATTAAATTCCAATTTAAGGTCAAAATAGCAGAAACAGAAAAGTAGTTATGCTTGCAGTTCAGATACTCTGGCCTTACATTTTAAATTCACTTTAGTAAACAACGATGTGGAGCTTTATCTAATTTCAGTAACAATTGTTACAATGGATATACAGTAACAAACCAGTTACAAAGCTAAACAAAAATCAATGCTGTCCTTGAGAACCGAGGTCATATGATATGTTTATAAACTGACCAAGCTTTCTTGCAGTTGATCATTGGAACGGTTACTGTTCTCATATAAACATTTTCTGAAAGATCTTCGTGACAATATTTGATGTTCTTTGAATTTAGGAAGTTACAGATTCTTAAAGAGACACTATAGGCATCCAGGCCACTTCATCTAATTGAAGTGGTCTGTATGCAATGTCCCTGTCCCTCCTTTCTACCAGACAGCCGCTAGAGGCAACCCCAAAAGTGCAATGGACTCTTGATCGCCTAAATAACGCCCTTATGCTTTGCACGAGGATCGCCAGTGTCCATAATACCTCATAGTAAAGCACTGATTCAATGATTTCCTATGGGGAGGGCCTAATGCTCTCACTGCCCATGCGTATTAGGCTACCCCATCAGAGGAAGTGGCGTGGTGACCCAGCACCGAGGAACATCGGCTCTCGAATCGGGTTAGTAAATAAAGGTTAAAGTTTTTACTAAGTGTTTACTCTACATGTGATTATTCAATGTTTACTGGATTCATTTTTTTATTTGTATTTTGTTTTCTACAACTTCATTTTGTTTCTGTGTGTGGGTGTGTGTTTTTTCTTATTGCAATTGAATAAAAAAATACTTTCACTTGGCACTTGCAATGTTTGGTTCCTTGTCTATTGCATCTTACTACCAACCATTTTTTTTTTCTACCATATGTCACAAAAGTAAGACAATCTGTTTTTATGTAAAGCCCACAACTCATAAATGAAAGCATTTAACAAAATCACTAGTACCTGGATTTTGGCTGTAAAAAGGGCCTCCATTTATTTGGTTCTGGAGGCTTGGTTGTGAGGTCATTGATGGAGGACGCCTATAGGGGAGAGATCCTCCTATTGTTGGTGGGTTATGCCGAGACACTGGCCTGTTCATACTGTAGAACTGTGCAGGATGACCTGAATATAAAGAAAAAACAATCGACCAAGTCAGTTTCAAATGACCTGTACAATGCTACACTGCAAACATAGAAAGTATTAGGTATCCAAAATAAACTTAAATAAACTAGTAACAGAAAGTAGTTCAAGCTTTGTAAATCAATATAAAACAACATAACCATATTTTTGTCTGTCTTTTGCTCACTGGTCAGGGCCGTCTTTAACGCGGGGCAAACGGGGCAGCTGCCCCGGGCCCAGTTTCTCTTGGGGGGCCCGAGGCACCTGACCCGTGGGCCCCGCTGACCCCGGCGGGCGGGCGCGCGAGGGAGCACTCAGTGCTTCCTCTTCAGCTCCCTCGCGCACCGCACTGATACCGGAGCCGGAAGATGACGTCATCTTCCGGCGCCGGCATCCCTACGCGACGCGCGAGGGAGCTGAAGAGGAAGCATTGAGTGCTCCCTCGCGCGCCCGCCTTCCTGCCCGACCGGCCACCCGCCCAGGAGCCCAGCAGCACCACTGGACCCCAGGGAATCCCCCCCAGCACTCCAAAAGGTAAGGAGGCTGGGGGGATTACATTTAAAAAAAAAAATGTGTGTTAGTGTGTGTGTGTTTGTGTGTTAGTGTATGTGTGTGTGTGTGTGTGTCAGTATGTCTGTCTGTGTGTCAGTATGTCTGTCTGTGTGTCAGTATGTCTGTCTGTGTGTCAGTATATCTGTGTGTCAGTATATCTGTGTGTGTGTCAGTATGTGTATGTGTCAGTATGTCTGTCAGTGCGTCAGTATGTCTGTTAGTGCATGTGTATGCATGTGTCAGTATATCTGTCTGTGTGCCAGTATGTCTGTGTGTGTGTGTGTCAGTATATCAGTCTGTGTGTGTCAGTGTATGTGCCTGTGTGTGTGTGTCAGTATTTCTCAGTGTATGTGGGTGTCAGTATATCTGTCAGTGTGTGGGTGTCAGTATTTCTGTCAGTGTATGTGTGTCAGTATGTTGGTCAGTGTATGTGTCTGTGTGTGTGTGTCAGTATGTCGGTATATGTGTCTGTGTGTCAGTATGTCTGTATATGTGCCTGTGTCAGTATGTCTGTCAGTACGTCTACCAGTGTATGTGTCTTGTGTCTGTGTGTGTGTCAATATATGTACCTGTGTCAGTATGTCTGTCAGTGTATGTGCCTGTTTATCTGTATGTAGTCAGTGTATGTATCTGTGTATCTGCTTGTGCGTCAGAGTGTGTACCTGTGCATCTGAGCCGCAACTTTAAATACAAATACACCCCTCCATTCAAACTTCAACACTACATATAAAACACACTCCTGCATTGAAACGTCAACACTACATACAAGCACACTCCTACATTCAAAAACAAACACTACACATAAATGCACACTTGCATTCAAACTCCAGTACCACATACAAACACATTCACACAAACATACTCCATACAAACACATGCTTACATTCAAACATACTAACATGGCTCAGTGCTAAATACAACCCTGCAAGCATGGGAAATTGGTAGAGTCCCAGCTGTCAAAGCATTGTTGGAGTTGCACGACAGATGGGGTTCTACCTTTAGTCCAACCTTGCAATTGGGGTCCCAATAAAATTCATTCTACTTTAGTACCGCCACTGCGTTGGGATGGATGCCGTGATTGCATACCAGGGAGTGATGGGCGAGAGCGGCAGGGCACAGGGGGCCCAAGCAAACACTTGCCCAGGGTCCATTCGTTATTAAAGACGGCCCTGCACACAGCACCCCCAGACACACACACAGCACCCCCAGACACACACACAGCACCCCCAGACACACAAACAGCACCCAGACACAAACAGCACCCAGACACACACAGCACCCCCAGACACACACATCACCCAGACACACAGAGCACACACAGACACACACAGCACACACAGACACACACACAGCACCCAGACACACACACAGCACCCCACAGACACACACAGCACCCCACAGACACACACAGCGCACCCCCAGACACACACAGCACACCCAGACACACACAGCACCCCCAGACGCACACAACACCCTCAGACAGACAGCACCCTCACTCCCACACATATACAGCACATATATATTATATAAAATAACCCTTAACAGACAAATAAAATTAGAAACCCAGAATGTAACGGCAGATAAAAACACCCTTACACACAGCACTCCTCTTACACAAACACACTGCGCACCTCACACATACAATACGTCCAAATATATTATATATATATATATATATATATACACACACACACACACTACAGCGCCCCTCACACTGCACCACTACACACACTACGCTCCAGATACACGCTAGATCCCTTACCCTATATGCACTCTTAATCCTCTACACACACACAATATTCTATACACACTCTGGGTCCTTTACACACTAGATCTCTTACACACACACTGCACCACCTACACACACACACTACATTCCTTGTAAGCAAATACATACAACATTCTCTAAACACACCCTCTCTACAACCCCTACACACACTACGTCACCTATACACACACACTACTGCCCGTATGCACACACTTGCTACATCCACTATAACACTATGCCCCTATACACGCACTCTCTACAGCCCCTAGCCACACATATTACACCACAGAATTGACCTATTTACACAATACCACACCACACTCTACACACAGGCAATCCCACAAGCATGCGCCAAACACATGCACCATACACTTTCCTGGCCCTTTTGTCCTCTGGTATCCCACCTGTGGAGACACCAGAGACAATTTAAAAGCAAACACAGCGCAAGCATGTTATTACATTTGCTTGCGCTGCGCAGAACAAATACAGGGCCTTTTTCTAATGCTAGAGCTCTTCAGCGGGGCTCTGTGCATTGAACCAACATGCTCACTTTCAGAGGGGGTGTACTTGTCATTAGTGATGACAAAACACACCCTCTCTGGCCCCGCCCCCTTCTTGGGGGGCCGCTCTAATTGAAAAATGCCCGGGCCTAATTTTTTTTCCCAGTCCGGCCCTGCCTGCAGCCTATGATATACAGGCACTCAGACATTAGGGCATTGAAACATAATAGCCGGATGTAATCAGCTCCTATCCTCACAGGTATGCTGTAAGAGTGCCTGCTAAGGGAAGCATGTAATTCCCTTTCTACCAGCCCTTCACACCTCCCTACATTCTGAAATATTTTTTTATTTTTTTTTGTCATACTCCCCAATCAAATAGTTCTCTATGAGAATTATTTTAGTGGACCAAGGAGAAGGAAGTGACATGGCGTGACAAGGGATGACGCATGGAAGAACCCCACATGGTGCTGGTTTCCAGTTAACTTAATTATTATAATATAGTATTTATTATTATTATTAATAATTATAGTTTTAAATTTATAGTTTTAAATTTAAAAAGGGGGCTGCACCATGCTTGTAGTGCCCAATCTGGTGTTCATAAATAAATTAAAGGTAAAGTGAAAGAGTGCTGGAGTAAGCCTTTAATGTGTATTTTTGCTTAAAACTTGAAGGCTGATGATTCTCCACCCACCTAGGAATAAAAATCTATATAACCCTCTTGAGTTTGTTCTTTGGACTCTATATTTGACAATTCATTATAGGATATTTAGTAAATTCAGGTAAGGGCATAGCATTTCAATCACTACTAACCATTTTTTTTTTTTACAAACTAGAGTAAATCTACCCACTCTCCATGTGATCCTCTTTTCCTAAGTTGTCCTCTCACTGACTGGTTAATGGAAATAATGGTTATGGACGCCCTCATTCTGAGTTTGATTAGTTGTTTTATGTTTAATATATAAGGCATGTGTATATTATCCAGTATCCTGGATAATGTGCATTGATGTGAGTTAGAAATGGATGCCTGTGTGATCTGGCTAAATTATTGCCTATGTGATATGTTTACATAATGTGCCAATAATAGTCTAATTTTACCACATGACAGGAGGCTTCATATTTGCATATCTTTCTTTACTGAAAACTCCAGCAGCATAGAAACATAACAACCAATCAGAAAAAGTTATGATGCCCATAAAAGGCCCTGTCTATGACATCACTTCCTCTTTCTTTGCTGCTCCAGCCATACATCAGGTCAGAGTATTTTACCTCTCTGGTAGATTCTTAATTTACACAGTTTTTTGATTGTCATACCACTCTATATTACTCTATTTATTGCTAACACCTGCTACCTTGGCCCCCCTTATTCCTGTCCCTTCACTGTATCCCTCTATTTTTTCCCCCTTTTTATTTCCACCTTACTGCCTGGTATCCGCGGGCGCAACGACTACCCGTGTCGCGCTCGCCTCGCGGACCGGCCCTTTCACTTACACAGGGGACTGTATGGGGACGGGTGGAGGGAGGCTGGGGTCAGCGTTTGTGTTGCATTTATCCCCTTTGTTTTGCACCGCGCGACCGCGATCCGCGGCGCACCTTCACATGTGGGCGGCGGCCATCTTGGATCTCGCGGCTCGCGAGATACCCGACGGCCGCCTTCCCTGCTCGCTCGGCGGATCGGGAACTCACCCGACCGCCGGGCTCCACAAGTGTATGCTCTCCCAAGTGAACAATGGGAGAGTGCAAGCTGGATTTCAGTTTTTTCTCCATGTATTCTTTCGATGTATTTTGCCACAGTGCCTGCCAACAGTGTCTGCCAAACAAATACTTACATGCAGGCATTAAAGGAGATTATGTCTTTGTACCTTACTCAGGGTCTATACCCTATACAGGGTCATACCATATTACTATACCCTGCACAGGGTCATACTATATTACTATACCCTACAGGAATCACCCGATCACCGCGCCCTGCATCTGGATTAACCCCTTCAGGGGTCCCCCTCTCTGGGCACATTCATTTATTGATACAATTATTATTTTTTATTCTCATGGATATATCTCTCATGGTGCCTTACGCTGGATGATTATATGTTGAGCAGGCACACAATCTATGTATTATTGTGAAGCCATACAATATCACAGTCGTTATACAAAACATATACTGTACCTATAACAAGATCAATTATATCACTGTACCCTACGAAGAGCATATTGTGTTACTGTACCCTACAAAGGGCATATTATATTATATTATTGTACCCTACAGAGGGTCATATTATATTACTGTACCTGACGGTGCAAATTTATGTGGGTGTCCTCTGGGTATTTTTTCATGGCACACCACCTGGGGTGACCCCCCAGATATGCATGCAAGGTCACTGACAGACCATTACCTTTGATGTGGGTGTCCTCTGGGTTACCATGGCACACCACCCAGGGTGAACCCCGATCATATGCACGGAGGCCTACGCCTCAACTTTACCACTGATTACTACAGACATATATGGATGTTTAACCCCTTAAGGACCAAACTTTTGGAATAAAAGGGAATCATGACATGTCACACATATCATGTGTCCTTAAGGGGTTAAACACTGCCTGTCAGTTTTACATTAAAGCAACAGTACCATGCCGGATGCGATTTGACGGCAGGATCACTAAGAAAACTGAGTGTATTGCGGTGTACCCTTCACAGGGATACATATATGTATATTTACTGTGCCTAGTGTACATATTGAACGTGGGTGTCCTCTGGGTAATTTTTCATGGCACACCACCTGGGATGACCCCCAGATATGCATGCAATGCTTGTAAGGTGCCAATAATTATAATATGGGTGTCCTCTGGGTTACCATGGCACACCACCTGGGATGCACCCAGCCTAATAGACATGGGTCCTGCGGCTGCAGACCTTATGGAGACAGGCCCCATGCGCCTATATAATAAGCCTGTATAGTTAAAAACCGTGCATACAGCTCTGGCGTACATTTGTGGTGAACCCGGCTAGCCAGACCGACACCACTACCAGTCAGTCGCGCCTGCACCACGGCTCTCAGTAGCCAGATTAAACTAATAGAGGTGACCCCTCTACACTTGGCACGAGTATTCATACATACTAAAGCAGGCAATTCAAACCGGTTTACCTGGGTGATCCCCAGTTCTACCAGAAGTCTAACACCCCTACGTGCTGACCCTCACACTATCTCCCAACAGGACGGGAACGAGTCATGGTGGACACTCTCAACGTTCCCAAGATTTCTAGGCAATGATAAACGCCACAGTAACGGCCTCAGTGGAGAAGGTTCTGTTATGAACTCTACCCACACCGCTTGATGGAGACCTCAGGCCCACAAGCCTTCAAGTCAAAACGGCAAGGGAAGGGCTCCAGCCCCCCTGCCACTAAGGTCAAGGGCAAGACGCCCATCGAACAGACCAAATAGGCGGAGCACCGGGAATCCAAACCCCGTCCGCCACAATCTTCCGACAAAGAAGACTATTACCCACCACGTACTTTGGACATGGTAGATGAGCGACACGAAGACAGCTCACCGTCTGAGGAAATGGAACGGCAAGACCTTCCCCACACTTCCTCGAAGTACGTTAGGGAAACCTTACTCTGTGACGGCGGCTGAGGCAGAGATAACTGTAGCGGCACTAAACCAGAGTAGCCGAAGACGGAACGTTCCTGGACGAACACTATTGGCTGCGCAACCCTCGGGGGATGGAAGGATGCGCACGCCTCAAGACCGAGTTACCCCAGGGTACACAACTCAACCCTACCACCTCCAAAGAATGGTCTCAATGCTCGATATGCCTCCTGGGCAACGTAAATGACGCACTATGCGCCGACAGACGCAAATCTGTACTGGGCCGCATCGACAACACACTATTGGACTTAGGAACGACAAGAATTCGGCCCAAAAGCACAAGGCCTACTATTCGACGTAGTGTTCATTGCAGTACTCAAGAAACACGTGAATTTATTCACCACACTAAATTAAACCCAGACCTCGCTAAAACAAGTCTTCCACAACCCTACGGGGAAAGGTGTTTCTGGGAGGACTGGTCGGTAGCTGAACCGAGCCACCAGCCGCTTCTGGGCGACAGGTTCCAGATCGTATACACAGTCCTCATATTTCTACACAAAGGAACCCATCCGCTTCATCTACTAGTGTGTCAACCTACATAACTAACTGTTTCCAATATTATGACCGGCAACCTGTCTCTGTTTTACAGAATTGGGAGATGACTACCAAAGTCACCTGGGTTCTCCAGACAGTACAAGGCTATGTCATAGAGTTTTATCACAGCCGTGCAGGTCACCCCTTCACCTCCATTACGCACGCTGGCGGAACAGGAACGCCTCGTGGACAAGAAAATCTGCACCCTCTTCAGGAGGGGCGCAATTCAACATGCACCGGAGGGGAAGGCTTCCCCAGCAAATTTTTCCTGGTCAAGAAGAAGCCAGGAGACTACATCAATGGAACTCCTACATGGTATACAAATGCTGCAAGATGGAGGAAATTCGTCTTCTACAAGACCTCCTAGGCGATAACGACTGGTTTACACATCTGGACCTCAAGGACGCACGCTTGTCAGTACCCGTTGCCCTGGACTGCCGAAGTTTTCCTCCGATTCCAATGGTGAGGACAAACACGGCAGTTTACGACTCCGTGGTGCTCGCGAACCTACTGTAACCAGTGAGGGCACACATCCGTAAATTTGGGCGTGCGATGCCTCGTATACCTGGAAGACTTGCTGATTCTTTACGAATCCAGGCTACGTTTGCAGACAAATTTGTCGTTCACTTTCGGGACTCCATGGGTTTTTTGTTGTACACAGACAAAGATCGCTTCTCCATCTGAATCGGGCCAGTTCCTCGGTTTCGACATCGGCTTGGAGAACTACGTTCCGCGTCCGTCTACGGCAAAGAGCGCCTCTATAAGGATAGCTGTCGGATTGTGGGATTCCTCTCCTCCTCTCCTCCTCCATACAAGCGTTATTCCCTGGCCCACTATGACTGATGGTGAGATACGTACGCACCGGTCACTCATACGACCACTGGATCCCACTGTCAGCGGAAGTGAGGATGGAATTTCGATGGTGATTACTTCACATACAAACTTGGATTGGCAAAACGATCTTTGACTCTTCCTTCGGATACGGGGCGATGGATGAACCCCTGCAAACGCGACCCAGCCGTTCTCCACAATAGCAAGGGTGCTTCGATACACACACACACCCACAAGATATCGCTCCTGCTCATGACACCCCTCGGGCAGGGCCAACCGTGATTTCCCGGATCGCCTGGAGATGTCTCGCGAAGACCCTCTACTACTCCCTACCTTCCCTCTACTTCTGACGGGACCTCGAGGGGAAGCCCACTCCCTTGTCATGGAAGGACAACTGGCACTAGTTGCCTGGACGGCTTCAGGGGCTCCTGGTCAGTTCATGACCTATTGCATCAACTAAGACCTCCTATGGGACTCATAGGCTCCCGGCACCAGGAAAGGCTATATTTCTGCCTGGTCGGCCTGGAGTGATTGGTGTGTGGAAAGGGATTCCGATCCCTTTACCGCACCTGTCCCACTGATCCTCAACTATCTGTCACACCTGGTCTCGTTGGGTCGGTCATATCGATCCCTCAAATATTCACGCCTCTGGCAGGTGGATGTGGTGCTGAGATTCCTTAGGGAATGGCCGGACAATCCTTGTTTGTCACTGAAGCAACTTTCAGCCAAACTAGCCCTCTTATTATGCCTCGCCTCATTTAGACGGTGGCGGACGTTAGGGCTTGCGATATGGATGGTTTCTCTCTCACACCAGACGGGGTTACCTTTACCATGTAGAGACGAACTAAGTCTGATTCGTCTTCAGTGTCATACCCATGCTTTGTGTCAGACGCCACACTATGCGTGGTCAGAACGCTAATGGGGTACACCAATATCTCTACCCCCTTCGAACTCATTCGACGGATCACCTTCTGACTTCTTACGTGAACCCTCATGGACCGGTGTCTACCGCAACACTGGCCAGATGGGTCCGCTGGTTTTTGTCTTTAGCGTCGAACCTTGTTTCGGAGCCCACTCGGTCAGGGGAGCGGCGGCCTCACAAAGCTTTTCGGCCGACGCTTCCCTAGCCGACATTACACGCTGCACGGACTGAGCGCGAGAGAGTACGTTTAGAACGTTCTATTTTCGACAAACATCTCATGCTTCCTTCACATTGGTCAATTCAAAGCTTTAAAAATGCAAATATGAAGCCTCCTGTCATGTGGTAAAATTGAAGATTATATTAGCTTTAGTGTACTAATAATCTTAATTTTAGTAATGACAGGAGGCGAATATTTCCCACCCTATAGGATCCCTCCCATGTTTCTCTTGTTGAACAGAATATGTCCTTTATGTTCAGGAAGGTAAGTATGTATGGTTTGTATGTTTGCTACTTAGACCTGTATCTTGTGGGTCTTGTATTGGCTGAATATTAGACATGAACCTTGCATTATGTTGTGTTTATAGATTCTTAAATATCATTGCGTTAGAATAAATATATATTGATATGTTTCACATTCTAATGTTCGTTGGTATATCAGATGCTTAATGCTTATTGTATGCGGACAAGTTATCACGCCAGATACCTTTCACCTTTTTCTTTTTCTTGCAGCGTGAACGTCTTCTCATCGAGACAAAGATTCACCTTCCATACCTCTGCATCGCGGAACTAATGGAGTTGGATATTCTAATATGTTGTTGAACTGTTGACGTAATATGATTATGTCTCTTGTTGTTATTTATTGTTTCGCTTCAAAGAAAGAGGAAGTGATGTCATAGACAGGGCCTTTTATGGGCATCATAACTTTTTCTGATTGGTTGTTATGTTTCTATGCTGCTGGAGTTTTCAGTAAAGAAAGATATGCAAATATTCGCCTCCTGTCATTACTAAAATTAAGATTATTAGTACACTAAAGCTAATATAATCTTCAATTATTGGAAGCACATTCCCCTCCCGACGAAAGAAAACTTGTATGGTACTAATTAGAGGATTTGTTTTGTTGTATATTTCCTAGTATTCTTCATATGACCAGACCTTGAGCTGCTTGAATGTCCCCTTAGGAGACTTTGGATTGGTTTATCTCTCAAGTCTGCTGTTCACAAGCTCCAATCTAATGAGCAACCCTGTATATATATTTGTGGTCAGAGACAAAAGCCAACTAAATTAGAGTTGTATATAATTCGGTTGTGCGTGCCGAAACCAATGTTCGGGTAGGCCTGTAATAAGAGAGGGCAAAAAAGGTTTAAAATCAATGCTTTAATATGTGTTGGCATTACAAAACTAAATCGTTGAATGCCTGTCTCAATTATTTTTCTGGTTGAAGCATATACTGGAATAAGTAGCTGATTTCCAACGACTTAGCCTTTGGATGATATGTACAGGGACATTTTTAATAGAGGCTACTGAAGCAGCTCCTGTTCTAAAAGAATGACCTGAAAATGTATAGGTCATATCCGTTGTATGTAGAATTTGAGGTCAGAACCTCTACAATGATTTGAGCTATATCAATGGGACTAGCAGGGCTCTTGTCTTTGTATGTAGAATACAAGAGGGATACTTAGATTTCCTCTATGTAGGAAGCTATTGTCAAGCATGTGCCAAACACTGCACCAATTTGGAAGAACACTTATAATACTTTAGGGGTACCTTAATCTGGCATCATTATTGATCTTACATATATGATTATTGGTCATGTAATAGTAGAGTCAATGGTGACTTTAGACTTTTGGTTTACAGAAATAATGCAAACACATGGGAATTCCCCTATTGCCTGTAGCCAGGTGTCCTGTTGTGGTTCTTGCTGACCCAATAGCACACCATTCCTTTGTAGCTCTAATTTGTCAATTTTGTCTAATCTGTTGATCTCAGCACTCCTGAACTTTGGCTTGTCTATTCTGGTTATCCTGTTTTCTCCCCCACCCTTGACCTTGACTTGCTATTTGACTATCCTTGCTGTTAAGTCCGGCCACTCTAAGGACCACTAAAGAAGACTATCTTTGCTTTCTGTTTTTATGTGGGTTTGAGTTTTCGTGTTAGGGTCCTCACCAGTCGTGACTTCTCGGTTATTGTCTTTGTAAAGATTAACTAATGTAAATTACTAGTCACAGCTACAATACTATTAGGACATCCGTTAAATGACCACAAACCGAGAAAATGTTGTATGTCAGTCCAATGCTCAATAGGACAAGGAACAAGCCGTAACTTGACATCTGTAACAGTGGAAACATGACTATCATAGTGAGATTTATAAAAAAATAAATATATATAAGATCCAGCACACTCACTTATCCACTAAACAGTAACTTCAATGTTGACAGATGTTATTAGTTTTTTTTTAAAACACCGTATATAGACAAAAATAATGGAGGTTTTAGTTACATTATATGATCATACATTGCATAAGCCTGCCACAACGTCAATGTACCCCATCTTTGGCAGGTCCTACTCTAGCAGCCTAATGTCTGCTCTTATGAGATTAACCCACTTACTTGGGGGGAAAAATCCATCTGGGCCTCTCTGCAGTACAAGGATAAATACTTCCCTGGGATGAGGCACCTGTGACAGGGAGGGGTGCAAAACAAAGATGTTGGCTAGACTCCCCATATATATACGTGTGACAGTACAGGCTTATGCAATGTATGATCATATAATGTAACTAAACCCCTCAATGAACTGTAGCTCCCCAGTGCCGGCAGCACTCATGCAGGCCCAGACCATGACACTCCCACCACCTTGCTGACTGTAGGAAAGACACACTTGTCTTTGTACTCCTCACCTGGTTGCCACCACACAAGGTTGACACCATCTGAACCAAATAAGTTTATCTTGGTCTCATCGGACCACATGACATGGTTCCAGTAATCCATGTCCTTAGTCTGTGTGTCTTCAGCAAACTGTTTGCAGGCTTTCTAGTGCATCATCTTTAGAAGAGGCTTCCTTCTGGGAAGAGAGCCATGCAGACCAATTTGATGCAGTGTGCAGCGTATGGTCTGAGCACTGACAGGCTGACCCCCCACCCCTTCAACCTTTGCAGCAATGCTGGCAGCACTCATACGTCTATTTCCCAAAGACATAGACGTATGAGTGCTGCCAGCATTGCACTCAACTTCTTTGGTCGACCATGGTGAGGCCTGTTCTGAGTGGAACCTGTCCTGTGAAACCACTGTATGATCTCGCCCACTGTGCTGCAGCTCAGTTTCAGACTTGGCAATCTTTTTATAGACTATGCCATCTTTATGTAGAGCAACTATTCTTTTTTTTCAGATCCTCAGAGTTATTTGCCATGAGGTGCCATGTTGAACTTCCAGTGACCAGTATGAGAGAGTGTGAGAGCGATAACACCAAATTTAACACACCTGCTCCCCATTTACACCTGAGACCTTGTAACACTAATGAGTCACATGACACCAGGGAGGGAAAATGGCTAATTGGGTCCAATTTGGACATTTTCACTTAGGGGTGTACTCACTTTTGTTTCTAACGGTTGAGTGCGGAGTTATTTTGAGGGGACAGCATTTTACACTGTTATACAGGCTGTACACTAGGGATCGACTGATATTGATTTTTAAGAGCCAATACCGATACCGATAATCTGTGAATTTTCAGGCCGATAGCCGATAATTTACTGATACCGATATTCTGTACATTTACCATTTATGAAAAACAAAAACTATTTCTACATAAATCTACTGTTAACTAGACTCATTTATTTTATTTATTTTGCAAATCTTTTTTTTTTTAAATTAAGGTAAATGCACAAAATATACATGCCAGTCAGAATTTTCTGTTTTCAAGCATATATGTGCATGTAGTGGATGCAGTGAGAGTATTTGATTAGTGAATGCAGTATGTGTGTGTG
>OW240918.1:46950206-47002117 GCA_933207985.1 Pelobates cultripes | reverse complement strand
TGAACTTCTATGTTACTAGCCAGGATTTAAGAGTTACTTGCCACTGCAAGCCATATCATATCTACAAGGGTTGAATTTCAACTCACCAGGGATAAATATTCACTTAATTTTGAGCCCTGTAATATAAATATGTCAATAGCTCCTTGGTCTCTGCTCTCCTTGCTCCCTCTGCTACAGTTCTGGTCTCTTGTAGTCTCGTCTTCCCTTCTGTCAGTCCCTGCAAGCCTGTCCACTGAGGGTGCCCCGCCAGAACCACAGGACAATATTTTGCATTGAAAAAAAAGGCAAATGGACTCCAGGCAAGCTCTGCCATCTGTGGCTAATTTTAGCATATGCGTTGTTAAAGGGTTAAAGGGACACTCCAAGCATCATAGCCGCTACAGTCCACTGTGGAGTTATGATGCCAGGAGTACCCTGCCCCCTTATATAAATAATGGGGCAAACAGTTTTGCCATTTTAACTAGATCCCCACCAGGTGCAGAGGGTTCTCCAGTGGCCAGTGATGACATCCGACTTCTTAAGTCGATCCCTCCTCCATTCATTAGCTGAGAGCGACTGCTGGCTGCTTTCAGCAAATTAATGTATTTCTACCATATGAATATGCACAGAACTGTCATCAGCTGGCACAGAACTCTTATCTTGGGCTGGTGAATGATGTCCCAATGATGCTGCTGGAGGTGGAGTTACACCTCTGATTACACCTCAGACACCAGAGGAGTTAAACGCCATATGAGCAGCATTTCAAATTAGTTTCCACGCACCATGACCACTTCAAATTACGTAAAGGGACACTATTGTCACCAAAACAACTTTAGATTAACAAAGTAGTTTTGGTGTAGAGATTATGCACCTGCAGTCTCATTGTTCAATTCTCTGCCATTTAGGAATCAAATCACTTTGTTTATGCAGCCCTAGGCACACCTCCCTGCATGTGACTTATACAGCCTACCTAAACACATCCTGTAAAGAGTCATCTAATTTTTACCCTTCCGTTACTGCAAATTATATTTAAATGTCATAGATATGTATATATTTGCTAAGATTTTTTAAGTAGCCTTGTTAACTGTAAAGCTGTATTTTGTTTGTGTGTGTGTGCACTATTCCTTTAACTGTATTTTGTATATGTTTTGGTCTTTACAGCAGCACCACTGCTTGGAAATGCATGTTCTGGGTGTGCCCCAAATCCCATTACACATAATCACAGACATACACAATCACAGACCCACACATGCAGACATACAATCACAGACACACTCACAATCACATGCACACACCCAATCACATATATAAACATGATCACAGATCTACACACACAATCGCAGACATACACAAACAGACCCACACACGTACATATACACTCACATACACATATAACTACTGGCATACACCCACAAAAATCACATTAATGCACATTTAATTTAGTAATTAAGACGTCCACCCAGCCTCCCTAACTTGCTCTGGGAGGGCTGGGGTGGATCCTCTCCCGGGTGGCCAGTGGTTGCTGCTGTGATGGGATCACTGTGCTCTTACTGCACAGGTCCCTAGTGCACCCAGTAATGATGCGATGCCAGGGTGACGTCATAACCCAGCAGCCGGCTTATTTCAGGGTGCGCGAGGGAGCTGTGCAGAAACAGCACAGTAAGTAATGGGCTCCCTGTCTCCCTCACCACCCGAACGGCAACTGGGCCTCATTAGAAGAGGTTCAGGGCTGCTTTTTTGGATACGGCATCATTTATACACATAAACTGTTCATTATCAGATAAAATTGTTTTGGCGAATGTAGTGTCCCTTTAAGTGATCATGGTGCTTAGGCAATAAAACACCTCAAAGTCTAAACAATTCTTGATTTCAATAAGGGAGTTTAATAAAACTAATAACTTTTATCTAACACAGGAAATATTACATCCAAATCTATTTAAAAATGCCATTCACATTCTTTCTAAAAAGCACTTCTAGCAAAGGATCCAACTCAGACTTAAATGGCACCAATCAAACTATATCCTGGTTGTTGCAAATTTAATGAATCTTTTGCTGTGATACTAAAGTAGTGAAAAGCTAGGCAAGCACGCCATCTTGTGGACAAAAACCCCTGCAAATTGCATGAATAGCAAATCAATAATGTCAAAAAGTCACTTATTGTCTGGATGGGTAACACCTACACACAGAGAATAGGGAAACAGCAACTTGAATGAAGGAGATAGAAAGAGCGAGATATGTATATCTCATGGCGTGGCCGTGCTTAATGTGTGCCATGATCAAGGATTCGAGAGGTACTCAAAAGACGATTAAACAAGCCAGGGTTAAGGATACAGAAAATGAGAATGAGAAACGAACGTGGACCACCAAGCCTTTCATCAATAACCTTGCGGTTAACCGCAAGGTCTGGGTGGTAAATGAGCTGCACACGACCCTGGTGGGAGGTCGGGTGGTTCGGGAGTTTGTTCGGCTCTTTTACAAATACACGAAATAGCCAAACACATGAATATTAAGACGAAATGCTGTTTCCCTGAGTCTGTCCAAACAGGGCTTGCGTCACATGACCCTTACAAATTGTATTATAATATGACCAAAACCTACCGGGTCCTGTAACTTTGAGGACTCCTGTAGGCGGTATGAGGCTGCCACGGTGATCTGCAACTCGCAAGATTGACATAGTTCAGAACACCTTCTGTACATGGAGCAGCTGATCGGAGTGGCGCAGGACCGGAGACATTGTGGCTGCCATGCGGCTCCCCCTGAGTCTGCAAGTGCTGCGCGGCAGCTCGAAGTATGACACTTATAGGTAGATGATAAAATTAATAAAATACTTGTGTGGAAAAAATTAAGTCTCGTTCCCTATTTTAATTCATGTTTAAAGGCTATATATACCCTAATATGGTTAAACGAACACTATAGCTTTATGAATACATATGTATTGAGAGTATAGTGCGCATGCACGGCAAAATGCAGCGCTAGGCTAGTCAGATGGTCTCTCTGAGAAAATATGCTGGATAGATCACTCTATTCTCTTGTACATATGATGAGTTGGTGTGATGAGGAAGCTCCCATTTCACTTGAGAAGATAAAATTTCTCATCAGCTTCGAAATAGACCTGTTATGTGTGGTTAGAGCTTTTAGCCTAACTTTTGGTTAGGACCTGGTTGAAATAATGCTTTGTTCCGATTTTATGATTTTCTCTTCATTTCTAAATTCATAAAAACCAATGAGCACACTGTAAAATGTGCATTCAATATTTGCATCAAAAGTTAATTCTGAGAAGCATAGCTGGGTAACTTATAGAAGCATAAAGGAACACTCTGGTCACCATAACAACTTAATCTAAATGAAGTTAAGGTAAGAAAAGTGCCTAGGGGATTCCTGTTGACTGGCGTGTTCCTTTATTCCTGTAAGGATTCTTTGGTAATCAACATATTGGTGCAAACTACATGCACCAATCAGGTCTTAATTTCTTTCAAGGTAACTTTTTGTAAATTCACCAAACATCCCTTAGTTTTTATTATTCGGAAGCACTACTGGCTAGGGGTGGCCAGTAAGTGTTCAAAATCAGTTTAACGCTTAAAGGTAAGAATGCCATGGTGATCTTATGGCCCCATAAAATTGACATGAAGTGGTACTGGCACGGTGAGCGGTCCTTTCATATTTTGTATATTGTAATGCTATTTCCTATTAGTTACTTTTTTTCTTTTTTTCCCATTAGGATCTATGGAAAGAAACTATAATCTAGGAGGTGAAAGAGGAAAACGATAAGAAGAAATATAAGGACTGGCAGAGATTGCCGTTGATCCCCATTGACTTGAGATGTGGTACTTAATGCTAACTCCTAGAAATGCAGGAGAATCCGAATGTAAGGAACCAGAGTGGTGGACATATGGAAGAGGACATCCAGTCTCTTTCAGGATTGGCTAAAAAAGATGATTGTGACTTCCTGTTTATTCCAGTACTGGTTTAGAAGGTATCTGAGCCTATAACGTCCATGTTGGAGATAATTATGAGTCTCCTTCAGGACATGATCAGGAGCAGCTGTAGCCTCTTTCAAGAGCTGATGATGGTGCCCACCAGACAGTATAGAAAACGAACAATCACATCTTCCGCCTGACCAAGTTGTAGAAGCTGATACCCAAGAACTATGTTTCATGCACATGCTATGGACCTGTGAACGTATCAACCTGCAGCACTGCAATGACATGCACACTCTTGCACTTTCAAGTTACTATCTAGATATATACTATTCTCCACATAAAAACGAAGACTGCGTACTCTTTCAATAAATCATCACATTAATATGTTTATTAGTTAAGTTAAATAGTTTGAAATGGTCCCTCTGAGCACTATAACTGCTATAGCTCATTATAGCAGTGGTTATGGTGCAGAGTCCATGTGACTTGTGTTAAAAATATTTTGATTGTTTGACAAAAGCAGGGACTCTGGTGGCTTACCTACATTTTGGCCTCTCCGCAGCATCTGGGCTGAAGCAGAAGCGAGCTCAGACATTAGCCATCTTAATCACTGTGATACTGAGTTGCAATAGTTATAGTGCTAAAGTAACCCTTTAATCAGCCAGTCTAACATTGGCAGCAATGTTAATGCAGCGTAATACAGTTTAATTAATTGGTAAAACTAGAACTTTTTTCATGCAAATAAATGTTATTACATTTTTATAATAAAAATAATAAACATATACATGTATATATATATATAATAAATATTAAAATGAATCTGTCAATACGCACCACTTTGGCTTTCTCTTCCACGATAATTAGTTTTGCTATAATGCCAAATGCAATGGACTTCCCATACACTGTGAAATGTAAATGTAAAAAAACTGTAAAATGCGTTGCCAGGTTAATGTCATATACATTATTTTAATTCTTGCCAAAACCACTGTTACAGAGACTAAACTCCTATGTATATGGTGTGCCAGCTAAACAGTAAGTAAATTGCATAGATTAGATTTTAATTATACCTTCTTCCAACAAATTAACTTGTGCAAAGTGCAAATATATACAGCAAGAATAATCAAATAAAGTGTGGTAGCTAAGCTACAGACCCCCTGAGTGGGAACCCCTTACACCACTCAACAAATAAAAGGCAAATACATACAATATAGAGGGTGGATCACACTTGAATAATGTCTGTAAGAGATATAAATAAAACACGTAATAGTGTAGTAATTTCTGGATAATGGAATGTAAAGAAAGTGAGGTCTGGTACTCACAAGCCTGGAGCCAAATCTCATATGGCTCCCATGGATATCGCCTTGGGACTATTCAAGAGGATGTCCCCTTCCTTCTTCCACATAGGCTGTTAGCTGATCCAATTAAAATGAGATCCAGGGTCCAATGTATGTCTTGAAAAATACTATTTATTGTATAAAAGCAGTAATAAAATTTCATTAAAAGAAAAAAAAAATATAATAAAATAAATAGCTATATTGCTGAGCAAATAAGTCCTGCCAATTGGCTGTAATAGTCCAAAAATGACCGAAACGCGTTTCGCCCCTCCGGGGGCTTTCTCAATCGGTATAATTCCTTCCAGTTTGGCGTGCTTTTATCTCCCTGTCCGTGTATAACTTCCGGGTTCCGGCCGATGTCTATTTGGAACGCAACGTGCGTTCCAAATGTGGCCGTTTTTCCATTTCCGGGTGCGCCGTTTCACTTCCGGGTTCCGGCGGCGATGCATCTGGAACGCATCATGCGTTCCAGATCTCTTCTTCATTCTGTTCTGTGTCTCTGAACCTAAACATGTATTAGTGGAATTCACAGTGTATTCACTGTGAATTCCAGAATGCAATATTTAAACTGTGAATCATCTTACTATGTACATTCTTAAGAAATATTGGATACTAATCTTAAATATAATATTCCATGGAAGATAATATAAGTAAAGAATATATAGTATCTAATTAATGTAATTCAATGTTAATATCGTGCAGCACTAGTGACCATGCTGTGATAATCATGCTCTCACGTGAGGTGGTGATTTCTGTGATTTAAAAATAATTCATTTTCCAATTAGTGTTTAAATGATCTTTCCCTTCTATATTGAGAGGTCTTTAAACTGAAAAACTCTTTTTTTTTTTCCTTTTTTTCCTCCCCTTTTTTAATATATATTCAATATTAATTTCCATCTTGTCAATTTTTAGAATCACCATACTGACGTTTAAAGTGACAGTTTTCCAAACTTATGTTGTGCAGCAGAAAATCTCTATGTGATCATCAAATTGGAAATAAATAAAAAACTAAGAACTATGCTATTGCCCTAAAAAAAGGAAGATATTCTATATTGACAATCTTTAAAAGAAGTGACACATCTCAAAGTCTGCGTTTAACCCATGTGGTATAAGGGTATTGAAATTATATATAAATCTCATTTCTTCTATTCCGATTTTTTTATTAAAATCTCCTCCCCTCCAGTCTTTTTTTACCAGTTTTAAAGGACAGAAAAAAAGACTTTCAGGATCCTGATTGTGATGAGTTTTAAAATGGTTGGATACACTATGTGTCTCTAGTCCTTTCTTAATATTTCGTATGTGTTCCGAAATTCTCACATGTACACATCTTATAGTTCTTCCTATGTAGAGTAAATCACAGGGGCATTTTAACATGTAAACTACTCCTTTCGAAAAACACGTCAATTGGTCCCTAATAGTAAAATCTTTATTCGTATATTCATTAATGTTGGTTATGCATCTTTTTTTACTTATAGTGGTTCTACAGGCTAAACAGGTCCCACACCCATAAAAACCTTTACTTTGATTTAAAAAATGGACATTAGGTTTAGGTCCTTCACTGCTTTGTACTAAAGTTCTTTTAAGATTAGCTGCTCCTCTATATATTATATGGGGTTGATTTGGTAAAATGCCTTTTAAAACCGTGTCTTCTTGTAAAATATGCCAGTATTTCTTTATAACTTTATTGATTTTTTCAATTTCTGCTATTTTGTCTTTTAATTTGAAATTCACTATGAATTCCTGACACTTCTTACTTTAGTGAATAACCCCTTTAAGATTTCATATGCGAAAGGCAAAAAATAAAAAAAATTATATTTCTCCACCCTATTTGTAATGTGTTTTTTTGCAGTGACCAGACTTTAATAAACTTTTAAACAAAAATGGAACATCACATAAAAAAATGTTTAGATAAATTATAAGTGATTTTCAAGGTTATATACAATGGTATAAATTCCATAGTGACAGCTACCCAAGCTAAC
The DNA here is from genome assembly GCA_933207985.1 of Pelobates cultripes. Lineage (NCBI taxonomy): Eukaryota > Metazoa > Chordata > Amphibia > Anura > Pelobatidae > Pelobates > Pelobates cultripes. Next base: position 46,994,908 of record OW240918.1, on the reverse strand, counting down.
TGTGTAACCCAAAAAAAAAAAAAAAAATGTATGCCAAAAATCATTATAATATTAATTAGATTTGAAAATAAACATGTAGTTGTTGGCATTTTTTGAATTTAGTTGGTATAGAAGCAGCGACATCACAGGATTCTATAGCTTGACCAGTGCAACTGTCACTCCTCAGCTAGCTTTCAAGCGATTCAGAGGAGTTTTCGTGCTGTTATTCAAAAATTGTAAACGAACAAATATGGAAAATCCAACAACCACCGAAACATCATGTGGAAAGAAGAGGACAGGCAAGAAGAGGCAACGGGAGAAGACCGAGGAGAAGAAAGGACCAGACTGGAGTGAAACAGAAGAGCATTTGAAGAGAAAGAAGAAATGCGAAGGTAAGAAACAGTACACTGGAAATTGAGAAGGGGGATCCATTCTATTAGAAAATATTTAAATTCAGAGTGGTTTACTGTATATTTAATGTCTCAAAACGCAGTAGTACTCCTCTTATGGGTTCTTTAATCACAGTTACCTAAACTAACTTAACACTGATGCCTAACTTTAGTAGATTCCAAAAATCTACTTCCACCTTTTGGTTTTCAAAATATAAGGATTATTGTTGGAAGTGAGACGTTCTCAGTAAGATTTGAGCATTTGTTCATACGAGGTAAGAACATTAAAAATATATGTATCTTATGGTTAAAACCTAGTCAATCAGGACCCGAAGTAAACATTTCAGTATGTACTGTGTCAAAATAACAATAAAAAAAGTTTACATAATACAAAACACATTTTTAACAAAAAAGAACTTAGACGTTAATCTTTTTTTACATATGATGTTACATATGGACTATTTTTACTCTCCCAGAAGGAGCCACCATCCATCCTGTGGTTTCTCCAATGGAGACCAGCATTTCTCTGGAGAGATTTGCCATCCATAAAACCCTTGGACAGGGCAGCTTTGGCAAGGTATGTAGTATCCACCAAATGGTGCCATGTACTGAGAATTTTCTTATGGACAGAAATGAATAGTGAAAGCCTAATATAACACAAGAACCTGTTTAGAATAAAACGGAACCCAACTGTAGAGATCATTTTTAAAAGTTGTGTATTTAAAAGGTTTTCTTAACAGACATGTATCGGAGTTATTCACAAAAGTGAACATTGTTGAGAATTCAAACTGAATTTCAAATTTAAGGCCAAAGTAGCCGAACTGAAATTATAGTTGACCTGGAAAATCTTTCCAGTTTGACTAATTTAGCCTTAAGTTTGAAATTCATTTTGAATTCACTTGACATTTCAGGCTTTTCTTACTTTAGTGACTACTCCTGTTTGTGTAACTGTCAACAATTATTTAGATTAAAATTATTTCTCTAGTTAAAACGATATAATTGTAGTATACCCCTGTACAATACATTGTGCCGTATGTATTTTAAGTCCAGTTCTGAGGGTTCCAGCCAGCACAGCTGCTAAAATTATAAACATTTATTTTATAAACCGTGAGTTGTGCGGACCAGAGAAAGTTAGGGACTTAGAAAAAATCTTTAAGTTCAGCTTTTTGGGCTTTAAGCAAGTCAGTTGTCAGCTCAGTGTAATTCAGTGTTAAATCAAGAATCCTCAAACTTTAAATTAAAATAATTTTCAAATATGGATATATTATGGATGCATGGTGTTATGTTATGAACAATGGCATTTGTTAGTACCTGTTGTATTATTTATAGGAGTGTTATATCCATTTTACATAAAGTTGTCAATTTTCAAATGACTCCAACTGTCATGTCTGTCTGCACTTCCTGGTCACATGATTCCACAATGCTGTTAAATATTCCTAAATAGAGAAAAAACAATATTGAAGTGGTCTAGCAAACCACTTTCAACTGATAATGTGGTCTCTATGCCTTTCCTGGGCATGATCGCTTCCACTGTGCTCTCCAATAGGGGGTAACCCAAAATAAGCTGTTCCCCCTATTTTTTAGGCCTTATTTTTGTTTACGAGTTACTTATTCCCAAAGAGATACTCTATTCTTACATAGATTATTTTGAAACAGGTTCTCTGCCCCTGTTTCCTTGCACATGTTTTATAACTACATTCAAAAGCCAAATCCCTCATTTAGATATGCCACTGAGTGATGCAATATACCTCTTAACCCAGGGCCGTCTTTAAGGAGGGGCAAAAGGGGCAGCTGCTCCGGGCCCAGTTACTCCTGGGGGCCCTAAGGCAGCTGCCCCATGGGCCCCCTGCGGCACCTGAGGTAATCAGGGGCCACAGCCCTTTAATACTGCTCTGGACCGGCCCGGGCCCCTGTTATATGGGGGGTGGCTGACTACATACTGCCCTGTGAGTCTCTTTGTTTCCTGGGCATGCTGGGAGGCAGTGAGGTCAGATTGCTTCCTCCCAGTAAGAACTGATCACTTCCTCCTCAGTGCCGCTGGGGAGGAGGCACACACCACACGGAGGAGGATGCAAGCATTGTGGGGGAGAGGGACTGAGAAAGCTGATGGCAGACTCCCATCAGCCTGGGCCAGCAAGCTCTCACTGGACACCAGGGAAGCCACCTTTCTGTACCCAAAATGTAAGGAGACAGGAGGGTGGCTAAATATGTTTTGTTTTTTGTTTTGCTAATTTCTGATATCACTTTTATTTAAGTGTGTTGGTGTTTGTAATGTAACACACAGGGAATAAGTACATGTTAAAAATCCTAGAAGAACCTGACAGTTCCCTATTAAATATAAATTTAAAAAGTATTTATTTTAACATATTGCATCAAGTGTTATCAAAGGCTGTACACCATTTTCAAATGTCACTTTTGCCAAATTCTGGACCAGGGTATGTAAGAACAGAGTTGAGACATTATATTGGCCAAGGTTGCTGGGAGTTGCTGTCCAAGAGCTGCTAGAAGGCAGTAAATGTACACATATATATGTGTGTATCTGGCTGTGTTTATGTCCTTGTGTGTATCTGGCTGTGTTTGTCTGTGTGTCAGTGTTTCTGTGTGTATGTATACCTCATACACCTGTATGTGCACCTGTGTGTATGTTTTGGTGTGTGTGTAAGTGTGCATCTGAGTGTGTGGTAATGCATACATCCCAGCATTTTAATGCCAACACAAATACACTCCTACATTCCATCTCTAGCACTGTACACATATACACCCCTGCATTTATACCTTTATGTATGTGTGTATCTGAGTGTGTGTGTATATACCTGTGTCAGTGTGTGTGTGTGTATGTGCCAGTGTGTGTATATCAAAGTGCTTGTATCTGTGTGTCAAAGGGTGTGTATCTGAGTGTATGTGTATGTGCCAGTATGTGTCAAGGTGTGAGCATGTGTCAGTGTGAGCATGTGTGTATCTGCGTGTTAATGTGTATGTGTATATGTGTTATAGAAATCACACAACATGCAAACAGACCCCTGCAAACACAAACATTACAAACACACCAGTTTGCTGAAACACTAATACTACACACAAATGTACACATGTATTTAAAAGACAACACTACATCCAAACACCCCCCTGCATGCAAATACAAACATTACATGCAAACACATTCCTGTATTAAAACGCTAAAATTATATACAAACACCAACTCTACACACAAAAGTACACCTGCATTTAAAAGCCAACACTACAAACAATCACACATCCCTGCATTAAAATGCAAACACTACACACAAGTACACCACTGCATTCCAATGGTAACAGTACATACAAATACACTCCTACATGCACACATACACTCTATACAATAACATGCTGACATTCATTTGCACAAACACTGCTCAAAAATACAACCCTGCAAGGATGGTAGATCCCCAGCTGGCATAGCATCGCAGGAGTTGTATGACAGATGGGGATCTATCTTTTCTTTACTCTTGTGCTACAGGGCAGGCCTGATTTTTTTTTTTTGCACCAAGGCACTCTCTACATTAGTTTCGCCTCTAGGTTGGGGTGGAGGGAGTGATTGCATGCCCAGGGGGCCCAAACAGATGCTTGCCCAGGGACCAATCAATATTAAAGACGGCCCTGTCTTAACCCATACAAGTACTTTTATCCTGGGATCATGCACAGGGGGGCTTTCTGGGGTTTGTAGTCCTGTTGTTGGCATATAGTTTTTTTTTTTTTTTTTTTTATTGAGACATAAGTCAGATAAACAATACAGTACAGTGGCGACAACAACACAAGCAGACAAGCATGAGATAATTAACAGTATAATATCCAAGCATTACCAATATCATCACATATCAATATAAAACATTAGAAGTACAAAGCTATACTTCAGCTTATCTCTTATTCTGGTTCTTGTTTTTGTACTTTTGTTAATGGCTTCTCTGCATAAAAGAATGACGTATGTGCATGAGTCGTTCAGAGACATGTCTAGAAAGCTAGATGACCCACTCAGTATAAACTATACGACTACTTATTACACTTGTATTCATAAATGAATAACTGTGTAAACAATGGGATGTCTAACTGTGTAATAAAAACAATATATTTACAAAAAAAATCAGTACAAAGCTATGCCATCATATAGTTTGTGGTATGTCTCCTTGTGGTCAAAAAGGACTCATTTTATAAGAAAACATAAGTTAGTCTCAAGTAGCTAACATACACTGTGTAAATGAAAATGAGTACAGCTCCTGCAGATGTTTGCTTAAAAATAAGATATGATATATAGCTGACATGCGCTGCAATCTAATTTAAAGGGACACTGTAGTCAACAGAACAACTACAGCTTAATGTAGTTGTTCTGGTGAGTATAATAGCTCCCTTCAGGCATTTTCATGTAAACACTGCCTTTTCAGAGAAATAAATGTATTCGTTTACCGAAAGGGGACCACACACCCTGGGTAGCAAGTAGGAATTAGAACACAGAGAAACCACAACTTAATTGCTACTAGGTGGCCGCCATTCGACATACGAACACGTGGCGAGAACACAGGATGGCAGCCATCTTAAAACTTACGAATGTGGTCAGCGGGGCTTACGCATGAATTGCATGGAACTGTTTTCGGTACGGGAAACATGCGAACGCCATGGAAGTCCTGGATGAATACGTTCCCCTCCACGAATCAAACTGGCATTCGGTAGATAGCATCTACCGAATGAGGGGAACATTCACAGGTAACCAGCTGAACCATACGAACGGTAGTTTTCGTGTAGTTAGATGCGAACGGAGACCGGCTCTTGCTACTGATTCTATGGAACTGTAACTCGGATACCTCCACATGGCAAGCCGGTCAAACTTCCACACGATGCGACACGGAACCTACCGAACGGAAATTCGTGAGATTTGGATATGTGACTACCAGTATCCTCAGCTATCCAGGGATGTTAAAAGTATATTTGCATGTCTTATAAAAAGTATGTTTCTGAAATTGTCATAAATTGTAATGTTTCTGGCCAGCAGATAATTGAGCTTTGTGTATTGTAGAAACTCAATTATCTAGCCTGGCCCAGAGGAGGAGTTTTGTGTTGCATAAATTGTGAGTTCTGTGTGCCAGTAAATCAGTCTTGTTCCAGCATTAAGCTTTGGCTCATGTGTGGATTATTCGGCGATTCCAGGGATATTTCTGCTTATGGAATATTGAGTGCTTTTCTTTTATGGGAATAAGGGAATGTTTGACGGGGATATTTTCTACTACCGTCACAGCTTGTATTATTCATTTTATAAAATTGTGCCTTTCCTCTGATTGCCAGCAAAAAATAAAGAATTATATATATATATATATATATATATATATATATATTTTATGTTTATTGTTTTTTTTTATAAGTTTATTCTCCCAGTCCTGCTTGTTACCTGTGGCCAGTGAGGGGGGAGACTACTTTCCATGGTGGTCTGTTTGCCCTGTACAAGCAAGCTTCCCTCGTGCTGGCTTTAATAGTGAAGGAGGACCCAGGACATGCTTTCTTCTGTTTCTGAAGGGTCCTTTCTTCAACTATCGCAAGCCTCCAGCTGTCAAAGCATTGCAACGGGTTACCATGGAGAGAGAGCTGGAGAAAGGACACCCACACGATGCTCTACACACACATACATATGTATATAATAGACACATATACAGATACTGTATATATATATACCAATTAAAAAAAAAAAGTTCATAGTGTATTATCTGTCAGCCTTGGTTTTGCTCATAAGTCAAAGTAGTCCCTACTTTCGATTGTGAAATAAAATGAAACAAAAAAACAAAAAACAACCAAATCTAAAAATAACAACTTTGTATTAATTTCCATTTGTCAATATAAGTCATCTAAGTGTGAGAGTAAATGAATACACAGTACTTCCATGATGATTTTTTTCTCCTCTCTCTACAGGTTGTTTTAGCATCTGACCAGATAACCAACAAATGGCTCGCTATGAAGATCATCGATAAGCAACGCCTTATTGAAAGCGCAAGCAGCTGCCTAGTTGAACGCCGGGTGCTGGAAATTGCTGCCGGGAGCAAATTCCTCACCCATGCATATGCCACCTTCCAGACAGAGGTGCCAACATTATTACCTTATATTAACCCCCTTTTTAAACAGGTACTTGAAAGGAACACTCCAGGCACCATAACAACATAATCAGTATGGTGTTATGGTGCCAGATCAAAGGCTTACTTTTATGGGTTAAATCGTTAATGAACAGTTAACCCCAAAGAGCTGAATTAATGACTGTTTAACTCTGACTATCTCCAGGGGTGTTTTCAGGAGATTCCCATTCACAAATAGCTTGAGAAACATATGGATTTCTCTCAAGCTGCTTTGTGAATGGGGAACTACTGATTGGCTTTAACCCCTTAAGGACCAAATTTCTGGAATAAAAGGGAATTATGACATGTCACACATGTCATGTGTCCTTAAGGGGTTAAACCAGCATACTGAGGCTTCCTGCTTCAAGATTCAGAAAAAAGCAGAAAGAGAGCTTAACAGTGCTGGATTCAACTCTTTGGGGTTAAACCATTCATTAAGAGTGTAACCACCAAAGGTAAGCCAGTGCCCATTTCCATTAAGTTGTTATGATGCCCAGAGTGTAGTGGTTATGGTGTCAAAATGGCTTTACATAATGAAGGATTTTCCCAGAATCATAGCCCAAACCCTCTTCAGCTGCACATATAATATGAAAAACCACTTCAGCATTAACACATGAGAACCAAACCAGGATGGCAGTCACTGGCTGAGAGAGCTCAGTATGAGACGATTGCTGTGTGAGATTTCTATGTCTATACACAGCTATAAAATGGACTCTGCAGCTTTAGATTTTATGTCTGATGGGGATTAAATCATTATTTTCATTGGACTGTTTAGAGATTTGGGAGTTCTCAGCATCTCTTAGTTGAAGAGAATGTAACTTCAGAATAATCACAACGTGGAGTTGACTCCAAATACATCTATTGTTTTTATATATTTTTGGATTTATTGTCACCATACAATTTCTTACTGGGATGTTTTCTAGTTTGCATTTCCACCTACCATAGAAAGAGTACTTGGGGCCCGTTGACTATTAATTGATATTTTGTAAGTTTCCCTGACATTATAAAAGGCATGTCAGATCACCATGGGTTTTTGGAACAGATATCAACAGAGCTGGATAAAGACTGCCCAGGACCATAACCTTTACAATAAAATTGTGTTAGCAAAGATGTGGAATGCAATGACTCTAATACATTATTATTATTATTATTATTATTATTATTATTGTAGGCATTTATATAGTGCCAACTTTGCAGTGCTTTACAATATAATAAAATGAGGAAATTTAACAATAAATGAGACAATTACAAAATGTTAGAGGAACAGTAGGTTGATGAGGGCCTTGCTCAAATGAGCTTACAGTCTAGAGGACATTGGGTATAAAAACACAATAGGAAGAGTATCAAGGGGTATAGCAACCAGACAACAAGGTGGGAAAGTAGCAGAACTGGAGGTGAGAGTGGAGTCTGGCCCTTTAGGAGAGACAGGTTTGTGAAACAGAAGTTACTCTGGCCTTTATCATTATTTATAATTATATATTACAGGTTCTATATTGTTCCCTCCAGAACCTGTAAAAGTAGTTTACCTCTAACCAGTGGCAAGGTGATCTCCTCCCTGCAGCTCTGCTCTGCCTCGGGTAGATGATCACTATTGAGAAGCACTAGAGAAGTACAGGTCCTTGGCAATGCTTCTCACACAGAAGCACTGAATTCAATGTTTCTCTGTGAAAAGTCTCACATCTGCTGTTTCCTAAGGCACAGTGCAATCAGGAGGGTGCAACTTAGTAGCTTTATAAAAGAACAGATTTCTCTTGAAATCAATGTTTTTATAAAGTAAGAAATGAACAGCAATGTGAAATGCTTTAAGTGTTTGGAGTGTTCCTTTTAATACATTTAGAACCTTTGTATGTTTGATTTTTATTACTATTATTCTTATTCTTATTATCATCATCATCATTATTTCCATAGCACTGGTGTGTAGCCAGCAACCACATTACTGCCATACAGAATGAAAGTATACTCTAAATAGTCTAACCTTTATTCTGCTGCATCTTCTTAATCAGGACCGCCTTTTCTTTGCCATGGAGTATTTAAGCGGAGGCGACCTCTATGATTATCTTGATAAGAATGGAAGACTGGATCTCAGCACCACAACGTAAGATGACGTCTTAAAGTCATAGAAGACAAAGGGAGTATGGAGTAAAGACTTTTGCAGGATAGAATACAGGGTGCAGCAGAACCGATTAAGCAGTTTTGAGGGGTTATAAAAAAATTAACTGAGGTATATAGAGAAAAACAGTTTTTATTTTCGAATTCAGCAGTAAATACCATTTTATATAAATTAAGTTTTGAAAATAATATCCTTGAGAAGGCTGCCATTAGCAGCAACACACTGTTGGAGACGGTCTCTGAAGTTTTGTACAGCTCGTTCACACATATCGCGGGGTATGGCATTAACTTCTTCAATAATCTGCTCCATAAGCTCTGGTAGGGTGTGAGGGCAATGTTTGATTACTTTTTCCTTCAGATATCCCCAAAGAAAAGAAAACCATTGAGTGTATTTCAGGCTGTGTGGGCTGTAGCCCCATCCTGTTGGAACCAGAACTCCCCTAATTCCTCTTCTTCAACAATCTCTTCCATTCTGGGCTGTAGAAAATTTTCAAACATTGAGACATAATGTTCTCGCCTTCACTAGTACAGGCCTATCACTCCGAATTGTGATGCACCACACCGTTAGTTATGGGGAATGTAGCAGTCTTTCATGAATCATTCGGAGGTTATTTTGAGCCCAGTAGCGGAAATTCTGTTTTTTCACAGCTCCACTGAGATAAAAATGTGCCTCGTTGCTACTGAAGAAAGCTGCTGCGGGCGGGTCCTGTGCAAGCATTTGCTCACACAGATTTCTGAGTTTGGCATAATCTGCTATACTCAATTCTTGAGCCAACATCATCTTGTAGAGATGAAACTGCAAATCTAAATGAAGAATCCTCCTCAGACTGCAGTGTGACATTCCCAAAGCAACACGAGCAAAATGTCCTGAATTGCTGCTCTCACCAGCTGCACATTTCCGGTGTTCTTATGGACCTGCGTCGGCCACGTGTACCTCTTCTAAGTGTGGTACCAGTTTCCTACAACGGCCTAACCCATGACCGAATTGTGTTTGCATTAGGAACGGCGTTATTGCGCGTAATGTTGAGCCATTGCCGTAAAGCTCTTTGCGTTGCGATCACAGATTGGTTGTTGTTGATGGACGGAGCACAATGAGACTAGGTGTACCTGCCTCCCCCCACTACAGCCCGAGCATTGACCCCCTCAAAAATGCTTAATCGATTCTGCTGCACCCTGTATTTGCTAAATAAATTATAAGGCATTAGGTTTCAAAGAGAAGGTTTGTAAAAGTGGGTACAAAGAAATACCACCATTAAAGGGGAACTCTAAGCACTACAATAATTTCATCTCACTAAGGGTTCAATGTAATATCTTTGGATAGGCTTTTCGAATGATTTAATTTTCTGAAAAATATTTTAATATTTAGATTTTTTTTTTAGAATATTTAGTTTTTTTTTATTCTTTATTGTTATTGTGCACAGTTGTATATAAGGATTACGAGACATATCAAATAAAAGCCAATGCAGCAAGAACAATTGCAATAAATGACGTCAAGGGGCCTGCACATTTTACAATTTATACAGCATGAATTAAACTAATCATGTCCAAGTACTAAGTTAAATGAAGGCTGGAGGACAGACAGCTTGTTAAAGTCATGGAGGTTAATAAAACAAGAGATAATTAGCATCAACATGAAAACATGCTTAACTTCTGTAGGGAGTAGAAACACCCTGTCCACCTAGGTAAACGTGGCTAGGAGATACTGAAAAGTAAAACCGCGAACGAGGTCATGAAGTAAATACCACTGGTCTGGGGCATTATGATTCGGTTAGCAGGAGTAATGGTAAGTTCCCGAGCATAGAACTTTGCCCAGAACTCTGCACAAATGCAGTCAAAAGTCAGAAGTAGCTGGTCCGTGTGCAGAAGCATTTGTGAGAAGGTGCATATAACGGAAGGCCCAGTAGCCATCTTGAGTACTAGGCCTCGATCTAGTGATACGCCAGTAGGGTTAGATCTTGTCAAGGTGCCCACATAGATATTCCAGTGGAGACCGAGATATTCCCCCCGTTCCAAAAGGGGATGGGGAATAGGGCTCGGAGTCAGCAGGTGTCACTTAAAGGCTGAGGATCGTCCGCCTCCCCCTCCAGGGTTATGGTCTCAGGTCACATGGAAGCCTAGCAAGAAATGTGGCCAACGGATTCAGGTACAAAGGTGTCAGGTAGTCAGCAGGGTATTTCCCAAGGCCAGAAAAAGGAGCCAAATAAATTGGTCTCTTTGAGAAGCTGCAGCACCATGCGACTGTCTTGGTCGGCTGTCAGGCCCCGCCCCCAATATTTTGATTTTTTTTTTTATATTGTAGTATTTTTAAAAAAAATTCACTCTAAAGGTTTATTAAAAAATATTAAATCAATTGAAAAACCTAACCAACAATATTAAGTCGAGGCCTAAATTGCTTTTAGTGTTTGGACTCAAGTTCCATTGCACTGTCCCTCCATTCAGTGTTATAACATTTTCGAGCAGTGTAGCAATGAATCATGGTCTCTGGCCACCCACAATCCAGCAGCTACTAGCAGAGATTACACTTTTCCTTCTAACTATTCCAATACATACCAGCAATGGTGGCTGTGATAGCCTGAAAGTGATAAACTGACACTCTCTGCCAATCACTGCCACCCATTGCTGCTCAGGCCGAGGAAATGGACTAATGGGGACTTTCACTTAGCATTAAAACACTAAAATCTGTTGTCTCTCGCTCTGGCTTCTATGAAGAAAGGACACATAGATTTATGGGTTTCTATAGATAAATATAACAAAATTTGGGGAACTAGGGTGCCCTACTGGTCCACAACAATAAAGTGTCTCTCATACTCTTCCTTACAAGTCTAGTTCCCCACTAATCCAAGGGTACTTAGCAGCTTACTGCATTCATACTTCCGTTAGGCAGTGACCATTTCTCAAGGTTGTGTTTAATAGTTGCCCCAAGAGCCCCACTTCAATTTATGTCCTCCTGGGAACAACCTACAAAAATCCTGACACCAAAACATCGAGGCAATCGAGCCAAAACATCGAACAATCTCACAAAGTGGTGCAACATTACTCAAAATTTCAACAGGGTCTACCCTAAGACATCGCCCTCCTGTTGGAGGTGCCTAATTTTGGTCGGATCAATACTGCATATATTTTTGGAATGTCCTTTCATTGTTCCTTTTTGGAAACGGATACACGAGGCCACTACTTCAATCACAGGTGACATGATGTCCTCTATTCTGACTTGGATTGCTGTGATAGTGATCTAACCCTTGTGGGACCTCTGTGCCTGGCCTGTATAAGCAGGTACGGTCACTGCGGACAATCCTCCTCAGATAGCTGAACTCACCAATACTGGTTTCATTCAAAAGCTTGTTTATTCTGAACATCACACAACAGGAATACAGCAAAATGAATGGATTTCAGTATTATGCGGTCAAAAGATGATGCTTTCCTTAGCTTAGCATGTGGGATACAAGAGTCCCAGTTACATGAGGCAAATGCAAGCAGCCATGACACAGGAAGTACCGCCAGAGCAGGGGTGGAGTTTTACATACAAGGAAATGATATATCATGCTCACAGGAGGAACAAGGGCATTACCAAAAAGGGCCAGAAGGAGGCAGCAAATACCTACCTATAGAAAAATACAAGGTAAATAAATCACAGAATATGCTAGGTAAATTGCATCTACAATAATGAGAATATTAACTGTGTAACAGCACATCCTCCTATCCTGTGGAAATGCTGCTAAACCACACTAAGTTACCTATTGCCACTTTCAAAAAAACTATTTCAGAGCATTTGTGGATAGCAGCCAGATCCTGGGTCCCTGAACTCTGGATGTAGACACCTGCCCCTATATTTTAAGGTTTGCTGTATTGGATGGAGGAAATTAGACAGATAGAGGAAAAGACTTAGTGTCTGGCATGCAGAACGGAGAAACACTTGGAAACGTGGGGAACTTGGCTGCCCTCATTTTCAGAGCATGACAACACTTCCTAACTAATCCTTGCTAATATTTATGGAAGTCCACTTAAACTCTTAGACTTTGCTTTGGAGCTTATGATTGCACTGTCATGTCCTCCCACCCCAACATCCTCTTCTCTTTTTAAAATTGGTGTTATACCCATTCATTTCAGCCCCTGTAGGGAACGTGTGTTCTTGTTCCTGTTTCAAAGTCTTTGCCCACAATCCAGCATAATGTAATGATAGGTGTAGATTGTATTGTCACTCAATGGTTGGGGATTGACTTAATGTATAACTTGGGTTTTCTTTCCTTCTGCAACCTATTTCCATACTGTATTTTACTCAGTGTTGCACTGAAAACCTTCAGAATAAAGATTGTCAAATAAATAATTAAAAATAAATATTTTCATGTAGGCTGACCATCTTGTTTTGTTGTTTTTGAAATGTCTTATTGAATCACTTTATACCAGAGGTACCGACTGTATATTCTATATTAAAAATCTTAATAAAAATCTATAGATGAAAGAAAAAATTGTTTAACATTGAACAATATGTCCACTTCAATGAGATGATGCAGATGCATTGCCTACACTGTCCCATTACCTCTCTCAAAACCCTGTTCTAGCGTTTTATCTGACTCCCCCAAAAAGCATTACTGTACATTACAAAAACAGTACATTACAGTGCCATAGTTAATATGGAAACTGAGACTTTCCATCCCAATTTATTTCCGTTTATAAAAATCAATAAAATAAAAAAAGATAATGGCACGTGTGCCAGACTGACATGTCCCTTTCACAAGGTCAAAATTAATTCTTCACATTTAATATTTTACATTTGTATCTGTCGAGAGGAGGAGGAGGTCTTTTAATCTTATCTGGCATAGTTGAGTTCTTGGTTTTATTACAGATAAGCTAATTTTGGTCAGAGATTCAATGCACAGCAAGAATTAGAAACACTTGTTTAGTGCAAATGGTCATTCAATGTATGGAATGTGTTCGATCATAACATTAATATAGTAACATTTCTCTGTGATAGATAATGCATTAATAACATTTCTCCGTGGTAGATAATGACATTAATATAGTAACATTTCTCTGGTTAAGCTCATTTAAAAAGTTCAGTTATAATACTGTTTTGTGTACAGAAAGATTAATCAATCTGCCTGCTAAACATCAAACTCTTGTCCATCAGATTCTTTGCTGCTGAGATAGTCTGCGGACTTCAGTTTCTCCATCGACATGGCATTGTCCACCGGTAATTAATACTGAACTATTTATAAGGTGTTTTCTCTAAACTGGGAGTTATATCTTTCTAATTATATTATAGTTTATTTTTATTACTCCGGTGTGTTTACTTTGCTGTATCCACCACTCTTCTTTTTCCATCATAGATGATTTACATAAAGAAAAGCCTCAGAATAGTTTTTACACTTTTAAAGACGGCGTCAGATTCTAAGCATATGTGGTCATCCAGTTTATATTTCTTATTAAAGGGCAGGCCTTGAGTGAACATTTTGCTTTGACCATAATGGAGTTTATGCCTTTAAAGGACCAATCCAAGCACCATGACCACTATAGCTCACTGTAGTGGTTATGGTGCCAGGTGTGCCCTGGCACCCTCCTCCCATTATAAGGAGTTTGACTTCCTACCTAGGGTTGGCTCTTCAATTACACCACCAATTACACTTCAATTACGCTACCATTAAGCAGGAACTCCCGCAAGCTCTCCGGAACTAAGACCAAGGAGTGTAGGTCATTTTCTGAAGTCCTGAAGGGCAGAGCTTAGCTCTGGAGAGCAAACAGATGTTCCAGTTTAGGAATTCCTGTTTCTCTAGCAATGACAGTGGAGGCAGTGATCCCAGGCAAGGAGTCCTAATTTTCCAAACCGATTTAACTACTTACCATTAAGCAAGCTGTAGTGGTTATTGTGCTTGGAGTGTTGCTTTAAAAACATTGCTCCTTCAACTAACCAATTTTTATCTGGACCTTTCACATTAGAGAAATATTTACAATGATAACTCTAGCCCAAAATATTATATATAAAATTTTACTTTGAAAAAAACCTAGAGACTCCTCACTGGCAGTTTCCTAGCACCATCACAACTACATGAAGCAATAGTTATCCCTTGTTCTCTCCAGATAACTTTGAAGGTGTTCTCCTTTCTTTCTTGATCAGAGCATGGGAGGTGTTATGGTGTATTAATCTGGGCAGCAGTTGCATTGCAGAGGACAGTTCTGATTCAAGATATTGCTAGCACAGGCTTGTGGGCAGGGCTGGATTAAAGGGATTCTCTAGTGCCAGGAAAACAAACCTGTAGAATCCTGGAGTGCGCCCCTTCCTCCAGCCCCCCATCTCATGTCGCTGAAGGGGTTAAAACCCCTTCAGACACTTACCTGAATCCAGCGCAGAGGGTCAGGCTCCGCCCACGCTCTTCCCCGGCCAATGTCAAGCATTATTCAATGCTTTCCTATGGGGATTCCAGTGACGCTGGAGGTTCTCATGCATAGTGTGAGGACTTCTCGCGTCATTTAGACAACCAAAAGTGGTCTAAGAACAGCCACTAGAGGAAGAGTTAACCCTGGAAGGTAATTATTGCAGTTTATAAAAACTGCAATGATTACACTTGCAGGATTAAGAGTGATGGGAGTTGGCACCCAGACCACTTCAATGGTCATTCAAGGGGCTGATTTTATTGACACTACTCTTGCTACATGCTCTTGCTTAAGTATGGAAACAAAACTGGTGTCGACTGGCTGACAATAATATTAGTTAAAGTAATGCTGACTTTGAAGCAGCAAGAGCATATGCATAGTACACACTCTCTCTAACACTGTGGCATGTTCCCTTTCTTCTACACTCACTACATACAAGTTTTCTCTGTCCCAGACTGTATAGTAAGAAGGTCAGGAGAGTAGTGAACCATTTATGCCAAGCTCAGGGTGATGTCTGCACAGTATGCTCTTGGTTGGTCATCCTGAATGATTGGCAGACAGCCTGACGTGTATTCATGCCAGGCTGACCATCTACTTCTTTGTGCATACACGACCCCTTTTTGGGCATGTTTGTCCCATTGGGCGGTACTAGTTACGTGATTCACATCAGTGGCCCATCCTTTTACCCTGCCCACCGAAATCCTGCTTCACCGGACACTGTTGTTAGGAGATATGTATTTACTTGTAAGATGAAAGCTAGAGATTTGCATAGGGTATGTGTTTTCTGATGGCTACATCCTGTAAGTTTCCCGCCAGCACCACCACCACTAGATACAAGACGCATGGGAGGTATAATTGTTTTAGTGTTTTCTGTCGATAAGATTTTGGTATTAGGCCCAACATAATTGTCAGCACCAGGCCCAATGGGCTCTTAATCCGGCCCTGCTTGTGGGCAGGGCCGGACTGGCCCACCAGAATACTGTGAAATTTCCCGGTGGTCCGTCAGCACCTGGGGCCGGTCAGACAGCTGGTTGTGCTGGCGGCCGCAGGGGAAGCTGTGCTGGCGGCCGCAGGGTGAGTTGAGCTGCGATGTTTTTGTTCTGCTCCCCCGCGCGCTACTTATTGAGACCGGGGCCGGGATATGACGTCATATTCCGGCCCCGGTCTCATTGAGCTGCACGCTGAGGAGCAGGACAAAGACATCACAGCTCAACCCACCCTGCGCCCGCCAGCACAGCTTCCCCTGTGGCTGCCAGCACTGAGCACAGCCAGCTGTCTGCCCTGCACGACCCCCTGTGTCAATGTCATAGTGTGTGTGTGTCTGTGTCATGGGATGTGTGTTTGTGTGTGTCATGTTGTGTGTCTGTCAGTGTGAGTGTATGTGTGTGCCTGTCTCTGTCATGGTGCGTGTCAGTCTGTCAGTGTCAGTGTATGTGTGTCTCTGTCATGGTGTGTGTATGTGTGTATGTCTGTCTGTCATGGTGTGTGTGTGTGTGTGTGTGTGTCTGTGTCATGGTGTGTGTGTCTGTATCATGGTCTGTCTGTGTCATGGTGTGTATGTGTCTGTCATGGTATATGTGTGTGTGTCTGTCTGTCATGGTGTATGTGTGTGTCTGTGTGTGTTTAAAAATAGTGTTTTTACTCACTTTTTTTTCTCCCCACGCCTTGCTGGACTCCCCTGGACTAGCCCTGCCTCTATGACTGATATCATCAAGCTTGATGATCTCAGCCAATCCAATGCTTTGCCATAGGATTGGCTGCAAAACGCTACACTCCTCATAGAGATGCATTGAATCAATGTATCTCTATGGGGAACCTTCAGCGGCTCCAGAGCGTGGAGGCCCTGAATGTAGGTGCTGCACACTGTGCAGCACTGACACAGGATGCACCTCTAGTGACCATCTGAGTGTCTGTCACCAGTGGTGTCACTAGGAACCAATGTAAACACTGCCTTTTCTCTAAAAAGTCAGTGTTTACATTGAAAAGCCAGCCGGGACATGCTTGAAACACCAGAAACACTACTTTAAGATGTGTGTGTGTGTGTGTGTGAGCTTGCTGGCATATGTGTGTGTGTGTGTGTGTGCTCATGCTAGTGTTTTTATGTCAAGAGCTTATGTATATCAGTGAGATTGTTTGTCTATCAGGCTGTGTATCAATGAGCTTGTGTGTGTCAGTGAGATTGTCTGTGTCTGCATGTGAGTATGCTTACTGTATAATTAAACGTTTTACTCTGAAGGGACCAATATTTCATATTAGAAAAAGCAATATATATTTGAGATATATATTACTCAATCATCTGGGGTGGCAAGACATAGCCTTACATATTACATGCGACAATATATGGCGCAATGACTTATGGAACTGGCATAGATTTTTTTTTTTCAGGGCTGATTTGTATCCCCAGTCCGGCCCTGCTTGTGGGGTCCTACTACATTAAATGGGGCACCTGCATTCCACTTTCTCTGAGACACACTAGCCTAAATAAGACATTGGTTAAAGGGATACTATTGTGACAGGAATACAAAGCTGTATTTCTGGCACTATCGCTCTCCTTGCCTCCCTGGTGAGTAAAGGGTTAAAAACATTTTAACAGAAATTACGGAAACAGGACTCGCTTTTTTTTCTTTACAGAGATATAAAGCCCGATAACATCTTAATGGACAGCGTGGGGCACCTGAAGATCGCCGACTTTGGCTTAGCGCTGGAAAACATGCGAGGAAGGAAAAAAGCCAAAGAACACGCTGGAACCCTGGGCTATATTGCGCCAGAGGTGAGACCAACACCATGGCTTATGTGCATACATTAAATGGCTGCAGCAGTTAGGCTCGCTATCCATCCCATGAGGAATACATTTCCAAACGAAATCAAGAAATTACAAGTTATTTTTAATGTAGTTCCAGTACGTGACTGGCCTAAAGCTTCACATCTGGGAGCACACGTGTTGTAGTGCACATTCTGTGTGTAGTTGGGATGACTAAATGTATACAACCATCCCTTCTGAATTCAACTAAACCATTCACACATTTACTCACCAAAATAAATAGAAGATTATATGTAAACAGTTGTTTGGCGAGAGGTGGATTTGGATTCTCTGAGTGTGTGAAATTCCTAAGATATGTTGGCAAACACTTTAGCAAGAAAGATCCAACGCTTGGTGTTTTTTGTAAGAAATAAACAATTGAATTTAGGGCTGGTGCAAGGATTTTATGCATTTTGCCTACACCTCCCCCCCAAAAATGCATCTTCGTCTGTGTGTCTCTTAAACCCCTCTTGAATTTCCGTTTGTCTTTCTTAACCCCTCTTACACCTCTTTATGTTCTTACAACCCCTTTAGTCTTATTCCCCATTTTTCTACTTTGTATGTCTTATTTTCCCCTGAGCCCCTTTGTGTGTTTCTTAGTCCCACAGTCACTCTGTGTGCCAGTTCATCACCCACAGTGCCTTTGTGACTCTTTTTTTTCTCTTCTCCTCTGTGTGCCACTCCCCCCAGCACTTTTATGTGTCGCTTTTCCCTCCACACCCCTGTGTGTGTTTCTTTTTTCCAAGCCTGTTTTGTGTGTCTATTTTCACCATCCTCTCTGTGTCTCATCCTCCCCTTATCCAGTCCATTTGTATTTCTCTTTCTCCCCCCACAGCCCCTTTCGTATACCTCTCTTCCATGTGTCTTTCTCCCCTTTTACAGCCCCTGTGTCTGTCTCTTTTGCCCTTTCCCCAGCCCCTGTGCCTCTTTCTTTCCCCCACAGCCTGTTATATATGTCTCTTCCACCCCAGTCGTTTTGTGTTTCTCTTTCTCCTCTTCCCCAGCTCCTGTGTGTGTCTCTTCCTGCTTCCTTCTAGCTGATAATCTCGAAGATTGCACCACCCATGCCTGTGCACCTTAAAGCAGCCGCCTGTGCCGCCTTATGGTTGCGCCAGCCCTTATTGAAAGGTTTAGCTGACCTACAAGGTCCAATACAATCTGCATAAAGGAGCACTGATACAAAATATGTGCAGCATATTATTTTTCTTTTCAAGAGTCATTACATGGTACATAATGTAATATCCAGATTCCACAAATAACTGTATATCTTATCGATTCTTATCTTGAAATATACCTCACAGTACTAGTTTCTTAAAATAAATATTGATTTTTATATCTTTAGATGCTTCTCGGACAACGTTACAATGCTGCTGTGGACTGGTGGGCATTTGGGGTAATCCTGTATACCATGGCCACCGGAGAATTCCCATTTTATTGTGGGAATACTAGTGAAACCTTGGTGGCTTCAGTGCTTCAGGATACTCTGAGCTACCCAGAGTGTCTAAGCACTGCAACACAGGATATCCTGAAAAAGGTATGTATGATCAAATTCTGTAATATGCAAAAATATTTTTCATTTATTTCCAATTCTTAGAGATTGCTTCCACAATTCTCATTGAAAAAGAAACTCTTGAGTATCATTACTATAAACACAGATATATGGAATTTGTATCGCCCAACATATGGACATGCAGTTCTAGCCGCAGGGTAGGCATTTTTTTCCCCTCCTTGTAGCCCAGCCCAGCGGAAGAGCTGCTGAAGGAGGCCCAGCCAGGGCAGGGAGGATGTGATCTTCACCTCTGCTGGGTGAAGGCACTTCACTTCTTGCAAACCACGACTCCATCTAGAATGGGAGAGTGGCCGTGGTAACAATAACAACGCTGTGAAAGTCAGGGCTTGCGAGAATCAGAGGATCAGCCACCAGAGGGGAAGGCTGAGAGCATCCTTGTCCCTCGAGGCCAAACACTGCAAAGACCCGGGGAGGGACATCCTTTTGTAAATGTAGGGCCTGGCTTGCCAGGCCACTTACAGGTGTAAAATCTGTACCCCCTTAATGTCGGTCTTGGCCCCCAACCTGTAAAAAGCAAGAGAGGTGGGCAAACAGAACATATGCGCACATTACAGACTGCCAGCAAACACCACACACAGCCAGCAAACATAACAAATGCACATTATACAGAGATGGACAGAGGGAGAGACTATGGAGTGAGGCAGTGGGTGGGACACTTTGGGTTACTGACTAAACTCTAATTTTTCACTAATTAAAGGGACACTATAGTCACTAGCTTAATGTAGTTGTTCTGGTGTCTACAGCCTGTCCCTGCAGGCTTTTTAATGTAAACACACTGCCTTTTCATAGAAAAGCCAGTGTTTACATTATTGCCTAGTAGCATCTCTAGTGGCACTCACTCAGATGCTGAGCGCTCCCCATAGAGATACACTGATACAATCAGTGTTGTACACACAATCTATGGGCCCTGGTGCGAAACTGATCCGTGGGATCCCTTCCCTCCTTCCCCCCCCACAGACACACACACACAAACATACAAACAGACAGGCACACATACATACATACATACAGACAGACACACACATACGGACCGACACACACAAACATACAAACAGACAGGCACACATATATGCATACATACAGACACACACATACGGACCGACACACACACAGACAGGCACACCCACATACAAAGACACATACATACAAACAGACAGGCACACATAGAGAAACACACACACATACAGACAGACAGACAGACACACACACACACACACACAAGACACACATACATACAAAGACACATACATACATACAGACAGGCACACACATACAAAGACACATACATACAAACAGACAGGCACACACATACAAAGACACATACATACAGGCAGACACACTCCTTTGGGTGGCCCTAACAGCATGGGTCACCCAATGGACCCCTTCATGTGCGGCCCCGGCGGTCGCAAAAGATGCCGGCGGGTATCCGCATTGCGGCCAGGCCCCCTGGAGTGATGGGCCTGGTCGCAGCTGCGACCACTGCGACCGCGGTATGTACACCACTGGATTCAATGCATCTCTATGAGAAGATGCTGACAGGCGCAGCACAGCATTTTGCCGCCCATGCGCAATATTTTCTATAGGAAAGCATTGGATAGGCTGATAATGTCAAATGCGATGATCTCAGCTATATAGGCAGAGCAAGTCACTGGAAAAAAAAAGGTACATTTAATACCTGTATATAATACCAAACTGCAAAGGGGTCGGAAACCTAAAGAGAGTTTTATACCGAGCATCATGTAACGCTTACCATTAACATGTAACACTATAAACAGTGTAGTTTTGATATAGCAGCTACCAGGTCACTCTGAATGGTTTCTGTCAAAGTAATGCAATAACACCTCCCAATAGGAGACTGCAATTGCTAACCTCTCTTTTCAATGTTACACCAAGCTGAATCTGGTGGTAACTGGACTGAGTTAGTGAATGTTTTTGGCCAGGTGACACTTTTTTGTCATATTCAATGGAAACCAGGTGTTTTTCTCCTACTAATCTCTATAGAAAGCGTTACTAGTAACAGGAGCCGTAAATGACCTATAATAAACGGTGAATTTCTGCAGCGTGGAAACAGTCACAAGTCATAAACTTTACTTACTGCCATGTAAATGATTTGTCTGTAGCTAAATGCAACAATCATTAGGGATTATTTACTGAGAATGATTTGACAACATGCAAAATGTCTGTCAGTGTGAAGTTGGACACTTTTTACTTGGCAGGATTTGAGACTTTGCTTTCTGTTAGAGTTCTTTGTACTATCGGTTATATCAATTGCTGTTTGCTTTTTGTTTTGTTAATAAAGGTAATTAAAAGTTTATTTCACACACACTTCTGTTCCTCTTTACAGCTCCTGCTGAAAGAACCTGCCATGCGGTTGGGGAGAAAAGGCCTAATCCGTTCTCACAGCTTCTTCCAGTCTATTGACTGGGAGGAGTTGGAGGCCGGACGGGTAGAGCCTCCCTTCACGCTAAGTACAGTAAGTACATCAACAGAAAAGTTAAATATAAAGCAGGTTATAAATCTGCCTATAAAATCTTTAAAGAGAGAAAATGGCCAAGTGAGGTGGGTGATACCATTTGGTGGATGTTGTTGTCATGTGACCGGTGGGTTATCTGCAGATTCTATATTTCCTGCTACCTAAAGATGTTGCTACATAGTAAAATGAGCTTTGCATAAGCACTGGATATTTTTTTTTACCAATACTGTACAATCTTTGATAATATCTTAAACTGGGCATTGTGAGGAATTTTTAGAGGATTTTTTTTTTTAGTTTGACCGAAAAGCCAGACTGGAAAAAATATATAAATAAAAAAATTCAGGTATTTCTCCAGCTTTGTTGCTCTGACCCAACTTTTTTGTCAAAACCCTTATTAAATCTACATTATTCCTGGTTCAGTAAAAAAACTAAAAAAAATATTTGTTTAACCCCTTAAGGACTGGACTGTTTTTGCGATGTTGTACATTTGCGACCAGGCATATTTTTACACTTTTGTGGTGTTTGTGTTTGGCTGTAATTTTCCGCTTTCTCATTTACTGTTCCCATACAAATTATATATTGTTTTTTCAGGACAAAAGGGGCTTTCTTTACATACCATTATTTATATAATCTCATGTATTTTAATTTAAAAAAAATAAAAAAATATGATGAAAAATTTAATAAAATACATGTTTTTTGACTTTTACTTATAAAATCTTTTACTCATCTACAAAAGCGAATGAAAAAAACTGCTAAATAGATTCAAAATTTTGTCCTGAGTTTAAAAATACCTAGTGTTTATGTGCTTTTTTGCTTTTTTTTGCATGTTATAGGGCTATAGGTACAAGTAGGATATTGCGGTTTCAAAACATACATTTTTAAAATTTATCAATGGTGACATTGTAACACTATTATCTGTTATAAATCTCTGAATAACACCCCACATGTACATATTTTTTTTAAAGTAGACAACCCAGGGTATTCAATATGGGGTATGTCCAGTCTTTTTTAGTAGCCACTTAGTCGAAAACACTGGCCAAAGTAAGCATTCATATTTGTTTGTGTGTGAAAAAAGTAAAAAAACTAAATTGAACGCTAATTTTGGCCAGTGTTTGTGACCAAGTGGTTACTAAAAAAGACTGGACATACCCCATTTGCAATACCTTGGGTTGTCTTCTTTTGCAAATGGTATGCCATCATGGGGGTAATTCTCATTCCTGGGCTACCATACGCTCTCAAAGGCAACGTAACCAACCTGGCCATTTTCAATGTAAAAATATTTGACCCATATATTTGACCTTGTAACTTTCAAAAATGCTATAAAACCTGTACATGGGGGGTACTGTTTTACTCGGGAGACATCGCTGAACACAAATATTAGTGTTTAAAAACTGGAAAACGTATCACAACAATTATATCATCAGTAAAAGTGCTGTTTGTGTGTGTAAAATGCAAAAAAAGTAACTTTCACTGACAATATCATCGCTGTGATATGTTTTACTGTTTTGAATCACTAATATTTGTGTTCAGCGAAGTCTCCCGAGTAAAACAGTACCCCCCATGTACAGGTTTTAGGGTGTCGTAGAACGTTACAGGGTAAAATACAGTGCTAGCAAATTAAATTCTCTGGAATTTCGGCCTGGGTTGGCAGGCAGGTCCCTCAAATTGCAATCAATAAAATTACTGAATTACGTAAAAATATTACATAAATACGCACGTAGAATTTAAATATATATGCATATTTATATATTTGAAGTCTACGTGTATATTTATATAATTATTTATGTAATTTTGTATATGGACATATGTATATTTCTTATTATTTTTATTTATTTTTATATACATAGATATATATACAAATTCATTCTAAGTGTATTTTGATATAAATATATATATATTAATTTTAAAATACAGTTAGAATAAAATTTCATATAGCTATATAATTTTTTAAAATTTTTTTATTATTATTTAAAAAAAAAATTGTTTAATTTAAATTACTTATGATTTATATTTTATAATAATATATATATACAATATATATAGTTATTATATATATTATATATATACGTGTGTAATTTAATTATAAGTGTATTTTTATATTAATATAAGTACATATTAATATAAAAATACACTTAGTATGACATTATATAAATATGATATATAGACATATATCTATATAATATATGTCTATATATCATATATATATATATATATGATATATAGACATATATTATATAGATATAATATATGTCTATATATCATATATACACATATATAATTTTTTTAATTTTTTTATTAACATTAACTTTATTTATTTTTTATTGATTTTACACATGCAGGGAGACTGCCTGTCAGCACAGGCAGTCCCCCTGCAGGCAGACACATGGACACCTATTGTGACCATGTGATCACTGTGTTAAGCGATCACATGGCCACAGGGGTCCTAAATCAGTGTGGGGAGACTGTCTGGGCTGCAGGCAGTCTCCCCACAACCAGAGCCACGCTGATCGCCACCGGGGGTACGACGGCGATCAGGTAAGTAACTAGGACCGTTAGGACGGTTCAGGACCGTCATCGGTCGGCAACGCAAAAATGCCGATGACGGTCCTGAACCGTCCTGGGTCGGGAAGGGGTTAATGAAGCTCTGCTCAGCACATAACTACAAAACAGTAAAATAAAAGAGTGTTCCATGCATTGAAAATATCATAAAAGAGAGATTATACTGATTTCTCCTTCCGAGTTGACATGAAATTAGCTATCCTTTGCTTCATATTTTCCCTCACCGGCCCTCCACCCGTTAATATTTCCTCCTTTACATTTCTTCCTCCGACTCCTCTCCATTTTTTTTTTTTCATTCCTTCTTGTTACCTCTACCCATATTTGTGTCCTTAATTTCATAGAAACATAGAAACATAGAAACATAGAATGTGACGGCAGATAAGAACCATTCGGCCCATCTAGTCTGCCCAATTTTCTAAATACTTTCATTAGTCCCTAGTCTTATTTTATAGTTAGGATAGCCTTATGCCTATCCCACGCATGCTTAAACTCATTTACTGTGTTAACCTCTACCACTTCAGCTGGAAGGCTATTCCATGCATCCACTACCCTCTCAGTAAAGTAATACTTCCTGATATTATTTTTAAACCTTTGTCCCTCTATGTTTTCTTTTAACTCCCAAGTGTGGCATTATATAATTTATCTCGATATTGTATATTTCTTCCCAGCATATTATATATAAAAATATGTTCATACATAAATTACAAATTTAAAGACAAACATGCATGGGGAAATGTTTGAATTGGAATGAGAAAAGACTGAAGCACATGATTATGCGCTGTGCTCTGTGGTATGCTAAAAAGTGTATCTCTCGTCACATTGTAGCCATCTATGGACGAAGTGAAATCAGTGGTGATGCAGGAGAAAGCCTTATCATCGGCAGAACCCCTGAAAACACCTGTTGGGCCAGAGAACCAGAAATTATTCTGTGGTTTCTCTTTTATTAGCCCGCAATTTAAAATCTCATCCCAGTCCACAGCAGCTACTCCGTTGTAGAGAATCAACATCTGCTCTCTATGGCCTGACTACAGTGGACATTGCCAAGGTAAGGTAAATGCTGAAATATAGATAAATTGGAAATACATATGTATTACAATCATATTAATTAAAATATATGACAGGCCTTTTGGGGGGCATTGCTGCTATTAAATCAGTTACTAAATAACATTTTGGTGTAACTCAGCATTTTGGTGTAACTCAGGTGATGCAAATAAATAAATAGTTGAAAAATTCCAATCCAAGCAAAATGGTTTTATGGAAACCGAGAAAAAACAGCGACACCATTAGCTATTTACTAAATGGCATGGCAAATTTACGGGCGTAAAAGAACATGTTTTTAGCATAAATGTCATAGAGACCTACTTTCTTCTGTGGTACTGAAACATTGATAAGCTAACAGAATCTTTGATAATAAAGTCTTTGAAACCTCACCATAGAGAGCTGATGGCAAGACTTGCCCAAAAATGTGGTTACATGTAAAGTAATAATCTTGGTTGAATGAGAGACCTGTTACTCGACTATAATTGGTTAGCTTTATAAGTCAATCGTAGGAGACTAAAAAAAAAATTCAAGCTTTACAAAGCCCCGTTTACCACTCAAGGATTAAATGACCAGAGGCTACTTTTGGCATCCTGCCGTGGGAAGTTAACCCAAGCCAGCAGAGGAACTTGTGGTGAGACTCTCTTCAGAGTTCCCAAAGACATAACCGAGATGCTGTTTAAATTAACCCATGCTTTGCAGTAACACTTAAAAATAAGGTCTTGCATTTTTATACTGTACGTTTTTCTTTTTTAAGTTTTGCATTATACCTGCTGAATAAACTGTTATTGTAACACTATGGGCACCTTTTATTCTGTTTAAGGTACATCAGCATCCATCTCTCGAAGGAGAAGACTGGTAGTGTCCGTAAGACAAACTGTTGGTAACATATATAAGAACTTTAACTATGTTGTTGTATTTATCATAATAGTAATAGTGTAAGTTTTAAGAGCTCTGGCTATTGTAGAGATGCATAACAATACTCACATTTCACACTTTTCCCCCCCAGACAAGCTTATTTTCTTAGGCAGAAGAAACAAAAATTCAAGACATTCAATGAAGACTCTCATCCCATAGTGTTACAAGGGACAGTAGGAGTAGGTACTCTCTGACCCTCAATTTGGATTAAGGGGATTGGGGACTACCCTAAACCTTAAATGATATTACCATACTTCGCACACCTGGGAGAAAGGGGTGGGACAATTCGTCGTGCCCTTAGTCTGTAAATTCTCTTTTTGAACTGCTTACACAAAAGTTGAAAAAAAAGGGGAGGCTTTTCGGCGGGCTGTCTCTGATTAATTATGGGAACAAATAAACTCACTTTTTAAAATTTATTTATTAACAAAAAAAAAAAAAGTGTATAAAAAAAAACGTGTATGAGAAAGTCAGTCTGCTATTTCCTCTTTCGTTACATGCGGAGATCTCAGAGATGAATTTTGAGACTTATACTCAGTGACTAGAACCCTCCACAAAGCTGGATCGGAAGAACTCTCTGGACATGGAAGTTATCGTCAAACTAAAGGATTATTTTCTAAATGTTTGCAATAATCGGCCCAAAAAAAAAATAAGGCCCTAAGAGCTGGTCTTCTAGACAACCAATTATTTCAAAGTGAAATTATAACTGTCTAATCAATTTTTCATGGCAGAAGCTGTACCCTTCAGGAGCATATACGCCGTGTGGAAACGCGAGAATTTTTAAAAATGTTTATTCGCCATTCATGATCTACTGGACCAAATACTGGATTAAGTTGTAATCTTTTTGCAGGAAGAGCAAAAAAATTATTTAAAAAATAAAACCAAAACCGATGGGCATACCACTATTTGTGGTAAGGAATGTATTCTTGGCACCTCTGGAATTGTATTTCTAGGACTTAACTGAGCATCTGCTCAAGAAAGGTGGACCTCCTCAAAAAGGTAGTGACCACTATTGGCACTACATTCAAGAGGAAGAAAACCATGTAGCAATTTATTGGATTTCCAAATTTCTACATTTCTTTTTAGTTACTTCAAAGATGGTACCAGCCTACTGTACTTTCACAGAAGACAATATACGTGGTCAGAAAAAGCACATGGAGCCTTTGAAAAGGTGTTTTACCACTTCACCACCACAAATATTCTACTACTGCCAAATCCATAAAAACTATACAAGACAACCCTGGATATAATACAACAGCATTATTTGGAAGAACTTACTATGGGAGGCAACAATATCTTTCAGAAGCATCTACTCCTTGTGGAAACATGGAAAAACTGAATATTCACCATTTATGATCTACTGAAACAAATACGTGGTGTTCAACCTGGATAATGTCTGGAGCTGGATATAATACAATGGTGTTCTTTGGAGGAACTTCACTCAAGGCATTTGTATGGCTGTCTGGGTGACTCACAGAGGGAGGCAACAATATCTTTCAGGAGCATCTACTCCTTGTGGAAACATGGAAAAATGGATTATTCGCCATTTATTATCTACTGGACCAAATACGTGGTGTTCAGCCTGGATAATGTCTGGAGCTGGATATAATACAATGGTGTTCTTTGGAGGAACTTCACTCAAGGCATTTGTATGACTATCTGAGTGACTTGCTATGCAAGGCAACAATATACCGTGTTTCCCCGAAAATAAACCCTACCCCGAAAATAAGCCCTAGTCGGATTTTCGGGGTGGGCTGCAATATAAGCCCTACCCCGAAAATAAGACCTAGGCATTGTACCTTTGCGGCAAGACTTCCTTCTTCTACTGTAGGAGGAGCGTTGTGGGCCGCGTCATCGCGCAACGTGATGACGACATTTTGCAGCGCCGTCAGTCTGCCTTCACGGATCTTCAGCGGAAGGATCCATTTCCGGGCGGTGAGGCTCCCAGTGGTCGGACTCGGCAAGGAATCTTTGAAATGTGAGTACCGCTAGATATTTTATGTCTGGGATTAATTGAATTAATTAAAGGGGGTGGGGGGGTGAATTAATTAAAGGGGGGGTGAATTAATTAAAGGGTGGGCTGGATTAATTAGAGGGGGGTGAATTAATTAAAGGGGTGGTGAATTAATTAAAGGGTGGGCTGGATTAATTAGAGGGGGGTGAATTAATTAAAGGGGGTGAATTAATTAAAGGGTGGGCTGGATTAATTAGAGGGGGTGAATTAAAGGGGTGGTGAATTAATTAAAGGGTGGGCTGGATTAATTAGAGGGGGGTGAATTAATTAAAGGGGTGGTGAATTAATTAAAGGGTGGGCTGGATTAATTAGAGGGGGGTGAATTAATTAAAGGGGTGGTGAATTAATTAAAGGGTGGGCTGGATTAATTAGAGGGGGGTGAATTAATTAAAGGGGTGGTGAATTAATTAAAGGGTGGGCTGGATTAATTAGAGGGGGTGAATTAATTTAATTAAAGGGTGGGCTGGATTAATTAGAGGGGGTGGATTAATTAGAGGGGGGTGGATTTATTAAAGGGGGGGTGGATTAATTAAAGGGGGGGTTCAATGTACATACCGGTACCGTAAATAAATAAGCCCTACCCTGAAAATAAGCCCTAGTGTGTTTTTTGTGACTAAAATTAATATAAGACCCGGTCTTATTTTCGGAGAAACACGGTATTTCAGGAGCATCTACTCCTTGTGGAAACATGGAAAAATTGATTATTCACTATTCATGATCTATTGGACCAAATACATGGTGATCAACCTGGATAATGTCTGGAGCTGGATATAATACAATGGCATTCTTTGGAGAAACTTCACTCAAAGCACTTGTATGACTGTCTGAGCAACTTGCAAAGGGAGGCAACAATATCTTTCAGGAGTATCTACTCCTTGTGGAAACATGAAAAAATTGATTATTTGCCATTCACAATCTACTGGACCAAATACTTGGTGTTCAACCTGGATGATGTCTGGAGCTGGATATACTACAATAGCATTCTTTGGAGAAACTTCACTCAAGGCACTTGTATGACTGTCTGATCGACTTGCTATGGGAGGCAACAATACCTTTCAGGAGCATCTACTCCTTGTGGAAACATGGAAAAAGGGATTATTCACCATTAATGATATATTGGACCAAATACATGGTGTTCAACCTGGATGATATCTGGAGCTGGATATAATACAATGGCATTCTTTGGAGGTGGTACCAGCCTGCAGTACTTTCACAGAAGACAATTTACGTGGTCAGAATAAGCACATGGAGCCTTTGAGAAGGTGTTTTACCACTTCACCACCACAACTATTCTACTACTGCCAGATCCATAAAAACTATACAAGATGACCCTGAATATAATACAACAGCATTATTTGGAGAAACTTTACTCAAGGCATTTGTATGACTATTTGAGCGACTTGCTATGGGAGGCAACAATGCCTTTCAGGAGCATCTACTCCTTGTGGAAATATGGAAAAATTGATTGTTCGCCATTCATAATCTACTGGACCAAATACGTGGTATTTAACCTGGATAATGTCTCGAGCTGTTTGTATGACTGTCTGAGTGACTTGCTATGTGAGGCAACAATATCTTTCAGGATCTTTCTACTCTTTGTGGAAACATGGAAAAATTGATTATTCGCCATTCATGATCTACTGGACCAAATACATGGTGTTCAACCTGGATGATTTCTGGGGCTGGATATAATACAATGGCACTCTTGGAAAGAACTTAACTCAAGGCATTAAAATGACTATCCGATCAACTTGCTAAGGACATAGATATACCTTTCATGAGCATCCACTCCTTGTGGATGTTGTTTGGTGGATATTCATTGGGCAAAATGTACTGAGCTATGTCTGCTCTTGCCATATCCACAACCAAAACAACCTGCAGTATTCTGAGGACACTGATCTACTGCAGCCCCTGTCAACTTCTGTAGGACATTGGACAATTGAACCTTATAGTTCATGTGGATCCTTCGCACAAATTTACCTCTATAATGGTAGTTAAACAGCAAATGACAAAGTTGTTCCATTTGATATCGATCTGTGGATTGTCTTCAGCAAAACAGTCGACAATTCTTTTCCAAAAGGATATCTTCTGCTAACTTATGTGAAGAGCACGCAATATTCAGATCTGACTACTGCTTCTTTCAAATGAAAAAGAAAGGATCTGTGGAACAAAAGCTATCAGCTAATTCTAAGGAATACGAGTCTTGAGCATCATTCACGGAATTCTTTAACTATAAAGTGACATTTGGAACAAATGGCTTTAAAAAGAATCATTCTTCATTACTTGGACCCGACACCTGATACTATTTACTGATTTGTAATTCTATGATTCTCTGCAGCATTTATAAATGTTCACTAAAAAGTATTCAAAAAGTGTCACTCGCATCTATGTAATGAATGGTGTGTGAATCTGTGAGTACCAGGAGACATGAAAGGTGTGTGAATGTTCAGTAACTAGGGTTGAAGCCTTGGCGTGGCGTTACTGCTCACATGGATAACCATGTGCTAATTCAACCAATCGTGTGTCTAAAGCTGTTTTGACTGCTAGTTATTTATATCTGTTTATAGATCCCTGCTCTAGGTGGGGAAACAAAGACCAGAGCTCAGAGCAAATTAATACAGTCCGGGTTGTATTGAACTGAAATTGACCAACATGACCAATGAGGAAGCAGCATGCGAGCACCAACTGAACTCAGTTTTCTATCAAACAACTCTGTAATGCTTCGACATAACCCTCGGGGATGGTGATAGGACACTCCAGGCAACATAACCACTACAACTCCATATTGCCTAGATTGTCCTATTTTTATCTCTCTTTACATTTTATGTCAATGTTTTGATAAAGTTACATTTCTACATTAGCAATACAAATGTAATTATTTAAACAGCACTCAGAGAAAGGGTTTTGTCTAAATATGGACAGAATTGATATTGATAATGGAATCCACAATAACACTAGGGTAGGAGTAAGGCAGGCAGTGCAAGGGTATGCTGACACTATCACTACTAATACCTTGATTGCTACTTTAGAAACTGCCATGACTGCTATCAACACTGGTAAACCCCCTGCTTCCTACTGCCTACCTAAACATCATCCAAATGGCACACAGCTCTTCATACATTTAGTAAATGGTATAATAAAAATACTCATACAATAGTTCAAGTGACAGAAAGTCATTACATTTATTATTATTACTATTTTTGTAATTTTTAGCCTGGCATCCTGCTTTCCATCCTAGTGAGGACCTTACCAAAGAATCCAGGGTGGGGATCATACCACCTGTGCCTTGTCCATTGAACGTTTAGCCTGCTCAATAAAATGTGAGTAAGATCTTTTTTATTCTTCTAGTTCAGTACATACAGAGAGCACGATATTTGTTTTGTTTTATTTTTCCTTTTGGGTCATACTGCTGCCATACTGCTGAGATATCTTACAACCACGTCCACTCACATATCCTAGAAGTGGGGATTATACTATACTTTCCATACTAAAGCTGATTGTTAGCTCTGGTAAATGTGAGTATATCTATATTGGATTTGTTCTTTTTTCCTCTTTCTATATATATGCTACAGGAACTGGAAGTTACCTCTGATACAAGATTGTACATTTCCTGTGATCTGACCTGTTCCCTTTCAAGTTGCATGTTATATTTTTGGACATTATTGTGGACTATCACGCCTACATTTTATATAATTCTTATATAATTTTTTATAAAGTTTCTGTTTTTATTTAATTTCTAAACAGTTAGTTGGGATGACACCAGCCTCATGGCATCGGAGGAGTTTCTAGACTTTTCCCTTTAGAATTGCCAGGACAAGTTCCAGGATACCCTGGGGCCCATCTCTAAGCTCTATGAGCTGGTGGAATCCACCCATTTGGGTGAGAGCGACTTCGACTTTGAAGTAGCAAAAGGTTGGTTGCAGAGGTTGGTCTGCATGGTGGGCAATGCCAATACAGCTTAGTCAACCGAATGCTGCAAGGCGATACTGCTGAAAATTGAGCCCAAACTGGTCAGTATGGCGACTAATGAGCCGGGGCCAGCTGCAAAAGGTGAGTACCTTATGCTGAGTACCGATTATCTCCATTTTTCCCATGTAAAAGTGGGGGGCAGATTGACACTGTTTTATCATGCATGGAAACTCCTAACCTCAGATGTTGAGGTATTGAATATGATAAAGTGGAGATAGTCTCTCACTCTATTCAGGTGCCGTTCCCTCAAGAGCTGAACTTGCCCGACGAACACCACACGATGATCTCAGCACAGATTGTGGATTTGGTGTCAAAACACGCTATTCAACAAATCCTGTGGGACACAGAAGGGTTCGTGAGCAACCTGTTTCTGATCCCCAAGAAATGGGGTGGGGTACACCCAGTAATCAATCTCCGACTCCTACATGCTTTTGTCCAGTACCACCACTTCAAAATAGAAGGTATACATTGCCTTTGGGACATCCTGCTACCATCAGATTAAATGGTCAAACTAGATTTATGGGATGCTTATCTGACAATCCCTGTCACGGAAACACATCAAAACCTACTGCAGTATTAGTGGCGAGGAATGAAGTGGAGGTTTGTATGTCTTCCATTTGGCCTGTCCTCTACTCCATGGTGCTTCACAAAGGTACTGAAGCTGATGATTGCCCTCCTACGCACACGAGGCATCAGATTAATCATTAACCTTGACGATATCCTTCTCCTTTCTCAGTCTCAATCCCAATTACGTGTTAACCTATTTTTGACAACCCACCTCCTCCAAAACTTAGGATTCTTGGTGAATTGGGAGAAATCAGCCTTTTACCCTCCCAATGCATAGAATTTCTGGGATTTGAGGTAGACTCTGTACAACAGATGTGTCTACCCAAAGACAAAATGATTCCAATCAAGAAAGAGATCAGACGACTTATGCATTGTACGACCATTTCAACTTGCGAGGATCATAGGACAATTGACATCCTCCATACAAGCTATCTTCCTGGCCCCATTACATTATCGTGCCTTACAAAGACTCAAAGCTTTGAATCTGCGTTCTGGACACTCGTACGAAACCTGTGCTACACTGGACGAGGCATGAAATGGACGGGCAATATTTGGGTCTACGCCAGATCTGATCATAGAGGCAGATGGTCCAACGAAGAAAGGTTGCTACACATCAACTGCCTAGAACTGCTAGCGGCATCCTTTGCCATTCGCAGCATGACTCCCTCAGGCATCTCATGCTCTATCGTAATCAAGATGGATGACGTCTCAGCGGTGCATTATATCAACCACCTAGGAGG
Organism: Pelobates cultripes; assembly: GCA_933207985.1. Classification (NCBI taxonomy): domain Eukaryota; kingdom Metazoa; phylum Chordata; class Amphibia; order Anura; family Pelobatidae; genus Pelobates; species Pelobates cultripes. Next base: position 46,961,295 of record OW240918.1, on the reverse strand, counting down.
AACGAAATAGAAAGTTCTAGCAGTAATGGCTCGAGATTTTTGGCATTATTGTCTGAAGCACAGCATATCGGTAGTAGCAGAATATATCCCAGGACGAGACAATCCAACAGCGGATTGGAATTCTCAATATGTTTGAGATTCAGGGAATTGGCACCTCCACCCAATGATTTTCCAACGTCTCTCTCGACTTTTGGTGCCTTCCTACATAGATCTCTTCGCATCTTGGCTGAATGCCCAACTCCCTTGGTTCTTCAGTTGGAAACCGGACCCAGATGCTCTGGCAACAGATGCATTCTTACAAGACTGGACCAAGGGGAGGAATTACACTTTTCCACCTTTCAACCTAATCTCTCTGACCCTCGCATTCCTTCGATATTCCAAAGGTAACCGTGTTTCTGATAACTCCGATATGGAGGTTGCAACCTTGGTTCCCACAATTATTGGAAATGTTGATAGACTTTCCACGTCTATTGCCGGACATGTCCTACCTTCTGACCAATCCAGAGGGCGTGAGTCACGAGTTGGGTTTACTTCATCTGATGGCATGGCTCATTTCAGGAGATCATGGAATCTTGAGGATGTTTTGCACACAACACTCAGTCTCCTGGCAGAGGCTTGGGCACCAGGTACCAGACATTCCTATGGGTCGGCTTGGAGAAAGTGGACTGCTTGGTGCATGGGATGATCAGTGGATCCCATATCAGCTCCTGTGAAATCAATCTTACAATTTCTGACTCTGCTATTTGAAGATGGAAAAGCTTTTCATACTATAAACCTGTTCAGATCAGCTATATCAGCGAGACATACGGGTTTGGAAGGTACTCCTAAAGGTAAACATGCCCTCATCTGTCGTTTACTCAGAGGCATCCGTTTTTCCTCGACCCCCTCGGGCTCGATATTCTTCCTTTTGAGATGCTGATGTGATTTTTCTTTTTCTCGAGTGTTGGCCCTTGAATCACGAACTTTCTCTTAAACAAATATTGGTGAAGCTGTTGATGCTGTTTTGTTTACTTTCATGTAAACATGTTGCTGATGTCAGAGAGTTGGACTGGCAAGCACCCATTTTTGTTCCGAATGTTTCACGTAGGACAAAATCCTCGACTAAGGCGATTTTTTTACCCGTCGTTTCCAGACAACCTAAACCTTTGCACCAGTATTATGTCCTATGGAATACAAAAACCGTCCGATCTCGCTCCGTTCAAATCAACTCCATCAGTTATTCATCTCCTTTCGAGTGCCACATGTACCAGTATCAACTCCTACTTTAGCTCGTTGGATCAAGTGGTTATTGTCCATTGCAGGCATAGACACTTTGATTTTTTCTTCCCACTCCATTCGTAGGGCTATGGCTTCTAGTGCTACAATGATGGGTTGTAGATTGGAAGACATCCTACAAGCGGCTGATTGGTTGAATGAATCTACGTTTTGTAATTTCTATTTTCGCCCAGTGCAACATATTTTCATTATGGTGGTTGCTCAGCTTTAAAATAGCATAATAGGAGCCTCTGTGTCTTCAATAAAAATGCCAGATTTTACTATTAACATGACGTAAAGTCAAGATTTTATTAATGACACAGAGTATTATCCCAACCCACCCTACCCGTGTTGGTGGTTACTTTACAGGTCATTCATTAGACCTTTTGGATGGTGCGACTTGGTAGGTACAAATATCATGCATGGCACGCAGGTAGGTAGTACATCCGATAAATATACCTTATATGATACTTAATAACGATTGATTAACATGGTTGATGAGTTTGATGGTAGTGGTCTAAGAATTGCAGGCTTTCGATATTACCATATATTTTCTTATCTTCTAGCTTGAATACACATTCAAGAGTTGGAGGTTGAAGTTGTTTTTCCTAGTTAAATTTCCAGGTACGTGTTTGTTTCGTGAGTTCGAGTTTTTTGTTGGAACAATTTGGATCCTGCAATAATGGTCTTCGGGATCTACACAGAAAGCGGAGGAGTCAAGGAGCACCACACCTATGTGGACAGTGCTGGATCCTGATAGGTGTCAGTGTTTATTATGCTATTGTTATGTTTTCTATGATTCTCTCATACTTTCTTCCTTGCTGCTGGGAGTAAATAAAGAAAGATAATGCATAATACTCCCCTCCGTGTCATTAAAAAAATCATGACTTTATGGATGTTAATACTAATATTTAGTAATTTTATATATATATAAAAATACAAATTTTGTTGCACTCACTGCGTATTCCACTGCTGGCCTGGTGCTAATCAGCAAAAACAGAAAGGTAAAGTAGATAGCACTCCTCGGTCTTTCTTGTAAGTAAAAAATAGCTTTTATTGCTCCAAATTAAAAGATCAACGTTTCAGTCTGCTGCTGCAAACTTTCATCAGGACATGGTTAACACAATACACAAACACACCTATATACCCACAACCTATTGATCAATAAACTCACCCCACCTGGGACAAGAAACCACTCAATGGTTATGTATATATATATATATATATATACTAAGGCGCTGCGGAATTAGCTGACACTATATAAATACCAACAATAATAAATGCTAACGATGTATTGAGCCTTTTATATGGTGTGGCTCTAAAGTTAAGCGTATCTGTGCCCTTCAATACATTCAGAGCCATACCCTGCAAAAGGCTAAATACATTTTGAGCATATATTAACTCTACATTCACATACTATATATCAGTGATTACTTTATTGCACTATTGTGTTTTTCTCTCTTTTTATATGTACATGGAAACACATTTCCCCAAGTTTTATACACTGCTCAAAAAAAAATAAAGGGGACACAAAAATAACACATCCTAGAACTGAATGAATTAAATATTCTTCTGAAATATGTTGCTCTTTACATAGTTGAATGTGCTGACAACAAAAGTTAAAAAAAATAAAAAAATTGAAATCAAATTTTTCAACCCATGGAGGTTCTGGATTTGGAGTCACATTCAAAATTAAAGTGGAAAAACACACTACAGGCTGATCCAACTTTGATGTAATGTCCTTAAAACAAGTCAAAATGAGGCTCAGTAGTGTGTGTGGCCTCCACCTGCCTGTATGACCTCCCTACAACACCTGTGCATTCTCCTGATGAGGTGGCGGATGGTCTCCTGAGGGATCTCCTCCCAGACCTGGACTAAAGCATCTGCCAACTCCTGGACAGTCTGTGGTGCAACAATTGGATTCAGGTCTGGGGAACCAGCCAGTCCATAACATCAATGCCTCCACGGCGTCTCCAGACTGTGTCACGTCTGTCACATGTGCTCAGTGTGATCCTGCTTTCATCTGTGAAGAGCACAGGGCGCCAGTGGCAAATTTGCCAATCTTGGTGTTCTCTGGCAAATGCCAAACGTCCTGCACGGTGTTGGCCTGTAAGCACAACCCCCACCTGTGGACGTCGGGCCCTCATGGAGTCTGTTTCTGACCATTTGAGCAGACACATGCACATTTGTGGCCTGCTGGAGGTCATTTTGAAGGATTCTGGCAGTGCTCCTCCTGTTCCTCCCTGCACAAAGGTGGAGGTAGCGGTCCTGCTGCAGGGTTGTTGCCCTCCTGCGGCCTCCTCCAAGTCTCCTGATGTACTGGCCTGTCTCCTGGTAGCGCCTCCATGCTCTGGACACAACACTGACAGACACAGCAAACCTTCTTGCCACAGCTCACATTAATGTGCCATCCTAGATGAGCTGCACTACCTGAGCCACTTGTGTGGGTTGTAGACTCCATCTCATGCTACCACTAGAGTGAAAGCACCGCCAGCATTCAAAAGTGACCAAAACATCAGCCAAGAAGCATAGGAACTGAGAAGTGGTCTGTGGTCACCACCTGCAGAATCACTCCTTTATTGTGGGTGTTTTGCTTATTGCCTATAATTTCCACCTGTTGTCTATCCCATTTGCACAACAGCATGTGAAATTGATTATCAATCAGTGTTGCTTCCTAAGTGGACAGTTTGATTTCACAGAAGTGTGATTGACTTGGAGTTACATTGTGTTGTTTAAGTGTTCCCTTTAGTTTTTTGAGCAGTGTATATAGGGGTAAGTTGATATATTGTAAGCGCTGCACTTTGATGTTTTAAGGGGGGGTATATCACCTTAACGTTGCAGCATTTGTTCGCTATATATAAATTGTGGTTTCTGGGAGTTCTCACAGAGCTTCAGATTTCTCATCTTGTTACTTGAAGAATGGGGGCCACTATATATTTGTGCCCTGTAAGAATTATTTGTCTTTACATATGGTGGCATATGTAGGCAAAACGCCCCTGGTTTTCATTTTCTATGTTCCCCGCAACTCCCCCTCTTTGCTGTAGAATTACTTTTTTATTGTGTTGTATTGTTACCTACAAATTTCTCATACAGTTATATGTTATGTGCTGTTTTAAATGATACCATAAGTTAAAGATTATTGAGGGGTAGTCCTTGAGTCAAAGTGTCTCAATTGTTCTGGCACCCCTGCAACAGTATTGTGTTCTCTGCTATTTGGAGGTAGTGTGACAGATATCCACATGCAAGTTCTTTTCGGTGCTACATATGTGATGTCCATTCCATTCATTATTGTACTATCCTCAATCCTATAATTATTTTACCCTCCACCCAACAGCTAAGATGTGATGAACCTTTCTTCTGGCTCCTACTCTTATAGTGCCCACTCTTCTGTTTGTGTGGGGGATGTGACAATCTATTCTCTATGCTCGTACTCCGCTTAGTTTTCCCTTTGGTACAAGAACATGGGCCGGTGGAATTGTATGTGAGCGAGCGCGCGCGTGTGTGTGTGTGTGTGGGGGGATTAATATTGAGGTGCAAGGTAAGTCTGCATATTTTTCTTTCTAAACATGACCTGCAATGGTTGGTATAATGATGCTGCATTTGAATATTTAAATTGTGACATAAAAGCTGAAAACAACAAAAGAAAGTATCCTCTGTGACTGTATTTTGCCACTTCTGCCATGTTCATGAAAACTCCGCATATACACTGACAACCTCCATCCCCTAAAAAGAAAAAAAAAACACACACACACAATAAACGAAAACTATGCGAGTGGCTAATTGCACTAGTAGATAGCACAGAACTTTTTTTTTTTTTACTTTTAGGGTCCAACTCATTTTATATTCTATAGCACAAGAGAACTACTTACACCTTTGCTAGACACCTAGGTAATTGTACAGCATAGAGGTTCCCTTTAATAAAATTGTAAAGAAACACCTGTTAATTTGAATGAATTATGCTAGATATCAAGAACTAGTGGTTTAATATTGAACAGAGCGGTCAGACTCCATAAAACTCCAAACACTCCATTGAGTTCTAAATTATTACCAAGTAATTGTCTTGCCATGAAAGGTCAATATCCAGGTTCTAATGTAAGGATAGACAAAAGTTTGAAGAAATCCTCTAAAATGCCATGTCAAGGTGTACTGATAAATGATCCCTTTTTCAGCTCAGGAACCAACATAACTCCATGATAAATCAATGGTATTAACACAAAAAAATGAATTGGTGAGTTGCAGTGAAGATAATCTTTGTTTGAATATAATATAAATGGAAACTTTAGCAAATCAGTTTCATGAGCGCACGAAATAAAATTATACATAGGAAAAATCTAAACAGCATAACCACTACTGCGCACTTCCAGCATTAGCGGAACATTTCCAGCACCGTAACCACTATAGACCTCTGTAGTGTTTATGGTACCAGGAGTGCACTGGGGCTGTCCCATTGTAACACGTCACACCATTTAAGTACAAGTTACCTGGGTCCCCGAGCCACCTATGGTCTGCTGCAGGTAAGCTGGATGTTTTAGTAGAGCTATGGTCGGCTGTTACTAGATTCTCCTGAGAGGGCTCAGTTGACTCTCTTAGACAAAAAGTGGAGTCTTGCATGGTCCTATTTAGCTCAGTGAAGCTAGGCTGTAGGAGGATCCCATAAGCAGGGTATGCAGCCGCAGCAACCCAGTGGTACCAAGGTAAGTTGGCAAACTGTACTAAAACAGTTTGACAAATTACACTGGGATACTTCAAATACCTGTAGTGGTTATGGTCCTTGGAACCTTCCTATAACACTTCAAGTTTGTGAAAATTTACATTGACAAAGCAAGGGTACTTTCCTGTTATCAGTGAGATTAAGGAAATGGCACAGTCCCTGAGACATTGTCCCGACACTAGGCATAATTATTACAAAGAGGTTTTCAAAATATAAAGCCATTAAAAGAAGCTTCTTCTGGGTTGTGGTGTTTAAAAGGTACACTCTAAGCACCAATACGAATACTCATTGATGCCCTTAGACAAGAAGTAGTGCCCTTATGGTGCAAGGAGGTCCCCAGTTCCTATCTCATCAGTGGCTTAATGAAACATGTGCAGAGTCGGTGGAGTTGTTTCCTTGTTTGAGCTGACCAACTGCAGGGGAGAATGTATTTGTAGTTTGATTAGATATTTAGGGTCACTTACACTCACTTACTTTTAGGATTTTCAGTTTAGTAATGTTCTATTTGTCACATCCACTGTGCATGATTCATTGTTCCTTGTATAAATATTGTGAGTGTGGTGGGTTTTATTTTATTTTTTATATAGCGGCAGCAAATTCCATAGCGCTGTAAAATGAGTGGACTAACAGACATATAATTGTTACCAGACAAATGGACGCACAGGAACAGAGGATTTGAGGGCCCTGCTCAATGAGCTTACATGCTAGAGGGAGTGGAGTATAGTGACACAAAGGGTATAAGGAGGTATTTATTGTTCTATTGTTAACGAATATGGTGTGTGTAGCGGATGCATGGAATGGTTACAAACTAGAGGTAGTATGCTTGAAGAGAATGGTAAGGGTTAATTTGGCTGCCTTTATCCCCTTCTGGATGTTAGGGAGTGCTATGCATTCATTCAATAGGAGGGCTTTAACAGCGTTAAGGTGGCATAGGATGTCCTAATAATCTGGCCCTTCATTCGGTCAGCCGTGTTTCCCAGTGTGCGGATTGCAATTGGGGGACCTGCCTGGCAAAAAAGGTAGTCCCCCTGCAGCCAATCCGAGTCATGTAATACCAGTGACACCGCGATCACATGACTTGGATTGGCTAGATCAGCTGCAGGGGAACTGCCTGGGTCGTCAGGCAGGTCCCCCAATACACAAGAGCATACCCAACATAAGCCTTCCAATCAAAATAGACAGAACAATATTTTATTATACCAGCCCAGAAGAAAATGTAATTTTCAAACCCTATATTTTACCACGTAATTTTCCAAAACCCAATAAAACCTGCACATGTGGGTGCTGGGGGAATCATTGTACGCGTGGGGCATCGCAGCATACAAAAGTGTGTTTTATTGTAGTAAAAGCTAACAGTATTATGACATTCAGTTAAAATACAATGTAATAACAAAATGTCTTAATTTCCTCACCTTTTATTTTTAGATTCAAATTAAATTATGTTTCATAAATAAATATTTAATTTAAAATGAAAGCCCTATTTCTCCTGAATAAAATTATATATAATAAGTGTGAGTGCACTTCATATGAAAGAGGTAAATTATGGTTGAACAGACATATTGCTCAAATTCTCAGGACTTAGACAATTGCCTACAACGTCCTTAAGGGGTTAATTAAGATTATTAAGGTGAACAAGTCTAGAAAGCAATGGGCTAAACATGGTGTCTGGACAATTTTTACATATTTGACAACACAGAATCTAGCCGTTTTTCCTTTTTTTTCCCCCCCATTGTTGCAGAGATGATTAAGTCTTATTTTTTTTAAATTCTTTTAATACTGTAATGCAGCTGTTTTTTGTTTTGTGTGGTTGCCATCTGTGTTGGTGTATAAAACACATAGCTGTATGGGAAATTGCTTCCTCCAAATAAGTTGTTTTGGTTAGGTTTACATCAATTGCCCCAGTCTATAAGATTGCTCTCTAAGTGATAAACGTGTGTTAGTACCCTATGAACACATACAGGTGAAACTAAGTGGTGGTGATAAGGGGAATGATGTTTGGCTGTTTTGGACAACTCACCCAGCTGGGGACCCTGAAGCCAGATGCCAATCCTGCAGTTCTTTCATTTGTTCTCAAAGTTGCAGCTGAGTGTTCCAACAATAAAAGGATCTCTCTCTCTCTCTCTCTCTCTCTCTCTCTATATATATATATATATATATATATAAAATATGCACAGAATGAACAGTAGCAAGTCTGAAACGCTACTGCCTAATGAACACTGCTGGAAGTGAAGTTACATCTGAAGTGGTCATGGAGTTTGGAGTACCACTTTTAAAGGGACACTGCAAATAAATATATATACACTGCTCAAAAAGAATCAAGGGAACACTTAAACAGCACAATGTAACTCTAAGTCAATCACACTTCTGTCCACTTAGGAAGCAACACTGAGTGACAATCAATTTCACATGATGTTGTGCAAATGGGATAGACAACAGGTGGAAATTATAGGCAATTAGCAAGACACCCCCAATAAAAGAGGGGTTCTGCAGGTGGTGACCACTTCCCAGTTCCTATGCTTCCTGGCTGATGTTTTGGTCACTTTTGAATGCTGGCGGTGCTTTCACTCTAGTGGTAGCATGAGACGGAGTCTACAACACACACAAGTGGCTCAGGTAGTGCAGCTCATCCAGGATAGAACATCAATGCGAGCTGTGGCAAGAAGGTTTGCTGTGTCTGTCAGCGTAGTGTCCAGAGCATGGAGGCGCTACCAGGAGACAGGCCAGTACATCAGGAGACGTGGAGGAGGCCGTAGGAGGGCAACAACACAGCATCAGGACCGCTACCTCCGCCTTTGTGCAAGGAGGAACAGGAGGAGCACTGCCAGAGCCCGTCAAAATGACCTCCAGTAGGCCACAAATGTGCATGTGTCTGCTCAAATGGTCAGAAACAGACTCCATGAGGGTGGTATGAGGGCCCGACATCCACAGGTGAGGGTTGTGCTTACAGCTCAACACCGTGCAGGACGTTTGGCATTTACCAGAGAACACCAAGATTGGCAAATTGGCCCTGTGCTCTTCACAGATGAAAGCAGGTTCACACTGGGCACATGTGACACAGTCTGGAGACGCCGTGGAGGCATTGATGCTATGAACTAGCCGGTTCCCCAGACCTGAATCCAATTGTGGACTGTCCAGGAGTTGGCAGATGCTTTAGTCCTGGTCTGGGAGGAGATCCCTCAGGAGACCATCTGCCACCTCTTCAGGAGCATTCATAGGCGTTGTAGGGGGGTCATACAGGCACAAGCCTCATTTTGACTTGTTTTAAGGACATTACATCAAAGTTGGATCAGCCTGTAGTGTGTTTTTCCACTTTAATTTTGAGTGTGACTCCAAATCCAGACCTCCACGGATTGATAAATTTGATTTCCATTTTTTAATTGTTGTTTGATTTTGTTGTCAGCACTTTCAACTATGTAAAGAACAAAGTATTTCAGAAGAATATTTAATTCATTCAGATCTAGGATGTATTATTTTTGTGTTCCCTTTATTTTTTTGAGCAGTATATATATATACACACACACACAAAAAAATGTACTGTTTGCTATATACTCCAAATGAACACAATCATGCATTCAATGATGCATGTTACCAGTGGGGCTATATCTAAACACAGCTTGCAAAAGGAACTGCTCAGTTTATTGAGCAGTTCCACTAATCCTATGTCACAAGTGGAAATGCGAGTTGTGGAATAAACCCACGGACAAGAGTCTATGGAATGAGATCAAACCCCAGAAGCCAGATTGAAATGCTCCTTGTGGGTGGAGCCTCATAATAATTAGTAAGGAACTTGCCTGCAGACACAGAAAGCCTGTTGGTTATACAAATTTCCATGGTAACAAACACACTTTTAGAACTTTAGAGTAGAGTGGAACATTTTTAATAGATCTCCCCTGTGTTTGTTGTTTGACTTTAACTCACGGTCCCAAAAAGCTATGTGGTTGTACCATACATCTTTGGGACAAAATCTGAAAACTGCAGGTTGGGAGTGTGGGCCCGTGGAACAGAATGATATATTTTTTTTTAACCTGAAACACTTTTTCACACTAGCTATAACGTAACCTAACCTGCACCTAGTTTGTGGATACTTGGCTTGCCCCTTTAACTCACCAGAGCTTTGTTTAGTCAATAGAACACTACAATTTAAGCTACTTAAATAAATAATAATATAATTTGAGTCCATACTAAATTTAAAGCCTCACAATAATCCAGAATCCATTTTGGTATCTCTCTCTCTCTCTTTTTTTTAAAATTTTTATTAGGTCTTGTCAGTTTTCAGCAATAATAAATGGATACGGTTGAGTATAATTTCATACACTGTATAAAAAAAACAAAACCACTGGTAAAAGTATCATTCTCTACGTTTTTTGGCTATCTTACAATTACATACAATAAAAGAGGGACCACAGTTTTAAAGACTAGATTATTAATAATAAGGTAACATTTCGATATTAATTGCAGGAATTTTGTTTTAGTCCGTTGATTTTTCGGAAACGTCCCCATCCAGAAATAAGAAAAGGGGAATATAAAAATGCATGCCGATTTCTGGATATTAAAACTTACCCAAGAACAATCAAAGCTCCCCAGTCATGATGTGAAAATCCCTCTCATCTGAAACCTGGGTTTCAATCATACATTCATTTTTATTTTTGTACTGAAAATGAAGGCATATTCCTTGTTAAGAAATAGAATGCCTTCTGAAAGCCAGGATATAAAACTAGAGAAAAAATAAATAAAATAAACAAAAACAAAATCAACAGTTTTACATAATTGTACCTTCAGTCTCGCGGAACATACATTTAGTTAGCATTTGAAAAAAAATAGCTTTAAAAAGCCCAGCTACATTTGAACGTTCAACAGTAGGCCACCAGCTGCATTAGGAAAACAATTCCAACAATTCTTAGTCCATTGACAGCTGGTGGTCAAAGGTTGGACATCTTTTTGTCTCAATTGTTAAGATTATGATAAAATTATGATGATCCATTCATTCTAAAATACTTTTTTTTCCCCTTTCACTAAATATATAATCTTAATGCAGAGATTCACAAAAAACAGATCAGAACATTCACAGCAAACTACTCTTAAAACATTTTATGTATGTAAATAAATTGGGAAAAAAATCATTAC
>OW240918.1:46927006-46950106 GCA_933207985.1 Pelobates cultripes | reverse complement strand
TTTGTCAGTGTGTTTGTATATGTCTGTCAGTGTGTGTGTATCTATGTCTGTCAGTGTGTGTGTGTATATAAATGTCTCTGTCAGTGTGTCTGTGTGTATCTAAATGTCTGTCAGTGTGTGTATGTCTGTGTGTCTTTGTGTGTTTGTGTATGTCTATCATTGTGTATGTGTGTATCTGTATGTCTGTCAGCGTGTCTGTATGTCAGTGTATGTTTATCTGTATGTCTGTCAGTGTTTGTGTGTATCTGTATATGTGTGTCTGTCTATCTGAATGTGTATCAGTTTGTGTATATGTATATCTGCATGTGTGTCAGTGTGTGTATCTTTGTGTATGTGTATCACAGTGTGTGCATGTGTGGCAGTGTATGTGTATATGTGCATATATCTCAGCATTCAAACACCAACACTACACACAAATAAACACCTGCATGCAAACAACAACACTACATACAAACACACACCTGCATTCAAATGTCAACATTACATACAAACACACCTCTGTATCAGACACCAAAATTATATATAAACACACACCTACGTTCAAAAAACAACACTACACATAAATGCATGCTTGCATTCAAATGCAAACACTACATACAAACACACCGCTACAATCATACAAACATACTCCATACAAACACATGCTTACAGTCAAACACACAAATACTGCTCCATGCTAAATACAATACTGCAAGCATGGGGAATCGGTAGAGCCCCAGCTTTCAAAGCATTGTAGAAGTTGCACGACAGATGGGGATCTATCTTTTAGCCATCCTGTGTACATACACAGACCATCATACAGAGACATACAGTATGTATGTCTCTGTATGACTGTGTGTATGTATTCAAAAGGAATAAACGCAGTCACCACTCCAATAGTACGGATGGTATATTTATTGATAGGTGAACCACCCCAAAGAAAGTGCGTTGTTTCAGCTCAGCAGAGCCTTATTGCATGAGCTGAAACATCACACTTTCTATGGGGTGGTTCACCTACCAATAAATATACCATCCTTACTATTGGAGTGTTGCCTGCGTTTATTCCTTTTGAAGACTTTACTGGTGGATCCAGCGATGTCTGCCTGACACGGAGCATCCACCACTGTTGATGGCCGGAGCATTTACACGGTATCAGTGAGCAGGGTTCTTTGTTTGTCTGTGTATGTATGTCTCTGTATGCCTATCTCTATGTTTCTTTATGTCTGTGTCTGTATTTCTGTGAGTGCCTGTGTCTGTATTTCTGTGAGTGCCTGTGTCTGTATGAATGTATGTCTGTGTTTGTATGACAATGTACCTGTATGTGTAGATTGTATGACTGTGTTTGTTTGTGTGCTTTTTATGACTGTGTGTCTGTATATCTTTGTGACTGTGTGCCTGAAAAATTATGTCTGTGTGCTTGTATGGTTGTGTGTCTGTATGTTTGTGTATTTGTGCATGTATGTATTTTTGCCTGTATCTATGTCTATGTGGGAGAAAAGGAGAGATAGATAGGGGCTGGCGGGGGAAGTAAGAAATACATAAGAGGTGTTGTAGGAGACACACTAAAGGGGGGTGTAAGGCACAAAGGGGCCAAAGGGATAAGACATTCAAGAGAGTGGATATGCAACACTAATGGGGGTAAGAAATTCAAAAGGGGGCTACGAGACACAGAGGTGAAGATGCATTGTATTTTATTTTTTTGGGGGGCGGGCGTCAAAATGCATCTTCGCCTGTGTAGTCAAAAATCCTAGCACCGGCCCTGCTCCCCATAATACTGTGCTTATCCCTCCTCCCACCATAGCCCCTATCCCCCACAATAGTGTCCCTATAACCCCTCCCACCATAGCCCCTGTTCCCCACAATACTGCCCCTACACCCTACAATACTGTCCCTTCCCCCAATATTGGTCCCTTCCCCCCAAAATAGCCCCTGTCCCCCATAACGCTGCCCTGTCCATCAATATTGTTCCAAACCCTCCACCATTGACCCAATCCCCCACAATACCGCCCCTGCCCCCATACTTTTCCTACCCCCAACATAGCACCAGTCCTCCACAATACTGCCTCAGCCCCCCACTAAAGCTCCAACCCCCACAATTCCTATCCCCCCACCGTAGACTCAACCCCCCTTAATACTGTTCCTATCTCCTCACTAATGCCCCAGTCCTACACAATACTGTCCTTATTCACACAATACTGCCCTTATCCCACCACACTAAAGCCCCATTCCCCACAATACTGTTCCTAGCTCTACCACTAACCACTCAAGCCCCCATAATACTGCCCCTATCCCCCCCACAATTAAAGAACCAATCCCCCACAATATGGGCCCTGTCCCCATACTAAAGAATCAGTCCCCCACAATTAGGCCTCTGTCCCCAATAAAGCCCCAATCCCCCACAATGCTGCCCCTATTCCCCCATCGCTAAACTCCCTATCCTCCCCACAATACTGCCTGTATTCCCTGATACTACTACTAAATCCCCTGTCTCACACACACAGTACTGGCCATATCCGCCTACTATAGCCCTATTGTAGAGTGCTACAGAATTTGTTGGCTCTATATACAGGGAGTGCAGAATTATTAGGCAAGTTGTATTTTTGATGATTAATTTTATTATTGAACAACAACCATGTTCTCAATGAACCCAAAAAACTCATTAATATCAAAGCTGAATATTTTTGGAAGTAGTTTTTAGTTTGTTTTAGTTATAGCTATGTTAGGGGGATATCTGTGTGTGCAGGTGACTATTACTGTGCATAATTATTAGGCAACTTAACAAAAAACAAATATATACCCATTTCAATTATTATTACCAGTGAAACCAATATAACATCTCAACATTCACAAATATACATTTCTGACATTCAAAAACAAAACAAAACAAATCAGTGACCAATATAGCCACCTTTCTTTGCAAGGACACTCAAAAGCCTGCCATCCATGGATTCTGTCAGTGTTTTGATCTGTTCACCATCAACATTGCGTGCAGCAGCAACCACAACCTCCCAGACACTGTTCAGAGAGGTGTACTGTTTTCCCTCCTTGTAAATCTCACATTTGATGATGGACCACAGGTTCTCAATGGGGTTCAGATCAGGTGAACAAGGAGGCCATGTCATTAGATTTTCTTCTGTTATACCCTTTCTTGCCAGCCACGCTGTGGAGTACTTGGACGCGTGTGATGGAGCATTGTCCTGCATGAAAATCATGTTTTTCTTGAAGGATGCAGACTTCTTCCTGTACCACTGCTTGAAGAAGGTGTCTTCCAGGAACTGGCAGTAGGACTGGGAGTTGAGCGACCTCATCCTCAGCCGAAAGGCCCCACAAATGCTTTGATGATACCAGCCCAAACCAGTACTCCACCTCCACCTTGCTGGCGTCTGAGTGGACTGAGTCTCTGCCCACATCTGCCAATCCGTACGGACATCCATCTGGCCAGAACTCCTCTCATTTCATCAGTCCATAAAACCTTAGAAAATCAGTCTTGAGATATTTCTTGGCCCCAGTCTTGTAGTTCAGCTTGTGTGTCTTGTTCGGTGGTGGTTGTCTTTCGGCCTTTCTTACCTTGGCCATGTCTCTGAGTGTGCACACCTTATGGCCAAACTGGTGGCAAGTGGCATCGTGGCAGCTGCACGCTTGACTTTTCTCAGTTCATGGGCAGTTATTTTTCGCCTTGGTTTTTCCACACGCTTCTTGCGACCCTGTTGACTATTTTGAATGAAACGCTTGATTGTTCGATGATCACGCTTCAGAAGCTTTGCAATTTTAGAGTGCTGCATCCCTCTGCAAGATATCTCACTATTTTTGACTTTTCTGAGCCTGTCAAGTCCTTCTTTTGACCCATTTTGCCAAAGGAAAGGAAGTTGCCTAATAATTATGCACACCTGATATAGGGTGTTGATGTCATTAGACCACACCCCTTCTCATTACTGAGATGCACATCACCTAATATGCTTAATTGGTAGTAGGATTTCGAGCCTATACAGCTTGGAGTAAGACAACATGCATAAAGAGGATGATGTGGTCAAAATACTCATTTGCCTAATAATTCTGCACTCCCTGTAAATACTAATGATAAAGTCCCTATCCCACACAATTCATCCCCAATCCCCCACACTAAAGCACAGTGACACAGAAAGGGGCTGGTGGATAAGTAACAGACACAAGGAGGTGCAAGACACTAAAGGGGGATATAATACACTAAAGGGGTTGTTACAGACAGGGATAACACATTCAAGAGGGGATATGTAACACTAAAGGGGGTGAGAAATTAATTCAAAAGAGGGGTTATGAGGTACACAGGTGAATATATTTTTTTTAACGGAGGGGGGTCAGCAAAATGTATATTTGCCTGTGTAGCCAAAAATCCTTGCACCGGTCCTGCCCGGGAGTTGTAGTTCTTTAACATCTGGGGATCTATCAATTGGGCACCCCTGCCCTACAAGCTGTTTGTCTTACTTTCTGGAGAGATTTAGGAGATATTGAGTGCCAGGCAAAACATGAAGATACACACACTTTCAATGATCCTAACCCCAGAGAACTGGAGTCAAATGATGTCATACAAACAAATTTTTTAAAATAATATATTAATTTGCTTAGCACAAGACACAGATGATACAGATGTGGACACATCTACAGACCATCAATAAAATTGATATATATCCTTATACAAACCTGAGTTAATGAAAATGTCTTGTGTGTCTTGGCCTGGAAAGATAACATTCTTCTGTAGGATGTTTCTTTAATTGTCTCTTTATTGTACCAAGATATGTGAATTGTTATTCTCTTACTGTAAGTGCATTCCATTGCGCTGTGGAATGTAGACGCATTGCCAATTAATGATAGCATTATACAGGAAACTCAAAAGGTGTAATATTAACCTCTTCCTGTACTGTTCCGTCAATGCGTTTCAGCTCTTTTTATTTAGAAATCTCTAAATTCTATAAGGGAATATGCATCTCATACAAAAGAAACTGTATTGATGTGTTCTTATTGTAGTTTGTGTTTTTAAGATTTTGGACTGTGGTTTACAAAGTGGTTTGCAAAAGATGAGGGCTTCTAATTCCCCAGTCCAGTCTAATTCTCTAACCATTCCAGCTGTGGCCAACATTTTACTACTGATATATTTTGTCAGTGTTCAGAAATGGCTTGAGGTCCAAAGCTGCTATGAACAATGCAGCAATGTGTTTTGTATTAGGCTTACTGCTTTGGGTGTCTTTTTTTTTTTCTTTTTCTTGACAGTCCATTTTATATGATGTATCTGTAGAGATCCTCCGTAGTACATAAAGTGTAAGTATATAAACCAGGTGGCATAGCTTGGCCATGTGTTGTGCATGCTGTTACCAGATACTCTCCCACGGTGCAATGAGCTCAAATGAAGATTATTTTGTAATTGTGTTCATGATAGTTTAGGTTTCTGCATGAGCTTCTGAAAAACTTCCAAGTTGAAAGAGTTTATTAGAAAATCTTCCCTAATTAAAACGTTACCATTTCAGATTAAAATGTAAGTATTGTGGGGACAGGGTCAGATGGAAAAAAAGAAATTGGTCCAGGCATTTTGAAATAAGAAAGGCTCACTGGTAGGGGTGGAACCAGAGGGGGAAGGAGGGTTGGGTTATGGCTTCACCAATGGCAAGGACACCCCCCAAAGTGAGCATGTTAGTTTAATGCTCTTCCAGGGCAGACCTTTGATTTTCTCGGTCGGCATCGGCCCATGTCTATCGCATTCCACTAGGCATTGGCCCGGTTTGCCAAATGGCATGTCCGGGCCTGTTTGTAAAGTAGAATTGCTGTAAAATTTAGTTTTTTTCCTATTACATTGTACACCAAGTATGTGAAATCTCTCTCCCATTTCGTCATGTTTTTTTCTGCAGAAATGTATTTTGCTTTTGAAAAGACACTATACATCCATACATGTGGTCCTCACTTAACGACCTACCTGTTTTACGATGGCTCACACTTACGATCCGCTCTCTAGCATGGAGATTCAAGGGATTACCCATGTTAGAGAGCTGGTCTATGTTTAGGGAATGTTCCCCGAACATAGATTAGAGGGATTCCCTGCAATGGTGTATTTGTCAACGTTCTGGTAAATTTCCCCGAACATAAAAAAATGCACCAGAGCAGGGAATCCATCTGATCTATGTTTGAGAAATGTTTCCCCGAAAATAGATTTGAGGGATTCACTGCTCTGCTGTGCTTATCTATGTTCAGGGAAATTTCCTCGAATATAGAGCTGCACTGGTGCGCTTGCTCCGTAGCGCATCCTCACTTAGCAACCAATTTGTTTTACGTAAGAGTCGTTAGAACGGAACCCGGTCGGTAAGTGAGGAGTGCCTGTATATTATGCTATATATTTAGCCGTACACTGATTGTCCAATTGTCACACCAATTTAGTTCATCTGAATTGTTCTTCCTGAACATATATGATAGATACAACAGAGACGGGACGTCAGAGAGTTCGTTATTCACGTCAAATCTGGAATAAATCACAACCACAAGGAGCGTGCTGCTGAGATTACCAGGGAACCACAACAGAGAAATGTGATCTAGGGCTAGTGGGGTTTATATAGTGATTGACACCACAATTGCTTCTTACGTTACACTTTTGCACCCAAAACATGCGCATTTATGGTCAATGGAATAATGCAGGCCGTTCTGCATTCTCATTTCGATGCAAAGTAACAATAAAATGATGCCTATTTGAAGTGTCCATAGTCATAAATGACGCCTAAGTTGTGTGGGTTGGACACGTGTCAGTCTGTGTCATATTTGACGCAAGCATTATGAGGTATGGAAAACAAGTGGAAATCCATGTACTTTTTTAATCGAGAATGATAAGGCTATGGGAAAGTGTGGCTACTTTCATGGTTAACCTTACATAAAGCCCCTATTACCTATCCATTCTTAGCAATAAGTCATGCCTAGCCTTAAGTGTCTAACTACCCTTAATCTATATGCCTCCTAATTTTAAACCCCATAACCCTATCTTCCATGCGAAACGTAAGTGATAATTAGGAGTTAACCACAGTCACTATTACATTGAGCTGAGTGAGGCTGTGAATGACAGACTCGATGCTGAGTAGTAAGGAGGGTCGTGGATAGCTCATTAAAATGGCCTCTGATGCTGTAGCAGCTGAAGCCGGAATGGTGTAGAACAATTGTTTTGGGAAACAACCCTGTAATAAATAAAACAAAAGAAACATAATACTTGTGAGATATTGTGGTAACCCACTGTGCTAAAAATCAAAAGTAGCAGCTGCTATAACACTTTGGGTGCTGACTAAAAATTCACTCAAAGGTCAAAAACAAACTACTTGGAAATGAAGTGTTTATCTTTGTATTGTACAATCCCATAAAGAGAAAAAAAAATGTGTATACTACACGCATGCACATGTATAATATCAATTTGTTGGAAACAAGGAAAGTAAAAAAAAAAAAAAAAGTAAACAAAATGTAAAAAACTATTCCAGTGTGTTCAAAGACCATAAAGAAATGTTAGTAACATATTGCAGAGACCTATTTATGTTTCTAATGTTGTAAATGACTGTGTGGTGATTTCTAAGGCAGAGTAATATTATAGGGTTACCCCAAGCAGCTTGACCACGATTTGAAGTAGTTATGGTGCAAGGAATGTTCAATAAGAAAAGCTGCACATACTGAGATAGTATATGTTGCTGCTTCATTAGCCAGACCCAAACAAGTTGTCTGAGTTTCTGAATGATTTTCTGAACTTCCTTTCCCGATAATT
Source organism: Pelobates cultripes (assembly GCA_933207985.1). NCBI lineage: Eukaryota > Metazoa > Chordata > Amphibia > Anura > Pelobatidae > Pelobates > Pelobates cultripes. The sequence goes on along the minus strand of OW240918.1, from coordinate 46,942,374 downwards.
TGAACCCTGTGGAATTCCCATCAGATACGGATCAGGCTACCAGTCCGTCTATCTTCTCCAGCACCTTGGAACTTATAGGATCCTTGTATGTAGCAATTGTGGAGTTGTACTATATGGGACACATGGTTATTAACCCATTCATCTTCTGTGCAATGTACCTTAAAGTCTGCTTCACATTGCACTTATTATGGAGTTTGAAAGGGCCTGTGTATTTATTTTGAATAATGAAGCATTATTATAACTACTGTATTATTATTAATAGGTGGACTACCAGACAAGAATTTGCACCAAGACGAGCTGGACGCACAGTAACGGAGGGTGTTGAGAGCCGTGCTCAAACAAGTTTATATTCTGGAGGGGATTATGGCAGCTCAAAGCGAATCTTGTATATAGAGAGTTTGTTTGCGATGCTTCCTCATGTCGCGGCCGCCAAACAGGGGTTACTCTGCACAATAACCTGTTGAGGTACCCTAATTGTGAGTGAAAATTGGCAATTTGTATGTGATGTGTTTTGCCCTAAATGCTGTAATTTCTGCCTCAATAGACCTTTGTTAAATAAATAGAGCACTCACCAGGAGCACATTTCAATCAATGTCCTCATATTATCTTTATGCATTATTCTAATAACATTGGTTTGGGAAACACATTCTGGTAAACATACATACAGCAGCTCACTGGCAGTCAGGCTTGGTATGCTCAATAAATGTGAATATTCCTTACTCATTTTAAGGCGCTTTTTTTTTTCTATGCCAAACACATTGATTTCTTTGACTTACTGGTGTAGGTATAATAATCTAACTTTCTGTGTAAATGCTCTGACGTGTTTTCCTTTCCATGATGCTCCTGGATATTGCATTGGGTGCAGTGTGACAGGTGAGGTCACTGTCTTTGCTGGAATACACACCCTGACTTCACAAACTTGCACAAAGATCCTCTGTGTTATACCGGGAAACACGCAATCCACTTAAATCCAGCTTCATACATGGACAGTACTATATTTTTCTGTGTACCTCAGGGTGTGTTGGATTTACTAATCCAGTCTAAGAACCAGAGTATCGTAATAGGAAATGCAATAGTTTGGACTACATGTTATTAAAGAGGACTTGTTGCCTCAAGTATTATTAAAGGGGCGGTATAGTAAGAATACAAATTATGCTTATTTTATTAGTCACAAAAAAAAAAGTCCTGTTTCTCACTTAAGTCTTCTCTATGCTCAAACTGAGATTGTAGCATTTAAAGCTGCATTTCCTTAATGGGGGATTACTGGAATTCACACCATTGAAAAAAATATTTAAAATCACCTATAACTTGTGTTAAAGGGACCCTATAGTCACCAGAACAACTACAGAGAATATAATAAAGACAAATATCCTGTGAAGCACCATCATTTATTTCTGCTTTGTGCTAAACTTTATTTCTTGGGTGGTATAACGTGTTATCAGGAGTGTATGGATCCATCTAAAGGTGGCAATAATGCAGTAAGGAGGACCCTAACATGTATAAGTTAAAGAATTGTATATCTTGGAGTTTGCATTATTGAACTAAAGTGGCACTGCCAAAAATTTCCACAATGCATAAAAATGCATAGAAAAGCATCTTCGAAATTTAGAATTCCTATCATGTTGACTTTTTTCTGAAAACATTTTATATTTTCACAAAGCCTAGCTTTAATCCTACAGTCTGCTCATGGTCTGGATATTAATTAAATATCACAATTAAGTAGTTCAACTTTGAATCATCCCTAATCTGTGAGATTTAAAATAATTGTTTAGTGAATAAGCGAGTGTGCTGGATTGTGTATTTTGTATGTTGTATAGATTGGCCCCAGCAGCACCCTATAATGTATGCATGTTCAGGTGAGTGCAGCCCTCTTGGTTTCATTTATATATTTGGGAGTCCAGGCCAACTACTTGATTTTGCACCCCTCCCTGTCACAGATTCCTCATTCCAGGACCCTATTTAGCCTTGACCTGCAGAGAGTCCCAGGAGGAAGTAGTTCCTAAGTAAGTGGATTAATCTCATAAGGGCAGGCATTAGGCTGCTAGAGTAGGACCTGCCAAGATTGGGGTACATTGACGTTGTGGCAAGCTTATGCCTTTGAAAGTGAGATCTGAAATAATTGTTTAGTGAATAAGCAAGTGCGCTGGATTGTGTATTTTGTATGTTTTGTATATATATATTTATATATATATATATATATATATATATGTGTGTGTGTGCGTGCGTGTGTGTGTGTGTGTACAACATACACACATATATATATATTGTTTGTATATAGTTTGTATATTGTATTTTTTGAAATATTGTACCCTATTGTATCAATGCAATGTTTTGTGGACCCAGGACATACTTGAAAACGAGAAATCTCAATGTATCCTTCCTGGTAAAATATTTTATAAATAAATATTTTATAAATAAAAGTTAATATTAACACTTAATATTAATCTTCCACTGTTCTATCCTAAGACATTACAGACTCCCATAATTGGATTATTGGTCTTACAATATGTTAAGCATGAAGATACTCAGAGAATAAGTGGCTTAGGTTAAGATCACAACAACTTTGGGTCTGAGCTTCTTAAAAGCCATCTCATTCTTACAAAGCCTTGTCTGACCATACTCTCTCATACAGAGCATCATGCAACTGGAGACAAACTACTGGACAACTTATTACAGGTAATGCCCCCCTCCCCCCCAAAAATAAATAAATATATTTTTCCTAATATTCAACTTTTTCCACAGCTAGAAGACACCAAAGACCACACTCACTGGGGATGATGGGTAAATATTTTTTGCTAACACAAAACACAAGTAGTTAAGCATTAGGGAATAATGGTATAGTGGAGGAGAAGGTGGGAGCTACACGTTAGATGTCCTTTAATTTTGGTCATATGAAATGATAAGAATGGGACAAAACTGAAGTCTTATAAAGTAGTAATACTACACTTACACTTTGTGAATCTACAATTTAGCTCAATTTTAAGCACTTGAGCGGTACAATCCTAGCTTATGGCTCCAAAGTGTGTCTCTTAGTCTAAATGTGACTTTCAGGGAAATATGAAAGAGAAGACCAAAAAAACAATATGGTGTAGTCTTTTTGACAAAGAATCGCCATATATAAGTAAACTTACATTTAATGGTGCCTCAAGATGGCTCCTCTTTGATATTGCACAGTGGCACAATCCCACAATGGGATGTATGAATAGTTTTGATCCTCTCCGTGGGGATATGAAAAAAAAAAAGCAACAACTATATAGTGCACACCATAAAATAAAATGGTAATAGAGGAGAAATAGATTCACTTTATAGAGCTACCATTTATCTCCAGTTTATGTGCCTGATCAGTACAATACTCACTTATGTATCTGGAGTGTATCTCTCGGTCCAAATGTGACACTCTTTAAGGAACTTTTGTTTTATCACAACTTGATGATGACTGGGGAGATCTGCTATTTTTGCATTGAACACCATCAGATTGTGTGCCCACAGAACTTGTCAATCTCCGTAACTTTGCCTCCTCTGTGACATAGGCTGCCAGTGCCTGCCCCTCTCATTCGTCATTTCATACTTACAAAACCAAGTTTGACCATACTGTCACACACACAGAGCATCATGGGACTCGGGACAAGCTACTGGACAACTTACTGCAGTTAATGCCAAAGGGAATGTTTAGAGGGGAATTGTCACCCTCCAGGACGTTTAAGTTTAGCTACCCATATGTATATAACCCATATGTATATAAGCAACCTTCAGCACTCCAGTTGTTGTGGACTACATCTCCCTTAATGCTCTTACAGCCATAGTGCTGGCAAAGCATTATGGGAGATGTAGTCCACACCAAGGTTGCATACCCATGGCATAGAGAAAGCATACAGAGAAGAGGAGAACTGAAACAATGTTTCTATTTCTATTTCTCCTTTTAATTTGCAAAGTTTGTTCTAGCTATGCCTTGTCTGTACTAGATTATGATGTAATTTGCTGAATTTTTAATATAAACTTAAAGGAACACTACAGTCATCCAGACCACTTCATCTCATTGAAGTGGTCTGGGTGCAGTGTCCCTGTCCCACTAAGTCCTATAATGTAAATCATCGCCGTTTTTGAGAAACTGAAATAATTACATTGCAGGACTAAGACTGCCTCTAGTGGCTGGCGATCAGACAGCCACTAGAGGCACTTCTTGGTGGCTTACCGACTTTGGGTCACCTAACTGATGCTGGATGTCCTCACACTCTGAATAAGGACAGCCAGCAACAGTAAACTCTCGATAGGGAAAGCATTGAAGTATGCTCTTGCAGTGCTCAACACAGCATGGGAGATTGGCGCTGGAATAGGATGAGCACACAAAAGTTGTTGTTTTTTAACCCTTTATGAGCTGTGGAGACATGAGGGGATGGGCAGGGGGCTCTATAGTGTAATGAATACAACTTTTTATTCCTTACTCTATAGAATCCCTTTAATAGAAAACAGAGCTACTTAAAAAAGGATAACACTAGTTATTTCGTTTTTTTATCACATTAATATTGCATTACATATATTCACAATACTATTACAACAGATTAATTAAATACGCATTATTTAATTTAACTCCCACATTCAAATTTGTTTAGGACCCACAGATATTGCAGTACTGTGACATAAAGGCGGACTTAACACAATATGGCCTTATGGTGGAACTGAATCCTCATATTTGTTTAAGATAGGTGATTTTAAAGGGACACTATAGTCACCAGAACAACTACAGCTTAATGTAGTATTTCTGGTGAGTATAATAACTCCCTTTTATTTTTATGAAACACTGCCTTTTCAGAGAAAAGGCAGTGTTTACATTGCCCCTAGAGACACCTCCAAGTGGCCACTCCTCAGATGGCCACTGGACGTGCTTCCTGGCTCAGGTCTGCACAGTAAGCAGCCCTGCCGTTCAGCGTCCACACGCTCTGAATGGGGACGCTGAATTTTCCTCATAGAGATGCATTGATTCAATGCATCTCTATGAGGAGGTGTTGATTGGCCAAAATTGTGTTTGGCCCCGCCCCCTTGCCAATTTTAGCCAATCCAATGCTTTCCCCATGGGCTAAAAATCGGTAATTTTCATGATGTCACCAAGGGGGCAGGCACAGCACCCGCGGACCCGTGGTGAGCTGGAAATAAGGTGAGTTTTAACCCATTCTTACGGGGCTAAGGGGGGGCAAGCAACCTAAATGGTGGGTTTTCACTATAGGGTCAGGAATACATGTTTGTGTTCCTGACCCTATAGTGATCCTCTAAGTAGCATTATAAAATTGAAAACTGTATTTTCATGTGTGAGCTGTTCATTAATCTGTATTATGTACAAAACATTGCCACAGCACTAGGTATACTGTTTTTTTTTTCTTTTTCTAATAGCCTTATTCCTCTTACAATGTAAACTAAATATCCACTATGTAAGGTGTGTGTCTTGTGAGACCAGTAAAACATGCGGACGTGGAATTGCGCAATTTTGCAAGTTAATGACATCATATCACCATCAACTGCAGTGAGTAATAAAGGTGGGTTGTGATATTGGCAAAAAAAAGCACAAACCCAGAATTACAAAGCTAAATCACTGGCACCTTTTCTTCCTTCTCCCGACCCCCGTGCCTCAGCCCTCTCCATGATTATCTTTATTTTGAACAGACATGTTCTTGTAATTGTAAAGGACACTAAAAGAGTTAATCAACAAGGCCAGAATTGCCCGGAAACCAAAGTGAATTTAAAATGTACGGGCAATATAGCCAAACTGAAAACAGAACTGACTAGGGAAATTTTTCAAATTTGGCTGTTTTGGCCTACATTTCCAAATTCACTTTGGATTCCTGTCAATTGTAACTTTAGTGAATGATCCTGTGTGTGATGACACCAAACTTGGGCACACATCTCTTTTAGCTGTGCTCAACGAATGAAATGCCTTCCAATCTATGAACCAACAATTTGTTAGTCAAAATATGACCAATTGATTCATTTGTCAATAGATTGACAGGTGTTTGATTTGTCCAGCACAGCTAAAAAGGATTCGTGCACAAGTCTAAATGTCACAAAATGACACCACAGTATATGAGCACATACAGCCGTGTACCACTTTAAAATCCCTGACGTCATAGTTTTTTTTTTTGTGTGGAATTTATTGGTAAGCCACAATTTAACCATTTGATACCAGAATGACTTGCAGTAAAGAGAGTTAGAGACCAATGTATGCCAAGTTAGCACAATAATTGTATTCCCTTCTTAGGATTCCGCACCTGCTCTATGCTGTTGGTTATGAATCACTATGCTATAGGCAGGCTGCCGAGCAGACTCTAGACAGCTTGACCTAGTTTTCTCATTCATTAAGCTGCTTATTCCATTAACAGGGAAATCCCCCCAACACCATTTATCTGGAGATTTGGACAATTGCTTGTGCTTGATTTCAAATGTAATCAAGCTAGCTTTGTGTCTGAACTCAAGCGGTCTAGATCGGCAGACTAATTGGGAAGTGAGGTAAGTGTTAAGGCACTTTCAAGTGAAGAGAGACGCAGGTGAAAAGAATGCTGCTAAAATTAGATTACAGTGTGATTTAAGGTCTGGGTACCATTTTAGGGTTAACAGGGATTAGGGTTGGAGTGGTATTAGGGAATCGTAGGGTTAGGGTGTAATTTAGTTAGCAGTAGTTATGACTAATTCTCTTGATTCATGGCTAATTCTCTTGATTTTCAGCCTGAAAAGTACAGTCCATACAGTGAAGGATTAAGATCCCATGAGGCCCTAGGTAGGTTACCCGTTTGGGGCCCCTCTTAATTCTGCACATAGGGATGGTTAATGTGTTGAAGCAAATTAATGGTCCCAGGGCCCCTGTCTAACCCCTGGGCCCTAGGCTGCAGCCTAGTGTTGCTCATGGTTAAATACTGCTCTGAGTTCATAGCACTTTGAAGCAGTTACCCCACTGACTTTAAATACCCCTTAATCTTAGCTTGCCAAACCCTAAGTCTCCGTTTAACTATGGTCTCCCTAAATCTACGGTTTGGGGTTTCAGACAGCATTACAGCATCAGTATAGCTGTGTACCTAGGTCTGTAAGGACACACAGTATTGAAGATGGCCTTATAAGCCCACTGCATTCTTTTCAGTGCCACAATACTTTATGACAACATTTATAACTTGACCTTTTTAAGTTGAGATTTTAAAAATAAACCTTATAGATCTTCAGGAATACTGGAAGGGATTTTGCTTTGACTGAGAGAATGAATAAGAGAGGTGGGCAACTGTGGTCATCACGGAAGAAGAAGAAGAAATGAACAGCCCATAGGCATGACTGTACAAAATACTTCCAACCATAGAACCACTAGGCAGTGAGATCAACAATAGCATTTCAAACTTACATGTACAGCTACTAAAAGGGGATCAGGGATAAGGATTTACCTTGGGGTAATCTAGAACGTACCCGGGGTAATCATTGGGAGAAAGACACAGAGACTAAAGAAAAAAGTAATTCCATGGCAAAGTTAATAAATCAGCAATAATTGCATTAATAAACACAACACATGTAAATGACCTTTTAATTTGCAAAGGATAAAACACTTGTCATATCTAATTATAAATAAAATCGTGGAGGATAATCGGCAATAGCAAGTGAAGCATTGAAGTCAAAGTGATAACTGGTGTGTGAAGTTATCTCCCCATCAAAGCGTCTGCCTTTCTACCATTAAATATTCAGTGTTTGCTGTCATGAATCTGAAAATAAATAATAGATAGAATGCTGTGTATTACAGAACTGTAATACCAACCTGAGACTTTACCGAAATATAAACCTAGCGGGTATTGTAGAAGATCATTGACCTTTTGGTCTTCATAATATGATCATATGCGTCAATCGTTCGGTATTGTGGCTTCAGTAGACCCTGATGTCCAAAACTGAAACTTACTGATTTGCATCTTTTAGATTATTTTTTTCCATGGGACTTTACTCCACTTTTTAGAACAGAACATAGAAATCTTCCTATTTGAGTACATTAATTGGTGACAAATTTTCCTTGATAACTAAGTGTTTTATGTATACACGCTTCTATGCATAAAAACCAAAACGTATCAAATTATCAAAGGAAATGCTCATGAGCTGTTTGTTAAAGGAAATTAATGGACAATTTAATCTAATGACCGAGTATGTCCACTCTTTCAACTGCTGAACTTATTTGGAATGAAGGTTTAAACTAATTTAAAGCTATTTGTTAAAGCGGCACTGTCATCCCTTGAAATACTCATTTTAACTGTGTTGGAATTTCAGTGAAATGGAGATATATTGTGTCTTCCTTCTTTGTGTATGTGCTGAATTAAAGGACCACTATAGGCACCCAGACCACTTCAGCTCAATAAAGTGGTCTGGGTGCCAGGTTCCTCTAGTTTTAAAACTAAAACAGTACAGGGCGCCAAAATCACCAGATAAATAAATAAAGATAAAAAAGGATATGTATGATGCAGTTTATTGAAAACTAAAATAATGAATGCACCAACAATGTGCAAATAATAGAACAAAATATATATAAAAAGCCTTAATAGGCAAATGGACCCATAGGTAAAGCAGCTCAGAATAACAAAAAGTGCAAATGTTAAAGTGCAGACTGTGCAATAAAGTGAGAAAGTGCAACTCTCATCACTCTAAAAATGATATTCACCAGTAATGTCCACAAACAATCTCATAAGCAACAATTTTGTAAAGCAGAAACTGCTGATACCAAAACTGGAGGGTCCCACTGTGGCTCAACGCGTTTCGTCTCTCGGACTTCGTCAGGAGCTTCTTATCTTCTTCCTCTTCTTTCCCCCTTTTAAGTCCGCCGGTCCGCCGGTCCCCTGGTGATCGCGCATGCGTACGTCACGCGCAACGTCATACGTAATGACGCACACGTATACGTTCCGCGCATGCGCGGTCACCCTGGAACGCAAATAAACTTTATTGTTCCTATACACAGAAAACAACCGAGTGTCCTACATCAAGGGCAATCGTTTTATAATTGTAAACTGTGTTTACATAAAAAAGCCTGGCGGCTAGCTTAGATACTAACAATTATAACTAACCCACAAATGAAATATAAATGTGGCTTCATGGGGAATAATGAATGTAAATATGAAGAAGAAAAATATGTATATAAAAAAGATTAATTAGAAAATATGGAAAAGAAAAATATATATACATATATCAGGATGTATGAAAGAAAATATATATCCGAAAATTTAATAATAGAAGGGGCAAATAAAATACATCCAATATACATATAAATATAAATATATATAGGATCCACCAAGGATCTATTAAAAAGCCATAATAGAAAGCCATAATAGAAAAAATTAAATTAAGAGAAAAAATATTAAAAATATGGAAGAATACAAAAAACTAGAAGCGCATTTATATAGAATAGGAAATACATCAAAATCAGTCCTTACCAAAGTACAATAAAAAACGGGCATAAATGATACAAAAGATGCAAAAGAGAGACCCATAATAGGATCTTAAATTGCAATACAAATGGCAATATAATCAGAAAAAATGGATATTAATAAAGATAAATACAAATGAGGATAGATAAATAAATAGATAAATAAATTAATTGATAACCACCAAATAGACAAGAAACATCCATAGTAAAAACTTAAATGGCAATACAATCAAAGAAAATCAACCCAATCAGCATAACAATAGATGCATATCTAAAAAAATATATATATAAAACATCTAAAAAATATATATATATATTTTGTATATATACATATAATATATAGAGACCATAATCAAATCCGGAAACGACCTATATTAAAAAATAAATAAATAAAAACATTATTAAAAAAAACATAAATATTAAAATGTGAAAATACATAAATACCAGACCTAAGAATAAATGAATCAATCCATAAAAGACAAAATATCTAAATCTGTATTAAGACCTAAGGGAACAGAGGATTTCATTTTATATATCCACTCTGTTTCCCTTTTCGCTAACATCTTTTCAGTATCTCCCCCTCTCCAATGTGGTATAACCTTATCAATTCCAATACACAAAAAATCTTTAAAATCAAATTCTCTGCAAACGTTACAATGTCTAGGAACACTATGTTTTGTGTTCTTATTTTTAATACCATTAAAATGTTCCAGTAATCTTACATGTAGTTTTCTAATCGTGCGTCCTATATATTGGGCGCCACATTTGCATTGTAATAGATACACTACTGACTGACTTTGACAATTGATAAAGTGCTTAATCTGAAAAGTTTCTCTGGTTACCGAACTACAAAATTCTGTTACCTTATTTTTCTGGAATTTACATGTGGTGCATCTCCCACACTTAAAAAAACCTTTAGGTTTTTCTGATAAAAAATTAATACCACTTCTATCCACCTCCTTTTTAGGTAAAATACTAGGGGCTAAAATATTCCTAAGATTGTTAGGCCTTTTGTATAATATCTTAGGTCTTTTAGGTAAAATGTTCTTTAAAAATTTATCCTGTAATAAAATTGGCCAATTTTTCCGGATCGTTCTCTCAATCAAATTTGCTTTATTATTAAATTTAGTTAAAAAAGCGAATTCAAACAATTTATTGTTAGCCTTCTTTTTTCTATTATGCTGATCTTTAATTAAAAGATCTTTTCTTTGGAGACTTTCTACTTCTTTTTGTGTGTTGCATAAAAGTTTTCTAGGGTAATTTCTATCTAAAAATTTGTCATTCAGAACTTGTACCTGCTCTCTAAAATCATCCATTTGCGTGCAATTTCTAAAAATTCTCATATGCTGTCCTTTGGGGATATTGGTCAGCCAGTTACGATGATGACAACTGGAGAACTCTATAAAGCCATTACCATCTGTAGGTTTAAAATAGGTTTTGCTACAGACTTTTCCTTCCTTTATAAACAAGGTGAGATCCAAAAAGTTAATACAATTTTCGTTAATATCTGACGTAAAATTTAGGCCATAAACATTAGAATTAATATACATTAAAAAAAAATGTGTTGATTAACGACCCTCAGATGAATTCAGAGCAGGCCTCTTTCATTTTGGACCTCATCAGGTATATTTTATGTCACAACTTTTTTTGGTTTGAAGGGTCTTATTACCTCCAAACATGTGGAACAGCGATGGGCACCAGGTTCGCACCAAGTTACGCCAATATTTTTGTGGCAGATTGGGAGCAGAACCATATATGGCACAATAATCCGTTTGGTGCGAACCTGGTGAAATGGAGGCGTTATATAGACGATGTACTTTTTATCTGGAATGGAAGTAAGAGTTGTTTAGATGAATTTTTAATGTATATTAATTCTAATGTTTATGGCCTAAATTTTACGTCAGATATTAACGAAAATTGTATTAACTTTTTGGATCTCACCTTGTTTATAAAGGAAGGAAAAGTCTGTAGCAAAACCTATTTTAAACCTACAGATGGTAATGGCTTTATAGAGTTCTCCAGTTGTCATCATCGTAACTGGCTGACCAATATCCCCAAAGGACAGCATATGAGAATTTTTAGAAATTGCACGCAAATGGATGATTTTAGAGAGCAGGTACAAGTTCTGAATGACAAATTTTTAGATAGAAATTACCCTAGAAAACTTTTATGCAACACACAAAAAGAAGTAGAAAGTCTCCAAAGAAAAGATCTTTTAATTAAAGATCAGCATAATAGAAAAAAGAAGGCTAACAATAAATTGTTTGAATTCGCTTTTTTAACTAAATTTAATAATAAAGCAAATTTGATTGAGAGAACGATCCGGAAAAATTGGCCAATTTTATTACAGGATAAATTTTTAAAGAACATTTTACCTAAAAGACCTAAGATATTATACAAAAGACCTAACAATCTTAGGAATATTTTAGCCCCTAGTATTTTACCTAAAAAGGAGGTGGATAGAAGTTGTATTAATTTTTTATCAGAAAAACCTAAAGGTTTTTTTAAGTGTGGGAGATGCACCACATGTAAATTCCAGAAAAATAAGGTAACAGAATTTTGTAGTTCGTTAACCAGAGAAACTTTTCAGATTAAGCACTTTATCAATTGTCAAAGTCAGTCAGTAGTGTATCTATTACAATGCAAATGTGGCGCCCAATATATAGGACGCACGATTAGAAAACTACATGTAAGATTACTGGAACATTTTAATGGTATTAAAAATAAGAACACAAAACATAGTGTTCCTAGACATTGTAACGTTTGCAGAGAATTTGATTTTAAAGATTTTTTGTGTATTGGAATTGATAAGGTTATACCACATTGGAGAGGGGGAGATACTGAAAAGATGTTAGCGAAAAGGGAAACAGAGTGGATATATAAAATGAAATCCTCTGTTCCCTTAGGTCTTAATACAGATTTAGATATTTTGTCTTTTATGGATTGATTCATTTATTCTTAGGTCTGGTATTTATGTATTTTCACATTTTAATATTTATGTTTTTTTTAATAATGTTTTTATTTATTTATTTTTTAATATAGGTCGTTTCCGGATTTGATTATGGTCTCTATATATTATATGTATATATACAAAATATATATATATATTTTTTAGATGTTTTATATATATATTTTTTTAGATATGCATCTATTGTTATGCTGATTGGGTTGATTTTCTTTGATTGTATTGCCATTTAAGTTTTTACTATGGATGTTTCTTGTCTATTTGGTGGTTATCAATTAATTTATTTATCTATTTATTTATCTATCCTCATTTGTATTTATCTTTATTAATATCCATTTTTTCTGATTATATTGCCATTTGTATTGCAATTTAAGATCCTATTATGGGTCTCTCTTTTGCATCTTTTGTATCATTTATGCCCGTTTTTTATTGTACTTTGGTAAGGACTGATTTTGATGTATTTCCTATTCTATATAAATGCGCTTCTAGTTTTTTGTATTCTTCCATATTTTTAATATTTTTTCTCTTAATTTAATTTTTTCTATTATGGCTTTCTATTATGGCTTTTTAATAGATCCTTGGTGGATCCTATATATATTTATATTTATATGTATATTGGATGTATTTTATTTGCCCCTTCTATTATTAAATTTTCGGATATATATTTTCTTTCATACATCCTGATATATGTATATATATTTTTCTTTTCCATATTTTCTAATTAATCTTTTTTATATACATATTTTTCTTCTTCATATTTACATTCATTATTCCCCATGAAGCCACATTTATATTTCATTTGTGGGTTAGTTATAATTGTTAGTATCTAAGCTAGCCGCCAGGCTTTTTTATGTAAACACAGTTTACAATTATAAAACGATTGCCCTTGATGTAGGACACTCGGTTGTTTTCTGTGTATAGGAACAATAAAGTTTATTTGCGTTCCAGGGTGACCGCGCATGCGCGGAACGTATACGTGTGCGTCATTACGTATGACGTTGCCCGTGACGTACGCATGCGCGATCACCAGGGGACCGGCGGACTTAAAAGGGGGAAAGAAGAGGAAGAAGATAAGAAGCTCCTGACGAAGTCCGAGAGACGAAACGCGTTGAGCCACAGTGGGACCCTCCAGTTTTGGTATCAGCAGTTTCTGCTTTACAAAATTGTTGCTTATGAGATTGTTTGTGGACATTACTGGTGAATATCATTTTTTTAGAGTGATGAGAGTTGCACTTTCTCACTTTATTGCACAGTCTGCACTTTAACATTTGCACTTTTTGTTATTCTGAGCTGCTTTACCTATGGGTCCATTTGCCTATTAAGGCTTTTTATATATATTTTGTTCTATTATTTGCACATTGTTGGTGCATTCATTATTTTAGTTTTCAATAAACTGCATCATACATATCCTTTTTTATCTTTATTTATTTATCTGGTGATTTTGGCGCCCTGTACTGTTTTAGTTTTATATTGCATGATTAAGGGTTGAGTGACCTTTTACAGTGGCTTGCCTGCACCTAGATCACACTGCACCTTACCCAACTTTGATTTTTATCCTCTAGTTTTAAACCTGCAGCTGAAAACATAGCAGTTTCAGAGAAAGATGTTCACAGTGAGAAGATGCTGGATGTCCATAGGAAAGCATTGAGTAATGTTTTCATATGGGCTGTTTGACTGCGTGCGCGGCTCTTACCGCGCATGCATATTCGGATCTGACGTCGGCAGGGGGTGGGTGGAGAGTTCCCCAGCACAGAGGGAGCCCGGCGCTGGAGAAAGGTAAGTGGCTGAAGGTGTTTTAACCCATTCAGCCCAGAGGGAGGGGGGCACTGAGGGTTGGGGGACCTAATGACCATATAGTGCCAGGAAAATTAGTTTGTTTTCCTGGCACTATAGTGCTCCTTTAAACATAGGAATCAGACAGACAGAAGAATCTGACATGCTACAGCAGTGCCCTGTGTGTGCTGGTTTGACTCCCAAGGAAAGACAACGTTTACAAAAGGTGGTGAAATCTGGCATATCAATAAATGTTCTGATAGAACACAAATATATTTCCTTGAAAAGAGCTTGCTTCCCTTTGTTACCAGCCTGAACAAAGAATTGCTAAAAAATGAACAATCCCAATGAAATAGAGTTCAAGAATACTAGGAATACTAGCTGTGCTGTGTCTCTTGTACTGAGACAATATGCCTGAAATATTGGATCTGGACTCAGGACTGTCCTCGTGGGTATGATAAATGTGATTAGCTCATTGATTGATTTTCCTCTGTAATGACCCATGTGTGTTAAAACTCATTAGAGACACTCCTGGGTGGGCACTATTCCCCAGCATATCTTACATTTCAAATGGCCAAACAAAGACACACAGTAAAATGGCTGGAAGTGTGATTACATGGCAGGGCTATTCTGTTACAATTTAAATGAGATCATGACCTACCGATAGTAATTTATGTAACTGAAAATGTCAATTCGAACAAGATCAAAGTATTTTATTTACACAACTAATTTCCTAATGCATTTCTATAGTGTGAAGACATATTACTGATCATTACTGCTGTGAAACCCTGTAACCCACTCCACTCAGTGAAAGTCCGTAACCCACTCCACTCATTGAAAGTCCGTAACCCACTCCACTCATATTCTACAACACGTCTGAGTTCCTGGAAAACAGAGGCATTAGAATGGAAAAAAGGGGAAAAAAGAGGGTTTATATTCCACATACTGCCTGTTTCTTTGAATGAGGTATATACATACCTTCTAAGTGTCCCTATTTAGAAGGAACAGTCCCTATTTGGGCCAACATCCCTCTGTCCTCTTTTCTATTCTACTATTTCTCTTTTCTACAAGCTCCATATTGTTGGTGTGTCTCAGTGGGTAACAGAGCTCCACAGCAACAGTACTCACAGTCTTTAACCTACAATAAATGTGTTGAGAAATCAGTTTGTGTTAGTAAGATACATTAATCTTGTTCTAAATTACATTTTA
>OW240918.1:46907403-46926516 GCA_933207985.1 Pelobates cultripes | reverse complement strand
AAGGTGTATCCAGTTAAATAATATATTTCATGCTTTTCCCTAGAATCTGTCATGTCTGTTGAAAACAAGTCACACTCAATTTAGCAAAGAGTACAATATGATTAATATGACCTATGTGGTCTTCATCAAAAACTCATTTCAAAGGACAGTGAAGCGTACAGAAGCATGATGGCAGAGATATTGGAAGAAGCCAGTGGCGCATTCAGTGGCGCTAGAGAGTTACAAGAATTACTGTCCAAAGTGAGTTAACCAAGGTTGGCTGTGCTTTTGTTAAATTATCATAATGTAACAATTACTGGATATTACTAAATTATGTAAGTGGAGGAAACCTAATTAAAAGCAAGATTTGGAATGAAAGGTAATACGGTCCTACTTTCTCTGTAATAATAAAAAACCCGTGTGGACATCTTCGTTATTATGGTTCCCGCACCGTATATATGTTATGTGATTAGTAGTTCTGTAATACTACTTACTGCTGATAGATGGCAGCACATAGTTTAAAAATAGTTTTTTTTGTTTGTTTGTTTGTTTTTTGGACAGTAATTCTTGTAACTCTCTAGCGCCACTGAATGCGCCACTGGCTTCTTCCAATATCTCTGCCATCGTGCTTCTGTACACTTCACTGTCCTTTGAAATGAGTTTTTGATGAAGACCACATAGGTCATAAAGTTATTAAATCCCATGTTTTCCAATGTTATGTAATGCCATATACACTACTTTTTGGCTCTTCCACTTTCAGTGATATATAACATTTGTGTAAAATGTTATCACATTACATTGCTTAACCAATAGCGAGTGTGCTCGAAGAATACTCAATACTTGCTTCCATTTTATTCACATATCTAGACATCAAAGAGAATAATAACTTGTTTTCTTAATCACAGATTGTTTTTCCTGTTTTTTTTAATGCTAAACATTTTTTTTTATAAATTCTTTATTTATAGATTTGCATTGTTTGGTTTAACATAACCGGGGGATACAGAAGAAAGAGAGGGAGGTGGGTACACGTTGGGGAAAACACAGTCACATTGATGTCAAAAGGAACAAGCAAGAAATGTTGGACCCTTGGGTATACTGGGTATTACTTGGGTGTAAGTGGTTTATTAATGCTAAACATTTGACTATACTCTTGACTGTTTGATAGTTAGTATACAAATATATAAACGGGGGGAGGGAGGGAGATGTAGCACAAATATGATCCTTCCCTTATTTTGTTTTAGTTACTTACAAAATTGAATATTTTGAATGCATTCATGTTTACATGTTCAGTACACATACTGTATGTTGACTCTTTAATTCTTCTAGATAACTGGATAGTACTTTATATTTACAAGTAGGATTGTAAGGAATGAATGCTAGTATTCTTTTTGAAAAGTATATTTTGACTGCATGTTTCTCAGTAGCATTTATAAATAATTGAAATACAGTAGGGTCTTTGCTATGAGTAAATGACAGCTAACGTCTATGAGCCTAATTAACAACTGTATTGCTTTAGACACTGCTGGAGAAAAATGAAATGAAAGAAATAAACAAGTGGATTAGGCAGGTTAACATGTGTTCTTCATGTACATATTATTAAGTTACAGCTGATTAGAAGTTTGAAAACTAAAAATATTTTTTTTAAATGGTTCTCTTCATTGCTCACATCACAAATAAAATTCATTTGCTTTCCTCCCTTTTGCAATCTGATGTTCTACTATGTGTAATACATGTTACCAGGGGCCAAGTCCGGGATAAAAAAGGGTGGGAACCAGGGCCGGACTGGGGATTCCAAAGCAGCCCTGGAAAACAAATCTATGCCAGCCCCATAAGTCATTGCGCCATATATTGTTGCATGTAATATGTAAGGCTATGTCTTGCCACCCTAGATGATTGATATATATATTGCTTTTTCCAATATAAAATATTGGTCCTTTCAGAGTAAAATTTTTAATTATACAGTAAGCATACTCACATGCAGACACAGGCAATCTCACTGACACAAGATGATTGATACACAGCCTCATAAACAAACAATCTCACTGATATACATAAGGTCATTGACATAAAAACACAAGCTCACTCAGTAGCAGGCACGCACAAACGCACGCGCGCACGCACACACACACGCACACACACACAGCTTAATGTAGTGGTTCTGGTGTCTATAGCCTGTCCCTGCAGACTTTTCAATGTAAACACTGACTTTTTAGAGAAAAGGCAGTGTTTACATTGCTTCCTAGTGACAGACACTCAGACGGTCACGAGAGGTGCTTCCTGTGTCAGTGCGGATTGGCTGAGATCATCAAGCTTGATGATCTCAGCAATTGAGGCAGGGCCAGTCGAGGGGAGACCAGCACGACATGGGGGGGAAAGGTGAGTAAAAACACACATACCATGACAGACACACACCATGACACCTACAGACCGTGACACAGACACACACACCGTGACACAGACAGAAACACAGACACACCATGACACAGACAGACACACACCATGACAGACACACACACATACCATGACAGAAACACACCATAACACAGACAGACTGTGACACAAACACACACTGTGACACAGACACACATTACATGACACAGACGGACACACACACCATGACACACAGGCACCACGACACAGAGAGACCTTGACACAGATACACACACACTGTGACACAGACAGACACACACACCATGACACAAACAGACCATGACACAGGCACACACACCATGATGGACAGAGACACACACACCATGACACAGACAGACACACACACACCATGACACAGGCAGACACACCATGACAGAGACACACACACACAATGACACAGACAGACACACACACACACACAATGACACGGACAGACACACACACAATGACAGACAGAGACACACACACACACCATGACAGACAGAGACACACACACACACAATGACATAGACAGACACACACACAATGACACAGACAGACACACACAATGACACAGACAGACACACACACCATGACACAGACACACATACACTCACACTGACACACATAATTTCTACCTTTGTGCTGGCGGCCGCATGGGGGAGCTGAGTCTTCTTGCGGCCGCAGGGGGGGCTGGCTGTTCTGCCTCTGCTCCCCCGCTCCAGCGCGCCGCTTATTGAGACCGGGGCCGGAATATGACGTCATATTCCGGCCCCGGTCTCTTTCTAGCGCGCGAGGGCGGGGGAGCAGGGGCAGAACAGCCAGCTCCCCCTGTGGCCGCAATAAGAGCTCTATCTGCGGCCGCAGGGGAGCCAGCTGCCTGCCCGGCCCCAGGTGCCGACGGCCCACCGGGAAATTTCCCGGTATCCCGGTGGGCCAGTCCGGCCCTGGTGGGAACTCACCCAAGATCCACATCCCCACCCACCCCTCACCCCCCCCAAATAAAAATAATTATACGCTCGTATGCAAGTGGGACAGGTCTGAGTAAGGGCACAGGACTGAGGAGTAGGAACGGGCTGAGTAGAGGGACAAGGGCTAAGTAAGGGGACGAGCTGAAGAAAGGGACAGGGACTGAGGAAAGGGACAGGGACTGAGGAAAGATCTAGCTACATGAAGAATGTTGCGCTGGAACGGAGGTGAGTTGTAGTTTCATAATTTGTTGTTTATTTGTTTTTAACTTAGGGGGTGGACCAGCACAGCAAAGGTAACTCTACTTGAAAAAAATATTTTGTGGTTGGTGTCACATCAAGGGTGCATAATTCATTGTTGCACAATAGAATATTGGCATTTAATGTAATTTGTGTAGTGCATATGTTAATAGATCAGTTGGTAGAGATCAGATGACAGAAGGGGTAATGTAAATTGCATAGGAATGTGAAAGGGGTCAGATGGTTTACCATTTGGAATGATCCTTTGATTAATCAAAGGCTCTGCAAGGTTTGAGAAGTCACACATAAATGGCCTGGAAGTCTGGTTTACATATAAACTAACTCTCTAATTTGCCATATGTCTAGATTCCCTCTTAGATAGGGGGTTGTTTGATATGTTATTGGCAATTAGCCTTGTGTTCCAGTATCATATCCAAAAGAAACATTAATATTTACCCACCGATTAATAATTGAACCTCATTTTTATTATATTTAGAATGGGACGGGTACGATCTTCTAATCAAGCCCAAACATGATTTGCGTAACTTAACCATGGGGAAGGGATCATGATGTACGCTATATTCGGTCACAAGTAAGGAGTATAACATATCTATGGATTGGAAAAATGGTAACAAATCCATAGATGCAATTATTATTTCTGTGGCAAGTACAGAAGAAGAGATAGAACCAAATGTTTCCATTTGGATTGATGTTGGTCTGGTATTCAAAGGGGTGGTCACTTATAGTTACTATAGGTACGGTTTATCTCCACCTCTGGGTGAGGCTTCGTAATCCACAGGGTATATATCTAATAATATTGAAGTGTGGATTGTACTTGCTTGGGGGCCAGAATCTTATTCTAAGTAAGTCACCACCTTTCTTACCAGAGATCCCCTGGGCAGAAGTTTTACTTTGAAAATCTGAGTAAGTGATTAGGACTTCTGTTAGTTTATCCCTTTAGTTTTTATCTGTTGCTGGTGTAACTAATTTGATTGGCATCTATATTTTTTGTATGCACTGTGACAATTTTTTGCTCATAATAAATATTCCTTTATTAAGTTCTGCCTTTGTCTGGTAAAGAATCACGTTACCTGAAGAGACTAATTAGTATTTTTGCAATTCCTTAAATATTGTGCTAAGTTGTATTTGGTGGGTTTTTATTATTGATTTACCTGGGTGACCTAGGCACCCCATTTATAAATTGTCTTGGTGGTGGCAGCGTTAAAATAGTAATATTATTATTGTTAATATGAGTGGACAAAGAGTAGTGTACCAGTGTTTTGGTTAAGTGTGGGTGGTGTTAAGGTTGACTATGTCATTATTTCCAGTCAAGTGCAGACAAATAGTGAACTTTAGCCCTTTCACCACCACAACTACGTCACGCACACTCTTAAAGTAGGGTGTGTAAGTGACAGTTCGAATAATCCTTTGATTTTGTGAGGTTATTGCCAGCTCACTGTTCAGATAATCCCAGTTGGACAAATTATGGGCATTCCTGATTCAGAAGTAGCATGGATGGAGCTACTCTCCATTTGAAAAAACCTTTTAGGTGAAATGCGTTCTGGAACTTTAATATGTACTAATAAAGAAATTTTGGTCACCATATTTGTTTATTGTGCCAATTATCTTCTATTTAGTTCATCATCTCCTGGCTTTTAAAGTTATTTTCTATTTATTATTCCACCAATGCTTTATTCAAAGAGCAGTGTGGCTGCTCCATCTTTGTGAGTATTATTAATTTATCCTACTTTTAGATCTATTTTATATACAGAGAGCACTATTTGTCGCTTTTTTATTTCTGTATTTTTTGAGGTTCCTGATAACTCCCTAAAAGCTGAAGACACCTCTACCATATCCTGTAAATGGGGACTATATCACTCTATGCCTATATTGTTGGAGCTGGCTATAGCTCCAAATATTGAAAGTAACCAATTGTTTTTTTTTATATTTATTTTGGTTACCCACATTTATTGCACCATTGGAGTGTTTTTTGTCTTATGTCGTTTTATATTCTGGAATAACACCAAGGGATTTTAAGAATTTGCAAACTTCCAAAAGACCCCCCTGCTCCATCCAGAAGTTTACTACTTGAACCTACCTGTTACCAAATAGGGTACTATTTTTTAAGGACTGTTATTATGGACCTTTTTTTTTGGGATATATTGATATATTTTATTATATGTTCTTTCTCGTTTATTGTTTATACAAATTTTGGCGCAGCCCGAATTTCTGTATTTGTTTTGTTTTCTCACATTCTTGATTTTGAATTACAATGTTGATAGAGTATAGTAAAATTACTTGACAAACTTCATGAAAGCTGTACGACAAAGCATCTGGAGTGGAGACATGTCCTGGGGTCTGATGTGAAGACTCTCCATGAGATAACAATGTTAAATAGTTACAGTTTAAGTAGTAAAAAAAAAAGTAGAGGAAGAAATTAGTTGTTTATTTCCTGACTTTGAAGTGGTAAAATTAGGTTAAATACCAGAGTTTCCAAACTGAATATATGACTTAGTCCTTGATGCTCCATGAATTGCGCAAACCACCATGGCTTAAAAGTGTTTATATTGCAGTAATAATGGTAACCACTTAAAATGTATGTGGAATAAACACACAAATAAAACCATTTACAGACAGAGAACTATTTTAATACTCACACTTACCTATCTTCAAATGTGTTTTTAATGTATTTTAGAATTTTGTGCTAAAACTGCACAATTTCTATGAATTCATTTTTTATTCAAGCTATCACAAACAATATGTAGATTCAATATCAACGTTTCTCTCTGCCAAACTGCCAATGACTGTTCTCTGCTTCAATTTGTGTCTCCAGCCCTCACCAACCAAACATCTCTTGGTCTACCCTAACCTATGGAAATATGAAGTCTACAGTCAAAAGATTGGGCTAAAGATTTTTGAAAGTTCCCTTTTCCTTTTCCATTTTTCAGTTTATATGACAATGTGCTAACACATCTTAGATTTCCTAATTTTGCCTTAATTTCACATATTTAAATTACATGAAGTGTAATGTCTGCTAAGTTCTTCATAGCTATTGTCACCAGACCTTGATGCATTGTATTTATTCCCAATTTAAATAAGGCATTTCTTTCTTCAATAATATTTGTGCTGCACCTCCACTAAAACTTGAGATGGTATTTTTCCAACTGACCAGAATTCTGTATGTGCAACAATGCTAGTTCAATACATGAAGCTGATTCCCTAGGCTTAGATGGACACAGGAGGCACCCGGCGTCTGGAAGCTTTATGCAAAGATAGATCCACTTGTATGCTGTCACCAAGTGTCATGAGTGGTAGCACCTGGTGCATCCTTGTTTCTCCTGGCAAACAAGCCACCTGTGCCCTGTTTGTGGCAGCTATTATGACTTTTTTTTTTTTTTTAATCCAATTTCAGATCCATAACTCTTGCAGAGATAACATTCATTGCTCAGCTAAAGGGACTTCTAATTATCAGGTACCATCTTTTATAAGTCTTCTTTTTTTATGACATACTATGATACCTGTACATCAGAAATGACAAGTACTATCAATATGTTCTCCTTTGTTTCTCAATGTTTGACTATAAATGCAAATCCTGCTGCTAATTCCTCTCCACCTGGGTTGGCTGATGACCAATGATCTGTCCTTCCCTCTGACAATCTCAAACCAGCTCCCTAATGTGGTGTTATACCCTCTTGAGGATGGGTTACTACCGCCTGTGGTCGCCTCTTTCCAGTTGTGCCCAGCTCTAGAGTGATAATAGCTGGCCACCAATCGTGGTATCACCCAAATACTAGTTGAGACTTAGTGAAGGGTAAAAAAGATCTGTTTATTGCAGGCAAGATACACAGTAATTATGCACAAAACCCTGCAGGGGGTCTCCATTTACAGTAATACAAAATATAAGCCCACTCCAGTGTCGCTGTGCCTGGGAGATAATGGTATCTCCCAGACACATGAAGCCGAACACATAAAAACCCCACAAATACACATCATACAGTAATGCACCCCTACATGCCAAACATCCCCGAATAGCTCCTGGTCCCAGCTATGACCCTGCAAATAGCGGAGCGATCGGATGTACAGAGCCTGAGAAATCATCATAAAAAGTTTGGGCTTGAGGCTATGTACATACCGAAAAAGTTCCAGAGAATCAATTGGTTACGGCCAGTGATTCGTACTTCGCACCTAAACCACACGGTGGCCAATCAGGAGAAAGGGCGCAAACTAATTTTCACCAATCGGTGCTCAGGGAGGGGGCATGTTTCACCAGCCAATAAGGAGAAAGGGCGCAAAATCAGTTTGAATGGTAGCCCTTCTCCTATTGGTCAGCACGGACTTCCAGGCAGCTAGCGGGACTCTGCAGCTTGTGAAGCCTATTCAAAGTTCCAGGGACTCTCCTGGGGCTCACATCTCTCTCCGGTTGATATCTCCACATAGGTAGCACCTGGAGAGAATGCTTGTGGCAGTATTCAGTGACGGTGTTCCGTCTAGACTAGATGGGCCGAATGGTTCTTATCTGCCATCACATTCTATGTTTCTATGTTTACTATTACTATTGTACACGCAATCCATTTTATCAAATGCAGTTTTTACCATTTCAATTTATTTTGTAAGTGAATATTTTCAAAAGTAGTGTAAATTTGGGGAGTGGTTAAGGCAGGTAGGAGATCTGTCACATGATGTGTGAGCTCCAGTGCAACGGAGACTATAAATGGAGGAATACCTCTCTACCACTACTCACAGTCACACATACCTTCCCTCATGCCTTCCTGTCGCTATGGAAAAGAAAAAGCTTAAAGCCCTTATAAGTGAGGGATCCCGCAACATTGACGACCTGCTGCTACACAGATAGGGAGATGGCGGCGCCGCCAGACCATGGCTCCTCTACCTCCTCGATATGCCAGATGACATCCAAGAAATCATAGCCACCAACTGGGATATCCTTGAGCAGATAAAGAAAATGAGGAGGTTCTTCAATCTGGCAGTGGTCAGAGAAGAAATCACGGCAATAACGGCCCGTGTGCAGGTCACGCAGGACAACATTTCAGCCATAGCCCAAAGACAAGCTACTCCAAACTTCATAGCAAACACTGTCTTTTCATTGGGCGCCCTGGATGACTACAGGCAACACAGAAAAGTGAAAGTCAGGGGCATAGCTGAAGCTAGAGAGGACAGTAAACTACCGCACTTTCTCTGGCGCTTGCTAACCAATATCTTACCACAACGAAAAACCAAAATTACACATATTGACGTCTTTATATGTTTGTTTTTTGTTGCCACACCCGTTCCTTTTCCATTAATCCTTTTGTTTCAGTTGGTTCCTGCAGGCAGTTGTTCCAAGTCCTCTGCCCCTTTCTTACAGGTAAGTGCTGTGTGTGTTTTATTATTGTTTATTTAGTCATGTATATCTAGGCAGTCTAGGAACCCACCTTAATTGGAGTACTTTGACGCAGTGGCGGGCTGCATACATCTTGGCCATTTATGTATGTCTAAATCTCCAGTGTTTTACATATATAGTACTTAGTTATGTCTCCTCTTGTTTTGCCTTGTATCTCTTGTCTTGTTTTATTTTGTCTTGTATTCCCAGTTCGTGTACAGTCCTGTCCTGCCCTGTTCATGTTTCCCTCATGTCTTGTGTACATGTTATGCTTTCTGCTTTCTGTCCTGCTCCAGTTCTGGGTTCTCCTAGTTTTGTCTTGTTTTCTTGTTTGGTGTCTATTCTAGCCTTACCTTGTTTCAGTACTGGTTACATGTCTGCTGCAGAGTCTCCCTATCCAGTTCCTGGAAGGTCTGCATATTGTCATCTGGCACCTGGGATCCGCAGAAGCTGAATCAGGGCCCTGGTATGTGGCTGCACAAATGCTGGTGCTCAACAACAGGGGGCATGTGGTTATCCTGCACCAGGCCCTGATAATTCATTTCCACACAGTGACTCCTACTATCATCAGGCACTCAGGGGTCCCGGTCTCTGTACCGCCACCCGTGACAGTATGGCCATAGGCCCTTATGGAGTTCGTGGAGTGGACTCTGCAGATTTCCTGATCTGCCCTGTCTCTATCCTGTTCTGCCTGGATTATGCAGCATACAAGAGTTCCTGTATCTGGACCAGTCTGCTGTAGATGACAGCCTCATTCCTGTTCAGTCTGTCTGATTCCTGTCTTGGAGAAGGTCTAACTGCTTAGCAGTTTGGTGGTCTCTGCAGGTGTCCTCTTGTGATGTTTGGTTCCTGGTTCTTGTTCTGATTCCCGTTATGTGGCAGTGCTCCTGCTGTGGAGTGGATCTTCATTCGTGGCTGATGGTTCCTTTACAGGAGACCTCTTCGGCTGGGGATCATTGCCTCCGGGAAGTCAAGAGGACTTCGTTGCAGGATCCTCGATCCTTTCCTGGTCTCTGCAGGAGAGCTGCTAGTCGCGCCCGGAGGTCGCTCCTTGAGAGGGGAGTTATGTTCTGCGGAGATGCCTGGCCTTGGCTTCTGGTATCCAGTACTCTTTTTACAATTCTTGTTTAGTTTTTCTTGGTTTTTCTGGTTTTCTATTCCATGTCTGGTTTTCTTTATGCTGGGTTTTCTGGGTTCATTCCTGTATTCCGTTCCTGGAATTCCCAGTCTCCTTGTTTCCTTTATATGTTTGTTTTTTGTTGCCACACCCATTCCTTTTCCATTAATCCCTTTTGTTTCAGTTGGTTCCTGCAGGAAGTTGTTCCAAGTCCTCTGCCCCTTTCTTGCAGGTAAGTGCTGTGTGTGTTTTATTATTGTTTATTTAGTCATGTATAGCTAGGCAGTCTAGGAACCCACCTTAATTGGAGTACTTTGACGCAGTGGTGGGCTGCATACATCATGGCCATTTATGTATGTCTAAATCTTGTTTTATTTTGTCTTGTATTCCCAGTTCATGTACAGTCCAGTCCTGCCCTATTCATGTTTCCCTCATGTCTTGTGTACACATTCTGGGTTCTGCTTTCTGTCCTGCTCCGGTTCTGGGTTATTCTAGCCTTGTCTTGTTTTCTTGTTAGGTGCCTATCCCACTCTTGCTTTGTTTCTGTACTGGATACATATCTGCTGCAGAGCCTCCCTATCCAGTTCCTGGGATGTCGGCATATCATCAAGCTCCTAGCTCTTGGGATCCACAGTAGCTGCATCAGGGCTCTGGTATGTGATTGCACAAACCCTGGTGCTCATCACCAGGGGGCGTGTGGTTACCCTGCACCATGCCCTGAATGTCCATTTCCACCCACTGACTCCTAATATCAAGATCAGGCATACTGGGTCCCGGTCACCGGACCGCCACCCCTGATACGGGGTCACAGAGCTTTTTATTATTAATTGTGTTACTTAACTACAGGGCATGAATCTTTAGCATGTCTAGCTTACTTACCTGCCAAATGCTCTACCTATACTCTCGAATATTTTCAGTTTCATTTTCGATTATAATACTTTAAATAACGCAATAAGGGCACTTGTCTGCAACAAATTCTAGCTACTCAGAGCATTGGTATGTTATTTTCTTTTACCAATCTTGGATACATGTTTTAATAACCTGTACCTGCTTGATTTTGCTAGAATGCCCATGACTAATCATTACCATATCGTCAATGGGATTGTTTTAATGCTAGTTTCTTTATTAAAACTGACTTCGGTTTTCCATTAGTTATGGTCACCACCTTTCCTGGAAAAATATTTAATCATCCCATCGATGATATACTGCATTTATGAGTGTTGAGTCTAACTCTAGCAGTCTGTGTTGCCGTAACTAGGTGCAACAGCTTATTCCGTCACTGATTCTAAATAAAACATTGTCCTTCTTAATGTATATTCCACTGTGTCAAACATAAACTGATTGGGACTTGAAATTTTATCTACATCAATGTTAAGATTTACACAACCTCTGGCAGAGAATTTATGTCAACCTAATGGACCCAGTCGATAATCAAAGACATATACTGACAAATGGCCTAGTACTGCATCTTTCTTTACTAGATAGAGATCTTATCCTTGTCTATAAAAGTCCTTCTGACAAGTCCTCAAATGGGGTAGTGAATTAACCATTTGACCTTCAATTTACTCTACTGGACATTGTTTGTTGTTTATATCCTTTACAGAAAATTGTATAATTCATTCCACTTTTCTTTTCAATGTTATCATAAAACTCTCCTGGTAAAATGTCAACAGCCCAGCAGAAACATGATTCACTGTTAATGGAGCATTTACTGGATGACTTATGACATTAATAAGGGGTTGTGAGTTAAAGGGATGTTTTAATGACCATAACCACTACAGTTGATTGTTCTAAAACTGTATCATAAAGAAATTTGTTGTCACAACTAAATAAAAATTAGAAATATTATTTGAATATAATGTATTTTAGAAAATATAGTATAGTTAATTAAAAATATTACTATATCTATTAAATATACATATGGGTAGAAGCATTAATGAGGACATGTGGTTTAGTCAAGAGAATCTCCCAATAAAGGGAGGCCATTTGATCAAGTTGCATGATACCTTTAACGAACAGGAGATTAGGTTGAAATCTGTTTCTTTATTAGTTAAAACGTTTGGGTCTTTGTTTTCTCCTGTATTTTCTATTGGGATTTTAAAAGCAGTGCCACAACTTTTACAGTAGGTTTGTGGAGGATCGGCTGAGTTTAGCCCAACAATTAGAGGGTCACAGTTTATAATTATAGTTCCATCGTCACTGAATAATTTTTAATTAAAAAAAGCACAACTAATCTCTTTAACCCCTTAACACCGTTACAGCGTTCTATGCCGTCCTGGCTTTAAAGGGCTTTAAAGCCGTTGTGGCGGCATAGAACGCCGTAACAGCTTTTAGCCCCAGGAGGTCCTGCATACTTACCTCCGCCGTGATCCTCTTCTGGAGGGCTTCCTGACAGCCCAGGCAGCCCTCCTCCGGCAAATGAGGCCCCTGGGAGCCATGTGATCGCTCTCAAAGAGCGATCACATGGCCCCCTATAGCTGGCTGTGGATCTGCCAGCAGGAGGACTGTCTGAAATATCACAGTCCCCCTGCTGGTGGGAAAGTAAAAAAAAAAAAAAAATTAAACATGTTAAAATAAAATAAATATATATATATATATATATATATATATATATATATATATATATATATATATATATATATATATATATATTATATATGTAACGTCATACAAAGTGTATTTTAATATTAATATAAGTACATATATTAGTATTAAAATACACTTAGAATGACGTTACATATATAACATGTATATATATTATATATATAATAGATATATACACATATATTATATATATATATATATACGTATAATTACAATAATAAATAAATAAAATAATAAAATAAATAAAATATTGAAACAAAATTTAATATAAATTATATATGTAATTGCATTCTAACTGTATTTTGTTATTAATATATATATATTGGTAACAAAATACACTTAGAATGACATTATATATATATATATATATATATATATATATATATATATATATATATATATATATATATATATATATATATATATATATATATAAAATACAAATAACCGCAAATATATATATATAGATAAATACATATAATTACATAAAAGATTATATTAGTATACACGTAGAATTTAAATACCTATAAATGCATATATATTAAAATTCTACGTGTATATTTAAGTAATCTTTTAACATAATTATGTGATTTGATTAATTAAAATTTGATTGACATGCCTGACAACACAGGGAGAAAGTGCAGTGAATTTAATTCGCAAGCAATATATTTGACCCTGTAACTCTCCAAGACACCATAAAACCTGTACATAGGGGGTACTGTTTTACTCGGGAGACTTCGCTGAACTCAAATATTAGTTTTTCAAAATGATAAATTGTATTACAACCATGATATTTTAAGTAAAAGTGAAATTTTTTGCAATTTTTACAAACGAACGGCACTTTTATGGACTATATTATTGTTGTAATATGTTTTACTGTTTTAAAACCCTAATATTTGTGTTTAGTGAAGTCTCCCGAGAATAACAGTACCCCCCATGTACAGGTTTTATGGTGTTTTGGAAAGTTAGAGAGTCACATATAAGGCTTGCATTTCCTTTTTTTTGACATTGAAATTTGCCAGATTGGTTATGTTGCCTTGAGAGCGTATGGTAGCCCAGGAATGAGAATTACCCCCATGATGGCATACCATTTGCAAAAGTAGACAACCCAAGGTATTGCAAGTGGGGTATGTCCAGTCTTTCTTAGTAGCCACTTAGTCACAAACACTGGCCAAATATTAGTTTTTTGCTTTTTCACACAAAAACAAATATGAACGCTAACTTTGGCCAGTGTTTGTGACTAAGTGGCTACTAAAAAAGACTAAACATACCCCACTTTCAATACCTTGGGTTGTCTACTTTTTCAAATGGTATGCCATCATGGGGGTAATTCTCATTCCTGGGCTACCACATCGTCTCAAAGGTAACATTACTAATCTGGCAAATTTCAATTTGAAAATGGAACGTTCTATATTTGACCCTGTAACTTTCAAAAACACCATAAAACCATAGGCGTGCGCACGGGGTGTGCCGGGTGTGCCTGGGCACACCCTAATCCCGCGGCACGCCTATGTGTATTGAGACCGGCAGGGGAGATCTCAGGATCTCCCCTGTCGGCTCAGGCAGAGCCGGCGCTATCCGAGCGCCGGCTCTGCTCTCAGCCTCCCTCCCCACCGGCCCACATGCAGGGAGGGAGGCAGGAGAGGACCCGGCGGAGCTATTGCCGGCAGCTCCGCCGGGTTCCTCTCGCGAGATATGAGCGTTGCCACGGCAACGCTCAAATCTCGCGAGAGTGAACTCTAGCCCCACAGGGGGCTAAAGTTCACTCTCCACTGGACCACCAGGGATCACAGCAGCAACAAGGATCCCCTCCTCCACTGGACCACCAGGACCACGATCCCCCCTCCCTACAAAAGGTAAGAAGGGAGGGGGGATAGCAAATAATGTACCCCCACCTCCACCCCCACAATCACCCACCCACATACATCACCCACAGACATACATCACCCACAGACATACATCACCCACAGACATACATCACCCACAGACATACATCACCCACAGACATACAGCACCCACAGACATACACAGCACCCACAGACATACACAGCACCCACAGACATACACAGCACCACACAGACAGCACAGCCCCACAGACACACACAGCACCCACACACATACAGCACCCATACACAGCACCCACAGACATACACAGCACCCACACACATACAGCACCCACACACAGCACCCACAGACATACACAGCACCCACAGACATACACAGCACCCACAGACATACACAGCACCACACACATACAGCACCCACACACACATACAGCACCCTCACAAACACACACAGCACCCTCACACACAGCACACAAACAGCTCCCTCACACACACACAGCACACTAACAGTACCCTCACAAACACAAACAGGACCCTAACAAACACACACACAGCACACTACCAGTACCCTCACATACAAACAGCACCCTCACACACAGTACATTAACAGCACCCTCACAAGCACACACACACAAACAGCACCCTCACACACAGTACATTAACAGCATCCTCACAAGCACGCACACACAAACACCCTCACCCACATAGCACACTACCAGCACCGTCACACACACATCACACTAACGGCACCCTCACACAGCACACACACACACACACACAGCAGTGTGTGTATGTGTGTATATATGTGTATGTGTGTGTGTGTATATATATATATATATATATATATATATATATATACATATATGCGGCGTGTGCTTGTGCTTTAGGGTGCACACCCTAATGCAATAGGCTGCGCACGCCTATGCATAAAACCTGTTAATGGTGGGTACTGTTGTACTTGTGAGACATCACTGATTACAAATATGTGCATTTGTTTGTAGTAAAACCTAACGGTATTATGACAAAATTATTATTACATTTTATTCATAATAGATTATGTTCCATATATGAATAGTTAATGATAAATTAAAGCCCTGTTTCTCCTGAACAAAATGATATATAATAAGTGTGGGTGCACTTAATGTGACAGCGGTGAATTACGGTTGAACAGACATATAGCGCAAATTCCAGTTTTGTTTACGTTTTGTTTTGACTCCATCCTGAAGGGGTTAAATATAGCAATTTTACTTTCAGGAGTCACCGTTGTTTATATTTTAACAATTCCAATTTAAATATACTTGCAATTCCAATTTAAATATATTTTCTCTTTATACTGCCTCTCTTGGCAAACTTATTACCTCATTTGGTTTCCACTAACACCTGTACGCTGATGACACCCAGCTATATCTCTCCTCCCCAGACCTCTCCCCTGCTGTCCTGCAACGTGTCACTGCTTGCCTTTCTTCCATCTCTGACTGGATGTCCTCACGCTTTCTGAAACTTAACCTCTCTAAAACTGAACTCCTTGTCTTTCCCCCTCCTAATACTGATCCTCCTCTCTCGCTCTCCCTTCAAGTTTGTGGTACCAACATCAGCCCATCCTTGCAAGCGCGCTGTCTTGGCGTCATACTTGACTCTGGTCTCACCTTTGAGCCTCACATTCAGCATGTTGCCAAATCCTGTAGATTCCATCTTAAAAACATAGCCCGCATCCGCCCCTTTCTTGCACCAGATACTACCAAGGAGCTTGTCCATGCTCTAATAATTTCACGCATGGATTATTGTAACCCTCTCCTGCTTGGTCTTCCCAAAAGCCGTACTGCACCCTACAGTCTGTAATGAATGCTGCTGCTAGACTGATTTTCCTCTCTAGTCGGTTCTCTCACACCTCACCCCTCTGCCAGTCCTTACATTGGCTTCCTGTGTGCTATAGGAGTCAATTCAAGGCACTAACTCACACCTATAAAGCACTGAACAACTCTAGCCCCTCTATATCTCCTCACTGATCCACAGGTATGTCCCTTCTCGGTCTCTCCGCTCTGCCCGTGACCACCTCCTGTCCGTTGTCCACACCCGTACGGCCAACTCGCGCTTGCAGGACTTCTCGCGGGCGGCTCCCTTCCTATGGAATAGCCTGCCTACCGCCATCTGACTCTCCCCTAGTCTTGCATCTTTTAAGAAGTGCCTTAAAACCCATCTCTTTAGGAAAGCTTATGGCCTCCAAGACTAACCCCTACCTCACATACCTGTCTCTTGCCCTCTCCTAAAGGGCAGCCCACCTTATTTGATTGCAAATTCCTGTCCTAATGTGTCTTACACCCCACCTCCTATAGAATGTAAGCTCGATTGAGCAGGGTACTCTTCAACCTATTGTTCCTGTAAGTTTATTTGTAATTGTCCTATTTTTAGTTAAATCCCCTTTCATAATATTGTAAAGCACTACGGAATCTGTTGGCGCTATATAAATGGCAATAATAATAATAATAATAAATCACAAATGATGAAAATGATTGCACTGTTCATGTTCGGTCACAGATGTGACTAAAAGGAAAGCTAATAGATATATGTATTTGAGAGAGATGGAAATTGTTTAAAGGGACACTCCAGACCCCTAAAGCATGGTAACTCCTCTTTTTTTCATATTACAAAAAGTGCACATTTCAATAGAAATTGGTACTTTAGAAAAATACCTTGTTACACTCCCTGGCTGTCAGTCAGACAACGTGTCTCACGTGTGTGACAGCAGTTGTCAAGGTTGACCTCGCTGGCAACTTTACCACCCGGATCCCTATGATACCAATGTATATACGATGATAGCACCATAGCTGTTCATCCGTGGAGGGGGGCCTCTGACGGATAAGTACCTCTTTCGCTCGTATTTTTGCTGATATTCCTGTTTATAGGTTTACATTGTGTTTCGTGGATTTTTATACACTTTGTATTCCCTACTCCTTTTTGAGGTCCGTTATCCTACGCCCCCTTTTTCACTGTTTAGGGGATATGACCTATTTTTAGGAGTTTGAATACATTTTTACTGATATCCTTTTTATTCTGTGCATTTGTCTACAGTTGCCCTTGGATAGCAACTCTGTTGCAGATGTTTGTACAGCATTGCACACTTCGTTGCTATCTTGGGCATTTTCTTTAACTAATACCAGTGTATTTATATTATCCTTGGAAATGATCCATTCTGTCTATTTACATTTAATGTAATAAATTGACTATTATATTATATTTTTGCATTTAGATAGATTCATCTATAATTTTTTTGGTGCACACACACTCTTTCCATTTATTTATCTATATAACCAAATTAAGCTGCTGTGTTGGCCGGGGCAATATATGCTGTATATATACCGCCATATGCTGCCGCGCTATATATATATATATATATATAATTTTTTTTTTTCAATTGTATTGTTGTGTGTGTGTGTGACCCACCACCCTAGTATTTTAAAAAGTCCAGTCTGAACTGCGTCCAATTGTTCAACAATCTAGGAGGGAAAAAAAATCCTTCTTGACCCCATAATGGCAGTCAGATATCTCCTTGGATCAAGAAGCTATTACCCCACTAATTAAAATTATATTATTACTATATTGGATGTTTTTGCAAGTATTTATCCAATTGCTGTTTAAACATCTGTATAGATTCTGACAAAACCACCTCTTGATTGATGTGGTATACTCTTTAATATTTGTGGATACGCTTTTCAAATTATTTAATATTTTTGGATAAATCTTTAAAAAATATTTAATATTTAAAAAAATATTTTAATGTTTTGATATGTTTTTTATGTATTAATATTTTATAATTTATTATATATTTTATATTTTTAAAAAGTCATTTTAAAAGTTTATGTAGGTTGTACCTCGCATGACCGGACTTTCGGCGACTTGGCAGTGTTTGAGGCACTTGCCTCTGCATACCCTCCTTTGGCACAGTGTCAGGTTTCCCGGGTTTTGTCGTAGCTTTGCCGTGTTGCAGGTACGGGTGGAGTAGTGCTGCCGTGGCTGACCTCTGCTTTCTGCACTGGAGTTGATCAGGTGAGATAGGAGTGTTGGATCTGCAGACTATGCGGGTCCAAAAATCTCTGCATAACTTTTCAAATCTGGCTTCGAAGCCCTGTGCGCAGTCCAGGCTATCTAGATTTGCATGTTGCTGTGAAGGCCTCCGCATGGTGGCCATCTTTAATCCACCACGCAGTCTGAGACTCCACCGATTTTAGGCTATGTCGGTAAGTGGTGTGCCCAGTGGGGACCAGGATATCCCCCACCGGTCCAGAGGGGGGGCAACGGGGTGTCTGTGGTTGTTCTTCAAGATGCGTGGTCCCCAGCAGGAGATCGTCCGCCTCTCCCAGCCGTGAGGCCCGCAATCCTGGTAGACCACAAGGCCAAAAGGCAAAATACGCTTTCAGGAGCTGGTAATTTAGGATCCACAATTTCCCTGTCGTTTAAGGTTCTTGTCAAGCAAAATTCTGATCCTTCTGCCTATATTTTGTGTAGGTTTAGTTGATTTAAAGTTTGTGCAGGTTCAGGCCCTGCCCCCCAAATTTTTTGTTTTTTTTAATGTGAAAA
>OW240918.1:46874876-46901443 GCA_933207985.1 Pelobates cultripes | reverse complement strand
GATCATTTTCAGCTACATGCTACACATAATTGGACTTACAAGAGTGAATGACAAAAAAATGAAAGCACTTGACTTTATCTATCATAATAATTAAGGGGCTTATTTATTGAGAAAGCATTGTCAGCAGTTCCTAATTTAAACATGATGTCACTGTGGGGTTTAGGACATGTGATGTAATCATGCACTGATGTCATCCCCATCAATATTGCTAAGTAGTGCTAAAAAGGTGTATCCAGTTAAATAATATATTTCATGCTTTTCCCTAGAATCTGTCATGTCTGTTGAAAACAAGTCACACTCAATTTAGCAAAGAGTACAATATGATTAATATGACCTATGTGGTCTTCATCAAAAACTCATTTCAAAGGACAGTGAAGCGTACAGAAGCATGATGGCAGAGATATTGGAAGAAGCCAGTGGCGCATTCAGTGGCGCTAGAGAGTTACAAGAATTACTGTCCAAAGTGAGTTAACCAAGGTTGGCTGTGCTTTTGTTAAATTATCATAATGTAACAATTACTGGATATTACTAAATTATGTAAGTGGAGGAAACCTAATTAAAAGCAAGATTTGGAATGAAAGGTAATACGGTCCTACTTTCTCTGTAATAATAAAAAACCCGTGTGGACATCTTCGTTATTATGGTTCCCGCACCGTATATATGTTATGTGATTAGTAGTTCTGTAATACTACTTACTGCTGATAGATGGCAGCACATAGTTTAAAAATAGTTTTTTTTGTTTGTTTGTTTGTTTTTTGGACAGTAATTCTTGTAACTCTCTAGCGCCACTGAATGCGCCACTGGCTTCTTCCAATATCTCTGCCATCGTGCTTCTGTACACTTCACTGTCCTTTGAAATGAGTTTTTGATGAAGACCACATAGGTCATAAAGTTATTAAATCCCATGTTTTCCAATGTTATGTAATGCCATATACACTACTTTTTGGCTCTTCCACTTTCAGTGATATATAACATTTGTGTAAAATGTTATCACATTACATTGCTTAACCAATAGCGAGTGTGCTCGAAGAATACTCAATACTTGCTTCCATTTTATTCACATATCTAGACATCAAAGAGAATAATAACTTGTTTTCTTAATCACAGATTGTTTTTCCTGTTTTTTTTAATGCTAAACATTTTTTTTTATAAATTCTTTATTTATAGATTTGCATTGTTTGGTTTAACATAACCGGGGGATACAGAAGAAAGAGAGGGAGGTGGGTACACGTTGGGGAAAACACAGTCACATTGATGTCAAAAGGAACAAGCAAGAAATGTTGGACCCTTGGGTATACTGGGTATTACTTGGGTGTAAGTGGTTTATTAATGCTAAACATTTGACTATACTCTTGACTGTTTGATAGTTAGTATACAAATATATAAACGGGGGGAGGGAGGGAGATGTAGCACAAATATGATCCTTCCCTTATTTTGTTTTAGTTACTTACAAAATTGAATATTTTGAATGCATTCATGTTTACATGTTCAGTACACATACTGTATGTTGACTCTTTAATTCTTCTAGATAACTGGATAGTACTTTATATTTACAAGTAGGATTGTAAGGAATGAATGCTAGTATTCTTTTTGAAAAGTATATTTTGACTGCATGTTTCTCAGTAGCATTTATAAATAATTGAAATACAGTAGGGTCTTTGCTATGAGTAAATGACAGCTAACGTCTATGAGCCTAATTAACAACTGTATTGCTTTAGACACTGCTGGAGAAAAATGAAATGAAAGAAATAAACAAGTGGATTAGGCAGGTTAACATGTGTTCTTCATGTACATATTATTAAGTTACAGCTGATTAGAAGTTTGAAAACTAAAAATATTTTTTTTAAATGGTTCTCTTCATTGCTCACATCACAAATAAAATTCATTTGCTTTCCTCCCTTTTGCAATCTGATGTTCTACTATGTGTAATACATGTTACCAGGGGCCAAGTCCGGGATAAAAAAGGGTGGGAACCAGGGCCGGACTGGGGATTCCAAAGCAGCCCTGGAAAACAAATCTATGCCAGCCCCATAAGTCATTGCGCCATATATTGTTGCATGTAATATGTAAGGCTATGTCTTGCCACCCTAGATGATTGATATATATATTGCTTTTTCCAATATAAAATATTGGTCCTTTCAGAGTAAAATTTTTAATTATACAGTAAGCATACTCACATGCAGACACAGACAATCTCACTGACACAAGATGATTGATACACAGCCTCATAAACAAACAATCTCACTGATATACATAAGGTCATTGACATAAAAAACACAAGCTCACTCAGTAGCAGGCACGCACAAACATGCGCGCGCACATACACACACACGCACACACACACAGCTTAATGTAGTGGTTCTGGTGTCTATAGCCTGTCCCTGCAGACTTTTCAATGTAAACACTGACTTTTTAGAGAAAAGGCAGTGTTTACATTGCTTCCTAGTGACAGACACTCAGACGGTCACGAGAGGTGCTTCCTGTGTCAGTGCGGATTGGCTGAGATCATCAAGCTTGATGATCTCAGCAATTGAGGCAGGGCCAGTCGAGGGGAGACCAGCACGACATGGGGGGGAAAGGTGAGTAAAAACACACATACCATGACAGACACACACCATGACACCTACAGACCGTGACACAGACACACACACCGTGACACAGACAGAAACACAGACACACCATGACACAGACAGACACACACCATGACAGACACACACACATACCATGACAGAAACACACCATAACACAGACAGACTGTGACACAAACACACACTGTGACACAGACACACATTACATGACACAGACGGACACACACACCATGACACACAGGCACCACGACACAGAGAGACCTTGACACAGATACACACACACTGTGACACAGACAGACACACACACCATGACACAAACAGACCATGACACAGGCACACACACCATGATGGACAGAGACACACACACCATGACACAGACAGACACACACACACCATGACACAGGCAGACACACCATGACAGAGACACACACACACAATGACACAGACAGACACACACACACACACAATGACACGGACAGACACACACACAATGACAGACAGAGACACACACACACACCATGACAGACAGAGACACACACACACACAATGACATAGACAGACACACACACAATGACACAGACAGACACACACAATGACACAGACAGACACACACACCATGACACAGACACACATACACTCACACTGACACACATAATTTCTACCTTTGTGCTGGCGGCCGCATGGGGGAGCTGAGTCTTCTTGCGGCCGCAGGGGGGGCTGGCTGTTCTGCCTCTGCTCCCCCGCTCCAGCGCGCCGCTTATTGAGACCGGGGCCGGAATATGACGTCATATTCCGGCCCCGGTCTCTTTCTAGCGCGCGAGGGCGGGGGAGCAGGGGCAGAACAGCCAGCTCCCCCTGTGGCCGCAATAAGAGCTCTATCTGCGGCCGCAGGGGAGCCAGCTGCCTGCCCGGCCCCAGGTGCCGACGGCCCACCGGGAAATTTCCCGGTATCCCGGTGGGCCAGTCCGGCCCTGGTGGGAACTCACCCAAGATCCACATCCCCACCCACCCCTCACCCCCCCCAAATAAAAATAATTATACGCTCGTATGCAAGTGGGACAGGTCTGAGTAAGGGCACAGGACTGAGGAGTAGGAACGGGCTGAGTAGAGGGACAAGGGCTAAGTAAGGGGACGAGCTGAAGAAAGGGACAGGGACTGAGGAAAGGGACAGGGACTGAGGAAAGATCTAGCTACATGAAGAATGTTGCGCTGGAACGGAGGTGAGTTGTAGTTTCATAATTTGTTGTTTATTTGTTTTTAACTTAGGGGGTGGACCAGCACAGCAAAGGTAACTCTACTTGAAAAAAATATTTTGTGGTTGGTGTCACATCAAGGGTGCATAATTCATTGTTGCACAATAGAATATTGGCATTTAATGTAATTTGTGTAGTGCATATGTTAATAGATCAGTTGGTAGAGATCAGATGACAGAAGGGGTAATGTAAATTGCATAGGAATGTGAAAGGGGTCAGATGGTTTACCATTTGGAATGATCCTTTGATTAATCAAAGGCTCTGCAAGGTTTGAGAAGTCACACATAAATGGCCTGGAAGTCTGGTTTACATATAAACTAACTCTCTAATTTGCCATATGTCTAGATTCCCTCTTAGATAGGGGGTTGTTTGATATGTTATTGGCAATTAGCCTTGTGTTCCAGTATCATATCCAAAAGAAACATTAATATTTACCCACCGATTAATAATTGAACCTCATTTTTATTATATTTAGAATGGGACGGGTACGATCTTCTAATCAAGCCCAAACATGATTTGCGTAACTTAACCATGGGGAAGGGATCATGATGTACGCTATATTCGGTCACAAGTAAGGAGTATAACATATCTATGGATTGGAAAAATGGTAACAAATCCATAGATGCAATTATTATTTCTGTGGCAAGTACAGAAGAAGAGATAGAACCAAATGTTTCCATTTGGATTGATGTTGGTCTGGTATTCAAAGGGGTGGTCACTTATAGTTACTATAGGTACGGTTTATCTCCACCTCTGGGTGAGGCTTCGTAATCCACAGGGTATATATCTAATAATATTGAAGTGTGGATTGTACTTGCTTGGGGGCCAGAATCTTATTCTAAGTAAGTCACCACCTTTCTTACCAGAGATCCCCTGGGCAGAAGTTTTACTTTGAAAATCTGAGTAAGTGATTAGGACTTCTGTTAGTTTATCCCTTTAGTTTTTATCTGTTGCTGGTGTAACTAATTTGATTGGCATCTATATTTTTTGTATGCACTGTGACAATTTTTTGCTCATAATAAATATTCCTTTATTAAGTTCTGCCTTTGTCTGGTAAAGAATCACGTTACCTGAAGAGACTAATTAGTATTTTTGCAATTCCTTAAATATTGTGCTAAGTTGTATTTGGTGGGTTTTTATTATTGATTTACCTGGGTGACCTAGGCACCCCATTTATAAATTGTCTTGGTGGTGGCAGCGTTAAAATAGTAATATTATTATTGTTAATATGAGTGGACAAAGAGTAGTGTACCAGTGTTTTGGTTAAGTGTGGGTGGTGTTAAGGTTGACTATGTCATTATTTCCAGTCAAGTGCAGACAAATAGTGAACTTTAGCCCTTTCACCACCACAACTACGTCACGCACACTCTTAAAGTAGGGTGTGTAAGTGACAGTTCGAATAATCCTTTGATTTTGTGAGGTTATTGCCAGCTCACTGTTCAGATAATCCCAGTTGGACAAATTATGGGCATTCCTGATTCAGAAGTAGCATGGATGGAGCTACTCTCCATTTGAAAAAACCTTTTAGGTGAAATGCGTTCTGGAACTTTAATATGTACTAATAAAGAAATTTTGGTCACCATATTTGTTTATTGTGCCAATTATCTTCTATTTAGTTCATCATCTCCTGGCTTTTAAAGTTATTTTCTATTTATTATTCCACCAATGCTTTATTCAAAGAGCAGTGTGGCTGCTCCATCTTTGTGAGTATTATTAATTTATCCTACTTTTAGATCTATTTTATATACAGAGAGCACTATTTGTCGCTTTTTTATTTCTGTATTTTTTGAGGTTCCTGATAACTCCCTAAAAGCTGAAGACACCTCTACCATATCCTGTAAATGGGGACTATATCACTCTATGCCTATATTGTTGGAGCTGGCTATAGCTCCAAATATTGAAAGTAACCAATTGTTTTTTTTTATATTTATTTTGGTTACCCACATTTATTGCACCATTGGAGTGTTTTTTGTCTTATGTCGTTTTATATTCTGGAATAACACCAAGGGATTTTAAGAATTTGCAAACTTCCAAAAGACCCCCCTGCTCCATCCAGAAGTTTACTACTTGAACCTACCTGTTACCAAATAGGGTACTATTTTTTAAGGACTGTTATTATGGACCTTTTTTTTTGGGATATATTGATATATTTTATTATATGTTCTTTCTCGTTTATTGTTTATACAAATTTTGGCGCAGCCCGAATTTCTGTATTTGTTTTGTTTTCTCACATTCTTGATTTTGAATTACAATGTTGATAGAGTATAGTAAAATTACTTGACAAACTTCATGAAAGCTGTACGACAAAGCATCTGGAGTGGAGACATGTCCTGGGGTCTGATGTGAAGACTCTCCATGAGATAACAATGTTAAATAGTTACAGTTTAAGTAGTAAAAAAAAAAGTAGAGGAAGAAATTAGTTGTTTATTTCCTGACTTTGAAGTGGTAAAATTAGGTTAAATACCAGAGTTTCCAAACTGAATATATGACTTAGTCCTTGATGCTCCATGAATTGCGCAAACCACCATGGCTTAAAAGTGTTTATATTGCAGTAATAATGGTAACCACTTAAAATGTATGTGGAATAAACACACAAATAAAACCATTTACAGACAGAGAACTATTTTAATACTCACACTTACCTATCTTCAAATGTGTTTTTAATGTATTTTAGAATTTTGTGCTAAAACTGCACAATTTCTATGAATTCATTTTTTATTCAAGCTATCACAAACAATATGTAGATTCAATATCAACGTTTCTCTCTGCCAAACTGCCAATGACTGTTCTCTGCTTCAATTTGTGTCTCCAGCCCTCACCAACCAAACATCTCTTGGTCTACCCTAACCTATGGAAATATGAAGTCTACAGTCAAAAGATTGGGCTAAAGATTTTTGAAAGTTCCCTTTTTCTTTTCCATTTTTCAGTTTATATGACAATGTGCTAACACGTCTTAGATTTCCTAATTTTGCCTTAATTTCACATATTTAAATTACATGAAGTGTAATGTCTGCTAAGTTCTTCATAGCTATTGTCACCAGACCTTGATGCATTGTATTTATTCCCAATGTAAATAAGGCTTTTCTTTCTTCAATAATATTTGTGCTGCACCTCCACTAAAACTTGAGATGGTATTTTTCCAACTGACCAGAATTCTATATGTGCAACAATGCTAGTTCAATACATGAAGCTGATTCCCTAGGCTTAGATGGACACAGGAGGCACCCGGCGTCTGGAACCTTTATCCAAAGATAGATCCACTTGTATGCTGTCACCAAGTGTCATGAGTGGTAGCACCTGGTGCATCCTTGTTTCTCCTGGCAAACAAGCCACCTGTGCCCTGTTTGTGGCAGCTATTATGTCTTTTTTTTAAATCCAATTTCAGATCCATAACTCTTGCAGAGATATCATTCATTGCTCAGCTAAAGGGACTTCTAATTATCAGGTACCACCTTTTATAAGTCTTCTTTTTTTATGACATACTATGATAACTGTACATCAGAAATGACAAGTACTGTCAATATGTTCTCCTTTGTTTCTCAATGTTTGACTATAAATGCCAATCCTGCTGCTAATTCCTCTCCACCTGGGTTGGCTGATGACCAATGATCTGTCCTTCCCTCTGACAATCTCAAACCAGCTCCCTAATGTGGTGGTATACCCTCTTGAGGATGGGTTACTACCGCCTGTGGTCCTCTTTCCAGTTGTGCCCAGCTCTAGAGTGATAATAGCTGGCCACCAATTGTGGTATCATCCAAATACTAGTTGAGACTTAGTGAAGGGTAAAAAAGAACTGTTTATTGCAGGCAAGATACACAGTAATTATGCACAAAACCCTGCAGGGGGTCTCCATTTACAGTAATACAAAATATAAGCCCATCCCAGTGTCGTTGTGCCTGGGAGATAATGGTATCTCCCAGACACAGGAAGCCAAACACATAAAAACCCCACAAATACACATCATACAGTAACGCACCCCTACATGCCATACATCCCCGAATAGCTCCTGGTCCCAGCTATGACCCTGCAAATAGTGGAGTGATCGGATGTACAGAGCCTGAGAAATCATCATAAAAAGTTTGGGCTTGAGGCTATGTACATATCCGAAAAAGTTCCAGAGAATCAATTGGTTACGGCCAGTGATTCGCACTTCGCACCTAAACCACACGGTGGCCAATCAGGAGAAAGGGCGCAAACTAATTTTCACCAATCGGTGCTCAGGGAGGGGGCATGTTTCACCAGCCAATCAGGAGAAAGGGCACAAAATCAGTTTGAATGGTAGCCATTCTCCTATTGGTCAGCACGGACTTCCAGGCAGCTAGCGGGACTCTGCAGCTTGTGAAGCCTATTCAAAGTTCCAGGTACTCTCCTGGGGCTTACATCCAGGGCCGTCTT
Source organism: Pelobates cultripes (assembly GCA_933207985.1). NCBI lineage: Eukaryota > Metazoa > Chordata > Amphibia > Anura > Pelobatidae > Pelobates > Pelobates cultripes. The sequence continues at coordinate 46,893,207 of OW240918.1, read as the reverse complement.
TAAGGAGGGGCAAACGGGGCAGCTGCCCTGGGCCCAGTTACTCATGGGGGGCCCAAAGCAGCTGCCCCGTGGGCCCCGTCGCCTGCAATAAAAAATTATTTTTAAAAAATATTTCCCTACCTAATGGGCCCGCAGTGCTAGTATTGCGACTGCACCGGGGCCCGCACACTAAGGGTCCCCCCCGGGTGGCCCATACCTTTAGGGCCACCCTGTGAGCATGTTCCAGCAGGGGTCCGGTCGGCACTGTGGCCCTTTAACAGCGCGACCGGGTCCTTGCTTAACGGCTGCATGGGAGGAAGTGACGTCCGCGAATCACTTCCTCCCACCTCAAAGATATCGGGCCGCGCGGGAGGCTGCTGAGCCAGCATCCAGTGAGGAGGGGGAGCAAGAAGAGCCAGACCCCCAACTCCCAACTACCCCAGCCAGCACACTGGACCCCAGGGAAGGAAGCCTCTTTCAAAGGTAGGAAACTGAAGAGTGTCTGTCTGTGTGTGTGTCAGTTTGTATGTATGTGTGTGTGTCAGTATGTCTGTGTGAGTGTCAGTATCTATGTGTCAGTGTATGTGTATTTGTGCATACATCTCAGCATTCAACACTACACGCAAATACACACCTGCATTCAAACTTCAACACTACATATAAACACACCTCTTTTTTTAAACAACAAAATTATATATAAACACACCAGTGTATTCATAAACCAACACTACACATAAATGCATACTTGCATTTAAATGCCATCTCCACATACAAACACACCCCTACATTCACACAAACATACTCCATACAAAAACATGCTTACACTCAAACACACAAATACTGCTCAGTGCTAAATATAACCCTGCATGCATAGGAAAATGGTAGCGCCCCAGCTGTCAAAGCATTGTTGGAGTTGCATGACAGATGGGGATCTACCTTTTACCCCTCTTGCCCAAAATAATTCATCCACCAGAGCCCTCTCTACTTTACGTCCGCCTCTGCGTTGGGGTGGGGGGCATGATTGCATGCCAGGGAGGGGACGACCGGGTTCAGGGGGCCCAAGCAAATGTTTGCCCAGGGTCCAACCCATATTAAAGACGGCCCTGCTCACATCTCTCTCCGGGTGATATCTCCACATAGGTAGCACCTGGAGAGAATGCTTGTGGTAGTATTCAGTGACGGTGTTCCGTCTAGACTAGATGGGCCGAATGGTTCTTATCTGCCATCACATTCTATGTTTCTATGTTTACTATTACTATTGTACACGCAATCCATTTTATCAAATGCAGTTTTTTTCCATTTCAATTTATTTTGTTAGTGAATATTTTCAAAAATAGTGTAAATTTGGGGAGTGGTTAAGGCAGGTAGGAGATCTGTCACATGATGTGTGAGCTCCAGTGCAACGGAGACTATAAATGGAGGAATACCTCTCTACCACTACTCGCAGTCACACATACCTTCCCTCATGCCTTCCTGTCGCTATGGAAAAGAAAAAGCTTAAAGCCCTTATAAGTGAGGGATCCCGCAACATTGACGACCTGCTGCTACACAGACCTAGGCCCAAGATGGCGGCGCCGCCAGACCATGGCTCCTCTACCTCCTCGATATGCCAGATGACATCCAAGAAATCATAGCCACCAACTGGGATATCCTTGAGCAGATAAAGAAAATGAGGAGGTTCTTCAATCTGGCAGTGGTCAGAGAAGAAATCACGGCAATAACGGCCCGTGTGCAGGTCACGGAGGACAACATTTCAGCCATAGCCCAAAGACAAGCTACTCCAAACTTCATAGCAAACACTGTCTTTTCGGCCATTTATGTATGTCTAAATCTCCAGTGTTTTACATATATAGTACTTAGTTATGTCTCCTCTTGTTTTGCCTTGTATCTCTTGTCTTGTTTTATTTTGTCCTGTATTCCCAGTTCATGTACAGTCCTGTCCTGCCCTGTTCATGTTTCACTCATGTCTTGTGTACATGTTATGGGTTCTGCTTTCTGTCCTGCTCTAGTTCTGGGTTCTCCTAGTTTTGTCTTGTTTTCTTGTTTGGTGTCTATTCTAGCCTTACCTTGTTTCAGTACTGGTTACATGTCTGCTGCAGAGTCTCCCTATCCAGTTCCTGGAAGGTCTGCATATTGTCATCTGGCACCTGGGATCCGCAGAAGCTGAATCAGGGCCCTGGTATGTGGCTGCATAAATGCTGGTGCTCAACACCAGGAGGCGTGTGGTTACCCTGCACCAGGCCCTGATAATTCATTTCCACACAGTGACTCCTACTATCATCAGGCACTCAGGGGTCCCGGTCTCCGTACCACCACCCGTGACAGTATGGCCATAGGCCCTTATGGAGTTTGTGGAGTGGACTCTGCAGCTTTCCTGATCTGCCCTGTCTGTATCCTGTCCTGCCTGGATTATGCAGCATACAAGAGTTCCTGTATCTGGACCAGTCTGCTGTAGATGACAGCCTCATTCCTGTTCAGTCTGTCTGATTCCTGTCTTGGAGAAGGTCTAACTGCTTAGCAGTTTGGTGGTCTATGCAGGTGTCCTCTTGTGATGTTTGGTTCCTGGTTCCGGTTCTGATTCCCGTTTTGTGGCAGTGCTCCTGCTGTGAAGTGGATCTTCATTAGTGGCTGATGGTTCCTTTACAGGAGACCTCTTCGGCTGGGGATCCTTGCCTCCGGGAAGTCAAGAGGACTTCGTTGCAGAATCCTCGATCCTTTCCTGGTCTCTGCAGGAGAGCTGCTAGTCGCGCCCGGAGGTCGCTCCTTAAGAGGGGAGTTATGTCACATCTTGCTCTGTTCTGCAGAGATGTCTGGCCTTGGCTTCTGGTATCCAGTACTCTTTTTACAATTCTTTACTTTTCTTGGTTTTTCTGGTTTTCTATTCCATGTCTGATTTTCTTTATGCTGGGTTTTCTGGGTTCATTCCTGTATTCCGTTCCTGGAATTCCCAGTCTCCTCGTTTCCTTTATATGTTTGTTTTTTGTTGCCACACCCATTCCTTTTCCATTAATCCCTTTTGTTTCAGTTGGTTCCTGCAGGTAGTTGTTCCAAGTCCTCCACCCCTTTCTTGCAGGTAAGTGCTGTGTGTGTTTTATTATTGTTTATTTAGTCATGTATAGCTAGGCAGTCTAGGAACCCACCTTAATTGGAGTACTTTGACACAGTGGTGGGCTGCATACATCATGGCCATTTATGTATGTCTAAATCTACAATGTTTATTGCACATATTAGTACTTGGTTATGTCTCCTCTTGTTTTGCCTTGCATCTCTGGTCTTGTTTTATTTTGTCTTGTATTCCCAGAACATGTACAGTCCAGTCCTGCCCTATTCATGTTTCCCTCATGCCTTGTGTACATGTTCTGGGGTCTGCTTTCTGTCCTGCTCCGGTTCTGGGTTCTTCTAGCCTTGTCTTGTTTTCTTGTTAGGTGCCTATCCTAGTCTTGCCTTGTTTCTGTACTGGATACATATCTGCTGCAGAGCCTCCCTATCCAGTTCCTGGGATGTCGGCATATCATCAAGCTCCTAGCTCTTGGGATCCGCAGTAGCTGCATCAGGGCCCTGGTATGTGATTGCACAAACACTGGTGCTCAACACCAGTCGGCGTGTGGTTACCCTGCACCAGGCCCTGATAATCCACCTCCACACTGTGACTCCTAATATCAAGATCAGGCATACTGGGTCCCTGTCACCGGACCGCCACCCCTGACACGAGGTCATAGAGCCTTTTATTATTAATTGTGTTACTTAACTACAGGGCATGAATCTTTAGCGTATCTAGCTTACTTACCTGCCAAATGCTCTACCTATACTCTCGAATATTTTCAGTTTAATTTTCTATTATAATACTTTAAATAACGCAATAAGGGCACTTGTCTGCAACAAATTCTAGCTACTCAGAGCATTGGTATGTTATTTTCTTTTACCAATATTGGATACATGTTTCAATAACCTGTACCTGCTTGATTTTGCTAGAATGCCCATGACTAATCATTACCATATCGTCAATGGGATTGTTTTAATGCTAGTTTCTTTATTAAAACTGACTTCGGTTTTCCATTAGTTATGGTCACCACCTTTCCTGGAAAAATATGTAATCATCCCATCGATGATATACTGCATTTATGAGTGTTGAGTCTAACTCTAGCAGTCTGTGTTGCCGTAACTAGGTGCAACAGTTTATTCCGTCACTGATTCTAAATAAAAAATTGTCCTTCTTAATGTATATTCCACTGTGTCAAACATAAACTGATTGGGACTTGAAATTTTATCTACATCAATGTTAAGATTTACACAACCTCTGGCAGAGAATTTATGTCAACCTAATGGACCCAGACGATAATCAAAGACATATACTGACAAATGGCCTAGTACTGCATCTTTCTTTACTAGATAGAGATCTTATCCTTGTCTATAAAAGTCCTTCTGACAAGTCCTCAAATGGGTTAGTGAATTAACCATTTGACCTTCAATTTACTCTACTGGACATTGTTTGTTGTTTATGTCCTTTACAGAAAATTGTACAATTCATTCCACTTTTCTTTTCAATGTTATCATAAAACTCTCCTGGTAAAATGTCATCAGCCCAGCAGAAACATGATTCACTGTTAATGGAGCATTTACTTGATGACTTATGACATTAATAAGGGGTTGTGAGTTAAAAGGATGTTTTAATAACCACTACAGTTGGTTGTTCTAAAAATGTATCATAAAGAAATTTGTTGTCACAACTAAATAAAAATTAGGAATATTATTTTAATATAATGTATTTTAGAAAATATAGTATAGTTAATTAAAAATATTACTATATCTATTAAATATACATATAGGTAGAAGCATTAATGAGGACATGTGGTTTAGTCAAGAAAATCTCCCAATAAAGGGAGGCCATCAGATCAAGTAGCATGATACCTTTAACAAACAGGATATTAGGTTGAAATCTGTTCCTTTATTAGTTAAAACGTTTGGGTCTTGGTATTCTCCTGTATTTTCTATTGGGATTTTAAAAGCAGTGCCACAACTTTTACAGTAGGTTTGTGGAGGATCGGCTGAGTTTTGCCCAACAATTAGAGGGTCACAGTTTATAATTATAGTTCCATCGTCACTGAATAATTTTTAATTAAAAAAAAGCTCAACTAATCCCTTTAAATATAGCAATTTTACTTTCAGGAGTCACCGTTGTTTATATTTTAACAATTCCAATTTAAATATACTTGCAGCATTTTTCATCAGAACACAATGAACCATAAACCACAAATGATGAAAATGATTGCACTGTTCATGTTCGGACACAGATGTGATTAAAAGGAAAGTTAATAGATATATGTATTTGAGAGAGATGGAAATTGTTTAAAGGGACACTCCAGACCCCTAAAGCATGGTACCTCCTCTTTTTTCATATTACAAAAAGTGCAAATTTCAATAGAAATTGGTACTTTAGTAAAATAACCTTGTTACACTCCCTGGCTGTCAGTCAGACAACTGGTCTCACGTGTGTGACATCAGGTGTCAAGGTTGACCTCGCTGGCAACTTTACCACCCGGATCCCTATGACACCTATGTATATACGATGATAGCACCATTGTTCATCCGTGGAGGGGGGCCTCTGACGGATAAGTACCTTTTTTGCTCGTATTTTTGCTGCTATTCCTGTTTATAGGTTTACATTGTGTTTTGTGGATTTTTATACACTTTGTATGCTGTATTTACATTTTACTTCCCTACTCCTTTTTGAGGTCCGTTATCCTACGCCCCCTTTTTCACTGTTTAGGGGATATGACCTATTTTTAGGAGTTTGGATACATTTTTACTGATATCCTTTTTATTCTGTGCATTTGTCTACAGTTGCCCTTGGATAGCAACTCTGTTGCAGATGTTTGTACAGCATTGCACACTTCGTTGCTATCTTGGGCATTTTCTTTACCTAATACCAGTGTATTTATATTATCCTTGGAAATGATCCATTCTGTCTATTTACATTTAATGTAATAAATTGACTATTATATTATATTTTTGCATTTAGATAGATTCATCTATAATTTTTTTGGTGCACACACACTCTTTCCATTTATTTATCTATATAACCAGTCGCTAACTATTGTGTTTAGCAGCCCAGAACATATATATATATATATATATATATATATATATATATATATATATATATATATAATTTTTTTTTTTCACTTGTATTATTGTGTGTGTGACCCACCACCCTAGTATTTTAAAAAGTCCAGTCTGAACTGCTTCCAATTGTTCAACAAAAACGAAAACGAAAAAAATCCTTCTTGACCCCACAATGGCAGTCAGATATCTCCTTGGATCAAGAAGCTATTACCCCACTAATTAAAATTATATCCCTGTATATTATATTTTTGCAAGTATTTATCCAATTGCTGTTTAAACATCTGTATAGATTCTAACAAAACCACCTCTTGATTGATATGGTATACTCTTTAATATTTGTGGATACGCTTTACAAATTATTTAATATTTTTGGATAAATCTTTAAAACTATTTAATATTTAAAAAAAATATTTGAATGTTTTGATATGTTTTTTATGTATTAATATTTTAGAATTTATTATATATTTTATATTTTTAAAAAGTCATTTTAAAAGTTTATGTAGGTTGTACCGCGCATGACCAGGCTTTCGGCGACTTGGCAGTGTTTGAGGCACTTGCCTCTGCATACCCTCCTTTGGCACAGTGTCAGGTTTCCCGGGTTTTGTCGTAGCTTTGCCGTGTTGCAGGTACGGGTGGAGCAGTGCTGCCGTGGCTGACCTCTGCTTTCTGCACTGGAGTTGATCAGGTGAGATAGGAGTGTTGGATCTGCTGGCTATGCGGGTCTAAAAATCTCTGCATAACTTTTCAAATCTGTCTTTGAAGCCCTATGCCCAGTCCAGGCTATCTAGATTTGCATGTTGCTGTGAAGGCCTCCGCATGGCGGCCATCTTTAATCCACCACGCGTTCTGAGACTCCGCCGATTTCAGGCTATGTCGGTAAGTGGTGTGCCCAGTGGGGACCAGGATATCCCCCACCGGTCCAGAGGGGGGGGCAACGGGTGTCTGTGGTTGTGTAGCGTTACTTACCTTAACCGGGGGCCGGTCACGGTCCTCTCTTCAAGCCGCGCGCGGTCCTGCGGCTGCACGAGCCGCGCGCGGCTCATCCGACTGCTTCAGATGGAAGGCGGGCAGTGACCGCGTGAAGCGGTCACGTGTCCCGCCTGAAACTAAGAGCGCGCCGCGAGTCTCGGGCGCGCTCTTAAAGAGACAGTGGGAGCCTAATTGCCAAAAGGCTCCCATTGGCTCCTGTCATACCACACTCCCTATACAATTACCTATAGGGGGTGTGGAAGTGACAGGAGCCAATCACTTTGGTTTAAAAGCTATTTAACTTACCTTTTTCCCTTAGCTCGTTGCCCTATCGTGGTTTCTGTTTCAGTTCCCTTTAGCGCTTGTGGTGTTCAGTTGTGTTTTCTCGTATTGACTTTGGCTTCGTATTCTGACTTCGTTTTCGCTTTATCCTTATCTGTACTGTTTGCCGGCTTGCTGTTTTCCGTGTACCAGACCCCGGCTTGTCCTAGTTTACGCTGTCTCTCTGTGCCCTTGACCTCGCTTTGTTCCTGGCTCTATCTCCTCTCATATACGTCGAGTCCGGCCATTCTAAGGTCCGGTAGACGTATCTCTCCTCTGTATTTGCCTCTGTTTAGCTGGATCCTGCGTGTAGGGGTATATTCTCGTTACATTACGATAGGGACATGGACCCCGCAGATTTAGCTCAACAGATGGAGTCCCATGAGGCAAGATTTGTAGAGCAGGATCACCATATGGATCAGATAGCACAGGCTCTCCAGACGCTCCTAGCTAGAACCGTTCCAGCAACCACACCTAACCCTCCTACGCCCCTTCTCCCTGAAGTATCTACTTTGCCTAATACTTCGGCCCATTTAACACCTCCTCCTAGGTATGGAGGGGACTCTAAGACTTGCAGAGGGTTTATTAATCAAATTGAATTCCACTTCGAAATGTATCCACGTTCATTTCCCACAGAGAGGTCTAAGGTTGGGTTCTTTATGCACCAACTCACCGATAAGGCACTAGAGTGGGCAAATCCTATTTGGGAAGCTAATGGACCTATGGTGCATGATTTCAACAGTTTTCTTACGGCTTTTCGTAGAACTTTTGACACAATGAAAAGGTCAAAGAATGCCGCGAGAGCATTAATGAGAATTAAACAGGGTTCTAGGTCTGTGGCTGATTATGCTATTCAGTTTAGCACTCTTGCTTCGCAGGTAGATTGGACCAACAATGGGTTAACTACTGCCTTTATGGAAGGTTTGTCAGATACGATATTGGATGAGGTAGCAGCTAAGGAGCTTCCTATTGCCTTAGAGGACCTTATCGATTACCTCATTGATATAGATAATAGAATTCGTGACAGGCTCTATACCAAGAACAGGAATAGACGTTTTGTTACACCCATTAACCCCAGAGTTAATATACCAGAGAGTGTTAAAGTGTCTGAGGAGGAACCTATGCAATTAGGGGTTGCCAAACTCTCTGATACTGAGAAATTACATAGGAGAAGGGAGGGACTCTGCCTATACTGTGGTAGGAGAGACCATATGGTAAAGGAATGTCCTTTACTCCCGGAAAACTCTCGCACCTAAGACCTTATAGGGGACTGGCCTTGGGTGTGATATCTAAGTCTCCTAAATTGCCTCCTAACCGCTTGCTTCTCCCGGTTTCTTTATATATGGGAGAGATTTGTATAGTTGACAACATATATGCTCTGGTTGACTCTGGGGCAGCTGAAAATTTTATAGACTCTGGCTTTATAAAGAGAAACAACATTCCCATCAGAGAGAAGGAGATACCCTTGGCCGTTGAGGCCATAGATGGTAGACCATTAAGTTCTCCAGTTGTTACTCATGAGACTGTACCATTACACATGTACACAGGGGTTTTACACTATGAAACCATTCGATTCCAGGTCATCACCTCTCCCTCTTCACAGTTAGTATTAGGGTATCCATGGTTACGTGCTCACAATCCCATTTTTGACTGGGAGACAGGGCAAATAAAATCATGGAGTGAGGCCTGCCACGAGTCTTGTACGTTGGAAGTCACACCTTTGAATTCTATTGAGGTACCTACCAGTCCTCCTTTGTCTACGGTTATACCCCCTCAGTATTTATCTCTAAAGACTGTTTTCGATAAAAGGGAGGCTGAGAAATTACCGCCTCACAGACCCTATGATTGCGCTATTGACTTGTTGCCTGGCACTATACCTCCAAAGGGCAGGGTGTACCCCTTATCGGTTCAAGAAAACCGTGTCATGGAGGAGTATATTAAGGAATCACTAGAAAAGGGGTTTATTAGGAGATCCTCTTCTCCAGCTGGAGCAGGGTTCTTCTTTGTATCGAAGAAAGAAGGTGATTTAAGACCGTGTATAGATTATAGAGGTCTAAACAAAATCACTATCAAAAATGCATACCCTATACCTTTAATTACAGAATTATTTGACAGGCTGAAACATGCCACTGTGTTCACTAAATTAGACCTTAGGAGTGCATACAATTTGATACGTATAAAGGAAAATCACGAATGGAAGACTGCATTCAACACTAGATCCGGTCATTACGAATATACTGTTATGCCATTTGGGCTTTGCAATGCCCCAGCAGTATTCCAAGAATTTATTAATGATGTCTTAAGAGATTTTATTCACACATTTGTTATCGTATACTTGGACGACATTTTAATATATTCTACAGATATACACACTCATCACAGACATGTTACGACAGTTTTGAAGACCCTTCTTGCTAATGGTCTTTATTGCAAGCTAGAAAAATGTCTGTTTGACCAAACCGAAGTCCAGTTCTTGGGGTATTTGATTTCCGCTAAAGGTTTTCGTATGGATCCCCAGAAGCTTGCTGCTGTAATAGAATGGCCTCTACCGCAAGGTCTGAAAGCTATTCAGCGTTTTCTTGGGTTCTCCAATTATTATAGACGTTTTATCAAAGGTTTCTCGTCCATTGTAGCACCTATTACCCGTATGACTAAAAAGGATGGCAATACTCGTGTTTGGTCTACCGAGGCACTTCAGGCTTTTGAATTTCTTAAAACTACGTTCGCCTCTGCACCTATTTTACAGCATCCTGTCCCCTCACTGCCCTATATTCTTGAAGTTGATGCTTCGGATATTGGGGTAGGTGCTGTCTTATCCCAAAGAGAGTCGCCTGAAAAGCCATTGCATCCATGCGGCTTCTTTTCTAAACAAATGTCCAAAGCAGAGAAAAATTATGATGTGGGTAATCGCGAACTCCTTGCTATTATTTTAGCACTTAAAGAGTGGAGACATTTGTTAGAAGGAACTAAGGATCCTATCCTCATTTTTACGGATCACAAGAACCTATCCTACCTTAGCGAAGCCAAAAGATTGTCTTCCAGGCAGGCTAGGTGGTCACTATTTTTGTCCCGTTTCAATTTTATTATCACCTATAGGCCAGGTGATCGCAACACTAAAGCAGACGCTCTGTCCAGACAGTTCGAAACTACTGACAAACAGGAGATTGATGTTACTCCTGTCATTCCCCCAGACAGGATAATAGCTACTACTATTTTGTCTATTTCCTCGTCCCTCTTGCAGGCCATACAAGCGAAACAAAGCATGGCACCTAGCGAGAGGCCTAATGATAAACTGTTCGTTGATGTTCCTGAGAGACGGGATATTATGTCATTATATCATGATGCTAAGACTGCTGGACATCCTGGTATTTCCAAAACGGTGTCAGCTGTTTCTCGGTATTTTTGGTGGGATTCCTTACGAAAGGATGTCACTGACTATATAAGTGCTTGTACTACTTGTGCCTGTATGAAATCCTCCCGTAGAGTTCCTTGTGGGCTGTTGCATCCGTTACCCGTTCCCGAGAGACCTTGGTCTAACCTGTCCATGGATTTTATTGTTGAATTACCCCCTTCAAATGGTAACACAGTAATCCTGATGATAGTGGATCGGTTCTCCAAAATGGCTCACTTCGTGTCTCTTCACAAGTTGCCCACATCTAAGGAACTGGCTCATATCTTCGCTAGAGAAGTATTTCGATTACATGGGATTCCCGTATCTATTGTATCCGATAGGGGTAGCCAATTTATTTCCAGGTTCTGGAGGGCCTTTTGTTCAGAAATGGGTATTTCTCTCTCATTTTCTTCCGCTTATCATCCCCAGTCTAATGGGGCTGCTGAGCGTGCCAACCAGTCTCTGGAGCAATACCTCCGTTGTTTTGTGTCTCACCATCAGGACAATTGGTCTGACCTGCTTCCTTGGGCTGAATTTGCTCGGAATAACGCCACTCATGATTCTTCCGGCAAGAGCCCCTTTTTACGTTGTCTATGGCCAGCATCCCGTTGTTCTTCCGGCTGCATTCTCCTCACAGGGCATGCCAGTTCTGGATGAGCATTTGGCTGGTTTGCGTAATACTTGGGAGCAGGTTCAGCGTTCTTTGGTGGACTCTGCTACTCGCCAGAAGGCTCAGGCTGACAAGCATCGCAGAGCAGCTCCGTCCTATGTTGTGGGGGACAGGGTTTTGCTTTCCACGCGGAATATTCGTCTCCGGGTGCCTTCTATGAAATTGGCTCCCCGCTTCATTGGACCTTATCGTATTATACATAAGGTTAATCCTGTTTCTTATGCCTTAGGCCTGCCTAAGAATCTACGTATTCCTAATGTTTTTCACACCTCATTGTTGAAACCTTTCGTACGCAACCGCTATACCCGGCATACTCCTCCTCCCCCTCCTATCTCGGTGGAGGGTCATGAGGAGTTTGAAGTGTCTGCTGTTCTTGACTCTCGTTTCCTTAGGGGTCGACTTCAGTACTTGGTACATTGGAAGGGTTATGGGCCTGAGGAGCACAGTTGGATTTCGGCTGATGCTGTCCATGCTCCCCGTCTTGTGCGCTCTTTCCATTCTCGTTTTCCTGCCAGGCCTGGTCCTACCCGCCCGGGGGGCGTGTCCTCAGGGGGGGGTACTGTAGCGTTACTTACCTTAACCGGGGGCCGGTCGCGGTCCTCTCTTCAAGCCGCGCGCGGTCCTGCGGCTGCACCGCGCGCGGCTCATCCGACTGCTTTAGATGGAAGGCGGGCAGTGACCGCGTGAAGCGGTCACGTGTCCCGCCTGAAACTAAGAGCGCGCCGCGAGTCTCGGGCGCGCTCTTAAAGAGACAGTGGGAGCCTAATTGCCAAAAGGCTCCCATTGGCTCCTGTCATACCACACTCCCTATACAATTACCTATAGGGGGTGTGGAAGTGACAGGAGCCAATCACTTTGGTTTAAAAGCTATTTAACTTACCTTTTTCCCTTAGCTCGTTGCCCTATCGTGGTTTCTGTTTCAGTTCCCTTTAGCGCTTGTGGTGTTCAGTTGTGTTTTCTCGTATTGACTTTGGCTTCGTATTCTGACTTCGTTTTCGCTTTATCCTTATCTGTACTGTTTGCCGGCTTGCTGTTTTCCGTGTACCAGACCCAGGCTTGTCCTAGTTTACGCTGTCTCTCTGTGCCCTTGACCTCGGTTTGTTCCTGGCTCTGTCTCCTCTCATATACGTCGAGTCCGGCCATTCTAAGGTCCGGTAGACGTATCTCTCCTCTGTATTTGCCTCTGTTTAGCTGGATCCTGCGTGTAGGGGTATATTCTCGTTACAGGTTGTTCTTCAAGATGCGTGGTCCCCAGCAGGAGATCGGCCGCCTCTCCCAGCCGTCAGGCCCGCGATCCTGGTAGACCGCAAGGCCAAAAGGCAAAATACGCTTTCAGGAGCTAGTAATTTGGGATCCACAATTTCCCTGTCGTTTAAGGTTCTTGTCAAGCAAAATTCTGATCCTTCTGCCTATATTTTGTGAAGGTTTAGTTGATTTAAAGTTTGTGCTGGCCCTACCCCCCAAATTTTTTGTTTTCTTTAATGTGAAAATGGTTCCATGTCAACAGGGTTAATAAAGCGAGGATTGTTGGGAATTCAAAGTGAATTCGGAGTGAATTTAAAATTTTAGGAAAAAATAGCCAAATCGGAAATAGTAGGATTTGCTTTGTTGAGAGCCGCGTTGGATTCTATTTTTTAGATTTTAAAATAAAAACATAGCTGACTTAGCAATTTTGATCTTTAACTAAATTCTGACAATTCACACTGAAGTGAATTCCTGACATACTATTTAAGCTGCGTAAGAGTTACCCTGTGGCTTATTTCAAAAATATATATATTTCTCAAAGTACAATATATTCAAGGAGGACTCAAAGCAATATAACCCCTACACTATAACAGTAAATTTTACAGTGGTTTGACAACTTACCTGTGTCCCCTAGGTACCCGTGCCGCATCCAGTATTCTACTCGAATCTAAGCAGGTCTATCAGTCTCCTCAGTACAGTTTTTCTTCCTCTGATGAAGTCATCCGTCTTTTGTCCAATCCATGCCCTCTCTGTGGAAAGCACTGGGCATGTTTGACATCATCATACAGTGTGTGAAGACATTTGTTCCTTTGGTTTTTATCGAGGATGTACCTCAAGTGGCTATTTGACAGGCACTAATGGCATGGTTTCAGACAAATGTAAACGTTTCCATTTCTCGGTAACGGCTATGTTTTACATTGTCCAAAAAAGTGCCAGGGTCTGTACAACAAAACCGCTTCACTATGATACGGTGGTTTTGGTGCTTAGAGTGTTCCACTAACAACAGATGGATCAATAGAGAGATAGAGAAGCAGAGCCGTTTAAATAAATGATACATATATGACACATCAAAGTTAGCCTCCAGCGTGAACCTGTATCATACATAAACTTAGTAATAGAATTACGTATAATGCAAAGCAAAAACACATTTGACTTAATTAAATCAGTGTTTTGCTAAAGTTGCCTCTGCTGTTATTACCCTCAAGTCCTTGTATCATATCAATGGCTCAGTGTCAGGACCTATTAGGATGACTAAGGCTTCCAATACTAATCATTTGTACTTTAAAACCATAGGGCTTCACTGAGCTTTTTCGGAACTCAACAATAGCTACAAAAGAAACCATGAAAACGAGAATTTCTCTTAAAAGCACAGCCCCAAGGCAAGATAAAATACTCAAGGGAACAAATCACTTTCTTTACATAGCAAGGTTGAATTCAAACCAATTTTATTCCACTCTGTTACACTCAAAGAAATAATCATCCCATACATAGAGGCTATCCCACTAAGGGGAAAAATGAAAGCTTTTAGCCATTTATAGTTTGTTTTACGACTTAACAGCTTGCTATGAAAAGGATAGTAACTTTCGAATTGGAATCTTAGCAAGTACAGCTTCCGTCAGAACACAAATGTGCAAAAAAGGTACTAAATACCTTAATAGCAAATGTAATCTCTCAAAAGATTTATTTTCCAACTTGCAGAAATTGCAGAAATTGTTAGGAATAGATAATTAAAATGTGTCTCTCTGTTCTCTGTCCATTGTGTCCCTATTATCTCCCATCGAAAAACGTCCAATTATTCTAAAATGGTTTAACGCATTACAATGTGGGAGCCCTAGGATGCTTCTGGTGCCATAACCACTGCAGTACTCTGCAGTGGTTATGGTGCTTGGAGTGTAACTTAAAGCTCACTACTCCATCTTATAAGGTCCATTGGTTGGGTGTACAGGGTTAGTTCTCATCTACAGATATCGATCAGGGTGGTTCCTCTCCACACTAAAACAATCAAAAACAAATATAGATATCTTTTTTTAACAATAATCAAAGCAAAGCAATACCAATACATTGATTTCCACAGATATTGCGGTTTCAAAATCAAATCCAGCCAATGCTCAGTTCACGAAATATCTCAGCCTTAAGGGTAACAGCAAGAGAATGTCTATAAATTAAGCGATAGTTTGTCAAGACTTGACTAGATATTATGTGAATAAAGCATTGTCGGAATAGACTATAAATACTATTTTTGAAATATGATAGCAATGTTATGGGTTCCAGTAAACTGCTTTACTCAGAATATTACCGAAGAATGCTGGTGTTTTTTTAAATATTGATGATTAGAGACTGGGCAGGTCCAAATTTTAAATTGCGCTTTCTCCTCTACCTCTCTGTTGGATAGTATTGTTTATTGCTTTGTTCCTATATATATATATATATATGTATTGTTTATTGCTTTGTTCCTACATATATATATATAATTTTGCACGTTATAGCAAAATGTACATCTTGTACGTAATGTAAAACATTGTCAGTTATTAAATTAACTTAGTGTCCAGAAGATGTATTCAAACATTTAACTGTTCTCCATCGAAATCATGTGAAATGTGTTTCTATTCTCATTGATCTTATTGACCTCGAGTGTTTTATTCATGCATGAATAAATCTGTTGATCTGCGAATAAAATTCAGATTTAGAAATAAATAGGAATGTTATCCGTCATGAGTTTTCAATAAATGTGAAAATAATCAATATTAATATTGTGCCCTTTTAAATAAGGAAACTGTTTTAGTTTTAGTGTGCAAATAAAAGCAATGTAAATGTCAAGTATCATTACACTTAATTTGCTACATGACACGCAAAGAAGATTCCGAGGATTTACGAGAAAGATTAGACAGGGGACGCAGGTTAAATATCCACCAACATCTAACGCAGACACCTGATGCTTAGCGATAGATCATTGGTTCTCAAGCTAGACTAATGGTCTGGGATTAGAGATTACCTTATTGTGCTCATGCAGGGAATTCTATAAATCCTGGTGATTGGTGATCGTAACTGTTCTGAAAATCAATGAGCTAGGATATTATCGAACGATGCAGTGCATTACAAACATTATGCGCATCAGTCGGTAATGCACTGTGAATGATCATGCATGCAAGATTCTGTTAAGTGACAGTGGGACAGATGTATGAACATGCAATTCCAATGTGTAGGGGATAATTTGCACACACAAAGAAGTGATTTGTGGTCAACTGAAAAATAATTTATAAAAAAAAAATGCAGTTTAAAGATGCCAATTTGAAGGGGAAAAAAAACAAAAAAAAACCTTATCACTATTCCAAACATGACTCTTTTGATCTTCATTAGTATCTCATTTCACTATAGGTAACTTTTTAATGAATAAATCCCAAAAAGCGATCTATACATTCTCTTCTGTGATTGATATTAGTATATCTAATTACGAGTATAATTAAGATAAAATGTAACAAATGATTAAAGACTTGTTAGAGCCCTAATAAGGTTGTGCCGTACTAACTAGAAACGTGATTTAAATACAAGGATTAATGTTACTTCAGTGTAGCGTGCCCTTGTGTGGGAAATAATCTAGTGTCACAAGCCAAAACTGGTGATTTTCTTTCCCATCCTCGATTGTTTTCTGCTAATTGTCGATAGTTTTAATGCAAGCCCTACTGCTTTCTAGTGAAAACGGTATACTATAGACCTACATGCTGTACAGCTTTTTAGTAAAATTAAAGGAACACTAAATGCTAAATGCTAGGAACACTAAGTTGATATGCGCTACGGAGTCTGTTGGCGCTGTATTAATGGTGATAATATTAATAATATGCTACCAGGAGGCCCCCAGACACACTCTTAACTTCAGGGGTTAAACCATTCTTGAATGGTTTAACCCCAAAGTGAGCCTCCAGCGCAGATATTAACTCCCCCTAGGCGGCATCCAGGGCCGGTGCAAGGATTTTTGCCGCCCTAGGCAAAAGAAAGATTTGCCGCCCCCCCCCCCAGTAAAGAGATATACAGACACAGTAGGGACTACTTTGTCTCAGTATTTCTCCTACGCCCAGGGCCGGTGCAAAGATTTTTGACGCCATGGGCAAAATAAAAATTTGCTCTCCGCCCCGCCCCCCCCCCGGACATCGCAATGCCCCACCCATATAATCTGCCATATGAACTAGTGCCATTGCTGCACACAGTGTGTGTTTACATTAAAAAGCCTGACACCAGAACAACTTTATTAAGCTGCAGTGGTTCTGGGGACTATAGTGTCGATTTAATGTGAGTAAATTAGAGATTAGTGTCACTAATAATATACTAGATTGCCTACTTACAATCAGATGAGGATGGTGATGGGCTCTGGCTGCCTTCTGGCTCCACTGGTCTGGTGTAGAACAGGATCTCTGGAGGCTGTTTGTAACTGTGGTCACAAAATTCAATGTTCTGGTAGTAGCAGCTCCATTTTTGGGGGCCTCTTACATAGCTCAAGGTCTGGGCCCAGGGCCTGACGGTGAGTATGCCCATAAAGCCCACCCATAAGTCCACCTACATGTTCCACCCATGAGTTCGCTCACAGGGAGTAGAGATGTTATGTGTTACTGTAGAGGATCTAATGTGTGTGCTTACGGAATGTAGTGTATAGGGATACCAGTTTGTGTAGGTGATGCAGTGTGTTTGTGTGTAGTGGAAGCAGTGTGTTTTTGTGTAAGAGATAGAAAGCAGTGTGTTTGTGTATAAGGGATGTATTGTGTGTTTCTTGTTGTGTGTAAGGGATGCATTGTGTGAATCTGTGTTTGTATACATAAGGGATGCAAAGTGTGTTTCTGTGTATGTAAGGGATGCAGTGTGTGTGTCTGTAAGGGGTGCGTTGAGTGTGTGTAAGAGATGCATTGTGTTTCTGTGTGTGTGTAAGAGAAGCAGAGTGTGTTTGCATGTGTGTGTAAGGGATGCATTGTGTGTTTTTGTGTATATGTGCAAAGGATGCATTGTCTTTATGTGTAAGGGTTGCATTGTGTGTTTCTCTGTGTGTAAGGGAAGCATGTTGTGTTTCTGTGTGTATAGGGATGCATTGTGTGTGTGTGTGTGTGTGTGTGTGCGTGGTGTGAAAGAGATCCCTGTCCTGCCCCCTGTCCTAAAGAGCTCTCCCTTCCATTCCTTAGAGATCTCCCCTGCCACTTAGTGGTCTCTCCTCTCCCCCCCACCTCCCTTAGTGGTCTCCTTTTCTCCCCAACTTTCCATTAGTGGTCCCTCCTCTCCCCCCACCCTCCCCTAGTGGTCTATCCTCCACCCCCCTCCCTTAGCGGTCTCTCCTCACACCCCTCCCCTAGTGGTTTCTCCACCGCCCCCTCCCTCCTTTAGTGGTCTCTCCCTCCCCTACGTTCTCATCTCCCACCCCCCGTGTTCTCCTCTTATTCCCCCCTCCCTGTGTTCTCCTCTTCTTCTCCCCCGTGTTCTCCTCTTATTCCCCCCTCCCTGTGTTCTCCTCTTCTTCTCCCCATCCCTGTAATCTCTTCTTCTCCCCTGTAATCTTCTCTTCTTCTCTTTCCTCCTGTAATCTTCTCCCTCCACCCCTGTAATTTTCTCTTCTTCTCCCCTTCCCTCCTGTAATCTTCTTCTCCCCATAATCTTCT
>OW240918.1:46695836-46874776 GCA_933207985.1 Pelobates cultripes | reverse complement strand
GGGGGGAAGAAGAAGAAGAAGGGGGGAGAAAGAAAAAGAGGGGGGAGGAAGAAGAAGAAGAGGGGGGAGAAAGAAGAAGAAGAGGGGGTAAGAAGAAGGGTGAGTATGAAGAAATGGGGGGAGTAAGAAGAAGAAGGGGGAGGAAGAGGAAGAAGAAGAAGGGGGAGCAATAAGAAGAAGGGGGGTTAAGAAGAACAGGTGGGGGGAGTAAGACGACCAAGGGGGGAAGTATGAAGAACACAGGGAGGAGGGGGGTAAGACGAACACAGGGGGTGTGAGGAGAACACATAGAGGGAGGAGGTGAGAAGAGCACAGGGAGGGTGGGTGAGTGTGAGAAGAGACCGCTAGGGGAGGGAGAGGAGGAGACCACTAAGGTGCAGGGAGAGCTCTAAGGACAGAAGGGGCAGCTCTATAGGACAGGGAGCTGAGCTCTTTCACACTACGCGCACACACACACACACAATGCATCCCTATACATACACAGAAACACACATGCCTCCCTTACACACAGAGAAACACACAATGCATCCATTACACACACACACACAATGCAACCCTTACACACAAAGACAATGCATCCTTTGCACACATACACAGAAACAGACAATGCAAACCCGTACACACATATGCAAACACACACACTTCTTTTCTTACATACACACAGAAACACAATGCATCTCTTACACTCAATGCACACACATACAGACACACACCTTGCATCCCTTATGCATACAAACACATATTCACACAATGCATCCCTTACACACAACCAGAAACACATAATACATCCCTTATACACAAATACACACTGCTTCCACTACACACAAACACACTACATCACCTGCACAAACTGGTAACCCTATACACTACATACCATAAGCACACATATTAGATCCTCTACAACACATAACACATCCCCTACACACTCCACTCCCTGTGAGCGAACTCATGGGTGGGTGGAACTTATGAGTGGGCCTTATGGGCATACTCACCGTCAGGCCCTGGGGCCCAGACCTTGAGCTGTGTAAGGGCCCCAAAAAATGGAGCTGCTTCCAATTCTCCCAGAACATTGAATTTTGTGACCACAGCTGCAAACAGCCTCCAGAGATCCTGTTCTACACCAGACCAGTGGAGCCAAACTGCAGCCCATCATCATCCTCATCTGCTTGTAAGTAGGCAATCTAGTATATTATTAGTGACACTAATCTATAATGTACCTCACATTAAAGGGACACTATAGCTTAATGAAGTGGTTCTGGTGTCTATAGCTGGTCCCTGCAGGCTTTTTAATGTAAACACACACTGTGTGCAGCACTGGCGTTAGTTCATATGGGTGGGGCATTGTGATGTCACATGGGGGGGCAGCAAATTTTTATTTTGTCTAGGGCGGCAAAAATCCTTGCACCGGCACTGATCCTGGGCAGGTGCACCAGTCTACTGGTGACCCACAGGAGGGGAGTGCACTGATTGCACTGCACTCTCCTCTTGTCCAGCCCCATCTTTACCGCAGTGCAAGTGCCCTCTGCCCCTAATTTACAGTGGCTCACACTCACAACAAGCAGTGCCTGGAGCCGTGAAGGAGCGGGTATGGCAAAGAGCTACTGATTAGCATAACATCAATATCCGTTATAAAACCAGGAAAAGGTGGGCATGGATGGTGAACTGATTTGGTGGTGCAATGGGCCACTTGACTGGTTTTGCCCCCCAGGCCTAAGGCTGCCAGCCCTCCCCTGGTTGGCAGATGCTTTAGTCCTGGTCTGGGAGGATATCCCTCAGGAGACCATCCGCCACCTCTTCAGGAACATGCATAGGCATTGTAGGGAGGTCATACAGGCACGTGGAGGCCCCACACACTACTGAGCCTCATTTTGACTTGTTTTAAGGACATTACATCAAAGTTGGATGAGCCTGTAGTGTGTTTTTCCACTTTAATTTTGAGTGTGACTCCAAATCCAGACCTCCATGGGTTGATAAATTTGATTCCCATTTTTTTATTTTTGTGTGGTTTTGTTGTCAGCACATTCAACTATGTAAAGAGCAACATATTTCAGAAGAATATTTAATTCATTCAGATCTATGATGTGTTATTTTTGTGTTCCCTTTATTTTTTTGAGCAGTGTATAGATATACACACACACACACATACAAAAATGTACTGTTTGCTATATACTCCAAATGAACACAATCATGCATTCAATGATGCATGTTACCATTGGGGCTATATCTAAACACAGCTTGCAAAAGGAACTTCTCAGTTTATTGAGCAGTTCCACTAATCCTATGTCACAAGTGGAAATGCGAGTTGTGGAATAAACCCACGGACAAGAGTCTATGGAATGAGATCAGAAGCCAGATTGAGATGCTCCTTGTGGTTGGAGCCTCATAATAATTAGTAAGGAACTTGCCTGCAGACACAGAAAGCCTGTTGGTTATACAAATTTCCATGGTAACAAACACACTTTTAGAACTTTAGAGCAGAGTGGAACATTTTTAATAGATCTCCCCTGTGTTTGTTGTTTGACTTTAACTCACGGTCCCAAAAAGCTATGTGGTTGTACCATACATCTTTGGGACAAAAACTGAAAACTGCAGGTTGGGAGTGTGGGCCCGTGGAACAGAATGATATATTTTTTAACCTAAACAAACACTTTTTCACACTAGCTATAACGTAACCTAACCTGCACCTAGTTTGTGGATACTTGGCTTGCCCCTTTAACTCACCAGAGCTTTGTTTAGTCAATAGAACACTACAATTTAAGCTACTTAAATAAATAATAATATAATTTGAGTCCATACTAAATGTAAAACCTCACAATAATCCAGAATCCATTTTGGTATCTCTCTCTCTCTTTTTTATTTTTATTTATTAGGTCTTGTCTGTTTTCAGCAATAATAAATGGATACAGTTGAGTATAATTTCATACACTGTATAAAAAACCCAAACCACTGGTAAAAGTATAATTCTCTACGTTATCACTTTTTTTGGCTATCTTACAATTACATACAATAAAAGAGAGACCACAGTTTTAAAGACTAGATTATTAATAATAAGGTAACATTTCGATATTAATTGCAGGAATTTAGTTTTAGTCCGTTGATTTTTCGGAAATAAGAAAAGGGGAATATAAAAATGCATGCCGATTTCTGGATATTAAAACTTACCCAAGAACAATCAAAGCTCCCCAGTCATGATGTGAAAATCCCTCTCATCTGAAACCTGGGTTTCAATCATACATTCATTTTTTTTTGTACTGAAAATGAAGGCATATTCCTTGTTAAGGAATAGAATGCCTTCTGAAAGCCAGGATATAAAACTAGAGAAAAAATAAATAAAATAAACAAAAACAAAACCAACAGTTTTACATAATTGTATCTTCAGTCTCGCGGAACATACATTTAGTTAGCATTTGAAAAAAATAGCTTTAAAAAGCCCAGCTACATTTGAACGTTCAACAGTAGGCCACCAGCTGCATTAGGAAAACAATTCCAACAATTCTTAGTCCATTAACAGCTGGTGGTCAAAGGTTGGACATCTTTTTGTCTCCGTTGTTAAAATTATGATGATCCATTCATTCTAAAATACTTTTTTCCCCCTGTCACTAAATATATAATCTTAATGCAGAGATTCACAAAAACCAGATCAGAACATTCACAGCAAACTACTCTTAAAACATTTTGTATGTAAATAAATTGGAAAAAAAATCATCACTTGTTATTACAGACACTTTAATTTTTTTTTCATTATTGAACCAGGGCTCATGTCATTGTTGATCTCATTCAGATATTGCATCATTTTTTTTTTTCTTGGGCTGTAAACAGTGTTATAACATCATCGACCAACTACCTACGGCAATGCTGTTAATTCAGATATAGATCTCATATGCTTAATCTAAAAGACTCGTAATAGAAGATTAGTAACTTGACCAGGTACTCAGATGACCCTGTTGAGTCAAAGTTGGGAAGTCAAAATTGGTACATAGGCAATGTATTATTTATAAGAAACATGAGCAAAAAAACAAACAAAAAAACATGTTCCAGATGTGAATGCTTAAAAAGTTCTCAAAGCTACAGCACCAAGTACATCATTAGTTAAATATATATATATTTTTTTTAAGTGGAAACCGACAGAGTGAAATAAAACATTCTTGTTATTTTTTATTGTACAGCTGCTGCATTATTTAATTACATTATTATATGCCTATTGTAGGAAAACATGCAGAGACACACTGCACACCAACATACACTACAAAATGTGTCTTTAAATGCAGAGTATGGGGGGGGGGGGCGTGGCCGGGACACGGAGCGAGCTGGACTTGTGTGAGTGAAGCTCCACTCCGACAGCACCACTTGCAGCTCACATCAGCACACAAAACTGAACCAGAACCGCCGACATGGAGAAGCGACTCCCTAAGAAACCCCCCAAGTGGGTGGCTGAGCCTGGAGCCACTGTGGCGGATCTCTTTGCCTGCTCCCGCCAAAACCCGACGGGCTCTCAAGATGGCGCCGAGACTGAAGCTGGCGCCATGACAGCACCTCCTCTCCCAGCTCCAACTCAGGGGACACAATTTAAAGCCCCAGACACCAACCAAATCCTGTCTAAGTTATCTGAGGTCAAAGCCTACCTGGCTGGAGAAATTGAGTGCTCTACACAGGTGCTTCAAAATGAAATACACTCCATTGGGGACCGCACCACTAGACTGGAGCAACGCCTCGAAGCCACAACCGTCGCACACAACGCGGCCATACAGCAGGTAAATGCTTTAACTGACAGGCTCACTAATGCGGAACTAGCAATAGAGGACATGGCGAATAGATCTCGCCTAAATACCCTACGCCTGCGGGGCCTACCAGAGCGACAGGGAGAGGGCCCCATAATGGAGCTGGTAACCCAGATTCTCAAACCACTACTGCCAGAACTCCCTGACCACCTCTGGATCATTGAACACGCTCATAGGGCTCTACGCACGAGACGGGCAGAGACAAATACCCCCAGGGATGTCGTGATTCGATTTTTGCATTTCCAAACAAAGGAAGCCCTACTGCGCAAATGCCGAGAAGGCCCAGTACGATACCAAGGCCACGAGCTCGCTATATACCAAGACTTGGCCCCGACCACGTTGCAGCGTAGAAGAGAGTGGAAGCCTATGACGGACACGCTGAGGGAGCAAGATATCAAATATGCTTGGGGATACCCCTTTAAACTACTCATCTTCCGAAACAACAGAACGCATATACTGCAACCGGGGGACGACGCAGCAGCCTTTCTGGCGGGCCTGGGGCTACAGGTGCCGACAAACTTGCCCCCAACAATTGCCACCCGGGGAGAGCTCTGAGATCTCCCACTGGAATGGCTACCAGCAGGAGAGTAAGGTACCAGGGCCCCAAATACACATGCACGAACTCTGAGTGCCTCCCACGTCACACACTTACGGGAGGGCCGCTCAGCGCATTGGGTGGGGGATGGGGTGAGGATTCTGGGCACCACACCGCCAAATGGCACTATGACTAAATAGGGAACTTTTGCTCTTGACCCATTCCACAGCTTAGAGTGCTGCCACTAGCAGAGGGCCGGGGAATGCACATTGCCCTTCCAATCTGAGGCAGCGCGTATAACCCCACAAGGGCGTACGTAGGGTCATACCCAAAGGAACTATGCTCACATCAGACAGGCAAGGGCACCAAGGACAAACTATCCCAACTATAAGCAGGATCACCTAGACACAGACATTCTGCGGACACTTTGTACCTCATGATGGCCGGACTGGCCCTTGGGCCCTACCCACTTTCCTAAGGGGGGATGAGATTTTATATCCAAGAGGACATGGCCTTGACGCACACCTTGAGGATACATACTAACACTATTTAACACCACCACTACTTTTAGGCAAGATGCCCCCCGAGGTTGTACAACAAGCTCAACTAACACCGGAGGGCCTACATAGGAGAGGTCTGACAGCACGATGGGAGGTGTCTGACCCATAGGCACAATGGCGGGTGTCGCACGGGGGGGGGGAGGTGGGGGCAGGGTGACGACTTAGTCGACTCCTCTCGGGTCTGAGAGCCCACACGATGGTGCTTCGTCTAACAATATAGGGTGAGGCCCAGACGGGGGGTCTTGGACATGGGGGCTCCACCAGACGGAGGATATAGGGAAAGCCTGGATAGTCGGCAGGGTACCCACCCCTGACCCTGCCTTCCTCCCCCCCACAGTTTGGGACGATACCTACCCCAGGGGGATGGTGGAGACTCCAGACCTTCACATTAACACTACAAGACTGAAGCTCCCCACATTCACGCTACAAGATGCTGACTGGCCTCGGGGGGCCCTGGTGACACGGGGGAGTACGGGGGTGATGAACTAGCATTGATAGGGATACGCTGCCCTTGAGAGGGGATAGCCTGGTTTTCTCAGTTATGGTTATAAGCGGTGAAGTCACACCCGGTGACATTTATTCACAATTCATCTACCCATGGTTAGGGTGATGAGCTTGGGAATCACACCCCATATTGTTCTGGCTTTGCATAAGACCAGATACTCACTGTTGTTTTATTTTCTCTATGTCTTTACCCTATTCTTTTTCCTTACTATCCTTACCTCTTTCTCATTGGGCACCAGAGCCGCAGGAAACCCAGGGATCGAACTTGCACAACCGTCCAGACCATGGGACCATAGAGATAGACTGAGACAGCAATCCTACCATACGGGTCTATGGTCGTCAAAGTGGTGTCCATAAACGTGAAGGGCCTGAATGCCCCCAAAAAGAGGAGGCTGATGTTTAAAGAAGTGAAAAGGATGGGAGCAGATGTCGCCTTCCTTCAGGAGACACACATGGCGAGACACGCGACCATTAAAGTAAGTGATCGCACCTACACTACTTCACACGAGGCTAGGTCCCTACAAAGGAGGAATGGGGTGGCTATACTGATACGTAACACGTGCCCCATTTACGTTTCCAAGGTACACGCAGACCCGGAGGGGAGGTACATTATTCTGACGGGCTCCATACATTCACACACGATACAGATGATAAACATCTATGCCCCAAACACCCCAGACATTGCGTTCTGGAAGGAATTACAATCTAAACTACATGCCCTACCGCAGGGCATAATACTCATGGGGGGTGACTTTCATGCTGCACCGTGTCCAGCCGCCGACAGGAGCTCCAGGGTGGGTCAGCTGAGATCCCATGGCAGAGGACGACAAGACAGGGCTCTATATGAATTTATCAAATCAACTGGCCTTCTGGACGTCTGGAGGGCGCAGCACCCTGATACGGTAGACTATACATTCTATTCGGCTCCGCATGGAACATATTCACGAATCGATTTCTTCTTGGTAAACGAAGCTGGCATGGCCAGAGTGACGGACTCGACCATTGGGTCCATCGCATGGTCAGACCATGCGGAGGTCACGGTGACGCTGGGGAACCTATGCATGGCCTCGCCTTGGAATTGGAAAATAAGCCCCAGCTTACTCTGAGACCGGCAAACACAAGAGACAATTAGACAAGACAAGACACTGTATTAAAATCCATAACTCATATTTGGCTGAGCGTCTCCATGTTCCACATACCCCCAGATAGCTTGGATCTGAGCGCACAATATAGACGAATAGCGCTCAGATCCCACGAACACAGTTCTCAATATCGTCGAGTAAAGTTTTAAGTTCACCGGTTGTTCAGGAAATTGAATCCGAAAAGAGTTCCATAACTGCAGCTACCTGGGGTCGGTCTAGCTCGTATAAGAAGAAAGTCCCGGACGGTAAAGTGTTCGGGAGTTATTAACCGAATGGACGGGAACTTGGTGCGCTTCAGAGGTGTATGGCTAAATAAGTGTCCGAAAACAGTTCCAGAGGGTCGATGACCATCTACCGCTGAACGTTCGACGATTTTAAAATGGCGACTGCCACGTGTTCGGCAAACGAACGTGGACCACTAAGTCTTTCATCAATAACCTTGCGGTTAACCGCAAGGTCTGGGTGGTAAATGAGCTGCACACAACCCTGGTGGGAGGTCGGGTGGTTCGGGAGTTTGTTCGGCTCTTTTACAAATACACGAAATAGCCAAACACATGAATATTAAGACGAAATGCTGTTTCCCTGAGTCTGTCCAAACAGGGCTTTCGTCACATGACCCTTACAAATTGTATTATAATATGACCAAAACCTACCGGGTCCTGTAACTTTTAGGACTCCTGTAGGCGGTATGAGGCTGCCACGGTGATCTGCAACTCGCAAGATTGACAGAGTTCAGAACACCTTCTGTACATGGAGCAGCTGATCGGAGTGGCGCAGGACCGGAGACATTGTGGCTGCCATGCGGCTCCCCCTGAGTCTGCAAGTGCTGCACGGCAGCTCGAGGTATGACACTTATAGGTAGATGATAAAATTAATAAAATACTTGTGTGGAAAAAATTAAGTCTCGTTCCCTATTTTAATTCATGTTTAACGGCTATATATACCCTAATATGCTTAAACGAACACTATAGCTTTATGAATACATATGTATTGAGAGTATAGTGCGCATGCACGGCAAAATGCAGCGCTAGGCTAGTCAGATGGTCTCTCTGAGAAAATATGCTGGATAGATCACTCTATTCTCTTTTTTGTGAATACATATTTTATTAGGTATTTCCAGTATTTCAATTTCAGTTGTATCAAATCATAGGAAGGCGTTTATAGGGACGCGCAGGTCCCAGTAATTGCACTTAGTGCTTAGCGCCTTAGAACATAAAAGGAAAACAGAAAAAAGGAGGGGGAGGGGAAAGAAAATACATTCAAATAAACACGCAATGGTGAAACGCAGGTCGCCTTTTAAAGCACAAATAACATTTACGTGGTGGACTCGCAGGTCCTATGAAATATAAACAATGGATGGTACTTTCATATGCTCTATAGGGTGACAGTGTGGACACGCAGGTCCTGTTCTACCTAACAGTAGTATTCGCGGCAGGAGGTAATGGTCACTGTTTGTGTTTCGTTGGCTTTTGCCAGTCTCGACCTGGTGCCATAGGGTATTATATATTATATGGTGGGTCTACTAGTCCCCCTGTCCTGTATGCGTGCTTGTACCTCTCTCCTGCATTTTGTGTTGTCGCCTGTTGCATAGGCATTTACTCGTTGGACTCGCTGGTCCCAGAGCTCTTTTGAAGTTGGTCCTACATCAGTTTTATTATCACTCTATTCTCTTGTACATATGATGAGTTGGTGTGATGAGGAAGCTCCCATATCACTTGAGAAGATAAAATTTCTCATCAGCTTCGAAATAGACCTGTTATGTGTGGTTAGAGCTTTTAGCCTAACTTTTGGTTAGGACCTGGTTGAAATAATACTTTGCTCCGATTTTATGATTTTCTCTTCATTTCTAAATTCATCAAAACCAATGAGCACACTGTAAAATGTGCATTCAATACTTGCATCAAAAGTTAATTCTGAGAAGCATAGCTGGGTAACTTATAGAAGCGTAAAGGAACACTCTGGTCACCATAACAACTTAATCTAAATGAAGTTAAGGTAAGAAAAGTGCCTAGGGGCTTCCTGTTGACTGGCGTGTTCCTTTATTCCTGTAAGGATTCTTTGGTAATCAACATATTGGTGCAAACTACATGCACCAATCAGGTCTTAATTTCTTTCAAGGTAACTTTTTGTAAATTCACCAAACATCCCTTAGTTTTTATTATTCGGAAGCACTACTGGCTAGGGGTGGCCAGTAAGTGTTCAAAATCAGTTTAACGCTTAAAGGTAAGAATGCCATGGTGATCTTATGGCCCCATAAAATTGACATGAAGTGGTACTGGCACGGTGAGCGGTCCTTTCATATTTTGTATATTGTAATGCTATTTCCTATTAGTTACTTTTTTTTCTTTTTTTTCCCATTAGGATCTATGGAAAGAAACTATAATCTAGGAGGTGAAAGAGGAAAACGATAAATAGAAATATAAGGACTGGCAGAGATTGCCGTTGATCCCCATTGACTTGAGATGTGGTACTTAATGCTAACTCCTAGAAATGCAGGAGAAACCGAATGTAAGGAACCAGAGTGGTGGACATATGGAAGAGGACATCCAGACTCTTTCAGGATTGGCTAAAAAAGATGATTGTGACTTCCTGTTTATTCCAGTACTGGTTTAGAAGGTATCTGAGCCTATAACGTCCATGTTGGAGATAATTATGAGTCTCCTTCAGGACATGATCAGGAGCAGCTGTAGCCTCTTTCAAGAGCTGATGATGGTGACCACCAGACAGTATAGAAAATGAACAATCACATCTTCCGCCTGACCAAGTTGTAGAAGCTGATACCCAAGAACTATGTTTCATGCACATGCTATGGACCTGTGAACGTATCAACCTGCAGCACTGCAATGACATGCACACTTTTGCACTTTCAAGTTACTATCTAGATATATACTATTCTCCACATAAAAATCAGCACGCTATTACCACATAAAAATGAAGGCTGCGTACTCTTTCAATAAATCATCACATTAATATGTTTATTAGTTAAGTTAAATAGTTTGAAATGGTCCCTCTGAGCACTATAACTGCTATAGCTCATTATAGCAGTGGTTATGGTGCAGAGTCCATGTGACTTGTGGTAAAAATATTTTGATTGTTTGACAAAAGCAGGGACTCTAGTGGCTTACCTACATTTTGGCCTCTCCGCAGCATCTGGGCTGAAGCAGAAGCGAGCTCAGACATTAGCCATCTTAATCACTGTGATACTGAGTTGCAATAGTTATAGTGCTAAAGTAACCCTTTAATCAGCCAGTCTAACATTGGCAGCAATGTTAATGCAGCATAATACAGTTTAATTAATGGGTAAAACTAGAACTTTTTTCATGCAAATAAATGTTATTAGATTTTTATAATAAAAATAATAAACATATATATGTATATATATATAATAAATATTAAAATGAATCTGTCAATACGCACCACTTTGGCTTTCTCTTCCACGATAATTAGTTTTGCTATAATGCCAAATGCAATGGACTTCCCATACACTGTGAAATGTAAATGTAAAAAAACTGTAAAATGTGTTGCCAGGTTAATGTCATATACATTATTTTAATTGTTGCCAAAACCACTGTTACAGAGACTAAACTCCTGTGTATATGGTGTACCAGCTAAACAGTAAGTAAATTGCATAGATTAGATTTTAATTATACCTTCTTCCAACAAATTAACTTGTGCAACTACTCAACATAACAGTAATAGCCAAATGTTATATATTTGGTCTTCAGAATGCAAATGTTCATTTATCATGGATTTCTACTTTTCGTTAAACCAACACCAGGAGATGAGTCCAAGTTGACTTTAACAGTGGCACATCTCTGGATGTTTGCCCAGTTACTTCTAATAAATTGAGATGTTTGAGGAACATGACAAAGCGTTCAGGGTGTTGCCTTGCTCTCCAATTTCCCAAGATCTCAATGCGATTGAGCATCTGTGGGATGTGCTGGAACAACAAATCCGATACATGGTGGTCCAACCTCGCAACTTGCAAAACTTAAAGGATCTGTTGCTAATGTCTTGGTGTCAAACACCACAGGACATGTTCAGAGATCTTGTGGTGTCCATGCCTCGATGCATCAGAACTGTTTTGGTAGCACAAGGGGGGTTTTAGGCAGGTGGTTTTAATGTTGTGGATTATCAGTGTATGTGTATCAATAATAGTAGTAGCATTAATATAAGAGACACAAATTTTTATATCTTGAGATAAAAATGATACTCACAGATTTAGTCAGTAAAGTGAGAATTTTGAAGAATTCAAAGTGAATTTAAAATTGAAGGCTAAAATAGTCAAGGTTGATGCATATCTGACTTGGACAGCATTTCAATTTCTGCTATTTTGTCTTTTAATTTGAAATTCACTATGAATTCCTGACACTTCTTACTTTAGTGAATAACCCCTTTAAGATTTCATATGCGAAAGGCGAAAATAAAAAAAATTATATGACCACTGTGTTTTTTTGCAGTGCCCAGACTTTAATAAACATTTAAACAAAAATGGAACATCACATAAAAAAATGTTTAGATAAATTATAAGTGATTTTCAAGGTTACATACAATGGTATAAATTCCATAGTGACAACTACCCAAGCTAACTGTGTAACCCAAAAAAAAAAAAAAAAAATGTATGCCAAAAATCATTATAATATTAATTAAATTTGAAAATAAACATGTAGTTGTTGGCATTTTTTGAATTTAGTTGGTATAGAAGCAGCGACATCACAGGATTCTATAGCTTGACAAGTGCAACTGTCACTCCTCAGCTAGCTTTCAAGCGATTCAGAGGAGTTTTCGTGCTGTTATTCAAAAATTGTAAACAAACAAATATGGAAAATCCAACAACAACCGAAACATCATGTGGAAAGAAGAGGACAGGCAAGAAGAGGCAACGGGAGAAGACCGAGGAGAAGAAAGGACCAGACGGGAGTGAAACAGAAGAGCATTTGAAGAGAAAGAAGAAATGCGAAGGTAAGAAACAGTACACTGGAGATTGAGAAGGGGGATCCATTCTATTAGAGAATATTTAAATTCAGAGCACTTTACTGTATATTTAATGTCTCAAAACGCAATAATACTCCTCTTATGTGTTCTTTAATCACAGTTACCTAAACTAACTTAACACTGATGCCTAACTTTAGTAGATTCCAAAAATCTACTTCCCCCTTTTGGTTTTCAAAATATAAGGATTATTGTTGAGACGTTCTCAGTAAGATTTGAGCATTTGTTCATACGAGGTAAGAACATTAAAAATATATGTATCTTATGGTTAAAACCTAGTCAATCAGGACCCAAAGTAAACATTTCAGTACGTACTGTGTCAAAATAACAATAAAAAAAGTTTACATAATACAAAACACATTTTTAACAAAAAAGAACTTAGACATTAATCTTTTTTTACATATGATGTTACATATGGACTATTTTTACTCTCCCAGAAGGAGCCACCATCCATCCTGTGGTTTCTCCAATGGAGACCAGCATTTCTCTGGAGAGATTTGCCATCCATAAAACCCTTGGACAGGGCAGCTTTGGCAAGGTATGTAATATCCACCAAATGGTGCCATGTACTGAGAATTTTCTTATGGACAGAAATGAATAGTGAAAGCCTAATATAACACAAGAACCTGTTTAGAATAAAACGGAACCCAACTGTACAGATCATTTTTAAAAGTTGTGTATTTAAAAGGTTTTCTTAACAGACATGTATCTGAGTTATTCACAAAAGTGAACATTGTTGAGAATTCAAACTGAATTTCAAATTTAAGGCCAAAGTAGCCGAACTGAAATTATAGTTGACCTGGAAAATCTTTCCAGTTTGACTAATTTAGCCTTAAGTTTGAAATTCATTTTGAATTCACTTGACATTTCAGGCTTTTCTTACTTTAGTGACTACTCCTGTTTGTGTAACTGTCAACAATTATTTAGATTAAAATTATTTCTCTAGTTAAAACAATATAATTGTAGTATACCCCTGTACAATACATTGTGCCGTATGTATTTTAAGTCCAGTTCTGAGGGTTCCAGCCAGCACAGCTGCTAAAATTATAAACATTTATTTTATAAACTGTGAGTTGTGCGGACCAGAGAAAGTTAGGGACTTAGAAAAAATCTTTAAGTTCAGCTTTTTGGGCTTTAAGCAAGTCAGTTGCCAGTTCAGTGTAATTCAGTGTTAAATCAAGAATCCTCAAATTTTAAATTAAAATAATTTTCAAATATGGATATATTATGGATGCATGGTGTTATGTTATGAACAATGGCATTTGTTAGTACCTGTTGTATTATTTATAGGAGTGTTATATCCATTTTACATAAAGTTGTCAATTTTCAAATGACTCCAACTGTCATGTCTGTCTGCACTTCCTGGTCACATGATTCCACAATGCTGTTAAATATTCCTAAATAGAGAAACAACAATATTGAAGTGGTCTAGCAAACCACTTTCAACTGATAATGTGGTCTCTATGCCTTTCCTGGGCATGATCGCTTCCACTGTGCTCTCCAATAGGGGGTAACCCAAAATAAGCTGTTCCCCCTATTTTTTAGGCCTTATTTTTGTTTACGAGTTACTTATTCCCAAAGAGATACTCTATTCTTACATAGATTATTTTGAAACAGGTTCTCTGCCCCTGTTTCCTTGCACATGTTTTATAACTACATTCAAAAGCCAAATCCCTCATTTAGATATGCCACTGAGTGATGCAATACACCTCTTAACCCATACAAGTACTTTTATCCTGAGATCATGCACACGGGGGCTTTCTGGGGTTTGTAGTCCTGTTGTTGGCATATAGTTTTTTTTTTGTCGATCTGTATTTTTATTGAGGCATAAGTCAGATAAACAATACAGTACAGTGGTGACAACAACACAAGCAGACAAGCATGAGATAATTAACAGTATAATATCCAAGCATTACCAATATCATCACATATCAATATAAAACATTAGACGTACAAAGCTATACTTCAGCTTATCTCTTATTCTGGTTCTTTTTTTTGTACTTTTGTTAATGGCTTCTCTGCATAAAAGAATGACGTATGTGCATGAGTCATTCAGAGACATGTCCAGAAAGCTAGATGACCCACTCAGTATAAACTATACGACTACTTATTACACTTGTATTCATAAATGAATAACTGTGTAAACAATGGGATGTCTAACTGTGTAATCAAAACAATATATTTACAAAAAAAATCAGTACAAAGCTATGCCATCATATAGTCTGTGGTATGTCTCCCTGCGGTCAAAAAGTCCTAATTTTATAAGAAAACATAAGTTAGTCTCAAGTAGCTAACATACACTGTGTAAATGAAAATGAGTACAGCTCCTGCAGATGTTTGCTTAAAAGTAAGATATGATATATAGCTGACATGCGCTGCAATCTCATTTAAAGGGACACTATAGTCAACAGAACAACTACAGCTTAATGTAGTTGTTCTGGTGAGTATAATAGCTCCCTTCAGGCATTTTCATGTAAACACTGCCTTTTCAGAGAAGAGGCAATGTTTACATTGCCCCTAGGGACACCTCCAAATGGCGACTCGTTAGATGGCCACTGGAGGTGCTTCCTGGCTCAGGGCTGCACAGTAAGCAGCCCTGCCGTTCAACGCCCCACGCTCTGCATGGAGACACTGAATTTTTCTCATAGAGATGCATTGATTCAATGCCAATTTTAACCACTCCAATGGGAAAGCATTGGATTGGCTAAAAATCTGCAATTTTGATGAGGTCACCAAGGGGGCAGGGCCAGCGCCTGCGGAGAGTTGAAATAAGGTGAGTTTTAACCCATTCTGAGGGGGCTAATGAGGGGGGGAGAGGGGCAAGCCACCTAAATGGTGAGTTTTCACTATAGGGTCAGGAATAAATGTTTGCGTTCCTGACCCTATAGTGATCCTTTAAACTACAGAAATACTCCCTGCATATGAGCGTAAATTATGTGACAATATGAACAGAGGTAAAGAATGCACTCTGATGCAGGAGTGTTAAAGGAACACTATAGGGTCAGGAACTCAAACACGTATTCCTGACCCTATAGTGTTAAAACCACCATCTAGCCCCCTCGCCTCCCTAAAAATAGTAAAATGTTACATGTATTCACGTCTACTGCCTGCTTGGCTGACATCATCAGAAGTGATTCTCTGAGTCAATGACCATGCATAGGATTGACTGAGACTGTCAAGAAGGCATATCAGGGGCAGAGTCAGCACAAGCCAAACACAGCCCTGGCCAATCAGCACCTCTTCATAGAGATGAATTGAATCAATGTATCTCTATGAGGAAAGTTCAGTGTCTGCATGTAGAGGGCAGAGACACTGAATGGCAGTGCTGCACACTGTGCAGCACTGCCCCAGGAAGCACTTCTAGTAGCCAACTGAGGAGTGGCCAGTGGAGGTATCACTAGGTTGTAATGTGAACATTGCCTTTTCTCTGAAAATACAGTGTTTACTGCAGAAAAGCCTGAAGTGACAGATTATACTCACCAGAACAAATGCAATAAACTGTAGTTGTTCTGGTGACTATAGTGTCTGTTTAATGTGTAATCGGTACATACTGCAGGAATCAGATATAAAACCAATGGACACTCAGGATTGCAAAAAACAAACAAATCATATGCGTTATAGTGAGGCAAAAAGAAACAGGCCTTGACACTATCACTATTAGATAAGTGCGTAGAGGAGGTCTGCATAAGACCTATGCCACTATCCTACCACCACATCAGATAAGACATTAAAATGGAATCAATAAGGCAGAAAAGGGCATATAAGAGCACAGCTGGAGTGTATTAAAAAGTACCAAGCTAGGGCTGGGTGCTGCCATGTAACCAATAGTAGCTTAGCAGTTAGGCAGTGGGACTGCACAAATTGGGGAGTTCAGCCAATTCCTCGACTAGGGTGATGCCGGAATGTCACCGGTGTCAGCAGCAGAATTGTAGTGAGGCAGGTTGTCCCCAAAACCCCAAGCCTGCTTGTAGACCTGCATCATTGTACCATAGACTTGAAACTGCACAAAGTTCAAGTCCTCCCCAGCCTGGGGGTAGCAGAGGGTTGAGGTGATCTTGGGCCACCGTCAGACCGAGATCGGCGTCTCACGAAGGAAGTGGACCCGTGGCCCATCTGAGGCCTACCTACAGAAACCGCGAGGGAGGCGGCCGATCCCTCTGTTACCTGCTTCATATGACTTCGGAGGTCCTTCCTTCACTCTATTTCCCCCCCCCCCGCCCCGTTGTTGAGGGATATCCCAGCACATCTTACTCGTGCTGCACTGGCGGAACACCAGCAAGCCCTTATCAGCAACAGCTGGCCTACAAGAGGCAAGATGGCGGATGCCACAAGCAAACCAGGGTCTCCAGCCACACATTCCACTCTCATGGAACAACTGGACAAACTATTCACAGATTTCTGGTCTGCACTTACCCTTCGCTCACACTCTCCAGCTGGGGCACCGCAGATGCTCCCCTTGCAACAAGCCAAGCGGCATTCAAAAACCCCTGGGCAACACTATAACGACCAGCCTGGAGCGAGGAGGTGGAAGCGGGCGCCCCGGAGAAACCCTTGGCGCAGAAGACCTGGCCCAGCAAGCAAACCCTGTCTCCCCACGTTGCGGCCCCTATCTGGATTGCTCCTGGGGCACAGCTCACTCACCCTGAAGTCACAGTTCATCCTGCACGGAGACATCTTTTCAGAGGGCCGCAGAACCAAGCTCTGGTCGCAACTCGTGATGGGACTTGTGTGCACAATACTCTGGGGTAGCTCTCACCAAGTACAAGGTGTAGGCTGAGCCACAGACCCTCTTGTAGATGCCCAAAACTTGGGTGCTTTCTGCCTATTCATAAGCATTTATGTCCGAAATTCTGTTTTTCTTTGTTTTAACTCTAACCTCCATTATTCCTGAAGAGATATCATTGTCCTGTTACTATTATTTTAAATCTGAGCCAGTGAGCACACAGGTGCACTATATGACCATTTAGCATGTTTCTTCCTAATCACCCCACATGTCAAGTAGATGTGTCAAGCTAGTTAGGTCATATTAGCAAGGCTCTATTTCCAAACCTACTCTTTCACATTGTTTACCCACTTAAGAATCACTACATATTTAATGTCTCAAGCTTGACGATTTCCACGTGACCCAGCATATTAGACATTCTTATTTAGCTTGTATTATTCATTTTATAAAATTGTGCCTTTCCTCTGATTGCCAGCAAAAAATAAAGAATTATATATATATATATATAATAATAATAATATATATTTATATATATATAATATATATTTTATGTTTATTGTTTTTATTTATAAGTTTATTCTCCCAGTCCTGCTTGTTACCTGTGGCCAGTGAGGGGGGAGACTACTTTCCATGGTGGTCTGTTTGCCCTGTACAAGCAAGCTTCCCTCGTGCTGGCTTTAATAGTGAAGGAGGACCCAGGACATGCTTTCTTCTGTTTCTGAAGGGTCCTTTCTTCAACTATCGCAAGCCTCCAGCTGTCAAAGCATTGCAACGGGTTACCACGGAGAGAGAGCTGGAGAAAGGACACCCACACGATGCTCTACACACACATACATATGTATATAATAGACACATATACAGATACTGTATATATATATACCAATTAAAAAAAAAAAGTTCATAGTGTATTATCTGTCAGCCTTGGTTTTGCTCATAAGTCAAAGTAGTCCCTACTTTCGATTGTGAAATAAAATGAAACAAAAAAACAAAAAACAACCAAATCTAAAAATAATAACTTTGTATTAATTTCCATTTGTCAATATAAGTCATCTAAGTGTGAGAGTAAATGAATACACAGTACTTCCATGATGATTTTTTTCTCCTCTCTCTACAGGTTGTTTTAGCATCTGACAAGATAACCAACAAATGGCTCGCTATGAAGATCATCGATAAGCAACGCCTTATTGAAAGCGCAAGCAGCTGCCTAGTTGAACGCCGGGTGCTGGAAATTGCTGCCGGGAGCAAATTCCTCACCCATGCATATGCCACTTTCCAGACAGAGGTGCCAACATTATTACCTTATATCAACCCCCTTTTTAAACAGGTACTTGAAAGGAACACTCCAGGCACCATAACAACATAATCAGTATGGTGTTATGGTGCCAGGTCAATGGCTTACTTTTATGGGTTAAATCATTAATGAACAGTTAACCCCAAAGAGCTGAATTAATGACTGTTTAACTCTGACTATCTCCAGGGGTGTTTTCAGGAGATTCCCATTCACAAATAGCTTGAGAAACATATGGATTTCTCTCACGCTGCTTTGTGAATGGGGAACTACTGATTGGCTTTAACCCCTTAAGGACCAAACTTCTGGAATAAAAGGGAATTATGATATATCACACATGTCATGTGTCCTTAAGGGGTTAAACCAGATTACTGAGGCTTCCTGCTTCAAGATTCAGAAAAAAGCAGAAAGAGAGCTTAACAGTGCTGGATTCAACTCTTTGGGGTTAAACCATTCATTAAGAGTGTAACCACCAAAGGTAAGCCAGTGCCCATTTCCATTAAGTTGTTATGATGCCCAGAGTGTAGTGGTTATGGTGTCAAAATGGCTTTACATAATGAAGGATTTTCCCAGAATCCATAGCCCAACCCCTCTTCAGCTGCACATATAATATGAAAGACCACTTTAGCATTAACACATGAGAACCAAACCAGGATGGCAGTCACTGGCTGAGAGAGCTCAGTATGAGACGATTGCTGTGTGAGATTTCTATGTCTATACACAGCTATAAAATGGACTCTCTGCAGCTTTAGATTTTATATCTGATGGGGATTAAATCATTATTTTCATTGGACTGTTTAGAGATTTGGGAGTTCTCAGCATCTCTTAGTTGAAGAGAATGTAACTTCAGAATAATCACAACATGAAGTTGACTCCAAATACATCTATTGTTTTTATATATTTTTGGATTTATTGTCACCATACAATTTCTTACTGGGATGTTTTCTAGTTTGCATTTCCACCTACCATAGAAAGAGTACTTGGGGCCCGTTGACTATTAATTGATATTTTTGTAAGTTTCCCTGACATTATAAAAGGCATGTCAGATCACCATGGGTTTTTGGAACAGATATCAACAGAGCTGGATAAAGACTGCCCAGGACCATAACCTTTACAATAAAATTGTGTTAGCAAAGATGTGGAATGCAATGACTCTAATACATTATTATTATTATTATTATTATTATTATTATTATTGTAGGCATTTATATAGTGCCAACTTTGCAGCGCTTTACAATATAATAAAATGAGGAAATTTAACAATAAATGAGACCATTACAAAATGTTAGAGGAACAGTAGGTTGATGAGGGCCTTGCTCGAATGGGCTTATAGTCTAGAGGACATTGGGTATAAAAACACAATAGGAAGAGTATCAAGGGGTATAGCAACCAGACAACAAGGTGGGAAAGTAGCAGAACTGGAGGTGAGAGTGGAGTCTGGCCCTTTAGGAGAGACAGGTTTGTGAAACAGAAGTTACTCTGGCCTTTATCATTATTTATAATTATATATTACAGGTTCTATATTGTTCCCTCCAGAACCTGTAAAAGTAGTTTACCTCTAACCAGTGGCAAGGTGATCTCCTCCCTGCAGCTCTGCTCTGCCTCGGGTAGATGATCACTATTGAGAAGCACTAGAGAAGTACAGGTCCTTGGCAATGCTTCTCACACAGAAGCACTGAATTCAATGTTTCTCTGTGAAAAGTCTCACATCTGCTGTTTCCTAAGGCACAGTGCAATCATTAGGGTGCAACTTAGTAGCTTTATAAAAGAACAGATTTCTCTTGAAATCAATGTTTTTATAAAGTAAGAAATGAACAGCAATGTGAAATGCTTTAGGTGTTTGGAGTGTTCCTTTTAATACATTTAGAACCTTTGTATGTTTGATTTTTATTACTATTATTCTTATTCTTATTATCATCATCATTATTTCCATAGCACTGGTGTGTAGCCAGCAACCACATTACTGCCATACAGAATGAAAGTATACTCTAAATAGTCTAACCTTTATTCTGCTGCATCTTCTTAATCAGGACCGCCTTTTCTTTGCCATGGAGTATTTAAGCGGAGGCGACCTCTATGATTATCTTGATAAGAATGGAAGACTGGATCTCAGCACCACAACGTAAGATGGCGTCTTAAAGTCATAGAAGACAAAGGGAGTATGGAGTAAAAACTTTTGCAGGATAGAATACAGGGTGCAGCAGAACCGATTAAGCAGTTTTGAGGGGTTATAAAAAAATTAACTGAGGTATATAGAGAAAAACTGTTTTTATTTTCGAATTCAGCAGTAAATACCATTTTATATAAATTAAGTTTTGAAAATAATGTCCTTGAGAAGGCTGTCATTAGCAGCAACACACTGTTGGAGATGGTCTCTGAAGTTTTTACAGCTCGTTCACACATATCGCGGGGTATGGCATTAACTTCTTCAATAATCTGCTCCTGAAGCTCTGGTAGGGTGTGAGGGCAATGTTTGAACACTTTTTCCTTCAGATATCCCCAAAGAAAAGAAAAACATTGAGTGTATTTCAGGATGTGTGGGCTGTAGCCCCATCCTGTT
Organism: Pelobates cultripes; assembly: GCA_933207985.1. NCBI lineage: Eukaryota > Metazoa > Chordata > Amphibia > Anura > Pelobatidae > Pelobates > Pelobates cultripes. Next base: position 46,853,694 of record OW240918.1, on the reverse strand, counting down.
GGAACCAGAACTCCCCTAATTCCTCTTCTTCAACAATCTCTTCCATTCTGGGCTGTCGAAAATTTTCCAACATTGAGACATAATGTTCTCGCCTTCACTAGCACAGGCCTATCACTCCGAATTGTGATGCACCACACCGTTAGTTATGGGGAATGTAGCGGTCTTTCATGAATCATTCGGGGGTTATTTTGAGCCCAGTAGCGGAAATTCTGTTTTTTCACAGCTCCTCTGAGATAAAAATGTGCCTCGTTGCTACTGAAGAAAGCTGCTGCGGGCGGGACCTGTGCAAGCATTTGCTCACACAGATTTCTGAGTTTGGCATAATCTGCTATACTCAATTCTTGAGCCAACATCATCTTGTAGAGATGAAACTGCAAATCTAAATGAAGAATCCTCCTCAGACTGCAGTGTGACATTCCCAAAGCAATACGAGCAAAATGTCCTCAATTGCTGCTCTCACCAGCTGCACATTTCATGTGTTCTTATGGACCTGCGTCGGCCACGTGTACCTCTTCTAAGTGTGGTACTAGTTTCCTCCAACGGCCTAACCCATGACCGAATTGTGTTTGCATTAGGAACGGCGTTATTGCGCGTAATGTTGAACCATTGCCGTAAAGCTCTTTGAGTTGCGATCACAGATTGGTTGTTGTTGGTGGACGGAGCACAATGAGACTAGGTGTACCTGCCTCCACCCACTACAGCCCGAGCATTGACCCCCTCAAAAATGCTTAATCGATTCTGCTGCACCCTGTATTTGCTAAATAAATTATAAGGCATTAGGTTTCAAAGAGAAGGTTTGTAAAAGTGGGTACAAAGAAATACCACCATTAAAGGGGAACTCTAAGCACTACAATAATTTCATCTCACTAAGGGTTCAATATACTATCTTTGGATAGGCTTTTCGAATGATTTAATTTTCTGAAAAATATTTTAATATTTAGATTTTTTTTTTTAGAATATTTAGTTTTTTTTATTCTTTATTGTTATTGTGCAGAGTTGTACATATAAGGATTACGAGACATATCAAATAAAAGCCAATGCAGCAAGAACAATTGCAATAAATGACGTCAAGGGTCCTGCACATTTTACAATTTATACAGCATGAATTAAACTAATCATGTCCAAGTACTAAGTTAAATGAAGGCTGGAGGACAGACAGCTTGTTAAAGTCATGGAGGTTAATAAAACAAGAGATAATTAGCATCGACATGAAAACATGCTTAACTTCTGTAGGGAGTAGAAACTCCCTGTCCACCTAGGTAAACGTGGCTAGGAGATACTGAAAAGTAAAACTGCGAACGAGGTCATGAAGTAAATACCACTGGTCTGGGGCATTATGATTCGGTTAGCAGGAGTAATGGTAAGTTCCCGAGCATAGAACTTTGCCCAGAACTCTGCACAAATGCAGTCAAAAGTCAGAAGTAGCTGGTCCGTGTCCACAAGCATTTGTGAGAAGGTGCATATAACGGAAGGCCCAGTAGCCATCTTGAGTACTAAACATAGAAACATAGAATGTGACGGCAGATAAGAACCATTCGGCCCATCTAGTCTGCCCAATTTTCTAAATACTTTCATTAGTCCCTAGTCTTATCTTATAGTTAGGATAGCCTTATGCCTATCCCACGCATGCTTAAACTCCTTTACTGTGTTAACCTCTACCACTTTAGCTGGAAGGCTATTCCATGCATCCACTACCCTCTCAGTAAAGTAATACTTCCTGATATTATTTTTAAACCTTTGTCCCTCTAATTTAAGACTATGTCCTCTTGTTGTGGTAGTTTTTCTTCTTTTAAATATAGTCTCCTCCTTTACTGTGTTGATTCCCTTTATATATTTAAATGTTTCTATCATATCCCCCCTGTCTCGTCTTTCCTCCAAGCTATACATGTTAAGATCCTTTAACCTTTCCTGGTAAGTTTTATCCCGCAATCCATGAACCAGTTTAGTAGCCCTTCTCTGAACCCTCTCTAAGGTATCAATATCCTTCTGAAGATACGGTCTCCAGTACTGTGTACAATACTCCAAGTGAGGTCTCACCAGTGTTCTGTACAATGGCATGAGCATTTCCCTCTTTCTACTGCTAATACCTCTCCCTATACAACCAAGCATTCTGCTAGCATTTCCTGCTGCTCTATTACATTGTCTGCCTACCTTTAAGTCATCAGAAATAATCACCCCTAAATCCCTTTCCTCATATGTTGAGGTTAGAACTCTATCAAATATTCTGTACTCTGCCCTTGGGTTTTTACGTCCAAGATGCATTATCTTGCACTTATCCACATTAAATGTCAGTTGCCACAATTCTGACCATTTTTCTAGTTTACCTAAATCATTTGTCATTTGGCTTATCCCTCCTGGAACATCAACCCTGTTACATATCATCAGCAAAAAGACATACCTTACCATCAAGAACTTCTGCAATATCACTAATAAAAATATTAAAGAGACCTCTAGGCCTCGATCTAGTGATACGCCAGTAGGGTTGGATCTTGTCAAGGTGCCCACATAGATATTCCAGTGGGGACAGAGATATTCCCCCCGGTCCAAAGGGGGATGGGGAATAGGGCTCGGAGTCAGCAGATGTCACTTAAAGGCTGAGGATCGTCCGCCTCCCCCTACAGGGTTATGGTCTCAGGTCGCATGGAAGCCTAGCAAGAAATGGGGCCAACGGATTCAGGTGCAAAGGTGTCAGGTAGTCAGCATGGTATTTCCCAAGGCCAGAAAAAGGAGCCAAATAAATTGGTCTCTTTGAGGAGCTGCAGCACCATGCGACTGTCTTGGTTGGCTGTCAGGCCCCGCCCCCAATTTTTTGATTTTTTTTTTTTATATTGTAGTATTTTAAAAAAAATTCACTCTAAAGGTTTATTAAAAAATATTAAATCAATTGAAAAACTTAACCAACAATATTAAGTCGGGGCCTAAATTGCTTTTAGTGTTTGGACTCAAGTTCCATTGCACTTGTGACGAAGTGCCCTTCGCCACTTGTGCCTGGAGAGGACTGCTTGCCCGCCTCTTGCCCTGTGACTATGGCCCCTGGGATGTTTTGCCCTTTAAAGACATGATTTGGGCATAATGGATTTGTGTTGTGCTGCTGCTGGCCCTTTAGGAACCATCTGGGGACATACTGTGGAGTTACTGGGTGGCCACCATTTCCTGTATCAGAAGCACATGGTGAGAACAATGGATGGCGGCCATTTTAACTCACAGACACTGTTTGGACTTTTCAACACGGTGCCATCTTGACAGTATTTGGTGCACAGAGACATCGTGCAGTGGTTTTGGACTATACAGCAGGGGACACATTATAAAGTGATTGTTTTTCATTTAGCCTGTATATGTTCTGCAGAATCTGCATTAAACTGTATTTTCCAAAGTACTGAACGGATCTGGGTGAATTTTGGATATGTGGTTCACCCAGATCCCCCGGTTCCAAGGATATACTTTTATGGGGTTATTGCATGTTTTGGGGTCCCTGTGATGTATATTTTAGAAGTTATGAATGCTGTAAAAATTGTAATGTTTCTGGCCAGCAGATAATTGAGCTTTGTGTATTGTAGAAACTCAATTATCTAGCCTGGCCCAGAGGAGGAGTTTTGTGTTGCATAAATTGTGAGTTCTGTGTGCCAGTAAATCAGTCTTGTTCCAGCATTAAGCCTTGGCTCATGTTTGGGGGAAGGGATACCTACACTCTGGGGATTGCTATAATCACTTACTCCCCAGAGGAAGCTCTTGCAATAGCTTGATTTGTTCCTGTTCCTGCTCTCTGGGGAAAGAGAGGTTCACCCACTGGAAGCTGGATCCTGGCCTTGGGTCCAGGGTGGGTGGAAACAGCAGAGACCCCGGCGCAGTTGCATCGCTGGAAGTGGGGTCTGCAGTGCTGATGGTGTCGGTTGGAGTGCTTGGAGTCCTCAGCGAGCACTAGGAGCATCGATTGGCGGAGGTACTCAGTCGGAGTGCCAGCGTTCCGTCACAGCACTGTCCCTCTATTCAGTGTTATAACATTTTTGAGCAGTGTAGCAATGAATCATGGTCTCTGGCCACCCACAATCCGGCAGCTACTAGCAGAGATTACACTTTTCCTTCTAACTATTCCAATACATACTAGCAATGGTGGCTGTGATAGCCTGAAAGTGATAAACTGACACTCTCTGCCAATCACTGCCACCCATTGCTGCTCAGGCTGAGGAGATGGACTAATGGGGACTTTCACTTAGCATTAAAACACTAAAATCTGTTGTGTCTCGCTCTGGCTTGTATGAAGAAAGGACACATAGATTTATGGGTTCCATAGATAAATATAACAAAATTTGGGGAACTAGTGTGCCCTACTGGTCCACAACAATAAAGGATATCTCATACTCTTCCTTACAAGTCTAGTTCCCCACTAATCCAAGGGTACTTAGCAGCTTACTGCTTTCATACTTCCTTTAGTCAGTGACCATTTCTCAAGGTTGTGTTAAATAGTTGCCCTAGGAGCCCCACTTCAATTTATGTCCTCCAGGGAACAACCTACAAAAATCCTGACACCAAAACATCGAGGCTTGCTTTGCTCCAAATACCAGGAGAGCAAATCTCACAAAGTGGTGCAACACTACTCAAAATTTCAACAGGGTCTACCCTAAGACATCGCCCTCCTGTTGGAGGTGCCTAATTTTGGTCGGATCAATACTGCATATATTTTTGGAATGTCCTTTCATTGTACCTTTTTGGAAATGGATACACGAGGCCACTACTTCCATCACAGGTGACATGATGTCCTCCTATCCTGTGGAAATGCTGCTAAACCACACTGAGTTACCTATTTCCACTTTCAAAAAAACTATTTCAGAGCATTTGTGGATAGCAGCCAGATCCTGGGTCCCTGAACTCTGGATGTAGACACCTGCCCCTATATTTTAAGGTTTGCTGTATTGGATGGAAGAAATTAAACAGATAGAGGAAAAGACTTAGTGTCTGGCATGCAGAACGGAGAAACACTTGGAAACGTGGGGAACTTGGCTGCCCTCATTTTCAGAGCATGACAACACTTCCTAACTAATCCTTGCTAATATTTATGGAAGTCCACTTAAATTCTTAGACTTTGCTTTGGAGCTTATGAATGCACTGTTATGTCCTCCCACCCCAACATCCTCTTCTCTTTTTAATATTGGTGTTATACCCATTCATTTCAGCCCCTGTAGGGAACGTGTGTTCTTGTTCCTGTTTCAAAGTCTTTGCCCACAATCCAGCATAATGTAATGATAGGTGTAGATTGTATTGTCACTCAATGGTTGGGCATTGACTTAATGTGTAACTTGGGTTTTCTTTCCTTCTGCATCCTATTTCCATACTGTATTTTACTCAATGTTGCACTAAAAACCTTCAGAATAAAGATTGTCAAATAAATAATTAAAAATAAATATTCTCATGTAGGCTGACCATCTCGTTTTGTTGTTTTTCAAATGTCTTATTGAATCACTTTATACCAGAGGTACCGATTGTATATTCTATATTAAAAATCTTAATAAAAATCTATATATGAAAGAAAAAATTGTTTAACATTGAACAATATGTCCACTTCAATGAGATGATGCAGATACATTGCCTACACTGTCCCATTACCTCTCTCAAAACTCTGTTCTAGCATTTTATCTGACTCCCCCAAAAAGCATTACTGTACATTACAAAAACATTACATTACAGTGCCATAGTTAATATGGAAACTGAGACTTTCCATCACAAGGTCAAAATTAATTCTTCACATTTAATATTTTACATTTGTATCTGTCGAGAGGAGGAGGAGGTCTTTTAATCTTATCTGGCATAGTTGAGTTCTCGGTTTTATTATAGATAAGCTAATTTTGGTCAGAGATTCAATGCACAGCAAGAATTAGAAACACTTGTTTAGTGCAAATGGTCATTCAATGTATGGAATGTGTTCGATCATAACATTAATATAGTAACATTTCTCAGTGATAGATAATGGCATTAATATAGTAACATTTCTCTGTGATAGATAATGGCATTAATATAGTAACATTTATCTGGTTAAGCTCATTTAAAAAGTTCAGTTATAATACTGTTTTGTGTATAGAAACATTAATCAATCTGCCTGCTAAACATCAAACTCTTGTCCATCAGATTCTTTGCTGCTGAGATAGTCTGCGGACTTCAGTTTCTCCATCGATATGGCATTGTCCACCGGTAATTAATACTGAACTATTTATAAGGTGTTTTCTCTACACTGGGAGTTATATCTTTCCAATTACACTTCAATTACGCTACCATTAAGCAGGAACTCCCGCAAGCTCTCCGGAGCTAAGACCAAGGAGTGTAGGTCATTTTCTGAAGTCCTGAAGGGCAGAGCTTAGCTCTGGAGAGCAAACAGATGTTCCAGTTTAGGAATTCCTGTTTCTCTAGCAATGACAGTGGAGGCAGTGATCCCAGGCAAGGAGTCCTAATTTTCCAAACCGATTTAACTCCTTACCATTAAGCAAGCTGTAGTGGTTATGGTGCTTGGAGTGTTGCTTTAAAAACATTGCTCCTTCAACTAATCAATTTTTATCTGGACATTTCACATTAGAGAAATATTTACCATGATAACTCTAGCCCAAAATATCATATATAACATTTTACTTTGAAAAAAACCTAGAGACTCCTCACTGGCAGTTTCCTAGCACCATCACAACTACATGAAGCAATAGTTATCCCTTGTTCTCTCCAGATAACTTTGAAGGTGTTCTCCTTTCTTTCTTGATCAGAGCATGGGAGGTGTTACAGTGTATTAATTTGGGCAGCAGTTGCATTGCAGAGGACAGTTCTGATTCAAGATATTGCTAGCACAGGCTTGTGGGCAGGGCTGGATTAAAGGGATTCTCTAGTGCCAGGAAAACAAAACCTGTTTACCTGGCACTGTAGAATCCTCCCGCCCCCCATCTCATGTCGCTGAAGGGGTTAAAACCCCTTCAGACACTTACCTGAATCCAGCGCAGAGGGTCAGGCTCCGCCCACGCTCTTCCCCGGCCAACGTCCGCCGGCAGGGGGAGACCTAATGCGCATGCGCGGCAATGGCCGCGCGCGCATTAGACTTCCCCATAGGAAAGCATTATTTAATGCTTTCCTATGGGGATTCCAGTGACGCTGGAGGTTCTCATGCATAGTGCGAGGACTTCTCGCGTCATTTAGACAACCAAAAGTGGTCTAAGAAGCCGGAAGTCCATCTAGTGGCTGTCTGGCAGACAGCCACTAGAGGAGGAGTTAACCCTGGAAGGTAATTATTGCAGTTTATAAAAACTGCAATGATTACACTTGCAGGATTAAGGGTGATGGGAGTTGGCACCCAGACCCCTTCAATGGTCATTCAAGGGGCTGATTTTTTTGACACTACTCTTGCTACATGCTCTTGCTTAAGTATGGAAACAAAACTGGTGTCGACTGGCTGACAATAATATTAGTTAAAGTAATGCTGACTTTGAAGCAGCAAGAGCATATGCATAGTACACACTCTCTCTAACACTGTGGCATGTTCCCTTTCTTCTACACTCACTACATACACGTTTTCTCTGTCCCAAACTGTATAGTAAGAAAGTCAGGAGAGTAGTGGACCATTTATGCCAAGCTCAGGGTGATGTCTGCACAGTATGCTCTTGGTTGGTCATCCTGAATGATTGGCAGGCAGCCTGATGTGTATTCATGCCAGGCTGACCATCTACTTCTTTGTGCATACACGACCCCTTTTTGGGCATGTTTGTCCCGTGGGGCGGTACTAGTTACGTGATTCACATCAGTGGCCCATCCTTTTACCCTGCCCACCGAAATCCTGCTTCACCGGACACTGTTGTTAGGAGATATGTATTTACTTGTAAGATGAAAGCGTGAGATTCGCATAGGGTATGTGTTTTCTGATGGCTATATCCTGTAAGTTTCCCTCCAGCACCAGATGCTTGGGAGGTATAATTGTTTTAGTGTTTTCTGTCGATAAGATTCTGGTATTAGGCCCAACATAATTGTCAGCACCAGGCCCAATGGGCTCTTAATCCGGCCCTGCTTATGGGCAGGGCCGGACTGGCCCACCAGAATACCGGGAAATTTCCCGGTGGGCCATCGGCACCTGGGGCCGGTCAGACAGCTGGCTGTGCTCAGTACTGGCGGCCGCAGGGGAAGCTGTGCTGGCGGCCGCAGGGTGAGTTGAGCTGCAATGTCTTTGTTCTGCTCCCCCGCGCGCTACTTATGACGTCATATTCCGGCCCCGGTCTCATTGAGCTGCACGCTGAGTAGCAGGACAAAGACATCACAGCTCAACCCACCCTGCGGCCGCTAGCACAGCTTCCCCTGCGGCCTCCAGCACTGAGCACAGCCAGCTGTCTGCCCTGCACGACCCCCTGGCAGGTTTGTCAGTGTGAGTGTGCGTCTGTGTCAATGTCATAGTGTGTGTGTGTCTGTGTCATGGTATGTGCGTTTGTGTGTGTCATGGTGTGTGTCTGTCAGTGTGAGTGTATGTGTGTGTCTGTCTGTGTCATGGTGTGTGTCTGTCTGTGTCATGGTGCGTGTCAGTCTGTCAGTGTCAGGGTATGTGTGTCTCTGTCATGGTGTGTGTATGTGTGTGTGTCTGTGTCATGTTGTGTGTGTGTGTTTGTGTCATGGTGTGTGTGTCTGTGTCATGGTCTGTCTGTCATGGTGTGTATGTGTCTGTCATGGTATATGTGTGTGTGTCTGTCTGTCATGGTGTATGTGTGTGTCTGTGTGTGTTTAAAACTAGTGTTTTTACTCACTTTTTTTTTCTCCCCAGGCCGTGCTGGTCTCCCCTCGACTGGTCCTGCCTCTATGACTGATATCATCAAGCTTGATGATCTCAGCCAATCTAATGCTTTGCCATAGGATTGGCTGCAAAACGCTACACTCCTCATAGAGATGCATTAAATCAATGTATCTCTATGGGGAACCTTCAGCGGCTCCAGAGCGTGGAGGCCCTGAATGTAGGTGCTGCACACTGTGCAGTACTGACACAGGAAGCACCTCTAGTGACCATCTGAGTGTCTGTCACCAGAGGTGTCACTAGAAACCAATGTAAACACTGCCTTTTCTCTAAAAAGTCATTGAAAAGCCAGCCAGGCTTGTGTGTGAGCTTGCTGGCATAGGTGTGTGTGTGTGTGTGTGCTCATGCTAGTGAGTGAGCTTGTGTTTTTATGTCAATGAGCTTATGTATATCAGTGAGATTGTTTGTCTATCAGGCTGTGTATCAATGAGCTTGTGTGTGTCAGTGAGATTGTCTGTGTCTGCATGTGAGTATGCTTACTGTATAATTAAACGTTTTACTCTGAAGGGACCAATATTTCATATTAGAAAAAGCAATATATATTTGAGATATATATTACTCAATCATCTGGGGTGGCAAGACATAGCCTTACATATTACATGTGACAATATATGGCGCAATGACTTATGGCACTGGCATAGATTTTTTTTTGATTTGTATCCCCAGTCCGGCCCTGCTTGTGGGGTCCTACTACATTAAATGGGGCACCTGCATTCCACTTTCTCTGAGACATACTAGCCTAAATAAGACATTGGTTAAAGGAATACTATTGTGACAGGAATACAAAGCTGTATTTCTGGCACTATCGCTCTCCTTGCCTCCCTGGTGAGTAAAGGGTTAAAAACCTTTTAACAGAAATTACAGAAACAGGACTCGCTTTTTTTTCTTTACAGAGATATAAAGCCCGATAACATCTTAATGGACAGCGTGGGGCACCTGAAGATCGCCGACTTTGGCTTAGCACTGGAAAACATGCGAGGAAGGAAAAAAGCCAAAGAACACGCTGGAACCCTGGGCTATATTGCGCCAGAGGTGAGACCAACACCATGGCTTATGTGCATACATTAAATGGCTCTGCAGCAGTTAGGCTCGCTATCCATCCCATGAGGAATACATTTCCAAACGAAATCAAGAAATTACAAGTTATTTTTAATGTAGTTCCAGTACGTGACTGGCCTAAAGCTTCACATCTGGGAGCACACGTGTTGTAGTGCACATTCTGTGTGTAGTTGGGATGACTAAATGTATACAACCATCCCTTCTGAATTCAACTAAACCATTCACACATTTACTCACAAAAATAAATAGAAGATTATATGTAAACAGTTGTTTGGCGAGAGGTGGATTTGGATTCTCTGAGTGTGTGAAATTCCTAAGATATGTTGGCAAACACTTTAGCAAGAAAGATCCAACGCTTGGTGTTTTTTGTAAGAAATAAACAATTGAATTTAGGGCTGGTGCAAGGATTTTACGCATTTTGCCTACACCTCCCCCCCAAAAATGCATCTTCGTCTGTGTGTCTCTTGAATTTCCGTTTGTCTTTCTTAACCCCTCTTACACCTCTTTATGTTCTTACACCCCCTTTAGTCTTATTCCCCATTTTTCTACTTTGTATGTCTTATTTTCCCCTGAGCCCCTTTGTGTGTTTCTTAGTCCCACAGTCACTCTGTGTGCCAATTCATCACCCACAGTGCCTTTGTGCCTCTTTTTTTTCTCTTCTCCTCTGTGTGCCACTCCCCCCAGCACTTTTATGTGTCGCTTTTCCCTCCACACCCCTGTGTGTGTTTCTTTTTTCCAAGCCTGTTTTGTGTGTCTATTTTCACCATCCTCTCTGTGTCTCATCCTCCCCTTATCCAGTCCATTTGTATTTCTCTTTCTCCCCCCCACAGCCCCTTTCGTATACCTCTCTTCCAGCCCCTTTTGTGTTTCTTTCTCCACTTCCCCTGTGTATGCAGGGCCGTCTTTAAGGAGGGGCAAAAGGGGCAGCTGCCCCGGGCCCAGTTACTCCTTGGGGCCCCTGCAGCACCTGAGGTAATCAGGGGCCACAGCCCTTTAATACTGCTCTGGACCGGGCCCTTGTAATATGGGGGTTGGCTGAATACAAACACACAGCTAGCCCCTCACACACTGCCCTGTGATCCCTTTTCTTCTCCGTGGCATGCTGGGAGGCAGTGAGGTCAGATCACTTCCTCCTCAGTGCCGCTGGGGAGGAGGCACACACCACACGGAGGAGGATGCAAGCATTGTTGGGGAAAGGGACTGAGAAAGCTGATGGCAGACTCCCATCAGCCTGGGCCAACAAGCTCCCACTAGACCCCAGGGAAGCCACCTTTCTGTACCCAAAAGGTAAGGAGACAGGAGGGTGGCTAAATATGTTTTGTTTTGCTAATTTCTGATATCACTTTTATTCAAGTGTTGGTGTTTGTAATGTAACACACAGGGAATAAGTACTTGTTAAAAATCCTAGAAGAACCTGACAGTTCCCTAAATATAAATTTTAAAAGTATTTATTTTAACATATTGCATCAAGTGTTATCAAAGGCTGTATACCATTTCCAAATGTCACTTTTGCCAAATTCTGGACCAGGGTATGTAAGAACAGAGTTGAGACATTATTATGGCCAAGGTTGCTGGGAGTTGCTGTCCAAGAGCTGCTAGAAGGCAGAGATTAAAATATGTAAATGTACACATATATGTGTGTGTGTATCTGGCTGTGTTTATGTCCTTGTGTGTATCTGGCTGTGTTTATGTCCTTGTGTGTATCTGGCTGTGTTTGTGTCAGTGTTGGTATCTGGCTGTGTTTTTTCTGTGTGTCAGTGTTTCTGTGTGTATGTATACCTGTGTATGTGTACTTGTGTGTCAGTGTGTATGTGTACCTGTGTGTGTGTTTGTGTGTGTGTGTTTATGTATGTATGTGTCAGTGTGTGTAAGTGTGCATCTGAGTGTGTGGTAATGCATACATCCCAGCATTTTAATGCCAACACAAATACACTCCATCTCTAGCACTGTACGCATATACACCCCTGCATTTATACCTTTATGTATGTGTGTATCTGAGTGTGTGTGTACATACCTGTGTCAGTGTGTGTGTGTACCTCTGTGTGTGGATGTGCCAGTGTGTGTGTTTATCAAAGTGCTTGTATCTGTGTGTCAAAGGGTGTGTATCTGAGTGTGTGTGTGTATGTGCCAGTATGTGTCAAGGTGTGAGCATGTGTCAGTGTGCCTATGTGTGTATCTGCGTGTTAATGTGTATGTGTATATGTGTTATAGAAATCACACAACATGCAAACAGAGCCCTGCAAACACAAACATTACATACAAACACACCAGTTTGCTGAAACACCAATACTACACACAAATGTACACAACACTACATCCAAACAACCCCCTGCATACAAATACAAACATTACATACAAACACATTCCTGTATTAAAACGCTAAAATTATATACAAACACCAACTCTACACACAAAAGTACACCTGCATTTAAAAGCCAACACTACAGACAATCACACATTACTGCATTCAAACGCAAACACTACACACAAGTACACCACTGCATTCCAATGGTAACAGTACATACAAATACACCCCTACATGCACACATACACTCTATACAATAACATGCTGACATTCAATTGCACAAACACTGCTCAAAAATACAACCCTGCAAGGATGGTAGATCCCCACCTGGCATAGCATCGCAGGAGTTGTATGACAGATGGGGATCTATCTTTTCTTTACTCTTGTGCTACAGGGCAGGCCTGAATTATTATTTTTTGCACCAAGGCACTCTCTACATTAGTTTCGCCTCTAGGTTGGGGTGGAGGGAGTGATTGCATGCCCAGGGGGCCCAAGCAGATGCTTGCCCAGGGTCCAATCAATATTAAAGACGGCCCTGTGTGTATGTGTCTCTTCCCTCCTTCACCTCCATGTGTCTGTCTCTTTTGCCTTTTCCCCAGCCCCTGTGTCTCTTTCTTTCCCCCACAGCCTGTTATATATGTCTCTTACACCCCAGTCGTTTTGTGTTTCTCTTTCTCCTCTTCCCCAGCTCCTGTGTTTCTCTTCCTGCTTCCTTCTAGCTGATAAACTCGAAGATTGCACCACCCATGCCTGTGCACCCTAAAGCAGCTGCCTGTGCCGCCTTATGGTTGCGCCAGCCCTTATTGAAAGGTTTAGGTCCAATACAATCTGCATAAAGGAGCACTGATACAAAATATGTGCAGCATATTATTTTTCTTATCAAGAGACATTACATGGTACATAATGTAATATCCAGATTCCACAAATAACTGTATATCTTATCGATTCTTATCTTGAAATATACCTCACAGTACTAGTTTCATAAAATAAATATTGATTTTTATATCTTTAGATGCTTCTCGGACAACGTTACAATGCTGCTGTGGACTGGTGGGCATTTGGGGTAATCCTGTATACCATGGCCACCGGAGAATTCCCATTTTATTGTGGGAATACTAGTGAAACCTTGGTGGCTTCAGTGCTTCAGGATACTCTGAGCTACCCAGAGTGTCTAAGCACTGCAACACAGGATATCCTGAAAAAGGTATGTATGATCAAATTCTGTAATATGCAAAAATATTTTTCATTTATTTCCAGTTCTTAGAGATTGCTTCCACAATTCTCATTGAAAAATAAGCTCTTGAGTATCATTAATATAAACACAGATATATGGAATTTGTATCGCCCAACATATGGACATGCAGTTCTAGCCGCAGGGTAGGCATTTTTTTCCCCTCCTTGTAGCCCTGCCATTAAGAAGCGGAAGAGCTGCTGAAGGAGGCCCAGCCAGGGCAGGGAGGATGTGATCTTCACCTCTGCTGGGTGAAGGCACTTCACTTCTTGCAAACCCCGGCTCCATCTAGAATGGGAGCGTGGCCGTGGTAACAATAACAACACTGTGAAAGTCAGGGCTTGCAAGAATCAGAGGATCAGCCACCAGAGGGGAAGGCTGAGAGCATCCTTGTCCCTCCTGGCCAAACTCTGCAAAGACCCGGGGAGGGACATCCTTTTGTAAATGTAGGGCCTGGCTTGCCAGGCCACTTACAGGTGTACAATCTGTACCCCCTTAATGTCGGTCTTGGCCCCCAACCTGTAAAAAGCAAGAGAGGGGGGCAAACAGAGCATATGCGCACATTACAGACTGCCAGCAAACACCACACACAGCCAGCAAACATAACAAATGCACATTATACAGAGATGGGCAGAGGGAGAGACTATGGAGTGAGGCAGTGGGTGGGACACTTTGGGTTACTGACTAAACTCTAATTTTTCACAAATTAAAGAGACACTATAGTCACTAGCTTAATGTAGTTGTTCTGGTGTCTACAGCCTGTCCCTGCAGGCTTTTTAATGTAAACACACTGCCTTTTCATAGAAAAGCCAGTGTTTACATTACTGCCTAGTAGCATCTCTAGTGGCACTCACTCAGACGCTGAGCGCTCCCCATAGAGATACACTGATACAATCAGTGTTGTACACACAATCCATGGGCCCTGGTGCGAAACTGATCCGTGGGATCCCTCCCCTCCCTCCCCCCCACAGACACACACACACACACACACACACACACACAAACATACAAACAGACAGGCACACATAGATAGATACATACATACAGACAGACACACATACGGACCGACACACACAAACATACAGACAGGCACACATATATGCATACATACAGACACACACATACGGACCGACACACACACAGACAGGCACACCCACATACAAAGACACATACATACAAACAGACAGGCACACATAGAGAAACACACACACATATACAGACAGACAGACACACACACACACACACACACACACAAGACACACATACATACAAAGACACATACATACATACATACAGACAGGCACACACATACAAAGACACATACATACAAACAGATAGGCACACACATACAAAGACACATACATACAGGCAGACACACACAGGCGCAGACACACACAGGCACACACATACAAAGACACACAAATACAAAGACACATACATACATACAAACAGACATGCACACATACAGACAGACACACACATACAGACAGACACACACATACAAACAAACACACACACACAATGTCTAAGTCACCCTCCTGTTTCTTACCTTTTAGGTGCAGGAAGGTTACTTTCCCTGGGGTCCAGTGGTGGCTCGGGTTGATGGGAGTCAGAGTTCCCACTCTGACTCCCTCTGCTTCCTTCCCCGCGGGCTCTGTGGTAGCTGGGAGGAGTGACGTGCAGTCACTTCCTCCCAGCAATGATAATCTCATCACAGGGGGCCCTGTGACCGGGCCCCCTGACAATCCATTTCCTTTGGGGGGCCCTAACAGCATGGGTCACCCAATGGACCCCTTCATGTGCGGCCCCGGCGGTTGTAAAAGATGCCAGCGGGTATCCGCATGGCGGCCAGGCCCCCTGGAGTGACATGCCCGGTCGCAGCTGCGACCCCTGCGACCGCGGTATGTACACCACTGGATTCAATGCATCTCTATGAGAAGATGCTGACAGGCGCAGCACAGCATTTTGCCGCCCATGCGCAATATTTTCTATAACTGATAACGTCAAATGTGATGATCTCAGCTATATAAGCAGAGCAAGTCACTGGAAAAAAAAATAGGTGCATTTAATACCTGTATATAATACCAAACTGCAAAGGGGTCGGAAACCTAAAGAGAGTTTTATACCGAGCATCATGTAACGCTTACCATTAACATGTAACACTATAAACAGTGTAGTTTTGATATAGCAGCTACCAGGTCACTCTGAATGGTTTCTGTCAAAGTAATGCAATAACACCTCCCAATAGGAGACTGCAATTGCTAACCTGTCTTTTCAATGTTACACCAAGCTGAATCTGGTGGTAACTGGACTGAGTTAGTGAATGTTTTGGGCCAGGTGACACTTTTTTTGTCATATTCAATGGAAACCAGGTGTTTTTCTCCTACTAATCTCTATAGAAAGCGTTACTAGTAACAGGAGCCGTAAATGACCTATAATAAACGGTGAATTTTTGCAGCGTGGAAACAGTCACAAGTCATAAACTTTACTTACTGCCATGTAAATGATTTGTCTGTAGCTAAATGCAACAATCATTAGGGTTTATTTACTGAGAATGATTTGACAACATGCAAAATGTCTGTCAGTGTGAAGTTGGACACTTTTTACTTGGCAGGATTTGAGACTTTGCTTTCTGTTAGAGTTCTTTGTACTATCGGTTATATCAATTGCTGTTTGCTTTTTGTTTTGTTAACAAAGGTAATTAAAAGTTTATTTCACACACACTCCTGTTCCTCTTTACAGCTCCTGCTGAAAGAACCTGCCATGCGGTTGGGGAGAAAAGGCCTAATCCGTTCTCACAGCTTCTTCCAGTCTATTGACTGGGAGGAGTTGGAGGCCGGACGGGTAGAGCCTCCCTTCACGCTAAGTACAGTAAGTACATCAACAGAAAAGTTAAATATAAAGCAGGTTATAAATCTGCCTATAAAATCTTTAAAGAGAGAAAATGGCCAAGTGAGGTGGGTGATACCATTTGATGGATGTTGTTGTCATGTGACCCAACTTTTTTGGCAAAACCCTTATTAATTCTACATTATTCCGGGTTCAGTAAAAAAAACAAACAAAACTATTTGTTTAATGAAGCTCTGCTCAGCACATAACTACAAAACAGTAAAATAGAAGAGTGTTCCATGCATTGAAAATATCATAAAAGAGAGATTATACTGATTTCTCCTTCCGAGTTGACAGGAAATTAGCTATCCTTTGCTTCATATTTTCCCTCACCGGCCCTCCACCCGTTAATATTTCCTCCTTTACATTTCTTCCTCCGACTCCTCTTCATTTTTTATTTTTTCATTCCTTCTTGTTACCTCTACCCATATTTGTGTCCTTAATTTCCCCTTATGTTTTCTTTTAACTCCCAAGTGCGGCATTATATAATTTATCTCGATATTTTATATTTCTTCCCAGCATATTATATATAAAAATATGTTCATACATAAGTTACAAATTTAAAGACAAACATGCATGGGGAAATGTTTGAACTGGAATGAGAAAAGACTGAAGCACATGATTATGCGCTGTGCTCTGTGGTATGCTAAAAAGTGTATCTCTCGTCACATTGTAGCCATCTATGGACGAAGTGAAATCAGTGGTGATGCAGGAGAAAGCCTTATCATCGGCAGAACCCCTGAAAACACCTGTTGGGCCAGAGAACCAGAAATTATTCTGTGGTTTCTCTTTTATTAGCCCGCAATTTAAAATCTCATCCCAGTCCACAGCAGCTACTCCGTTGTAGAGAATCAACATCTGCTCTCTATGGCCTGACTACAGTGGACATTGCCAAGGTAAGGTAAATGCTGAAATACATATGTATTTCCAATTTATCTATATTACAATCATATTAATTAAAATATATGACAGGCCTTTTGGGGGGCATTGCTGCTGTTAAATCAGTTAGTAAATAACATTTTGGTATAACTCAGCATTTTGGTGTAACTCAGGTGATGCAAATAAATAAATAGTCGAAAAATTCCAATCCAAGCAAAATGGTTTTATGGAAACCGAGAAAAAACAGCGACACCATTAGCTATTTACTAAATGGCATGGCATATTTACGGGCATAAAAGAACATGTTTTTAGCATAAATGTCATAGAGACCTACTTTCTTCTGTGGTACTGAAACAGTGATAAGCTAACAAAATCTTTGATAATAAAGTCTTTGAAACCTCACCATAGAGAGCTGATGGCAAGACTTGCCCAAAAATGTGGTTACATGTAAAGTAATAATCTTGGTTGAATGGAAGACCTGTTAGTCGACTATAATTGGTTAGCTTTATAAGTCAATCGTAGGAGACTAAAAAAAAAATTCAAGCTTTACAAAGCCCTGTTTACCACCCAAGGATTAAATGACCAGAGGCTACTTTTGTCATCCTGCCGTGGGAAGTTAACCCAAGCCAGCA
The DNA here is from genome assembly GCA_933207985.1 of Pelobates cultripes. Taxonomy (NCBI): domain Eukaryota; kingdom Metazoa; phylum Chordata; class Amphibia; order Anura; family Pelobatidae; genus Pelobates; species Pelobates cultripes. The sequence continues at coordinate 46,835,905 of OW240918.1, read as the reverse complement.
GAGGAACTTGTGGTGAGACTCTCTTCAGAGTTCCCAAAGACATAACTGAGATGCTGTTTAAATTAACCCATGCTTTGCAGTAACACTTAAAAATAAGGTCTTGCATTTTTATACTGTACGTTTTTCTTTTTTAAGTTTTGCATTATACCTGCTGAATAAACTGTTATTGTAACACTATGGGCACCTTTTATTCTGTTTAAGGTACATCAGCATCCATCTCTCGAAGGAGAAGACTGGTAGTGTCCGTAAGACAAACTGTTGGTAACATATATAAGAACTTTAACTATGTTGTTGTATTTATCATAATAGTAATAGTGTAAGTTTTAAGAGCTCTGGCTATTGTAGAGATGCATAACAATACTCACATTTCACACTTTTTCCCCCCAGACAAGCTTATTTTCTTAGGCAGAAGAAACTAAAATTCAAGACATTCAATGAAGACTCTCATCCCATAGTGTTACAAGGGACAGTAGGAGTAGGTACTCTCTGACCCTCAATTTGGATTAAGGGGATTGGGGACTACCCTAAACCTTAAATGATATTACCATACTTCGCACACCTGGGAGAAAGGGGTGGGACAATTCGTCGTGCCCTTAGTCTGTAAATTCTCTTTTTGAACTGCTTACACAAAAGTTGAAAAAAAGGGGAGGCTTTTCGGCGGGCTGTCTCTGATTAATTATGGGAACAAATAAACTCACTTTTTAAAATGTATTTATTAACAACAACAAAAAAGTGTATAAAAAAAAAGTGTATGAGAAAGTCAGTCTGCTATTTCCTCTTTCGTTACATGCGGAGATCTCAGAGATGAATTTTGAGACTTATACTCAGTGACTAGAACCCTCCACAAAGCTGGATTGGAAGAACTCTCTGGACATTGAAGTTATCGTCAAACTAAAGGATTATTTTCTAAATGTTTGCAATAATCGGCCCAGAAAATGAATAAGGCCCTAAGAGCTGGTCTTCTAGACAACCAATTATTTCAAAGTGAAATTATAACTGTCTAATCAATTTTTCATGGCAGAAGCTGTACCCTTCAGGAGCATATATGCCGTGTGGAAACGCGAGAATTTTAAAAAAATGTTTATTCGCCATTCATGATCTACTGGACCAAATACTGGATTAAGTTGTAATCTTTTTGCAGGAAGAGCAAAAAAATTATTTAAAAAATAAAACCAAAACCGATGGGCATACCACTATTTGTGGTAAGGAATGTATTCTTGGCACCTCTGGAATTGTATTTCTAGGACTTAACTGAGCATCTGCTCAAGAAAGGTGGACCTCCTCAAAAAGGTAGTGACCACTATTGGCACTACATTCAAGAGGAAGAAAACCATGTAGCAATTTATTGGATTTCTAAATTTCTACATTTCTTTTTAGTTACTTCAAAGATGGTACCAGCCTACTGTACTTTCACAGAAGACAATATACGTGGTCAGAAAAAGCACATGGATCCTTTAAAAAGGTGTTTTACCACTTCACCACCACAACTATTCTACTACTGCCAGATCCATAAAAACTATACAAGACAACCCTGGATATAATACAACAGCATTATTTGGAAGAACTTACTATGGGAGGCAACAATATCTTTCAGAAGCATCTACTCCTTGTGGAAACATGGAAAAACTGATTATTCACCATTTATGATCTACTGAAACAAATACGTGGTGTTCAACCTGGATAATGTCTGGAGCTGGATATAATACAATGGTGTTCTTTGGAGGAACTTCACTCAAGGCATTTGTATGGCTGTCTGGGTGACTCACAGAGGGAGGCAACAATATATTTCAGGAGCATCTACTCCTTCTAGAAACATGGAAAAGTTGATTATTCACCATTTATGATCTACTGGACCAAATACGTAGTGTTCAGCCTGGATAATGTCTGGAGCTGGATATAATACAATGGTGTTCTTTGGAGGAACTTCACTCAAGGCATTTGTATGATTGTCTGAGTGACTTGCTATGCGAGGCAACAATATCTTTCAGGAGCATCTACTCTTTGTGGAAACATGGAAAAATGGATTATTCACCATTCATGATCTACTGGACCAAATACATGGTGATCAACCTGGATAATGTCTGGAGCTGGATATAATACAATGGCATTTTTTGGAGAAACTTCACTCAAAGCACTTGTATGACTGTCTGAGCCACTTGCAAAGGGAGGCAACAATATCTTTCAGGAGTATCTACTCCTTGTGGAAACATGAAAAAATTGATTATTTGCCATTCACAATCTACTGGACCAAATACTTGGTGTTCAACCTGGATGATGTCTGGAGCTGGATATACTACAATAGCATTCTTTGGAGAAACTTCACTCAAGTCACTTGTATGACTGTCTGATCGACTTGCTATGGGAGGCAAGAATACCTTTCAGGAGCATCTACTCCTTGTGGAAACATGGAAAAAGGGATTATTCACCATTAATGATATATTGGACCAAATACATGGTGTTCAACCTGGATGATGTCTGGAGCTGGATATAATACAATGGCATTCTTTGGAGTTGGTACCAGCCTGCAGTACTTTCACAGAAGACAATTTACGTGGTCAGAATAAGCACATGGAGCCTTTGAGAAGGTGTTTTATCACTTCACCACCACAACTATTCTACTACTGCCAGATCCATAAAAACTATACAAGACGACCCTGGATATAATACAACAGCATTATTTGGAGAAACTTTACTCAAGGCATTTGTATGACTATTTGAGCGACTTGCTATGGGAGGCAACAATATCTTTCAGGATCTTTCTACTCCTTGTGGAAACATGGAAAAATTGATTATTCGCCATTCATGATCTACTGGACCAAATACATGGTGTTCAACCTGGATGATTTCTGGGGCTGGATATAATATAATGGCACTCTTGGGAAGAACTTAACTCAAGGCATTAAAATGACTATCCGATCAACTTGCTAAGGACATAGATATACCTTTCATGAGCATCCACTCCTTGTGGATGTTGTTTGGTGGATATTCATTGGGCAAAATGTACTGAGCTATGTATGCTCTTGCCATATCCACAACCAAAACAACCTGCAGTATTCTGAGGACACTGATCTACTGCAGCCCCTGTCAACTTCTGTAGGACATTGGACAATTGAACCTTATTGTTGATGTGGATCCTTCGCACAAATTTACCTCTATAATGGTAGTTAAACCGCAAATGACAAAGTTGTTCCATTTGATATCGATCTGTGGATTGTCTTCAGCAAAACAGTCGACAATTCTTTTCCAAAAGGATATCTTCTGCTAACTTATGTGAAGAGCACGCAATATTCAGATCTGACTACTGCTTCTTTCAAATGAAAAAGAAAGGATCTGTGGAACAAAAGCTATCAGCTAATTCTAAGGAATACGAGTCTTGAGCATCATTGATGGAATTCTTTAACTATAAAGTGACATTTGGAACAAATGGCTTCAAAAAGAATCATTCTTCATTACTTGGACCCGACACCTGATACTATTTACTGATTTGTAATTCTATGATTCTCTGCAGCATTTATAAATGTTCACTAGAAAGTATTCAAAAAGTGTCACTCGCATCTGTGTAATGAATGGTGTGTGAATCTGTGAGTACCAGGAGACATGAAAGGTGTGTGAATGTTCAGTAACTAGGGTTGAAGCCTTGGCGTGGCGTTACTGCTCACATGGATAACCATGTGCTAATTCAACCAATCGTGTGTCTAAAGCTGTTTTGACTGCTAATTATTTATATCTGTTTATAGATCCCTGCTCTAGGTGGGGAAACAAAGACCATAGCTCAGAGCAAATTAATACAGTCCAGGTTGTATTGAACTGAAATTGATCATCTGAAAGTGTAAATCCCACATTATCAACATGACCAATGAGGAAGCAGCATGCGAGCACCAACTGAACTCAGTTTTCTATCAAACAACTCTGTAATGCTTCGACATAACCCTCGGGGATGGTGATAGGACACTCCAGGCAACATAACCACTACAACTCCATATTGCCTAGATTGTCCTATTTTTATCTCTCTTTACATTTTATGTCAATGTTTTGATAAAGTTACATTTCTACATTAGCAATACAAATGTAATTATTTAAACAGCACTCAGATAAAGGGTTTTGTCTAAATATGGACAGAATTGATATTGATAATGGAATCCACAATAACACTAGGGTAGAAGTAAGGCAGGCAGTGCAAGGGTATGCTGACACTATCACTACTAATACCTTGATTGCTACTTTAGAAACTGCCATGACTGCTATCAACACTGGTAAACCCCCTGCTTCCTACTGCCTACCTAAACATCATCCAAATGGCCCACAGCTCTTCATACATTTAGTAAATGGTATAATAAAAACACTCATACAATAGTTCAAGTGACAGAAAATCATTAAATTTATTATTATTACTATTTTTGTAATTTTTAGCCTGGCATCCTGCTTTCCATCCTAGTGAGGACCTTACCAAAGAATCCAGGGTGGGGATCATACCACCTGTGCCTTGTCCATTGAACGTTTAGCCTGCTCAATAAAATGTGAGTAAGATCTTTTTATTCTTCTTGTTCAGTACATACAGAGAGCACTATATTTGTTTTGTTTTATTTTTCCTTTTGGGTCATACTGCTGCCATACTGCTGAGATATCTTACAACCACGTCCACTCACATATCCTAGAAGTGGGGATTATACTATACTTTCCATACTAAAGCTGATTGTTAGCTCTGTTAAATGTGAGTATATCTATATTTGATTTTATTCAAGAAAGTTGATTGGGATATTCTGCACTATTGGATTTGTTCTTTTTTCTTCTTTCTATATATATGCCTACAGGAACTGGAAGTTACCTCTGATACAAGATTGTACATACAAGAAGAATACCTTTCCTGTGATCTGACCTGTTCCCTTGCAAGTTGCATGTTATATTTTTGGACATTATTGTGGACTATCACACCTACATTTTATATGATTCTTATATAATTTTTTATAAAGTTTCTGTTTTTATTTAATTTCTAAACAGTTAGGAGTACAATAGAACACTGACACTACCTTCTCTCATTCTCCTTTTTACTTTCTATTTCCTCTGTGGTTTTGGGGTTTGTGAGGGAGTCCCACAGACCTAGGTGAACTGCCTGTTTTTTGTCTGTTGTGGCCTGTTAGGGCTCATCTACTGTTCTTTTTCTCTGTATAAAAAAATGTTGCCTAACTGACACTGGACGTCCTCACACTTGTAGGGCTTCAAAGTAAACAAAAGAGAGAATTTATTTTAAGGAGACGTGCATTAGCATATAACTAATGTTTCAGTCCAACTACCTTGACATATTAAAAAAGTGTTTGGTAATGGGACTGAAATAGTGAATGTATGCTGTTGCACAGCTTTAAAAAGCAAATGACTTTATCTTGTTGAGTCCTATGAATGTGTTCTTCACTTTGGCTGAGATCATCAAACTTGATAATCTCAGCCAATCCAATGCTTTCCCAAAGTAAAGCATTGGGAGGCTATTGTGCATGTGGGGCAAAAAGCTGCGCAACTAATCAGCATCTCCCTGAGGAGCGTTCAGCGCCTCCATGCAGACTCAATCTAATACACTGCACCCACTCCCACCACTCTAATTTAACACACTGCCCTCCCTCCCCAATTTAATACACTGCCTCCTGCCTCCACCAATTTAATACACTGCCCCCTTCCTCCACCCCTCTCCCACCACTCTAATACATTGCTCCCCCCATCACCAATGTAATACACTGAACCCCCCTCCTACCACTCTAATACACTGCCCCACTGCCTCCACCAAATTAATACACTGCCCCCACTCACCAATTTAATACACTGGCCCCCTTCCTCCCCCAAATTAACACAGTGCTCCCTCCCTCCCTGAAATTAATACACTGCCTCCCCTCCCCAATTTATCACACTACGCAGGAAGGTCCCTCAAGTCCCTCTTCTCCTACCTTAAGATGAGCCGCCCGTCCTCCAGTTTGAGCCCTGCTCTTCTCTGCTCAAGCAGGCCAAACGCTCCTCTGGAACTGCGAGCAGGAGGGAAGGGGGAGTGGCTGGCCTGCTTTGCAGATATACAGCCACTCTGCGCTCTTGTGGCTGTGGGAAGGAAGACAAGGATCAGACAGGAAATATCTTTCCTGTCTTTTGGCTGGTGCACTTCCAGACCCATATTGTGTAGTTACAACTGTGAGTGTTGGTGTGGAGGATTACTCTATCGGACACCTTTTTGTTCTTTTGCTTTTAGTTAGGATTTTTTCCTTAACAGGTCACTTTGGGTACTGTTATTTAACCCTTTGGCTACCTGCTAGTAGCATTGGTTTATTGGGCCTAGTAATTCGACCCTGATTGTGATTAAGAGTATCTTTCCCTATGGGCAGATAGTGATTGAAACACTATGATGCAGGGTCAAACTGAGAGACTTGCGGCTTCAGTGTGTCCCACACCAGGGGTTTCCCCCTCAGGCAGGTATAGTTGGGATGACACCAGCCTCATGGCATCGGAGGAATTTCTAGACTTTTCCCTTTGGAATTGCCAGGACAAGTTCCAGGATACCCTGGGGCCCATCTCTAAGCTCTATGAGCTGGTGGAATCCACCCATTTGGGTGAGAGCGACTTTGACTTTGAAGTAGCAAAAGGTTGGTTGCAGAGGTTGGTCTGCATGGTGGGCAATGCCAATACAGCTTAGTCAACCGAACGCCGCAAGGCGATACTGCTGAAAATGGAGCCCAAACTGGTCAGTATGGCGACCAATGAGCCTGGGCCAGCTGCAAAAGGTGAGTACCTTATGCTGAGTACCGATTATCTCCATTTTTCCCATGTAAAAGTGGGGGGCAGATTGACACTGTTTTATCATGCATGGAAACTCCTAACCTCAGATGTTGAGGTATTGAATATGATAAAGTGGAGATAGTCTCTCACCCTATTCAGGTGCCGTTCCCTCAAGAGCTGAACTTGCCCGACGAACACCACACAATGATTGTGGATTTGGCGTCAAAACACGCTATTCAACAAATCCTGTGGGACACAGAAGGGTTCGTGAGCAACCTGTTTCTGGTCACCAAGAAATGGGGTGGGGTACACCCAGTAATCAATCTCCGACCCCTAAATGCTTTTGTCCAGTACCACCACTTCAAAATAGAGGGTATACATTGCCTTTGGGACATCCTGCTACCATCAGATTAAATGGACAAACTAGATTTATGGGATGCTTATCTGACAATCCCTGTCGCGGAAGCACATCAAAACCTACTGCAGTATTAGTGGCGAGGAATGAAGTGGAGGTTTGTATGTCTTCCATTTGGCCTGTCCTCTACTCCATGGTGCTTCACAAAGGTACTGAAGCCGGTGATTGCCTTCCTACGCACACGAGGCGTCAGATTAATCATTAACCTGGACGATATCCTTCTCCTTTCTCAGTCTCAATCCCAACTACGTGTTAACCTGTCTTGGATGACCCACCTCCTCCAAAACTTAGGATTCTTGGTGAATTGGGAGAAATCAGCCTTCTACCCTCCCAATGTATAGAATTTCTGGGATTTCAGGTAGACTCTGTACAACAGATGTGTCTACCCAAAGACAAAATGTTTTCAATCAAGAAAGAGATCAGACAACTTATGCATTGTACGACCATTTCACTCAGACAACTTGCGAGGATCATAGGACTATTGGCATCGTCCATACAAGCTATCTTCCTGGCCCCGTTACATTATCGTGCCTTACAAAGACTCAAAGCTTTGTATCTGCGTTCCGGACACTCGTACGAAACCTGTGCTACACTGGACAAGGACTCCAGAGAGAAGTTGACATGGTAGCTAGCCCACATGGAGACGTGAAATGGACGGGCAATATTTGGGTCTACGCCAGATCTGATCATAGAGGCAGATGGTCCAACGAAGAAACGTTGCTACACATCAACTGCCTAGAACTGCTAGCGGCATCCTTTGCCATTCGCAGCATGACTCCCTCAGGCATCTCATGCTCTATCCTAATCAAGATGGATGACGTCTCAGCGGTGCATTATATCAACCACCTAAGAGGAACGAAATAGAAAGTTCTAGCAGTAATGGCTCGAGATTGTTGGCATTATTGTCTGAAGCACAGCATTTCAGTAGTAGCAGAATATATCCCAGGACGAGACAATGCAACAGCGGATTGGAATTCTCAATACGTTTGAGATTCAGGGGATTGGCACCTCCACCCAATGATTTTCCAACGTCTCTCTCGACTTTTGGCGCCTTCCTACATAGATCTCTTCGCATCTTGGCTGAATGCCCAACTCCCTTGGTTCTTCAGTTGGAGACCGGACTCAGATGCTCTGGCAACAGATGCATTCTTACAAGACTGGACCAAGGGGAGGAATTACACTTTTCCACCTTTCAACCTAATCTCACTGACCCTCGCATTCCTTCGATATTCCAAAGGTAACCGTGTTTCTGATAACTCCGATATGGAGGTTGCAACCTTGGTTCCCACAATTATTGGAAATGTTGATAGACTTTCCACGTCTATTGCCGGACATGTCCTACCTTCTGACCAATCCAGAGGGAGTGAGTCACGAGTTGGGTCTACTTCATCTGATGGCATGGCTCATTTCAGGATATCATGGAATCTCGAGGATGTTTCGCACACAACACTCAGTCTCCTGGCAGAGGCTTGGGCACCAGGTACCAGACGTTCCTATGGGTCGGCTTGGAGAAAGTGGACTGCTTGGTGCATGGGACGATCAGTGGATCCCATATCAGCTCCTGTGAAATCAATCTTACAATTTCTGACTCTGCTATTCGAAGATGGAAAAGCTTTTCATACTGTAAACCTGTTCAGATCAGCTATATCAGCGAGACATACGGGTTTGGAAGGTACTCCTAAAGGTAAACATGCCCTCATCTGTCGTTTACTCAGAGGCATCCGTTTTTCTCGACCCCCTCAGGCTCGATATCCTTCCTTTTGGGATGTTGATGTGATTTTTCTTTTTCTCGAGTGTTGGCCCTTGAATCACGAACTTTCTCTTAAACAAATATTGGTGAAGCTGTTGATGCTGTTTTGTTTACTTTCATGTAAACATGTTGCTGATGTCAGAGAGTTGGACTGGCAAGCACCCATTTTTATTCCTAATGTTTCACGTAGGACAAAATCCTCGACTAAGGTGATTTTTTACCCGTCGTTTCCAGACAACCTAAACCTTTGCACCAGTATTATGTCTTAAGGAATACAAACACCGTCCGATCTCGCTCCGTTCAAATCAACTCCATCAGTTATTCATCTCCTTTCGAGTGCCGCATCTACCTGTATCAATTCCTACTTTAGCTCGTTGGATCAAGTGGTTATTGTCCATTGCAGGCATAGATACTTTGATTTTTTCTTCCCACTCCATTCGTAGGGCTATGGCTTCTAGGGCTACCATGATGGGTTGTAGATTGGAAGACATCCTACAAGTGGTTGATTGGTTGAATGAATCTACATTTCGTAATTTCTATTTTCGCCCGGTGCAACATATTTCCAGTATGGTGGTTGCTCAGCTTTAAAATAGCATAATAGGAGCCTCCGTGTCTTCAATAAAATTGCCAGATTTTACTATTAACATGACGTAAAGTCAAGATTTTATTAATGACACGGAGTATTATCCCCACCCACCCTACCCGTGTTGGTGGTTACTTTACAGGTCATTCATTAGACCTTTTGGATGGTGCGACTTGGTAGGTACAAATATCATGCATGGCACGCAGGTAGGTAGTGCATCCGATAAATATACCTTATATGATACTTAATAACGATTGATTAACATGGTTGATGAGTTTGATGGTAGTGGTCTAAGAATTGCAGGCTTTCGATATTACCATATATTTTCTTATCTTCTAGCTTGAATACACATTCAAGAGTTGGAGGTTGAAGTTGTTTTTCCTAGTTGAATTTCCAGATACGTGTTTGTTTCGTGAGTTCGAGTTTTTTGTTGGAACACTTTGGATCCTGCAATAATGGTCTTCGGGATCTACACAGAAAGCGGAGGAGTCTAGGAGCACCACACCTATGTGGACAGTGCTGGATCCTGATAGGTGTCAGTGTTTATTATGCTATTGTTATGTTTTCTATGATTCTCTCATACTTTCTTCCTTGCTGCTGGGAGTAAATAAAGAAAGAGAATGCATAATACTCCCCTCCGTGTCATTAAAAAAATCATGACTTTATGGATGTTAATACTAATATCTGGTAATTTTATATATATATAAAAATACAAATTTTGTTGCACTCACTGCGTATTCCACTGCTGGCCTGGTGCTAATCAGCAAAAACATAGAAAGGTAAAGTAGATAGCACTCCTTGGTCTTTCTTGTAAGTAAAAAATTGCTTTTATTGCTCCAAATTAAAAGATGAACGTTTCAGTCTGCTGCTGCAAACTTTCATCAGGACATGGTTAACACAATACACAAACACACCTATATACCCACAACCTATTGATCAATAAACTCACCCCACCTGGGACAAGAAACCACTCCATGGTTATATATATATATATATATATATATTCCCAGGTCCCCCTCACTCTTGTTTATTGTGACTACATCGAACATCACAATAAAGCTAAAACAATCCAGAGTGCTCTCTACTTGATGATATATATATATATATATAGTAAAGCGCTGCGGAATTAGCTGACACTATATAAATACCAACAATAATAAATGCTAACGATGTATTGAGCCTTTTATATGGTGTGGCTCTAAACGTAAGCGTATCTGTGCCCTTCAATACATTCAGAGCCATACCCTGCAAAAGGCTCAACACATTTTGAGCATATATTAACTCTACATTCACGTACTATATATCAGTGATTACTTTATTGCACTATTGTGTTTTTCTCTCTCTTTTATATGTACATGGAAACACATTTCCCCAAGTTTTATACACTGCTCAAAAAAAATAAAGGGGACACAAAAATAACACATCCTAGAACTGAATGAATTAAATATTCTTCTGAAATATGTTGCTCTTTACATAGTTGAATGTGCTGACAACAAAAGTAAAAAAAAAATAAAAAAATTGAAATCAAATTTTTCAACCCATGGAGGTTCTGGATTTGGAGTCACATTCAAAATTAAAGTGGAAAAACACACTACAGGCTGATCCAACTTTGATGTAATGTCCTTAAAACAAGTCAAAATGAGGCTCAGTAGTGTGTGTGGCCTCCACGTGCCTGTGTGACCTCCCTACAACGCCTGTGCATTCTCCTGATGAGGTGGCGGATGGTCTCCTGAGGGATCTCCTCCCAGACCTGGACTAAAGCATCTGCCAACTCCTGGACAGTCTGTGGTGCAACAATTGGATTCAGGTCTGGGGAACCAGCCAGTCCATAGCATCAATGCCTCCACGGCGTCTCCAGACTGTGTCACGTCTGTCACATGTGCTCAGTGTGAACCTGCTTTCCTCTGTGAAGAGCACAGGGCGCCAGTGTCAAATTTGCAAATGCCAAACGTCCTGCATGGTGTTGGCCTGTAAGCACAACCCCCACCTGTGGACGTCGGGCCCTCATGGAGTCTGTTTCTGACCATTTGAGCAAACACATGCACATTTGTGGCCTGCTGGAGGTCATTTTGAAGGGCTCTGGCAGTGCTCCTCCTGTTCCTCCCTCCTGTTCCTCCCAAAGGTGGAGGTAGCGGTCCTGCTGCTGGGTTGTTGCCCTCCTGCGACCTCCTCCAAGTCTCCTGATGTACTGTCCTGTCTCCTGGTAGCACCTCCATGCTCTGGACACTACACTGACAGACACAGCAAACCTTCTTGCCACAGCTCACATTAATGTGCCATCCTAGATGAGCTGCACTACCTGAGCCACTTGTGTGGGTTGTAGACTCCATCTCATGCTACCACTAGAGTGAAAGCACCGCCAGCATTCAAAAGTGACCAAAACATCAGCCAGGAAGCATAGGAACTGAGAAGTGGTCTGTGGTCACCACCTGCAGAATCACTCCTTTATTGGGGGTGTTTTGCTAATTGCCTATAATTTCCACCTGTTGTCGATCCCATTTGCACAACAGCATGTGAAATTGATTGTCACTCAGTGTTGCTTCCTAAGTGGACAGTTTGATTTCACAGAAGTGTGATTGACTTGGAGTTACATTGTGTTGTTTAAGTGTTCCCTTTATTTTTTTGAGCAGTGTATATAGGGTTAAGTTGATATATTGTAAGCGCTGCACTTTGATGTTTTAAGGGGGGTATATCACCTTAACATTGCAGTATTTGTTTGCTATATATAAATTGTGGTTTCTTGGAGTTCTCACAGAGCTTCAGATTTCTCATCTTGTTACTTGAAGAATGGGGGCCACTATATATTTGTGCCCTGTAAGAATTATTTGCATGTCTTTACATATGGTGGCATATGTAGGCAAAACGCCCCTGGTTTTCATTTTCTATGTTCCCCGCAACTCCCCCTCTTTGCTGTAGAATTACTTTTTTATTGTGTTGTATTGTTACCTACAAATTTTTCATACAGTTATATGTTATGTGCTGTTTTAAATTATACCATAAGTTAAAGATTATTGAGGGGTAGTCCTTGAGTCAAAGAGTCTCAATTGTTCTGGCATCCCTGAAACAGTATTGTGTTCTCTGCTATTTGGAGGTAGTGTGACAGATATCCACATGCAAGTTCTTTTCGGTGCTACATATGTGATGTCCATTCCATTCATTATTGTACTATCCTCAATCCTATAATTATTTTACCCTCCACCCAACAGCTAAGATGTGATGAACCTTTCTTCTGGCTCCTACTCTTATAGTGCCCACTCTTCTGTTTGTGTGGGGGATGTGACAATCTATTCTCTATGCTCGTACTCCGCTTAGTTTTCCCTTTGGTACAAGAACATGGGACAGTGGAATTGTATGTGAGCGAGCGCGTGTGTGTGTGGGGGGGATTAATATTGAGGTGCAAGGTAAGTCTGCATATTTTTCTTTCTAAACATGACCTGCAATGGTTGGTATAATGATGCTGCATTTGAATATTTAAATTGTGACATAAAAGCTGAAAACAACAAAAGAAAGTATCCTCTGTGACTGTATTTTGCCACTTCTGCCATGTTTGTACCGGACGTCAGCATATACACCGACAACCTCCATCCTCTAAAAAGAAAAAAAAAACACACACACAATAAACGAAAACTATGCGAGTGGCTAATTGCACTAGTAGATAGCAGAGAACTTTTTTTTTTTTACTTTTAGGGTCCAACTCATTTTATATTCTATAGCACAAGAGAACTACTTACACCTTTGCTAGACACCTAGGTAATTGTACAGCATAGAGGTTCCCTTTAATAAAATTGTAAAGAAACACCTGTTAATTTGAATGAATTATGCTAGATATCAAGAACTAGTGGTTTAATATTGAACAGAGCGGTCAGACTCCATAAAACTCCAAACACTCCATTGAGTTCTAAATTATTACCAAGTAATTGTCTTGCCATGAAAGGTCAATATCCAGGTTCTAATGTAAGGATAGACAAAAGTGTGACGAAATCCTCTAAGGTGCCATGTCAAGGTGTATTGATAAATGATCCCTTTTTCAGCTCAGGAACCAACATAACTCCATGATAAATCAATGGTATTAACACAAAAAAATGAATTGGTGAGTTGCAGTGAAGATAATCTTTGTTTGAATATAATATAAATGGAAACTTTAGCAAATCAGTTTCATGAGCGCACGAAATAAAATTATACATAGGAAAAATCTAAACAGCACAACCACTACTGTGCACTTCCAGCATTAGCGGAACATTTCCAGCACCGTAACCACTATAGACCTCTGTAGTGTTTATGGTACCAGGAATGCACTGGGGCTGTCCCATTGTAACATGTCACACCATTTAAGTACAAGTTACCTGGGTCCCCGAGCCACCTATGGTCTGCTGCAGGTAAGCTGGATGTTTTAGTAGAGCTATGGTCGGCTGTTACTGGATTCTCCTGAGAGGGCTCAGTTGACTCTCTTAGACAAGAAGTGGAGTCTTGCATGGTCCTATTTAGCTCAGTGAAGCTAGGCTGTAGGAGGATCCCATAAGCAGGGTATGCAGCCGCAGCAACCCAGTGGTACCAAGGTAAGTTGGCAAACTGTACTAAAACAGTTTGACAAATTACACTGGGATACTTCAAATACCTGTAGTGGTTATGGTCCTTGGAACCTTCCTATAACACTTCAAGTTTGTGAAAATTTACATTGACAATGCAAGGTTACTTTCCTGTTATCAGTGAGATTAAGGAAATGGCACAGTCCCTGAGACATTGTCCCGACACTAGGCATAATTATTACCAAGAGGTTTTCAAAATATAAAACCATTAAAAGAAGCTTCTTCTGGGTTGTGGTGTTTAAAAGGTACACTCTAAACACCAATACGAATACTCATTGATGCCCTTAGACAAGAAGTAGTGCCCTTATGGTGCAAGGAGGTCCCCAGTTCCTATCTCATCAGTGGCTTAATGAAACCATGTGCAGAGTCTGCAAAACATTGCTATCACATTGACAAGCACTGTGGTATGGCACCCATCAGCTTATTGAGCAATTCCACTCTTATCTTAAATTTTAAACTACTGCTGGTGGCTGAACGTTATGTCCCATATCTTCTTGGTGGCCAGATTTATATGGATAACAAACCTATTTGCCTGGATTGGTGGAGTTGTTTCCTTGTTTGAGCTGACCAACTGCAGGGGAGAATGTATTTGTAGTTTGCTTAGATATTTAGGGTCACTTACAGGTCCCTTTTAGGATTTTCAGTTTAGTAATGTTCTATTTGTCACATCCACTGTGCATGATTCATTGTTCCTTGTATAAATATTGTGAGTGTGGTGGGTTTTATTTTATTTTTTATATAGCGGCAGCAAATTCCGTAGCGCTGTAAAATGAGTGGACTAACAGACACATAATTGTAACCAGACAAATGGACGCACAGGAACAGAGGGTTTGAGGGCCCTGCTCAATGAGCTTACATGCTAGAGGGAGTGGGGTATAGTGACACAAAGGGTATAAGGAGGTATTTATTGTTCTATTGTTAACGAATATGGTGTTTTTTGTTTTGTGTGGTTGCCATCTGTGTTGGTGTATAAAACACATAGCTGTATGGGAAATTGCTTCCTCCAAATAAGTTGTTTTGGTTAGGTTTACATCAATTGCCCCAGTCTATAAGATTGCTCTCTAAGTGATAAACGTGTGTTAGTACCCTATGAACACATACAGGTGAAACTAAGTGGTGGTGATGAGGGGAATGATGTTTGGCTGTTTTGGACAACTCACCCAGCTGGGGACCCTGAAGCCAGATGCCAATCCTGCAGTTCTTTCATTTGTTCTCAAAGTTGCAGCTGAGTGTTCCAACAATAAAAGGATCTCTCTCTCTCTCTCTCTCTCTCTCTATATATATATATATAAAATATGCACAGAATGAACAGTAGCAAGTCTGAAACGCTACTGCCTAATGAACGCTGCTGGAAGTGAAGTTACATCTGAAGTGGTCATGGAGCTTGGAGTTCCACTTTTAAAGGGACACTCCAAATAAATATATATACACTGCTCAAATAAAATCAAGGGAACACTTAAACAGCACAATGTAACTCCAAGTCAATCACACTTCTGTCCACTTAGGAAGCAACACTGAGTGACAATCAATTTCACATGATGTTGTGCAAATGGGATAGACAACAGGTGGAAATTATAGGCAATTAGCAAGACACCCCAATAAAAGAGGGGTTCTGCAGGTGGTGACCACTTCCCAGTTCCTATGCTTCCTGGCTGATGTTTTGGTCACTTTTGAATGCTGGCGGTGCTTTCACTCTAGTGGTAGCATGAGACGGAGTCTACAACACACACAAGTGACTCAGGTAGTGCAGCTCATCCAGGATGGAACATCAATGCGAGCTGTGGCAAGAAGGTTTGCTGTGTCTGTCAGCGTAGTGTCCAGAGGATGGAGGCACTACCAGGAGACAGGCCAGTACATCAGGAGACGTGGAGGAGGCCATAGGAGGGCAACAACACAGCATCAGGACCGCTACCTACGCCTTTGTGCAAGAAGGAACAGGAGGAGCACTGCCAGAGCCCCGCAAAATGAATTCCAGTAGGCCACAAATGTGCATGTGTCTGCTCAAATGGTCAGAAACAGACTCCATGAGGGCCCGACATCCACAGGGGAGGGTTGTGCTTACAGCTCAACACCGTGCAGGACATTTGGCATTTACCAGAGAACACCAAGATTGGCAAATTCGCCACTGGCACCCTGTGTTCTTCACAGATGAAAGCAGGTTCACACTGAGCACATGTGACACAGTCTGGAGACGCTGTGGAGGCATTGATGCTATGGAGTGGCCGGTTCCCCAGACCTGAATCCAATTGTTGCACCACAGACTGTCCAGGAGTTGGCCAATGTTTTAGTCCTGGTCTGGGAGGATATCCCTCAGGAGACCATCCGCCACCTCTTCAGGAACATGCATAGGCATTGTAGAGAGGTCATACAGGCACGTGGAGGCCCCACACACTACTGAGCCTCATTTTGACTTGTTTTAAGGACATTACATCAAAGTTGGATGAGCCTGTAGTGTGTTTTTCCACTTTAATTTTGAGTGTGACTCCAAATCCAGACCTCCATGGGTTGATAAATTTGATTCCCATTTTTTTTATTTTTGTGTGGTTTTGTTGTCAGCACATTCAACTATGTAAAGAGCAACATATTTCAGAAGAATATTTAATTCATTCAGATCTAGGATGTGTTATTTTTGTGTTCCCTTTATTTTTTTGAGCAGTGTATAGATATACACACACACACACATACAAAAATGTACTGTTTGCTATATACTCCAAATGAACACAATCATGCATTCAATGATGCATGTTACCATTGGGGCTATATCTAAACGCAGCTTGCAAAAGGAACTTCTCAGTTTATTGAGCAGTTCCACTAATCCTATGTCACAAGTGGAAATGCGAGTTGTGGAATAAACCCACGGACAAGAGTCTATGGAATGAGATCAGAAGCCAGATTGAGATGCTCCTTGTGGTTGGAGCCTCATAATAATTAGTAAGGAACTTGCCTGCAGACACAGAAAGCCTGTTGGTTATACAAATTTCCATGGTAACAAACACACTTTTAGAACTTTAGAGCAGAGTGGAACATTTTTAATAGATCTCCCCTGTGTTTGTTGTTTGACTTTAACTCACGGTCCCAAAAAGCTATGTGGTTGTACCATACATCTTTGGGACAAAAACTGAAAACTGCAGGTTGGGTGTGTGGGCCTGTGGAACAGAATGATATATTTTTTAACCTAAACAAACACTTTTTCACACTAGCTATAACGTAACCTAACCTGCACCTAGTTTGTGGATACTTGGCTTGCCCCTTTAACTCACCAGAGCTTTGTTTAGTCAATAGAACACTACAATTTAAGCTACTTAAATAAATAATAATATAATTTGAGTCCATACTAAATGTAAAACCTCACAATAATCCAGAATCCATTTTGGTATCTCTCTGTCTCTTTTTTTTTTTTATTAGGTCTTGTCTGTTTTCAGCAATAATAAATGGATACAGTTGAGTATAATTTCATACACTGTATAAAAAACCCAAACCACTGGTAAAAGTATAATTCTCTACGTTATCACTTTTTTTTGGCTATCTTACAATTACATACAATAAAAGAGAGACCACAGTTTTAAAGACTAGATTATTAATAATAAGGTAACATTTCGATATTAATTGCAGGAATTTTGTTTTAGTCCGTTGATTTTTCGGAAACGTCCCCATCCAGAAATAAGAAAAGGGGAATATAAAAATTCATGCCAATTTCTGGATATTAAAACTTACCCAAGAACAATCAAAGCTCCCCAGTCATGATGTGAAAATCCCTCTCATCTGAAACCTGGGTTTCAATCATACATTCATTTTTTTTTGTACTGAAAATGAAGGCATATTCCTTGTTAAGAAATAGAATGCCTTCTGAAAGCCAGGATATAAAACTAGAGAAAAAATAAATAAAATAAACAAAAACAAAACCAACAGTTACATAATTGTATCTTCAGTCTCGCGGAACATACATTTAGTTAGCATTTGAAAAAAATAGCGCTATATGTAAATAGATAGGCCAAAGTGGAGAGATAATACCAAGTGATGAACACCAAAATACTGAAATTATACCTTCTTTTTATATGTAATTCACAATAATTCTTTATAGGAATTTCCTAAAACATAAACAGAAAGATCCAAACATAGTGCAAATCTGTAATGTTTAAAGGTGTGGTAGAAATATACAAAGGTCCCACTCACACTTTTAGGAGCTAAAGAGGTATAGCTCAATTGAAGCACTTTCAGAGTCCGTAAAGGCGACCCTTATCCCTTCTTTTAACTCTTCCTTTCTTGTATTCTGAAATGTATAAAGGAAAATACCTCTGGTGCAGTAACGTAGACTAGGTATATGCAAGTAGTAAGGGAAATAGGGTACTTACAAACCCAGAGCCATCCACATCGGCTCTGATCCAATAGTTTGTGTGGATTAAGGACCACACTCCTTCTTTTGTAATAGCAGGAGAATGCCAATAGTGTCTCTCAAAAATATAAGCTTTATTCACTATATATACAGTTAAGTACAATACAAATATAAAAAATATATATATATAATAGTATACAGAAAACACTATAATGGCATAAAATGTCCAGTAATAGAAAGTCTTTAAGCTCACAATGTTTCCAGGACGCGTTTTGCCGTTTAGGCTTCCTCAGCTGGATGTGAAAAAAAGTCTGTACCTTCTTGCACTGGCTCCTGCTATATGTACCCCTCCTGGGGTGAAGATGCTTGTTTTTCGGCTTGAATTTTCGCGGGCTATCACCATGGGAATGGTGACGCCCTGTGTGTCAAGCCTCTTTCTCTCTTCATTTCCGGGTAGCACTATCGATACGTCACTTCCGGTTTTTTCGATCGCAAGCCGTCGCGTCATATCCATGCGTTCCAGCTTGTGTTCCAAATGTGTTCCGGCTTGCGGTTCAATTTTGCCGGCATCACCACAGATAAAGGGAAGAGGGAGAACAGAATATTTTGTGTATATTTATTCAATATTGAAAATCTTTACCAAAGTTCTTTTAGTTCTTTCTTTTCATCTATGTGTAGTTTCAATAAAGAAAGCGTGTTCATATATACATATCGTTCTTTTAACTCACATAAGTTCTTTTTTATAAAAGCATTTATACAGTAATGGCCCTATATAGGTTTAGAAATAAAACCAGGAAACAATATAAGAATATACAAATATTATATAAAAAACAATATAAGAATCCCTTTCACAAAACATAGAATATACCCAAACACTTCTAAAAGAAAGGTAGAGCCATACCATATACATTTCTATATTTCAATAATGGTGGCATAAAATTGATATCAAAAAACATAAAAAGAATAAGAGATCCTCTAGTTGAAAAAATTTTTTTTTAGGGGTTTGAAAGTTAGACAATATAAAAAACACTAAGTACCCAAAATATCTATTGCAGGAAATGGCACATTTCGAAGTCTGCATTTAGTCCATTAGGGATCAAAGTGTCTAGTTTGAAAATACACTCCATTTCACATTTACTCATTTTTACATCGAAATTGCCTCCTCTCCAATCTTTTTCCACTTTTTTGATCCCTAAAAAGATGGTATCTTTAGTTTCACAGTTATGGTAGTTTTTGTAATGTAAAGATGCGCTATGTTTTTCGAAACCCTTTGTAATATTTCGTCCATGCTCTTCTATTCTCGTATGTAGTTGTCTTGTGGTTTTCCCTATATATTTTAGACCACAAGGGCATATTATTAGATAAATAAGATTCTTTGAGTAGCATGTAATGAAATCTTTAATTTGGTATTCTGTTCCCTCTTTATTTGTATATGTAGTTATATGTCTTTTTTTGTTGGTAGTTCTCCTACATGCCAAATATTGGCCACAGCCGTAAAAACCTTTCTCTGTGTTAAATGGGTTGCCATTCTTTTGTTCTTTAATATAACTAGACGTGAGAGCAGTACGGAGGTTGCTTACCCCCCTATGTACAAAATTGGGTTTGTCTGGAAGGAAAGTTCTCGCTACTGGATCCTGAAGAAGAATAGGCCAAAATTTCGAAACTATTTTCCTCACCTTATGATTTTCCGTGCTAAAGTTACATATAAAAGGGACTTCTTTAAAACCTTTCTCTTTCTTTTCTTTATATTTTAAGACTGTTTCTCTCTATTTCTTTAACTTCTTTTCTAGCTTTTTCCAATTCCTGTTCATCATATCCTTTCTCTATAAAATCTTGTTTAATTTTATCTGATTGCGTATCGAACATCTCAAGATCAGTACAATTACGATGTATTCTGAGGAATTGCCCTCTAGGGGCATTCTCCAACCAAGGAGAGAAGTGGCAACTTTCTCTTTCGATATAACTGTTGGCCTCAACCGGTTTAAAATAATTTTTCGTTTTAATCCTATTTTTTTCTATATATATTAATAGGTCTAGATAAACTACTTCCACTTTACTCCAATTGCTGGTAAGTTTAATCCCCCATGTATTGGTGTTGAGGTGATTTAGGAATAGGATAAGATCTTCCTCCTCTCCCTCCCAAATGAAGAAAATATCATCGATATAACGGCCATAGGTAACCAAGTTCCTCCCCCAGCTATGAGGGCCATAAATATAAGTATCTTCCCAATAGGCCATAAATAAATTGGCGTAGCTGGGGGCGAACTTGGTCCCCATGGCTGTCCCATTAATTTGGAGGTAGAACTCTTCATTATACCAGAAATAATTGTTTCTGAGGATTAATTCTATCGCTTCTAAGAGGTAACTTTCAAACCCCTAAAAAAAAATTTTTTCAACTAGAGGATCTCTTATTCTTTTTATGTTTTTTTATATCAATTTTATGCCACCATTATTGAAATATAGAAATGTATATGGTATGGCTCTACCTTTCTTTTAGAAGTGTTTGGGTATATTCTATGTTTAGTGAAAGGGATTCTTATATTGTTTTTTTATATAATATTTGTATATTCTTATATTGTTTCCTGGTTTTATTTCTAAACCTATATAGGGCCATTACTGTATAAATGCTTTTATAAAAAAGAACTTATGTGAGTTAAAAGAACGATATGTATATATGAACACGCTTTCTTTATTGAAACTACACATAGATGAAAAGAAAGAACTAAAAGAACTTTGGTAAAGATTTTCAATATTGAATAAATATACACAAAATATTCTGTTCTCCCTCTTCCCTTTATCTGTGGTGATGCCGGCAAAATTGAACCGCAAGCCGGAACACATTTGGAACGCAAGCTGGAACGCATGGATATGACGCGACGGCTTGCGATCGAAAAAACCGGAAGTGACGTATCGATAGTGCTACCCGGAAATGAAGAGAGAAAGAGGCTTGACACACAGGGCGTCACCATTCCCATGGTGATAGCCCGCGAAAATTCAAGCCGAAAAACAAGCATCTTCACCCCAGGAGGGGTACATATAGCAGGAGCCAGTGCAAGAAGGTACAGACTTTTTTTCACATCCAGCTGAGGAAGCCTAAACGGCGAAACGCGTCCTGGAAACATTGTGAGCTTAAAGACTTTCTATTACTGGACATTTTATGCCATTATAGTGTTTTCTGTATACTATTATATATATATATTTTTTATATTTTTATTGTACTTAACTGTATATATAGTGAATAAAGCTTATATTTTTGAGAGACACTATTGGCATTCTCCTGCTATTACAAAAGAAGGAGTGTGGTCCTTAATCCACACAAACTATTGGATCAGAGCCGATGTGGATGGCTCTGGGTTTGTAAGTACCCTATTTCCCTTACTACTTGCATATACCTAGTCTACGTTACTGCACCAGAGGTATTTTCCTTTATACATTTCAGAATACAAGAAAGGAAGAGTTAAAAGAAGGGATAAGGGTCGCCTTTACGGACTCTGAAAGTGCTTCATTTGAGCTATACCTCTTTAGCTCCTAAAAGTGTGAGTGGGACCTTTGTATATTTCTACCACACATTTAAACATTACAGATTTGCACTATGTTTGGATCTTTCTGTTTATGTTTTAGGAAATTCCTATAAAGAATTATTGTGAATTACATATAAAAAGAAGGTATAATTTCAGTATTTTGGTGTTCATCACTTGGTATTATCTCTCCACTTTGGCCTATCTATTTACATATAGCGCTCACCCATACACCGGTTTGTACTACAATTTTGAAAGATAAGTTTGGGGTGTTATAGCAGCTAGAGATCAATAGTATTCCTGATATAAGTGTATCACTTTGTATTGAAATATTAGCGCTGGTACTTTCACCCTTTTTCCATTTGAAAAAAATAGCTTTAAAAAGCCCAGCTACATTTGAACGTTCAACAGTAGGCCACCAGCTGCATTAGGAAAACAATTCCAACAATTCTTAGTCCATTAACAGCTGGTGGTCAAAGGTTGGACATCTTTTTGTCTCCGTTGTTAAAATTATGATGATCCATTCATTCTAAAATACTTTTTTTCCCCCTGTCACTAAATATATAATCTTAATGCAGAGATTCACAAAAACCAGATCAGAACATTCACAGCAAACTACTCTTAAAACATTTTGTATGTAAATAAATTGGAAAAAAAATCATCACTTGTTATTACAGACACTTTAATTTTTTTTTCATTATTGAACCAGGGCTCATGTCATTGTTGATCTCATTCAGATATTGCATCATTTTTTTTTTCCTTGGGCTGTAAACAGTGTTATAACATCATTGACCAACTACCTACGGCAATGCTGTTAATTCAGATATAGATCTCATATGCTTAATCTAAAAGACTCGTAATAGAAGATTAGTAACTTGACCAGGTACTCAGATGACCCTGTTGAGTCAAAGTTGGGAAGTCAAAATTGGTACATAGGCAATGTATTATTTATAAGAAACATGAGCAAAAAAACAAACAAAAAAACATGTTCCAGATGTGAATGCTTAAAAAGTTCTCAAAGCTACAGCACCAAGTACATCATTAGTTATATATATATATATATATTTATTTTTTTTTAAGTGGAAACCGACAGAGTGAAATAAAACATTCTTGTTATTTTTTATTGTACAGCTGCTGCATTATTATTTAATTACATTATTATATGCCTATTGTAGGAAAACATGCAGAGACACACTGCACACCAACATACACTACAAAATGTGTCTTTAAATGCAGAGTATGAGTCGTGTTTGGTCCTCTCCATAACGGGGACTGGTTTTGTAACTTGACTGATGGTTTCAGGATCATTTGCTAAACATGAGGATGAATGAGGGGCATGTTAACCTTTATCTGAATGTGACTTAGCTTGATTGGTTATCATACATAGAATTTAAAGTTCATGGTACAACAGAATTGCATGTGCAGAACCAGCAGGGAAGAGTTTATTACATGTGGGTTACCAATCACGAGAAAGCTTAGTGTTCTGGTCCCTTTTGGGAGGGGCTGGAGGTGGCCCCCTTCGTAATGTTGCATAGCCTGATAAATGGCTGCCTCCATAGCAGTTAGCTTTTTGATTGTCTCTTAGCAGTTCTGGAGGAGGAGGTGGCAGGACCATATCATCCATGGTGGCTGTAGGCTCAGGCCTTGATAACCGGGGAGATGACAATGAGCTATGCCTTGTAATGGATTTTCTCTGTAGAGTCTTGTTCAGGTCAGCAAGGAAACCTGGTTGCACACTAAGACTTGGCTTAGGTGAAGTTGGTGGTACTTGTAGGCTGACAGGGGTAGATGATTCTGTCACTTCTGCTTGCATCAGACGCATGCTGTCATTCCTTTTTGGTCTGGTGGGTGGTGGGGCTTTCTTTACAGAAGATTTTGACCATGTCTGGGGTTGTGGATTTACCACAGCCACCTTTGGAGAAGTATTTCCAGAAAACAAAACTGGTGGGCCATCTACAGGTGGTGGAGGTGGTGGCAGGAGCTCAAGATCTGCTGGTGAAGGTGGGAAATCGGATTCAGAATCAGACGGTGGAGATGGAAACTCGGTGACTGCCACTTTTCCTGAAGGCAACGTCCCAGGGACTTGGCTGGAAAGATTTCCTTGCTGAAAAAACATTGGCAAATTTACACCTGAAAGGTTTAGTTTAACTGGCTTTGGTGGAGCTGCAGGGGGAGGTAATGACTCATTTGATGGTGATCCTGGTGAGTCAGAGAACTTGCTGACTAGGCTGTCCACAGAGGATTTCTTAGATTCATGGTATTCAGCAGAGCTGTTCGATTTAATACTAGAATTGCGCTGGGGAGTGGGGGGAGGCTTCTTCCCGCCAGGACTGGATGTCTTGCTTGCCTTTTTTGCTTGGCGAACCAGTCTTTTCTGGTGTGGGGGAAGGAGGTGGAACGGGAGATGTGGCAGGGGGAGGTGGAGGGGGTGGTGGAGGAAGAATTGTTAAGCTGCTTTCAGGTGGAGGAGGGGGGAAGTCAGAGGATGGAACTGAAAATGGCTGCCATTTTGGTTTTGCTTTCACAGCTGGTGGAGACTGTGGGGCAGAGATGGGAGTGCCTGGTTTAGGAGGCTGAGGTTCTGAAAGTGGTGGAGGTGGTGGTGGGAACTGACTTGCAATCAGCTTAACTGAAGGCATAGGGGAAAGTGGAGAAGATGGTGGTTTTGTTGAGAAGCTCTGCTGTTTTGGTAAGGTTGGAGGTGGAGTGGGAGCAGACATAACTGATGGACTCGTTGAAGATTGTTGCGTCTGTGAGAGTGTGAAATGAAGCTGCTTTTTGGGTGCAGTAGGAGGCCCCAGGGCTACAGACGCTGGTGGGGTGGCAACAGGCAGGGCTGGCTTGGAAACTGTCCCAAACTGTTTAATAGGTGCTTGGAATGGAGGGGGAGGAGGTGGAGGGGGAGGAGGTGGTGGTGGAGGTGGTAGTGGAGGTGGTGGAGGGGGCTGGGTAGCCTGGACAATGTTGTTTTGCTGGACTTGATTGATTTTCAGTGGAGGTGGTGGTGGTGTAAACTGAGGCATAGATGGTGTACATGGAAATGGTTTTAGCATTGCCATTGCTGAACCTGGTGGTGGAGGTGGTGGTGGTGGCGGCGGGGGCGGTGGAGGCGGGATAGCCCCATTTGGGGTAACAATCATCTGAGGCTTTGAACTTGGTGGAATGTGTTGAACTGTGCTATTTGATGTGGGGGATTTAAAGGTAGGCCCTGGATATTGGGCAGCATTTTGTAATCTTGTGATGGTACTGTATTTAGCAAACAAAATTGGTGTGGACACAGAAGGACTTTTAGATTGGGTGGGAAGTGGAGGTGGGGGAGGGGGTGGAGGAGGAGGTGGCGGCGGTGGGGGTGGAGGAGGTGGTGCAAGGGGTGATGGCTGAGATGACGCATGAGGAGATACAGCCCTGATCTGGATGTGTGGCTGAGGAGTCAGAGAAACTAAAGGACGATTTAAGGTTTCCATTCGAGCCTAGAATATATAAAATAAAAAGCATTAGATATAGCTTGTAATATATACACATGCCACTTTGTACAAAACAATCAACAGTGGACATCACAAAGACAGTGGGTGAACACAAAAGGAGGTTTTCCAGAAATAACAAAATTCTTAATATATTATTTGCAGTAGCACAGTTGAATGGATATTACAACTGAATGTAAGTTGCGTCTTTGTAAAGAAAGGATTAAACTTCCCAGTGTTGCAGTAGCAATAAAGAAGTTAGAAAATGCACAGCTTTAGAAAGGAAATGTAATATGCAGATCTCATCACCAACACCAGAATCCTGAACGCTGAGGAAGTGCATTGCAATAAAAAAATAAAAGTTAAAATTCCATATTTGGTGACATACAAGAAGACATTGGTTGGAAACAGACAACACGAGAGGGTAGAAGGTGCATGACAACAGACAATGCAGAGGTGAGAAGAGGCAAGTTAAGCAGGACATAGCTTTAAATTCCTACTCTAAAAAAGAATGCCTTGCTATTCAGTAATCAAAATCCTGTGCAGCCAGTTGCAAGAAAGGAAGCCTTCTGTGTCCTACTAGAAAAAGTTTATTTCTGTAGACTTTATTATATCTATATTCTTTGATACCTAAGCCTTAATTATAAAAGAGGATGGCCATCTAGGAATTAAGGCAGCGGACTGGATCCCCTTAAGGGGATATAACCTGTCTCTTAAAACACTATTGACAGTATTTGGTGCATATAATTGCGGACACTAAATTAGTATAAAAATGGGTAGAAGTCTGCATTAAATGCAGCTTTTCTCTACAAAATGTGGGTAGTACTAACATTACCACAATAACTTGGCAATTGGCAGCAATCTGCTTAACTTACATCTGACATACTAGAATTCCAGATTTTTGTTGGGATATGCAGTGGAAAGTTCTTTCATTAGCCCCTATATTAAGGATTTCACAAGAAAATGAAAAAACAAAGCCTCAAAACTGCAAGCCAAAAACATTACTGCTACAATAGTGTCCTGCCCTATGATCTAATTAGGCTAAAGCTTTACCTGATCCCCTTTTGTATTGAAAAAGTTATTAAAAAAACCAAAGAAAAATAAAAAGGAAACGTCTGCTTTTCGGCAGAGAAAAAACATTAACCAAACATAAGCCAGGGGGCTTGTGTTAATGTTTGTTCATGATTCGTTTGCTTTATTTTCAGGAAAGGATAAAGGATTCTTTAGAAAGTTAGTCTGGAGGATTCCAGTTAAACAACATCCAGGTTAAGTGTGTTTTTAGATGACCCCTGACCTTAATACCGCCCCGTACAAATCGCTGTGGGCTTGATGGCCTTAGAAGAGTTGGGCTTCACATTTGGAACCTGGGACAATGAGGCAATAGGAGAAACACGAGCAGTGAAATAAAATGCGTGGCGACAGAATAGCAACATCATGCCAATGCGTATTTTTCAACCCCGTTCTATCGGAATTCCCAATCATCCCGTCTTACAATGAAGGCTGGCCAATTTATTTCATACCCATGGCCTGACCAAATTTAAAAGCATGATTATTACACTACGGTGCGTGAACATTCAAATTGTTTTCACGATTTATAGATGTCCTCACAAAGAGAGGCTTCTGAAATGGTCTGCAAACTTGCCAAAGTGTATGGTAATGTGGCAACATAATGGGTATGACTTGATGTAGGGAGAATGGTACTAAACACTGGTCTACATTGTGGGATGGGAAATCATGGCTGTGATACGGGATAACGGGAAACAGGAATAAAAACCCAGCAGCCTTCTACCCATGCAGCTCAGCCATTCATGCCTTATTTAGGTTTAGTGGGAGTGGAGGGTATGATCACTCTACCTTGCTGGATTCCTCCAGCTGCGTTCCTCTCTTCCAGGCTTCAGAGAAGATAGAACTCACAATGCTTTGAGAACGCATATGGCAGGAGGCTTGACTATCAGAAAGGCCGCTGTCTGACTGGTTGGAATGGTTCGATTGAGATTCTGTATGAGGAACACAAACAGTGGGATAACTCCAATTTTTTTCAAAACATTCTAAGCAATCTTTTTTTCTGTAATAAGCACATTTTGTCATTGCCTTGGAAATCATGTCTAATTTCAAGTCCTGTTGTTTTTTTGTAGTCAGACAAGTTTGTCATTAAACTCTGAATTTTAGCAGATTAAGTTTGAAAAGGAAGCATTTAGGCCAAGATAATGAATTTCGAGAAAGAAAATTACAACTCCGCTATAATCACAGCTTGGCTATTTTAGCCTCAGTTTTGCAACTTCGTTTAGTAATAACCCTGAGAAACGAATAGCGATAATTGCAAATGTACTTAAGGGCATAATCTGCGAGATTAGGAGACCTTTATAAACTCTGAATTAATTCACTAGTCCCTAACATAGCTTTCCTGGATTTTCTGTCACAGTGGAGCAAAACCACTATATGGCTCATGACCTTCTATTGCAATAGAAGACAGATATAGCAGGTTACCCCTTATAACAAATAAACACTAAATGGAAAAATGGACAACCGCCTCATGTACACTGTGTGATTTTATTTGCTGGAGGATTTGCAAATCCATCCATACCTGGTAAGCTAGAAGAACTGGATCCAGATTTCATACTTGAACTTGATAAAGATGTCCAATCATAAGCTGCTTCTGTCCTCTTCAGGGCTTCTTGATAATTAGTATACAGTTGCTTACCATACTAGTGAAGGTTAAAACAAAGAAAAAAATGTAAACAGACATTACTGATTATATATCAAATGTATGACTTGCACTCTGAAAAAAGTAATTGGCCCTTTCCCCCCCCCCCAAGATTCACTGAATTCCACTAAACCTTTTCAATCCACACTTCAATTACATGGATACTAAATCGACATGAAGTACCGTCACCCGTCAATCAATGCTCTCACTAACCCAATGTTAATTATTGACTTGGTATGCATAACACTACTCACAATCGTCAGTCACGTACATTGGTCTATCACATGAACACATGTCCCATAGCTGTAGATAACACCTGCACATATCCTGTCTTGATAAGTCCCAAGTCAATGGCAGAGTACTGGGTACACAGGACCTAAACCCATTGGCAGTTCAAACACAAGTTGCAAATTCTGCTCTAAAGGATCCAATAGGTCAAAGCACTCCGTGTGCTATACCTGTCAACTGGGGGCAGCGAGAAGACTATAGAAAAAGTGAGTGACAGTACCTTAGCAATACGGATCCCGTTAACCCATTGATGCAAGGTTCGGACATCATCGCAACACAGGTACTTTATGTACTGGGACTTCTTTTGGATTTGAGGATGCTACAAAACAAAGGAGAGCCATGTGGATATATTATTGTTCTATAGAATAGAGCAAAGGTAATGCATCTTAAACAACACCAATCACCTGTTCGAGCACGTGCTTTGACTTAAATTTTTTTTTTAGAAAACAGCTCTATGCATTACAAACATCACACAATGAAAGCAACACAATCTCTTTTAAAGGGACTCTATAGTCACAAGAACAACTACAGCTTATTGAATTTGTTCTGGTGAGTAGAATCATTACCTTCAGGCTTTTTGCTGTAAACACTGTCTTTTCAGAGAAAATGCAGTGTTTACATTACAGCCTAGTGATAACTTCACTGACCACTCCTGTTAGAGATCCTTCCTGGATCATGGCTGCCTAAAATGCATCCAAACATTCAGTATCTCCTCCCTCTGCATGCAGACACTGAACTTTCCTCATAGAGATTCACTGATTCAATTAATCTCTATGAGGAGATGCTGATTGGCCAGGGCTGTCTTTGTCAGTCTCAGCCAATCCTATGGGGAAGCACTGTGATTGGATCAGGCCACCACTTCTGATGATGTCAGCAGACTGCTTTTTTTTCTGAGGCAAACAGCATGCAGAGCTACAGCTTCTGGCTTGAATACAGTAAGATTGGCTAGATGGTGGTTTTAACACTATAGGGTCAGGAATACATGTTTGTGTTCCTGACCCTATAGTGATCCTTTAAGATCAAGTACAAAACATATGTGGTATGAGCAACTTTATAGAAATGGGACATTTCTGCTTGCACCAATCAAAAACAATATAAAGGATATTCCACCTGGGTGCAAAACACGGTACTGAACAAGATATTGTTAATTCCGGTATTAGTAGACTTTAAAATGTGCTAAGGGTTTTAATTATTATTATTATTACTTGAAAACACAATTTTTACCATGTGTGGTACCTTCATGAAATCTGCACATACCAAGGACATGGCTTGTAAGCAACAAACTCTACATGTAACAGCTGCTCACACAAGAAAGCCTAAATGTAAAACAGGTATAACAAACCCTGTAACTAACTATCTTACTCAAAAAACCCTACAACTAACAGCACATTGTATAATATAATATCTGAATTATATCAGGTTCATGAAAGTGAAGATTTATTTTACTAGAACATAATTATCAATTGTTCAATTATTTATAGTGCCAGTCTTTCAATTTGCATAATTCCAATAAACCAAGAACCCCTTCCTGCTTCTAAGTCAAAGATACATGTGCACTACCTTAAGTAACCAGAGGGTGGCGACACAAATCTAGATAACATGATTTTCGTAATTAACCAATTTACTGGAGACACACTGCACCCAAATCTACTTCCTGTTTGAGTGTATTCCAGATTGACCTGCCAAATTTCAACTTCCGATGAACAAAACTGATATGTTGCCCAATATTCAAATTATAATTGCCAAGGAAAGCAAACAAAAAAATGAGTTCTGCACAGGCTCCTTTGCGAATTTAAACAAACCTTTTTTTTTTTTTTTTTAATGTTTTAGATATTAGATTTTACCTTTAGCACAAGGCAATAGTCAGTGGGTGCTTTGTATTTGCTGCGGTAATCTTGACCATAGTAAACATTAACGTGGTCCAGTTGGAGAAAGCAGACAAGGTCTCTGGAAGCCTGGATGTAAAATAATATAAAAAAAAAAAAAAATGAAATTAAATTAAATTATAGGTTAATCAAATCTCAGAAAACGTGCCTTTCCAAAATACAGAATGTTGCAAGGGTAGGATTAATGCAGTAAATATTATGATCCTACCTCGGGGTTATATTTTTTTCCAGAATCTGCCTGTTAAGAGTCCCAAAATATATATATTTTTTTTGTGTGTGTTAAATAAACCAC
Source organism: Pelobates cultripes (assembly GCA_933207985.1). NCBI lineage: Eukaryota > Metazoa > Chordata > Amphibia > Anura > Pelobatidae > Pelobates > Pelobates cultripes. The sequence continues at coordinate 46,805,342 of OW240918.1, read as the reverse complement.
AGATGAAAATTTATTTGGAGAAAAAGATCCCCAAAATAATGTATTCTTTGTTGACCCTTCCAAAGCTGCAGAGAGGCATCACATCTCTCAAGGGTTATTTCCTTGACTATCCCAAACAAATTCAAGTTACTTTGGTTATTTATGATGTTCCACGTTTGATACAATGTTTATGATTTTGTGACCTTATAATAGAATTTGATTTAATCAATTTGGCTGTTTTTTTTGTTGTTTTCTTATTCTTTATTTTGAATGGAGACTGTTGTACTTTGTTCTGTGACAGTATCTATTACATGGTTGACAATACCTGCATTGTGTTTATCAACTAACTGTTCTATCTATATCAAACAACACACAGAATGTTATGAAACAAAGTTTCAAACAACAAATATGAGATAAAGTGCCCTAATGCAATCACCAAAATATAAACATTTCTCTCCCAAGAGTAGTTTTCTTTCTCCCTTATTTTAATATATATCCTGGATTATAATGTCTTAAAAGGAAACAATAGTGTCTGGAAAACAAACTTTTTTTTCTGGCACTATAGTTTCCCCCTTTGTCAACGCCCTCCCCTCCCCCCAGTACACAATGTGTTCTTCTGTCATTTACCTGGGTCCACCTCCGATGTCCCTCTGCGCTAGCTCGGCTCCTCCCCGCTGACATCACCCGGCGGGGGAGACCTAATACACATGCGCAGCAATGGCCGCGCTCGCATTAGGACTATTCAATGCTTTCCTATGGGGATTCCAGTGACGCTGGAAGTTCTCATGCCTAGCGCGAGGACGTCCAGTATCATTTGGCGACCAAAAGTCGCATTCGAGCCCGGAAGCCCCTCTAGTGGCTGCCTGGTAGACAGCCACTAGAGGAGGAGTTAACCCAATCAGGTAATTATTGCAGTTTATAAAAACTGCAATAATTACATGCTCAGGGTTAAGGGTGATGGGACATTGCACACAAACCACTTCAATGAGCTAAAGCAGTCTGTGTGCCTACAGTGTCTGTTTAAATATGATTTTCCATCATATACCAAACCCTCTCTTCTGATTGGCTGTCCGTTTTCCTCCAATTTCTTTACAAAATGTTTTATAACTGGTGCAGAAAGCAGTAAATTGAGGTCTGACCTCTCTCAAACCGACTCTAGTAAAAAGGATGTGGGGGGACAAGAGTAGCCCAAATATAATCTACACATTGCACTGTTATCTAACAAGATAGCACGGTGCAACAATTCTACCCCCCCCCCCAGTACACACTGGTTTCTAAATGTATATCAAGAAATTCCAGTAAGATCCCCCATGACCCAAGTTCAGTTTATGTACCATTTAACACAGCAGAAAGGAAAGGCAACAATACACACAATATGATTCCATTGGAAATATGAGCCATTTTTAAAATAGCTGAATCCAAACAATGAGGAATACAACTCTAACAGAACATCTAAAATTATCATATTAGAAGGAAAATCTGATATGCATATACACACACACACACACACACACAAATCAATAACATACAGAAATGTAATATGGGCATGTCTCACCTTAGCTTTGCCTTTTGGGACATAGTAGATACCAGATGCCCTAAGGAGGAAATATCTCTTCTTCCAGGACTTTTTTCCATCATCCTTCAGCCAAAGGACTCCCTCAATTTCTGGCACAGAGACTGAACTGCCACAAAAGCATTCCTACAAGAGCAAGCATTGAAGCATGATGTTAGGGCTGGCGTCATGTTTGTTACGGTCAGTATATGAAAGTTGCCAAACAAGGGCTATGTGAAAAGGTTGATTTTACAATTTATTTACAGATCAGGGCAGGACTGATCTTTTCAAACACAAAGACATGTGTTCGCCATGCAATACCATAGAGTTATTCATCTCATAAAAGGCTCTCTGCTTTGATTGAAAAAAAAAAAAAAGGATCAAAGAAGAGCTATATTCTCAAACATGTGGTAATGCAGCTTTTCATTACATACATCAAGGGTCTCAAACTGCATTTTTTCCAAATTATGTTGGTCTATAACTCCGATCTTTGTTTGCCAGTCTGTGTTTGGTAAAACATTATGAAAGTTGAAGTGCAGTCCACAAGATGCTGATTTCAGGAGAATACCAGAGGTGGTGAGGGAAAGGGAGCCATCATATAGGTTGTCAAAACATTCTAAAACAATTTGACAAATTACACTGTGATGGCACCATGGCACTCCTAGCACCATAACCACATCAGGCACCATAACCACATCATGGTTATGGTGCTTGGAGTTTTCATCAAATGTACATCCTAATGCTGAAGTAAAACTACACTGATCAGCCAAAACATTAAAACCACTGACAGGTGAAGTGAATAACATTGATTATATTGTTAAAATTGCACCTGTCAAGGTGTGGGATATATAGTGCAGCAAATGATCAGTCAATTCTTGAATTTTTGTGTTGGAAGCACCAAAAGTGCTATATGTGCATGTGCTAGAACAACTAATCCAATCCATGGGGACACACATCGCAACTTGCAGGACTTAAAAAATCTGCTGCTCATGTCTTGGTGCCAGATACCACAGGACACGTTCAGAGGTCTCATGGAGTCCATGCCTCAAAGCATCAGAGCGGTTTTGGCAGAACGAGGGGCAGCTACACAATATTAGGCAGGTGGTTTTAATGTTGTGGCTGATCAGTGTATCCCAGCGTTTTCCAAACTCTGTGCACACTAGGATTATAGCACCGGGGAAACATTACTGTTCAACAGGGACCCTTCGAGTGCCGCGGTCCTTTAAGTCCGAGACCGGGCCCCTGTAATGTCGGCCGGCTGGGAGGAAGTGACAGCCTGTCACTTCCTCCCAGGATCCTGCAGGGAGACGGCGCGGGAGGGAGAGGAGGCAGCCGCAGCGTGAGGGGAAAAGGGAGCATGAAGAGCTCCAGATCCCTCACTCCCACCAGCAGCAGGACTCCAAGCCACCCTCCTGGCACATAAGGTAAGCTAACAGGAGGGTGGCTGGAGATATAAAAAAAAAAAAAAAAATCACTTGTGTGTGAGTGTGTGTATGTGTACAACATAGAAGCACACTCCTGCAATCTATCACAAATATTAAATACGAACACACCCCTGCTTTCAAACAAATAAAAAATATACAAACACACCCCTTCACTCAAACACAAATACGTTACACAAATGTGCATCCACATTTAAAAGTGAACATTACATTCAGACACACCCCTGCAATCAAACGCAAGCATCACATACAAACACACCCCTGTATTAAAACACAATAAATGTATACAAACACCAACACTGTACATTACACTATAGCGCCAGTAAATGCCGCAGCGCTGTACAGATATACAACCTAGAAATTTTGACTTGGGGTGCCTTGGAAAAATACTGAAATATTAGGGGTGCCTTGAACCTAAAAAGTTTGGGAACCACTGGTGTATACTATGCACTATAGCTTTAAGAAGTGCAGTTCCATCATATATATTACTGATGTCACTTTGAAAAATATCACCCCCTTGTCACTGGAGTAAGGAGTGGAAAATGAAATTAAGTCCTTGGCTTTACCATATCCTATTGCCATTTGACCTGATCTCTAAGCGTGAAATAAAAATGTATTTGTCTAACATCTGTGTTTGCTTTTTTTTATCAATATTAATTTAACCTGAAATTCCACTACTGCGGTAACAATGGTTGGTATTTGTAGTGTAAATTAGCCCAAATTCTGTACTATCAAACCTATAACGCTACGCAGTAAGTATGTAAGAGAGAAGCATAAAAAAACAGACTGATGCTTTGGTTTTAACACATTTACAGTAGCAGGTCAAAAAAAGAAAAATGTAGGGTCTGTTTTATTTTAATATATTTTCAAACAGGTTTTCACATAAACGCTACATGACTGGCAAGATACTGTGTTACTGTGGCAACAGACCTATTAAAACCTAACTCCTTATTAGTCAGTGCGCCATATGACAGCAACGAAAAAAGGTTTTACCAACACAAGAGGGCATTGAAGAGCTGCACAAGAGGATACGTTAACTAACAGTTACTAATTTCATTTGGGCTGCTTAGGAGAATTTAACCTCTGGTGGAACAAGTCTCAACTAAGCCCTATATAATATTGACACAGGATACTTCTAATGCAAGGCACTTCTCAGATTGATAGAAACATATAATGAAAGTGTATGGGCATTGCATGATTGGCAATATTATGGTTTGCAACAAAACCTGAATTCCAGAATGAAGAATAGGTTAAAATCTTTCTTTTTCACAGACATACAAGCGTATACAAGAAACAACACAGAGTACAGTAAGCAAGCTAGCTATGTGTTTTTCCTTATATATCCAAAAGGAGAAGGAAAAAGAAGGAGAGAAAGAAAAATATGGAGGAAAGTAGCAAATAAAAACAGAAAAAGAAGAATAAGGGTGGAGGGACCTAAGGAATGAACCTCAGGCAGCCGAGTTACTGGAGATCCAAGGTCTTCATAAATGAAGAAACACAGGAGAGAAATGGTGCAGAATAGCGGATAAATTATCCACATATAGAACAATGTGAAGCTTTGCCTTTCCGGTTAACATAGATGGCAGAGAATCTGTATTGCAATCAACTGTTTAGAGAACAAATTGTTTTCTGTTCTCGTCAAGTAATCATGTAGGCGAGACAGTACAATCACGAAGAATTGGGTGTGAGGGAGAACATGAAAGATATTTTAGTTCAGAAAGCTTCCAAATGCTGGCATTGCCATCTTATATGTTAGATGGAAGCCTTATGACCAGGTCATAGGTGCGAACAAAGATCTGTTGTTGGACTGGACTGCTGCTTAAAAATTTTAATCTGGTCTATTCTCGTGGTAATTCTGCTGTTACTCTAAGTGATCATAGAAGACGACGAAGACGACGACGACGACGACGAAGAAGAAAAAAAAAAAAAAAGTCTGATCTGGCTGTAAGGTCTGGCTGCTGGCCAGATAGGTTATGGAGTATCCATATACATATATATTATTCACAGTGTTTATATTCAGACATTCCCTAGTCAAAATAAGCTCTGAAAGTTTATATCAATGACAAGCGTTCCGTGGGTTTTTTTTCCAGGAAAGCAGTGAAATGTTTGGGGAACTGACAAACTAGAAACCAATTTAGTACCCACTCTTGTAAACAGGAAGTGTCAGAATTCGAATGTGACCCATTTAACATATTGGTGGCAACTTGTTTATGTAGATTTTTGGACTACATCTCCCCAATACCTCAGCTACTTAAATCTTGGCTGAGGAATTATACTGCAAGTATCTGAAAAGTCTCTGATTAAATACACGTTAAAGACACATTCCAAGCACCATGACCATTACAGCGTGCTGTAGTAGTTATGGTGCAGTGAGTGCTCTTGCACCAATTCATTGTAAGTAGTCAAACTGTTTTAGAGCGGTTTCACTTCTTACCTGGGGTCCACCGCTCCCTGTCCCCACTACTGTTCAGACCGAGTGGGGTTAAGCCGAATGGTACTTAACTTATTGGCTGACAAGACAGCGGCATGCACTACAAGCCAATGCACTACAGGGCCTAGCTCAGATAAGCATGCAAAAAACTCCTGAGTAGGAGCTTCCAACAGAGAAGGCGGGGAGCAGTGTCTGGTGGACCCCAGGTAGGTTGTCAAGCCATTCAAAAACAGTTTTACTCCTTACAATGAGGGAGGAGTAGGCACCCCTGGAACAATAACGTCTACAGCATGGTGTAGTTATTGTGTTTGGAGTTTTCTTTTAACAAAACAGGTTTCTGATTTACATCAGTGGTGGAATGCAGCCTACAGTGAACCAAAACCAAATTTGAGGCAACGAACCCCAAAAAACATTTCAGTACAGTTATCGCATCATTTAATATTTTAGTAAATACAAGTGTGTTTATTCGGGGGGGGGGGGGTGATCATTATTCTGCAGCCAAGAAGAATATCCCCCTTTCTAAAGGGAAATTGTAAATAGTTTCAATTAGTTTTTGCTTCCTTCTGAATAAAAAGTAGAAAGTAAATAATTAAACTTGTACTTTTTATTTTTTTTTAATTTACGCTATAAGTTCATTCCTGTTGGTCAAACTAGTCTACTAATATTGTTTACTTAAAATATCTAGTGCTCTAGTATCATTGGGTGCTATACAAATAAATTAATATAAAATGCTCATGATTTTAATCAACTTTGGATTGCTCGCCATTCAATTAGTTTTAGCTTCCATATGCCATCCAAAATGCACTATAAAATACATCTGTACCAATTTGATTCTAATTTGCGTAGTACAACTCACTAGAATTTACTAGAGGGCAAACTCTAGTACTTTGTTTGAGAAATACGATACCCCCTAAGCTCAGCCAATTTATCAAGGGATTTCTAGTTTAAAGGGAATCTTCATTCTCCTGGCACTATAGCTCCCTATAGTGCCCCTCGCCCCCTCCCCCTTCTGTCACTTACCCGGGTCCAACCTCGATGTTCCCCTAGTGTTGGCTTGGGTCAGCCGGCAGGGGAGAGGTAATGCGCATGTGCAGCAAAGACAACAATCTCTTTAGTAGTCCGGTGATGCTGGATGCCCTTATGCATAGTGTGTGGACTTCCAGCATCAGTTAGGCGACCAAAAGTCGCCTAACAGTCCAGAAGTCCCTATAGTGGCTGTCTTGTAGACAGCCACTAGAGGTGGAGTTACCCCACAAAACTTATTTAAAAAAATTGCAATAAAAAGCTTTACAGGGTTAAGGGTGCTGGGACAGTGCACCCAGACCATTTCACTGAGCTGAAGTGGTCTGGGTCCCTATAGAGTATCTATTAACAGATATGTAGATTTGTTATTACAGACAGTAATGGTAATGTAAGGGTGTGCCAATACACATTTCAATGAATACACACTGACATCTCATGTTACGGACAAAACATATACATACAAAGTCTTTGCCAGTTTCATGGGATTTACGGATATACAGGTAATTCACTACAGTGAGAATTCAAGGTGAATTGAAAGTGAATTTCAAATTTAAGGTCAATATAGTCGAACTGGAAAAATTCTTTAATTCAGCTATGCTTTCAGTTCAGCTACTTTGGCCTAAATGTGAAATTCAAGTCTTTGAATTCTCACATTAGTGAATAGCCCCAGTGGCGTAACTACCAAGGTTGCAGCTGCGACCGGCCCGTCACTGCAGGGGGCCCGGCGCAACTGCAACTGTGGGCCGCCCGCAAACCTTTAGGGCCGGTGCACAGCAGCACTGGCCGGGGTCCGCGGTCGTAGGCTAACCGGCATGAGGGGAGCAATGTGCTGTGCTGCTCCCCTCATGCCGCTGTGTGTAGCGCGGCCGAGCGGTCAAGTGATCACTGAGGGAGCACTTCCTGTCAGACTCAGATGGGTAGCGCGATCGCAGCAAACAGGTGAAGGGGGGAATGGAGATTCTGCAGGGGAAGGGGGGAGTCTGAATGGAGAGTCTGCAGGGGGAGGGAAGCTTGGGGAATGGAGAGTCTGCAGGGAGGAATAGAGAAGCAGGAGGAGGGCAGAGGGGGGAATGAATGAGAGCCTGCAGGGGAGGGGGAGAAATGGAGTCTGGGAGGAGGGGAGAATGGAGAGTCAGGGGAGGGAGAAATGGAGAGTCTAGGGAGGGAGAATGGAGGGGGTCACAGGGGAAGAGGGAGATGGGAGAGTGCTGCAGGGGAGGGAATGGAATGAGGAATGGAAGTCTGCAGGGAAGAGAATGGAGAGTCTGCAGGAGGGGAAGAGGAAAGGAAGGGGGAATGGAGAAGTCTGCAGGGAAGAGAAGGAGAGTCTACAGGGAAGGGAATGGAGAGTCTGCAGGGGAAGGGGGAAATGGAGAGTCTGCAGGGGGGGAAGGGGGAGGGGAAGGGAGAGCGAGAACTGGAGGGGCTGCAGGGGAAGGGAGAGCGAGAACTGGAGGGGCTGCAGGGGAAGGGAGAGCGAGAACTGGAGGGGCTGCAGGGGAAGGGAGAGCGAGAACTGGAGGGGCTGCAGAGGAAGGGAGAGCGAGAACTGGAGGGGCTGCAGGGGAAGGGTGGGGGAGAGAGAAATTGAGAAACAGCAGAGGAGGGGAGGATGGAGAGAAGTGGAGTGGCTGCAGGGGAAGGGAGGGGAGAGAGAGAAATGGAGGGGCTACAATGGGGGAGAGAGACACATAAAGGGGCAAGAGTGGAGGGGGGAGAAAGACAGAGTGGCTTGTGGGTAAAATGAGACACATGGAGGGTCTGAGGGGGAACAAATGCGACACTTGGGGGGTATGAGACACATGGAGTGGTAAGAGTGGAGGGGGAGAAAGACACATGGAGGTGCCTGGGGGGAATGAGACACATGGGGAAATGAGACATTGAGAGGGCTGGGGGGCCCCAGGTAAATTTTTGCACCGGGGCCCCGGGGTTTCTAGTTACCACTCTGAAAAGCCCGTATTTGGCCGTATACAATTTGTCTAAATTTTCCCTGTTAGATCCTGAACGTTCATTTTCTTAGGGCATTCCCAGCCGCAGATTTCTTTTTCAAAGTTACGCCATCGTATGTTTGCCAGACATGGGTCATTTGAAATTTATACAAATAAATAATAAAAAAAGAAAAGAAAAAAAAAAAAAAAAGAGAGAACAAAAAGAATAAGGCACCATCTCTCCCTTGCAATCCAGATGTTCCTAAGAAAGACTTTGCCTTCTGTGCAGCTGGAAAGATTATTTCTATAGTAATACACAGACACTTTAATAGGTCATATGCAGCATATTGCACAAACACTCCACTCAAAACAGGTGGCATACCACTATTCTTTAAAGGAAATCTCCCACTTAAGAGGATTTTTAATAATATACTTACTTATTCTTTATATTTAACAAATGTGTGTTTGTGGAGGGGAAAAAAGTCAGAACTCCATGATATTGTATTTACCGCTAATCTGGAACGGAGTGCCTCCATCTCCCCTTATAGCATCTCCCCTCAATGCTATAAGGGGAGATGGAGGGCCGTAAACAATGTTACTGTTTCTTCTCCTTCGGTGGAATGTGTGCCCTGGCTGTGCTTCGACTGACCTGGATTGCGATGTCAATTGCTAAATCTTTCATATACAGTTAAATTAAAACATCACACGACGGCAACGCAATTTAGAGGTGATTTTTTTTTTTTAGATTAAATTTCAAGAGACCATTGCGGAACGAATACTGACAGGGCCATGGTGCAAGGAATGTTTGTGTGTAGTGTTCCAATGCAGTGGTTTATTTGTGTGTAGTGTTCCAATGCAGGTGTTTATTTGAGTGTAGTGTTCCAATGTAGGTGTTTATTTGTGTGTAGTGTTTCAATGCAGGTGTTTATTTGAGTGTAGTGTTCCAATGTAGGGTTTATTTGTGTGTAGTGTTCCAATGTAGGTGTTTATTTGTGTGTAGTGTTCCAATGCAGCGGTTTATTTGTGTGTAGTGTTCCAATGCAGGGGTTTATTTGTGTGTAGTGTTCCAATGCAGGGGTTTATTTGTGTGTAGTGTTCCAATGCAGGTGTTTATTTGTGTGTAGTGTTCCAATGTAGGTGTTTATTTGTGTGTAGTGTTCCAATGCAGGTGTTTATTTGAGTGTAGTGTTCCAATGTAGGGTTTATTTGTGTGTAGTGTTCCAATGCAGGTGTTTATTTGTGTGTAGTGTTCCAATGCAGGTGTTTATTTGAGTGTAGTGTTCCAATGCAGGGGTTTATTTGAGTGTAGTGTTCCAATGCAGTGGTTTATTTGTGTGTAGTGTTCCAATGCAGGTGTTTATTTGTGTGTAGTGTTCCAATGCAGGGGTTTATTTGTGTGTAGTGTTCCAATGCAGGGGTTTATTTGAGTGTAGTGTTCCAATGCAGTGGTTTATTTGTGTGTAGTGTTCCAATGCAGTGGTTTATTTGTGTGTAGTGTTCCAATGCAGGGGTTTATTTGTGTGTAGTGTTCCAATGTAGGGGTTTATTTGTGTACAGTGTTCCAATGCAGTGGTTTATTTGTGTGTAGTGTTCCAATGCAGGGGTTTATTTGTGTGTAGTGTTCCAATGTAGGGGTTTATTTGTGTGTAGTGTTCCAATGTAGGGGTTTATTTGTGTGTAGTGTTCCAATGCAGTGGTTTATTTGTGTGTAGTGTTCCAATGCAGTGGTTTATTTGTGTGTAGTGTTCCAATGCAGTGGTTTATTTGTGTGTAGTGTTCCAATGCAGGGGTTTATTTGTGTACTAAAGTGGCATTTAAATGCAGTTGTCTATTTATATAATGACACCATACAGAGGTACTAGTTCTGTGAAGGCTTCTAAAGGCTGTCAAAACCTGTCTGTGGTGTCTTCTACCATGGACAAAAAGAAGGCCTATGGACTACAGCAAGTTCTCCATGACAGAATTAATTCACCAAGTTTTATCCATTACACTTCATCAATAAAAAAAACTATTCCATTTAAAATCTAATTTTGTGTAAGAGTGATCAGCATTTATCTACATTGCAAAGCAACGAGTTGTGAATCTTTTTTGGTGTTATTTAGTTAAAATCCATCATTAATATGTATGAACTCATCTGCAGTTACTCACCTCCAGTAGCACTTCTTTATTTCTGTCTGCCATCTCTGAAGTCTCTTTTCTTCCTAGTAGGTAATTCTAAAACAGGAGGACATTGTTCATTAACAAAGAGAAGGGGTGATGTGAAATCTACATATATAATTCAGTGACTCAGACCTGAGCTCGCATCTACCATGGAAACCAAGAATTTGTTACCATCTGTGATTATTAAGTCCAAGATATCTGTAACAGAAGAGACTTCTGTATCCAAACATTTTCCCCGTTAAACTAACTAGAAATGTTTGGCCCAATTTCCTACAATGACACCTGGTTGTTTACGTCCTCTGCATTGCTTCTTGGAATGTACACCAATACGAGACACCTCTGTTGTAAATTTAATGGTTATTGGAATTCCAAATACTTTTAGAAGTTACTTAAGGTATTTGATTTCCAAATCCAGTATGTGCCTTAGGCAATACCACTTTACGGTTTAGGCTTCCATATCTATTAAGGCACAATATGAGCAATTAAGGGGCAAAATACTAAATGTGAGAAAGCATTTATTTGTTCTCAATGTTATTGCCTGTTATTTAGCACTTTGCTCTATAGATGCACATGTTAGAGTTAAAGCAACACTATAGGGTCAGGAACACAAACCTGTATTCCTGACCCTATAGTTTTAAAAACACTATCTAGCCCACCCTGGTCCTCCGTCACACCCTGAATATAGTAAATATCTTACCTTTATTCAAGTCTGCTGGTGCTGACTCTACCACTGATCTGCCTCCTTGGCTGACATTTTCAGAAGTGATTAACTCAGTCAATCACAATGCTTTCCTATAGGAAAGCATTATATTGGCTGAGATTGCCAAGGAAGTGGGTCATAGGGGCGGAGCCAAACACAGCCCTCGTCATAGAGATGCATTGAACCAATACGTCTCTATGAGGAAAGTTCAGTGTCTCAATGCAGAGGGTGGAGACACTGAAGGGCAGTACTTCACACTGTGCAGCACTGCCCCAGGAAGCACCTCTAGTAGCCACCTCAGGAGTGGCCAATGGATGTGTCCCTAGGCTGTAATGTAAACACTGCCTTATCTCTGAAAAGACAGTGTTTACTGCAAAAAGCCTGAAGGAACTGTCTATACTCACCAGAACAAATAAAATAAGCTGTAGTTGTTCTGGTGACGATAGGGTGTCTTTAAAAGTGGATATATTTTATTTAAACTGTATAAATCACATGTGCATACATGCAGTACATATTTTTCTGAGCTGCTAAGTAATTATTTGTAAAACAATGTTTCGAAATGGGGGAGGTGGGGGGAAATCACTATTCTAACACGTCTAGATTTTTGATAAATTGTTCAGGTTTATTCAAAAACCATGAAACTATTTTGTACATGTTAGGCCAAAATAGCGAAATGTGAAATGTTTTTCCAATTCAGATAGGTTGACCTAAAAATTGCATTTCTACTGTCAAACCTTCAGAAATTCTCAGTTTAGTAGATAAAAGTAATGAGAACAAAGCAAGGACATATGATTGTCAGAACGGAGGATATGTTGTCAAAGAATATATTGTCTGTTTAATTTGCCACACTCAAAAAAAAGTGGCTAATTTAATTTTCTACAGTTAATAAAAATGGCTAATTTATGTTATGAATTTAACATTCGGAATGAGATACAGACCTAGAAAAGAGGAGATTTTTACATTATTGAACTGCTGTAGGCTGCAACAGACGATCCGAGCTTCTGGGTAATTAACAAAACAAACCTCCTGAATGTCTCAAAGTGATTACTACAGGGAAAATGGTAATTAGTCATAACGGAACGCGCACGCTCTACTTTCTTTTAAGACAACTGTATCAATACTCCAGTAATTCTGATTTTGCATAGGACGACTGCGTATGCCTAACCAGCTATTGATCCTATAAGGTAGTAAGGATTTACTGTTCTGGTTTCAAGGCATCTGCATCCGACGTGAAAAAATATACAGACAAAACAAATTATGTAAAACTACTGCAGCACAATAGTTACAGTCTTAAAGAAATGGTTTCCTCTGGTGTAAAATTTACAATGGCTGAATTAGGGATGAAGGAACTGCCCACCACTAGATGGTAGAATAAGAACTTACAGTTAAAGGACCACTATAGTGCCAGGAAAACATACTCGTTTTCCTGGCACTATAGTGCCCTGAGGGTGCCCCCACCCTCAGGGACCCCCTCCTGCCCGGCTCTGGAAGGGGGAAAGGGTTAAAAACTTACCTTTTTCCAACGCTGGGCGGAGAGCTCTCCTCCTCTCCTCCTCCTGGACTGAATGCGCACACGCGGCAAGAGCTGCGCGCGCATTCAGCCCGTCGCATAGGAAAGCATTTACAATGCTTTCCTATGGACGCTGGCGTGCTCTCACTGTGAAAATCACAGTGAGAAGCACGCAAGCGCCTCTAGTGGCTGTCAATGAGACAGCCACTAGAGGATTTGGAGGCTGGCTTAACCCATTGATAAACATAGCAGTTTCTCTGAAACTGCTATGTTTATAAAAAAAAAAATGGGTTAACCCTAGAAGGTCCTGGCACCCAGACCACTTCATTAAGCTGAAGTGGTCTGGGTGCCTAGAGTGGTCCTTTAAGCGTAAACAACTCTAGGAGAGTATATCATTGTAGAGTAGGTGGGATATTTAAATGGTTACTCCAACCACCATGTCCACTTCTGCTTTTACTATGCTGTCTGAAAGTCCACAGAGATATTCGCAATTTTGTGCCAGGGGCTAGTTACACCCCCGAAACATGTAACTTAAGATTCAAAATAAGGTTTTTTTGATTTCGAGATTTCAAAAAGTGGGTGGACCGGATTAGTAGTGCCCAATTAAAATAATAAAAAACTAAACACATTTAAAACTACACAACTGGAAAAGGGGTTATCGTAATCCTTTAATAATGCAAACAAAAACAAGTTCTTTTATAGTGTTTTTGACTTCAAATTGCAAAAAAGAAAGAAAAATACATATATAAATAAGAAAACTAAACTAGCAATATCACCAATGTTAATCACTGGAATAAGTTAATATTGTCAATAAACCATATTCTTCCCTTACTTGTGGATTTTTGAAAAGTGCATATTTCTCTATACGTTCCACAAACATAAGTTTGTTCTGGCTGTCCCGAGTCCAGTTCAATAGGTTCTCAACCAAGTTTTCGTGGTCTTCAAAGATTCTCTCTACAGAGGGAACAAACCGCTTTAGCGTGATACAATTTCTCACTACGAAGTCGAATTATTCCTATATTTCCGATTGAGGACGACTATGGTTTTGTCAGATATACCATTTGTTTGAGCTCAACAAGCCTCAAAAACAAGTGATCTTTTTTAGATGTAATTTATTGATCTGGGTTTCAGATCAAACAACACTGCTACATAATTATGGCAATTTGCACCTACAGCAATTGTCACTTTGGTGAACTAGTCATTGAAATAGGTTTCCATTAACTACAAAAAAAGACCTGTTTTTGCATTAACAGTTTCCATTAATCAATATATTTTTTAAGGCTCAATGCCAATTAGGACTATAGCATCCATGAGACTACTAGAAAATAAGCAAATAATGCAATGATGCTGAATTCACCATGTGCAATTCAATATATTATACTAAGGAAACTGAATAACTAAATGAGTGTGAATTACTCTCGTCTGATAAATGAAGGAGTGGGTGAAGATGTACACCCTAAAAGTTTTTAACCCTAAAATATAATGAAAGTGTTTGCCTACCAGACAGTAACATATAGCATAATGTGCGTAGTAAATTGGGGCTGCACAGATTGAAAGAGGAGCTTGATGTTTGCATTACAAATGTACCATTGCATGGTTGTGACATACTTATGCAACTTGCACTCATATGTGGCAGAGCAACTGCTCATGAATGATCTGCAAGGGCACACTAATCTCACACTCAGACACCATCTGCAAAGACCGTCAGCGCACTTCACTGATTGAATGACACACAACTGAACAGTAGTTGGGGAGTCCCACTGTCGATTAAAATATTCTACATGCAAGGCATCAAAATAAGTTTTTAAGTACACCTGGAATTAACTGAAAGAGAAAATGGCATCAAAATACTGTAAACACCAATTCAATTTCCAGGAGAAAATTGGTCACCTAGAGACTAAAACATTTTGACATTCCTGATTCTTTCACCAACACAAGACTGATTATAAGTTTCACAAATGTCACTCATATTAAGTCACACAGACGACCCTTGACCAATTTTCAGGTAAAACGGACTTCGCCTTAAAAGAAAGTAATAAACATTATTACAGACTTTTAAATGTGCATAGCTAGAGTTCTCTAGAAGCGTTTCCACAATAATAAATTATCTGAATGTTATCTGCTTCACTAACCCATCTGTAACTCGGAGATGGTTTCCACCAATGACCAGTCCAGGCTGAACCCGCAGTGCGACTTGTCCATCAAGTTGTCTAGCACCTGTCGTACCGTTTGCCTCTCATCCACCATCATCGTCTTCGAGCTGTCATCGGACATGTGGACCCTGATCACCAGCTATCAAGGAAAAACGAATATAAGTGTCTAAAAGATCTCATCGCATTAAAAGCCTTTAGAAGCACTCTTATGATAATAACTGTCACAGCAGCTGACACTTTAGATGTGTATTATTTCATTCCATCATCATAAGTTCTGCTAGGTAGTGATTATGGAAACTACACTGCAAGTTAATGTACAAATTAATATATTGATAAGCACATCTGTCATGTTTGTTTTTCCATAAAATCGATATATTTGCTAGCAATTCTGCTATCAAAATGTCGAGACAGAATTGTGAATTCTTTTGTTTTAAACTATGATGTCTAAACTTTAACAGGAAGACTTTAACTTTGTAGCTTAGCCTATGTAAGTGTCCATTGTTTTTAAGACCTGTAGCTTAGCCTATGTAAGTGTCCATTGTTTTTAAGACCTGTAGCTTGGCCTATGTAAGTGCCCATTGTTTTTAGGACCGGTAGTCAATTAAGTCTGTGATTTTAAAGAGCACAAGACCAGTAGATGAGAAAGGCCCACCTTTTTAACCTGAGCTTCCTTTATCTTCTCTAGAGCAACACGGATCTTTTCAGCCTTTATCTTGGCAGCTTGCTCTTCCTGTAAACACAAAAATGCACCAAAGTTAGAACTTATTCTGGTAAAAGGCAATCGAAATCTGGGATATAAAACATTAACTTATTACTCAGTAGCACCAGTAAAGTAGTTCACATTGCACGATACGTATAACTGTCATGCATTGGTCAATCACCAGTTCACATAGAACAAATATTAAAGAATTAATCATTTTAAATCAACACACACAACAAAAAAACACATACGGTAGTTAAGGAAGACACCGTCACAAATAATACAAATTTATTTTTACACAGATGCCATGCAGAACATTGTGATACTTTTGGGGGAAAAGGCTTTATTTTGCTCATATGTATATTGAACATCTAAAAATCTAGAAGAACAAGACATTTCTACAGAAAGCATTGCAATAACAGATACTGCCAAACATTTAACAAATATAGCAACAACATATTCAGAACACTAGCGACATATCTATACACACACATTTCAATAACACGTTCTAGCAAATTGATATTCCATTCTTTTGTATCTTGGATGGTAGTATACAATCATATACAATTTATACATTGGCAAGATTATCAGATTATCATTGGCATTGCTACTCCTTCCTACCAACCTTCTTCTTGGACTAAAACTCTCAGGATTATAGAATATAGTGTGGGGATGCTTCAAGACATTAGTCTTATGGCAAGGCAATGATACAATAATCCCAATTCTATATTTGTTTGTTAGGGGGTGAGGGAAAGGTGTGAAAAAAAGTAGGCTAAAGCTGGTGCGAACTGCAGAATGGAGAATTAAACTTGGGAAGAGGGTAAAAAATGTGTAGTAAATAACAGTAGAAAGGAGGAAACATTAAGCTAATGGGATAAACGCGGGATGTGGGATAAATGCTGGGGTGTGACACAAACTGAAAGCCCTGGGGAATTTAAAAAAAAAAAACTCACGTGGGGGAGGGATCAATGGAAGGTTGTGAAGCATAACATATTAAGATCTATCGGGTATCATTCAAAATAGGGGCATCCCCTACTGATATCAAACAGTCATCAGACTGCGATGAATACTGCTCAGTTTCGTGGCCTAAAACAAGGAGCAAATTGAGATTACAAAAAGTCAAAAGCTTAAAAGATCGACACTTTAAAAGGTTGATTAACTATGAGGCTCTGTATCAACTTGCCCTCAATTCAGAATTTAGTTGAACTGATTGCTTTTGAAAGATAAAGTTGGTATACATGGGAAAATATCCATATCTCAGACGTTAAAAAACGTGCCTTAACTTATCTTTAAAAACATAGAGCTATAATGCTGCCAGGCTTGCAGTACAAGAACATGCAGAGACATTCTGAAACATCTTTCCATTTTAATAGAAATCTTTTTATGCAAATGACTCAATCAGAAATTGAATATGAGACAGGGAGTTAAATAGTTTGGATCTATCCTTACACCGTGATGCCGATATAGAATTGAAAGCTCCCATTAACTACAGTGCAGACAAATAAGGATAAAAATGCTAAAATATACATCACATTCCATGTGGAACTTAAACTTTCGAATAAGAAACATAGAAAGACTGCTACCAGAAACTGACAGGTAGAGTCACAAAGCCTATGTTTTCTCTTATATTTCAAGTTAAATATTTATGTACTCACTAAATGCGTTTTATCCAGCTTCAATCCTATGAAGCCAATTAATTTATGAAAGAACGAATTAGGAAAAAAAGGTCTCCAACTCTTATCATGCTGTAAAATGTAAAAACGTACATTTATTGCTGGACAGGACATTTGGTTGGGACACAGCATTGAGAGTAGCTCAGATAGCGCCAACGCGTTTTGTGCCTTAATCGCACTTAATTTCTAATCTAATCTAAAAAATGCTACTCTCCATGCCGTGATCCAACCAAATGTCTTGATCAAGCCATAAAGGTAGTTTTGGTAGAAATGTTAAAGCGGATATGAGTTAGAGAGTTTTTCTGGGCTCATACTGTGATGGAAAAATCAGAGGTCCTTAAGGGATAATCATTAGCAGTATAAAATTCGGTCTCATTTGGTGGCAGTATCAAAATTACCCCACAAAGCAGATTACCAAATACATAAATAATCTACTGAAAGCCACCATATTAAAATGTTAAACACACAGCATAAAGATCTAAAAGGGATAAAGATTTTAAAACAAATTTGAGACAATGGGTACGACCTCTGCAGTTTTTTTTTTTTTTTAATCTCAAATTTAGCAAACTGGGCTTTCATATGAATGACAGCAAGATTCGAGACCTGTTGGTGGATTTGATGGGGTTTTAACGTGTTTCTTTCACAAAAATAGCTTTGGTGACAAGAATAACTTTTGCAAACAGAAAACTATTTCAGCAAGGCTACTGACAAGAATTGGTAATGCAATAAGTCACTGATATTTCTATTTCGTGACTAAAGGTCGATTACAAGAATAGCAAAATGTTCCCGATATTATGTTTACATATTACGGTAAATCTCTGATTTGCTTCAAAACCCCATGGGCTTCTTATTTGGAAGAAGGGATAATCACTAAAACAGCTTGAGATTAATGAAGAAGTTTTTGTGTATAGACCATGCCCCCACAGTCTCACTGCTCAACTCTCTGCTATTACGGAGTTAAATCACTTTTGTTTCTGAGTATGTAGCCATAGTCATACTTCACCTGGCTCTTACACCGCCTTCATAAAAAAGTGGTTTAATTTTTAATCAGATCTTACAGCACAACATGTTTACAGATCCTATCTCCTGCTCTGTTATTGAACTTTAATCACACATAGGAGGCTGTTGCAAGCACATGCAGGCTTTTAACGAAACAGAAGTTCCAAATCAAACATGCTGTGCAATAAGGGAAGCTAAAAAATTCGGACTCTTTTTCAGGAAGGGGGGAGCCTGTGAGCCATGAGTAGAGGTGGTGTGGCTAGGGTTGCATAAAAAAAAAAGTGATAAAAATGGCAGTGAATTGAGCAGCGAGGGACTGTAGGGGAATGATCTATACACTAAAGCTGCTTTATTTACCTAAGTTTTGATGCTTAGATGGTCACTTTAACCTGGGAGCCCAACTAACGTTCTTCAGATATTGTTGGACTTGTATAATTCAGACACAATGGAATATATGAAAGGTGCAATCCATCCAACATAACCTGTAGGAGTGCAGTTGGAAACAAGGACTAAACCTTACTTTACATGTAATAAAAACCAAAGAAAATAAAGATACTTGCACACTATCCCAAATCCTGATGCACATTTCAATAACTGGAGTTTTTTTTTTATTTTTAGTATCACTCCAATGACCATTCAATTGCAAGCTCAGCTGCCACGTCAAGGCAAACCCTCTTAGGTAAGTCCTACACTAACAATTCACCTTGCTGTCTCCAGCCAAATGGTGACAACTCTAATAAGACAAAGAGGGGTATTTTTCTAAACCTGTACACACTTACTAACCCTTAATAGGGAGCACATGGGGTGGGCTGCAGCACTGTAACATGGTTTCCAGTGTGTTTCTGGACAAAGTGACTACTAGAGTATGAATCATCATCTTTTCTATTCCAGACTTTAAAAAAAATCCTATTTCTCCCAGATTCCTTTTATCCCAAAATCGTATTTACATTTATAGCTCTAGTTAACACAATGTAGACAGTAGCTTATGATTTGACTGCCAACATTTATGGAAAAAGCACATTTTTTTTAAAGTCATTGTAAATCATGTCTGACTGCCACCATAGAAATACTACTGACCTTATTTCATTTTACAGATTTGAGTCATCAAACAAATGCCTTTATTTATAGGGCCTCTTTTATCCAAATTCTTACAAACAAAAGTCAGACACAATAATGCTCATTTCTCTGATATGTTTTAAGTTAATCAGGGATTTTATTTAAAATTTTAATTCCTCTAACCAAATGCTTTTAATGTCTATGGCAGATGAAATGGGCTGCTGATCATATGTTACTACACTGCACAAGGGAGTAGACAAAGTACTTGATATTGGAATATAAACGGTCGTTAACAGACCATGTAAACTCATTTCTATTCATTATTCAGAGAGACGGGGAATTGCTATGTACAACTGGGAAAGGTTCGGTGGGTGTTAAAAACGCAAAAGTGCCTTCACAATCACGAACATTCTAAATGACATTTTTAGCACTGCGGACAATACATACAATATACATAAACAAAGAACAATAAAAACGGTAACAAATTAATATCGGCATTAGTTGACTAGTTTGCAGGGATCCTTGGTAATTATGCAAAATTAAAAGCACTGCAGTGCTAGATGTACACTGGTTAATGACAAATCACTAAAGAGTGAATTGTGTTAAACACTCAATGAAACAGATATAACAAATAACTTTTTGCTAAACACCGTCACCTACCTGTATCAATCAACCACATTGGTTAGAAAGGCCATGAACGCTGTGCATGTAGCCTGTTTGACACAATCCCCCATAATGCCTTGCATTACGAAGTGCAATGAATTAAAGGGAATGAGTCTGGAACTTTTTGCTTTGCCACAGCATTCATAGCTTTTCCTGAACGGGGAAGGAATTAGACCCTACAGGTATGCTTATTGCGTGCGTTACGTAGGACAGGGATCTGATGCCACTATGAAATGGACTGTTCAGTAAATTGTAGTGATCTGAAAATCGATTTATTGAATTTATGCGAATTTGGAAACATTTTCAAACCTTGGTTATAGTCACAGCCTGGCTATTTTAGATTTTGCAATTCACTACAATTTAAATAAGTAAACACTGTGCAAAGTATACACAAAGGTGAATTATGATATTACTATTTTATACAGGTTTGCATTAAAGGCTTCTTTTTACTTGGGGGGAGAGAACCAAACCAAGACCAAAGTAAGCAATAATGGTTGGCAATCTGGTGGTAGACAGAGAAGGGTCTCTACTTTTCTGTGCTATGTATTTAGTATAATTATATTATATTTTTGCTACATAGCATTTGCAATTTTTTGTGCATTACTATAAAAACTTCAAACAAACGAATAAAATCTAAAATCAAACAAAAACCTCTCCCAATTATACATACACTACTCTTGGGTCCCAATGGGTTTTCATCCATTTCATAGTTGGCATTGTAGATACGGAGGAAGGAAAACATGCAGGTGGAAACATCAAGCTAAAATCACCTTAGTCAGCAAGTGAGAGGGCTTCCCTGCAATGTTTCTGAGCAGGAGGGATGTTTCCCTGTCCAGATAGGAGTGCTTGCATAGAGAGAGAAACAGACATTGTGGGTGGAACATTACGATTAAAAGAGAATACGTGTGAAGTTCATATTTACGGCATACTCCGTTTAATGCCATAGGCATGCACTAGAAAAATTTAAAAAGTATTCAGTGACAAATTTCGTGTACAATACAAAACAATATATATATATATACATGCACACGTTGTCAGTGACCAGACCTAGGAGTAAATGAAAAATGTTACATATCAGCATTTTTAAAAATTAATATCTATACAGCAATTCACAAATACACAGATAAGGCAATACTGCAGCTCTGTGGGTAGACCTGTTTCGTAGTCGGCATATAAAATGGAAAATCCACCAGAACCACCATGAGTTAACCAAGAGTATAAAAATAACAAAACAAGAAAACAGGAAAACGAAACCCAGTCTAACGGTTTTAATAAGTTTTCAAGTGGTTAAGACATGTTAGGATAATTTGAAGCAACTGTGCTTTCGTTTCCAGGATACTTTTTTTTCTCGTAAACCTGTGTTCTTTCCCCCTCTTTTTAAAGAGTCCTTTTTTTCCAACATATTTTTCTTTTTTTAACCTGGTGTATAAATGTAGACTAATTAAAGTTGTAGACATCTTTTTTAATATTCCATTTTGTTCTACTGTAGGACTAATTAAAGTCATGAGATACTCTCCTGACATGTTCTGTTGGGAGAAAGGAGTAGGCATGAAGTTTTAAGAGCTTTTAAAAAAAATACAGACTGGGCCTTACAGAGACTACAGGAAGAGGATTCATAATGTAAAATAGAGTTCGTATTTAAAAAATGCCTTGAAAGTAGGACATATTGGAAAAGCAGATTGAATGCAAACCAAAAAAGGTCACATCAGGAGAACATTAGAATGAGAAGAAGACTAGAACAGATTTGCTTGAAGGAAACATATCAATCTGCCATGATAACTATAGACAATTAAGACATAAAAACAATGGTCTTATTTCCTTAATTATGCTTCACTGATAAAACTTGACCCATATTTTTTTTTTTTGCTTTTACAAAATGGTCATGTTTAATATCATCACTAGATCTCAATCATAAACTCACAATGATGCTTTGAGTTGTAGGCACGTTCTGCTATTTCGTTTTAGTGATATTTCTTTTAAAGAACAATGTTCAATGTTTTTGACTAGATAGCATCCACGCAGACAAGTAAATTAGGTCAGAGTGGTGAAAGTAAAAAGGAAGGACCAGGCACAATACAATGGCCAATTATCAAGCCACATGTCAGCTGAACAAGCTCCATAATGGTAATGGTAAATCACCATTCTATGTTACCTGCGGTGCCTAGTCCTCATTTTACATTATTGTATTTCCGAGTGTGGCCACCACAGGCCATTGAGCACCCACGTATAGCATTTGCTAGGCGTCTGCAGTCTATCTTCTTGTTACAGCACCTGCTAAAGTATTAAAGTAAACCAAAAATGTACTTATTCTAAAATCGTATACAAAAATTTATACAAAATTCTTGTAGGCTGAACTTCATATTAATGAGTAAAGCAATATGGTAATAGTGTTTCTGGCAGATCAGGCTATGGTTACCTGAAGGGTAAAGGGAAAACCTTACAAGTAGATATAATGGACAAGCAGATAGTGTAATGAACAAAACACAAATTCAGATACATAAAATATATACTGGAAGGCAAAGGGAGAACTGTGTGCTTCCATGTGTATAAAGGAGTTAAAATATGAAATTATTGTTCAGAATTTGATCTGAATAATCTGTATCTGAATAAACAAATCTCTTTTTTTAATGTTTTTAATGAGATAAACCTTAACAAAAGGTCATGCTTCTAAAATCAACAAAGGTTCATGCAATGACCTAATTTTGTTAACACGTTTCTTTAATGATCAGAAAGAAAAAAAAAATCCTTTTATTAGAAATTAATTAGAAATTCCAACAAATAAATTATTTTGAATCTATTTTTTTCACTTTTTTTTATTCTCTACAATCACACAATATTAATGAAACCATGGCAGAATATTACTGTGGAAGCCATTATGAGTGACCTTTGATATCGCAGAATGTGTAAGATGCGCTCGTTAGAGACATTCCAGTAACAATGCTGGCAATTTGTGCCTTTTCTATTCTAAACACAATATGAAGGATACGTCAGATGATTGTGACAGAACGCAATGCATACATACTTAACCCTTTACATTCCGATTTATCCAGGAGGACATCGTCCTGACATTTTAAAGAGCTAGCCAAATAAAGGGGTTATTTTTCACACTGTATTGATAACTGGCCTGAATTGAGACCACTGTCCAAACATTTCTAAAATGTATTTATTTTCTTTTTCAGTAGTTCCATAGCAAAGCACCTCTGGGCACCTGTACTGCATTGGACAGACCAGTAATGTAATCGAGAGAAAATGGACAATTCAATGTCAACGTCATGATGTTATTGATATCAGCAATTCTCAAAAAGTGAAATGTGCACTATGTATTTTAGGATCTGAAGGTTAACAATTGGAATTGTATCTCGTTTAATGGCGCACAGACCCAACTTTATTTGTTGCTGCATCTCATTTAAATTCCTTAGCCAGCCTACAAGTATACAAACTCTGTGACAATAGGGTTTTACTGCAAGAATGCTCGATTCAACCTTTCAGTCATGTCCAGAAAGTAAAAATCTTCAAAAACACTGCATCTGATAAGTGTCACTTACATTAAACATTTGCTTAAAAAATGTTACTCATTTCCCCCCTGATGCACACCTGCCTGAAAATGATAAATTTCATCACTTGTCCTTCCCCTTGACCATCCAATCACTCAAACAAACCTTTTCTCACACTCTGATCTTCCAATTTCAGATAGAGAAACTCAACTAACCTTCTGCATCTATCCCCACAACCGTCCACCAGTCAACATTTGGCAACAGACAACATCTTAGCAGGGCCGGACTGGGAATTAAAAGCAGCCCTGGAAAAAAAATATTTACCAGCCCCATAATGCGTCGCGCCAGCATAGTGTGCAGATACAGAGTTAGAACAGATAACTTAAAATTAAAAAGTACTTCAACGTAAAAAAAAAAAAAGCACTCATAGGCTTCAAAATAAACAAAAGTGCAGTTTTATTTTAAGCAGACGTGCCTTTGCATGTAATCAATGTTTCAGTCCAACTACCTTGACATATTAAGGAAAGCTTGTTAATGGGACTGAAATGGTGAATGTACAACTGAAAAAATGTTTATTTTGAAGTCCTGTGGGTGTCCTCTTCACTTTAAATATGTTATTGTGCTGGAGTATGCACCTAGCAACAAGACTGGGCCAATATCTGCTCATTACATATGGTACCTATTAATGAAAGTTCTCTGTGTATTATGCATATATAAATGTACATTAATATGTGTAAATATAATAGGTATATATATATATATATATATATATAAAACTAATACACACATTAATATACATGTCATATACCAGTGGCGGATCCAGAGCCTGAGCCCGGGAGGGGCACTTGTAGATTATTTAAAGAACTATTCCATGCACAATAACCACTACTCCTCTGTGTAGTGGTTATGGTGCCAGGAGCGTTGGCACCCCCTCCCAGAGTAAGTCGTCAAACCGTTTAAGAACAGTTTGACAACTTACCTGGAGTCTGCTGGGATATAGGGCTGTAGTAGGGTATAGGAGCAGTGGTGCAATGTGTGTGAAAGGTTCAGTGTGTGCGTGGGCAGTGTGTAAATGTGTATCGTGTGTGTGTGTGTGGGGGCAGTGTGTGAATGTGTATGGTGTGTGTGTGTGTGTGGGGCAGTGTGTGTATGGGGCTAGAGTTCACTCCTACTACTGGGACCACCAGGAAGTGGTGAGAGTGAACTCTAGCCCGTAGCTACAGGGCTAGAGTTCACCCTCGTGAGAGCCGGAGCATTGCCCCAGGTCCTCTCTTCCTCCCCTGCCGACTGGCTGCACGGTGCCTGTGAAACGGGGAGGGAGATCGGCCAGCAGGGGAAAGCCTTGGGGGCTTTGTGATATATATTGCCCATATGTGTGTCTCTATCTCAAGCCCCTCTGTGTGCCTTTTTGTCTCCCCCAGTCACTCTGTATGTTTCTTTATCCCCCTCACTACTCCTCTGTGTCAATGTCTCCCCTCTCCTTCCCAGTCTCTCTCTTCCCCCTCTGCCTCTTTCACCCCCTTTCCCCATCTCTCTCCCCCCCCTTTCCCTGTGTCTCTCCCCTCCTCCCCCCTTTCCCTGTGTCTCTCCCCATCTCTCTCCCTCCCCCCTTTCCCTGTGTCTCCCGGCCCGGCGGCTCCAGCCAGGAACGCGGCCGGCCCCCAGGTGCCGCGGCCCACCAGGAAATTTCCCGGTATCCCGGTGGGCCAGTCCGGCCCTGCTTCTTAGCACCTTATAGACATCAAGTAGTTTGTAAACCTGATTATTGCACAGACCTATGGAAACCTGAAATCACTTAAAGGACCACTAAGTGCCAGGAAAACATACTCTTTTTCCTGGCTCTATAGGGTCCTTGGGTTCCCCTCCTGCCGGGCTCTAAGGTGAGGAAGGGGTTAAATCCCTCGGCGCTGGGGAATCTCCTCCTCCTTCTGCCGTCATCGGCTGAATGTGCGTGCGCTGCAAGAGCCGTGCGCGCTTTCAGCCAGTCTCATAGGAAAGCATTCATAATGCTTTCCTATGGACGCTGGCGTCTTCTTTCTGTGAAAATCACAGTGAGAAGCGCGGAAGCACCTCTAGCGGCTGTCAATGAGACAGCCACTAGAGGCTGGATTAACCCAATTGTTAACCCATTTGTAGTAGGTTAAGGGCAGGGGATTTTGCAAGGATAAATCAGAGGTATAATAAATGTTCAAGTTTCCAATATCCCAACTGGAAGTCCTGGATTTTCTATGTTAAAATGATCAGGAGTTTAGTAAAATGAAGATCAAGTTTACCATTCAATTACATATTATTGCACAGGGGTATCTTTACCTTTACAAACCACACGTCTGCATTTCAGAAGTTCAAACGTCTAGACTGTGTAAACAGTCGTTAATTCATAGGCTTAAATAAGACATGGTGGATGCATAATTAATACATTGAAGGAAATCGGTTTCATTTTGTGAATAAGTTAAAAAAAAAAATCAAAAGATATTATTTATAGCCTTATTTGCAAATAACAGATCATGGTGATGTAGAATATTTTTTTTTTTTTTTTTTAAACCTTTTATTAAACTAGAATATGTACATAGTACATAATAAATGGCAACTGGAAAATAACAAAGTGAAACTTATCTTAGAGCTCAGAACTCATATTTCAAAGTCCAGTTTAATCATACATTCAGGAGAAAAAGTTAAACACTCCAGAATGGAGAACATGGAGAAAAGGTGCAATAGACATTTTTTTTTTTACAACTGTAAAAACGATAATTACACACAACCCCCCCCCGCCAAAACCTTGAAAGACAAAAGTTGACTAAGGATCGTCATACAGTGAATGTGACAATATGTTCCGAAACAGAAGCTTGTGTACTTTTGAAAAGAACATAGAGCTTAATAGGATTGCAATGCCATAGTTATGCTAAACTAGAGCTTTCTGTTGGCTGCTATTACCTCTTAGGAAAAATCAAGTAAATGAATGAAATGTATACGTTCTCTGTCTGCTACACTAGTTTAAAACCCATAATAAAAATTAATTTATAGTCGTCACGTAGTGCTGTGTTATACGTTTAATCTAATTACAATAACAATTCCTGTTGGTAGAAAGCGGTTACAATACGCCAAGGTCTGGAGATGTATCAGAAAGTAATTAGCAAGGTGTCAATCACTGGTTCCGTGCTGTGGTAGGGACAATTGTTTGTAATCACACTGGCATGTTACACCGAAAAAAAGAAGCCATGCAGATAAATCTGTCACCTTACACAGCTCACTTCCACCTCTGCTTGTGTGAAGTCAAGGTGATGCCTGCCTTATAAGAACTGTTCGTGGGAGACATGCTGTGAAAGGGATAACAGTCTGGGAGGAGTGGGTGGTCAACTTAAGAGACAGATGTGGAAAAGCCGTGTACATGAACATTAATTGATAAATAGTTTAAAAAAAAAAAAAAAACACAGCAAAAATGAATACAAATGTAACTATATTATTATAAAAGAGGTCACAAACAAAACGGTTAGCGTTTTGGGACTGAATGGAGACTGACAGTAAATGCTAGCCATATTGTTACTTAATGAAGAACAGGACTATTTTGGAAATTCGTGTTGCCTCTAAAGACTGTCATTGTCTGGTGAAGGTGTAACCGTTCTGAAAAGCAAAAAGATTCATCAAGAATTTTACTGTATAAATTGAATTATTCTCATCACCAGGTTCAGTGCTGTTCAAGGCAAGGTGGAAAGCCAAAGCACTTCCAGGAATGCGCTCAGATTTTCAAGGCTTTTTGCACTGATATTAGCAGTAAAGAGTTACTAGAGGAGGATTTAAGAAAAAGGCTATTCAATTCAAAAAACGAAAATCGTGTACAATCAATCAAGAAAGAGGGTCACAATTGGTAGCTTATAGCAAATCCCTTGTTGCTTGACTCATCGTTTAGTGTTACTTGTTCATCTGTTATTGGTTGCCATAGTAACACTACATTCTATCTGGCGCTAAGGAGACGTCACTGTCAAGACACCATATTCCATTACACGATTTAAGGGGCATTTTCTGATTTGATAGATATTAAAAGCTTATATTACATGTAACTAGTAGATCTTCATTGTACTGGGCTTTCAAAACCTCCTTGAAATTCCTTAACTGAGAACACACCATGGATGTTTTCAAAGCTATATTGAAAAAAAATAAAAAAAAATAACCCCCCCTTTCCCACCCCCCTAAAAAATAAACCGACCCAAACAACTTCATAAAGGTCTACGCAATAAACAAAAAGTCAGTACAGCAACAGGCAAAAACTCACAAAAAATATTCCACTCAGGATTTCTTGTATGTAATGTTTGAAGAATATTGAATTTTTGTCTTCCACTAAACATACAATATATACCATAGCAGGTGATTTTACATGTTGCAAACGGGTATGTTACTTACCCCTCTATCTTTGTTAAATGGTTTCTCCAAACTCCATTACCGCTTCACTGATTTGAAGTGGTCATGGTGCTCAGAGTCTGTATGTGGAGCAGTTCAGAAGGAAACACTGCACATACAGAGTTAAAGCACATTCCTGCCACAGTTGTAACTCCACCTCCGCCAATGACATATGCCAGCCAAGAACAAGAGTTCCGGGTTAGCTAATGTTAATTTTGTATAATCTGTTGTCTGCACGCAAAGCAGACAACAGATTGTAAGCTATACAACAAGCTATAAAACCATTAAACCATGGGATAGCATTAGAGTGGCTAGCACTCGCAGCAGTCAACAAGTTGCCCTATACCCTAATCAAGCTACTCAAAAATTTTTAAACCCGAAATAGGGGATCTAATCATTCCTAATGTTAATGGAACTTAACATTTTGTGTGGTTTCATTAAAACGATCACATCATTCACAAAGGTATTGGGATTTCTCATGAACGTCATTGGGAAAAGAAGAGAACACCCCTATCCTTAAGGTTCATTACAAGTTTCTAGGAAAAGGCTTTTACAAGAATTACCCCTCCAGGATCAGACGTCACGAACCTGCAGAAAACCGCATTATCACACAGGCTTCAAAAGTATGCGTAATCTCTGTCAGGCCTTTTTCCAAGCACAACATACGTAGCTGACTTTTCAAAACAAACTTCAATTTCTAATGACCTTTCGAAGCAGGGGGTCTCCAAACAGTTCAACTCCAGCATGTTAAAACCTCAAACTCAAATAATACATGGTAAGAGAGCCCAAACAGATATTAACTGCACAGGATTCCAGTCTACCCACTATACAGCATGTGATAATTTGCTTGGTAATAAGCATGAGGATGATGTGGCTTGCCTTGTATATGAGATTGAGTAGATATAGATAAATGGATAAGACAGATTAGATAGACAGAACACAGCGTGCTTTTTTTCCCCTGTGAAAATGACAATCCACTTATTATTTTTAGAGTTGCACCAGAAAATAAACCTGCTAGTTTAGAATTCTACATATGCAGCAGTGGTAGCCAAAATCTATACCTCAAGGGGTTAGAACTACACGGTGCCTTAAGACAAGCAAGCATCATGGGAGCTGTGAATCTACAAAACCTAGGGGGGGTTTACTGTGTGACGTCCTCTGTATTACAGTATACAATACACATACTTCCACAAGCTTTCATTTAGTCGCAAATGTAAAAAAATAAAAAAAAAAAAAATAAAAACCCAATATAAATCTGTTTAACCCCTTAAGGACACATGACATGTGTGACATGTCACGATTCCCTTTTATTCCAGAAGTTTGTTCCTTAAGGGGTTAAAATATTAACAATACTGTTACTATATTAAATATTATGCATAGCAGTGAACTGCTATTTTGCAATGATCTTTAAAATATAGGTCATCATAAGACATAGCATTAATCATAAACATTGCACACAGATTTTCCACTGTTAAAGGACACTATAAGAACCCAGAGTATTAAATAAAAAAAGAAGTATAATTGCTACCAAAAGACAAGTAAATAGTCCTACTTCCACGTTAAGCTTGAGAAAATTGTTTCCAACAATGCTTGGGAAATGTATTTAAATAAAGTATTGCATCACCGTTCCTGACAAAATAATAGTGATGGTCAGTGTGAGGTTTAAAAAGTTGCTTTCATGCTATTAAATATTTTTCTTCCCATTGTGGTGTCTCAGTCTCTTTGGCAGGAAGCAAAATTCTGCTTTTGATTCCGTACAGATGGTGAAGAAATATCCTTTTTAGTTCAAAATGCCAAATTCCTTCATTTTGTCACCAGTCAGAAAATGTGACTTCCCTTGTGAATGAATTCGTGAAAACCAGAAAACTTTCATTAAAGGAAAAGGAATGCAGGTTTGATCCTTTTGATTTAAAACAGGTCATAAACTCAAGGCATAAAAGGAAAATCACTAATTATTAAGATATGGCCATAGAAAGGCTTTTATTGTTAACGTGGCAGGAAAGGAGAAAACTAAAAACCAAATCACAATAACAAAATGCAATCTTGACATGTCGGCCCTAGTATCTGGTTTAACTCCATAGGGATGTTCCAGGTTGTCCTTTAGAGAGTGGACTTTAGCAACATTAGGGCGGCATGTAATGTCCTAATGTTTTGGTGCAGGCTGTGTTGCAATGCCTGCTCACATCAAGGAGATCCAAGTATCAATTGATACCTGGGGCTCTGCTCTGTCAGCTAGCCATATACTATATGGACATAAGTATTGGAAATTAATGATTGAATTCAAGTGTTTCAATCAGACCCATTGCCACAGGTGTATAAAATCAAGCACCTAGCCTAGCCATGTAGTCTTCATTTACAAACATGAAAAAAGATAGGTCGTTCTGAAGAGCTCTGTGAATTCAAGCATGGTACTCTGATAGGATGCCACCTTTGCAATAAGTCAGTTCATAAAATTTCATCCCTGCTAGATATTCCACGGTCAACTGTAAATGGTATTATTGGAAAGTGGAAGCACTTAGGAACAGCAGCAAATCCTCTACGAAGCAGAAAACCGTGTGGGTCACCGAGTGCTGAGGCACATGGTGGGTAAAAGTCACCAACGCTCTGCTTATTCCATAGCTGAAGAGTTCCAAACTTCCACTGACATACTGACATTAATATCAGCACAGAAACGGTGCGTCAGGAACTTAATGAATGGGTTTCCATGGCTGAGCAGCTGTATGCAAGCTACATGTCACCAAGTTCAATGCTAAGCAAGCATCAGATAAAATGGTGTAAAGCATGCCGCCACTGGACAGGAGCAGTGGAAACGTGTTCTGTGGAGTGACGATTAATGCTTCTCTGTTTGGCAGTCTGATGGACGAGTCTGGGTTTGACGGATGCACTGAGAACGTTACTTGCCT
Source organism: Pelobates cultripes (assembly GCA_933207985.1). Taxonomy (NCBI): domain Eukaryota; kingdom Metazoa; phylum Chordata; class Amphibia; order Anura; family Pelobatidae; genus Pelobates; species Pelobates cultripes. The sequence goes on along the minus strand of OW240918.1, from coordinate 46,774,584 downwards.
GACTGCACTGTGCTTTTTTCCCCCCCCAAGGGTTGGGGTAGGCCCCTTACTTTCAGTGAAAGGAAATCTTAATGCTTCAGCATTCCAAGACATTTTGGAAAATGCTATGCTTCCACCTTTGTGGGAACAGTTTGGGGAAGGTTCTTTTCTATTCCAGCATGACTTTGCCCCAGTGCACAAAGCAAGGTCCATAAAGACATGGTTGGTTGGGTTTGGTGTGGAAAAACTGGCCTGGTCCGCACAGAACCATGACGTCAAACCCATCGAACACCATTGGGATGAACTGGAAAAGAGGTTGTGAGACAGGCCTTCTTGTCCAATATCAGTGCCTGACTTCACAAATGCTCTACTGGATAAATGGGCAAAATATCCCGCAGAGACACTCCAAAATCTGGTGGAAAGCCTTCCCAGAAGAGTGGAAGCTGTTATAGCTGTAAAGGGGGACCAACTACATATTAATGTCTATGTATTTGAAATGCAATGTCATAAAAGTCCTTGTTGGTGTAATGGTCAAGTGTCTCAATACTTTTGTTCATATAGAGTATTTGCTCCTGCAAAACATCAAATATCTATGCGTTATCAATTTTTGAGTCTGCTAAATTCCTCGGACAAATTTTCCTACATGATTGCATGGGGAAAGCAGTTGGAGCGTTCTTTGGATGCACAATGTATTGAGCTCTTATTATCCTTTCTAAAGGTGTTGCTTGCTGTGAAGTTAAAGAGAAAATTTTGTTCTGTTGGTATACACCGCCAGCACGATTGGTTCGCATATTTCCTTCTTAGTCTCATTAAGTTGGCTTGTCAGCAGTATGCCTGGAACACTTGCACATATACCCCATTGTACAGTGCTATGGAATTTGCTGGCGCTACATAAATAATAAAAATAATAAGAATATATGATGGTTTTGTCCCATTGTAGTGCAATTTTGGCACTTTATTCAAAAATGTGTTCAGGGTATAATAGATAAAAATCTCTTGTTTAATATCGAGGCTTTATTATTTATAAGGGTTTTATCCTTCATGTCTTCAATGTTCACATAGGTTCTATACTAACTGCAACTAAATTGGTTGTTTCTAGACTGTGAAAGTACTACAGGACTTTGAACAGACAGTGAGGAAGTAGCCTATGACCAGTCATATAAATGGTTCTTCTACTGTCTCAAAGGTATGGGGACCATTTTTAAGACTCTGTTTAAACTTTATCCCATCATATTGGATAATGATTTAGAGGAGCAGAGGAAAGGAAAAAAAAAGAAAATGGAAGGAAGAGTAAAGTGAAGACCAGAGAGGGTGAAATAGGGGTGGAAATAAATAAAAACAAAAAAAATGGGGAGAGAGCAGAAAGCAAAGACAATGGAAAGAAATACAAACAATTACCTTCACTGGTATCCTATATGTTCCTCTACCCTAGCCTCCCAAAAAACTTTTTTATTTGATGGTGTTGTTTCTTAGGCTATTTAGAGACATGTGCATGGTGTAATTGATACATTTATAATAAATTTAAACTACAAAAAAAAGCCATGTGTCTAGCTTTTCCCTCATATTACACAAGATTTGTTTATGGTTAGAATCTTGTTTCTTTGTCTCACAGTTCCAGGATCTGAATTTGCATTTCTTGCTGCAGAGCAGCAAAATAAAATAAATAAATACATTTTTAAAAAGTATAAACCACAGATTGCTCATTAATGCACTATATTCGGTCTGCAGCCTTGAGCTGTAATGTGTTCAGAACGGAATTTCAACACATCTGCAATTAGTGTCCTACCAGCATAATCAATGCTCCCAGTATTGCAGACATTCAACATCAAAAAAAATTCAGAAAATATTTACATCATTAAAAGTCGCTCCAGTTCAAGCGCCCAGCAGTTCCCAAAAGAACACAATGTATGAACCCCCCAATCCCCTGTAGTTTTCATGTCCTTATTGATTATGATATTCAGCCGAGTTAATCGTTAAAACTAGTATCATTTGTAGCTCTTTATGAATACTTGAGGACAGAGCTGTTGCTTTCTATGTTTAGAATAGGTGTTAATTACACTATAACCACTTTACAATTTCAGTAACATAATTTCCGAGATTAGCTACACGGAACGTGCGAGCTCCCCTACCCTTGGGAGCGGCGGGGGTTTTCTCACTGGGGTGCTACAACTCTCACCTCGACCAGGCATGGCAGCTCCCACAAAACCGGCTCCATGATCCAGGCAAGCTATGATGGACGCCGAAATTAAGCTCGCAGCTCACAGTGTACCCAAGACGTGTCTCATATGAGGAGTGTATTACCTAGGCCTTCGAGCAAATGTGGACGCAATTTTGGAACAAGATCCAGCTGCACTCGGATAAATCTGAAGTTGCAGCTGTGCTCAATCCAGGTACAGTGAAGCAAGAGGCTCAGCCGAGACCCACAAGGCGAATCCCGGACCCGGTCCGGAAGGTGGGGAGTCGAAGGCTGGCGCCTTGGAAAGCAGTGATGCCTAAGGCGTAGTCCTGCAGTGCGCTGCCGCCATCCCGGGCCTCGGCCCTCCAAGTGGCATGCTCCCTCAAGCCACTCATACCCTCAGATGACCCATGCTCATGGGGATACTCGGAAACCTGACGGAAGGCCCCAAAATCACATCCTACCAACTACTAGACAGGGGGCTTGTGAGATCAGCACGCTGGACTGTACCTTAACTATGAGCTGTTGAGCACAGACACATGGGAATTAAAGGCACTACCGCATCGTGTCCTACCACCCTGCATGAAGGGCATAGGCTGAACCTGCCGAACGCTCCCGTCTGCAGTGGGCTACAACCAAGCCAACATAATTTTTGACCTGTTATCTAATATGATTTTTCCTCGACTTTACATAGCTTGGTGGACTCTCCTCATTATATAGCGCTCACAGCCAGTGGAAATATCTCCATCTTTGCCATGCAAACTTATATTACACCTCATTTTTATTTCTCACATGGTTATGATGAAAATGTTTAGCCTGTCTCTTTAACCAAAATTATTCTCACCTACGTTGTTAAGCTTACCTGTTATAGGCTAGTGCACCTTATTTAAGCTTAGTCCTTAGACAATTAGACTCCTGCTTTCACTCTTCTATGCCTCAGGGCTTACTGTCTACCTAGTTATTATTGCATACTCGCTACAACAAAATAGGTGCATCTAGCCACCCTGGTCCGCCCATGCCTCCTTACTAAAAATATTAAAATCTTACTTGTATTAAAGTATGGAGCTGCTAGCTCTGGCTCTCTTTTCCTTTAGACCTGCCCACTGCCTGCTGACATCAGCAGAAGTGGTAGCCTGATCCAATCACAATGCTTCCCCATAGGATTGGCTGAGACTAACAAAGAGGCAGATCAGGGGCAGAGCCAGCATGATTCAAACACAGCCCTGGCCAATCAGCATCTCCTCATAGAGATGAATTGAATCAATGAATCTCTATGAGGAAATTTCACTGTGTGCATGCAGAGGGAGGAGATACTGAATGTTTGGATGCATTTTAGGCAGCCATGACCCAGGAAGGATCTCTAACAGCCATCTGAGAAGTGACCAGTGAAGTTATCACTAGGCTGTAATGTAAACACTGCATTTTCTCTGAAAAGACAGTGTTTACAGCAAAAAGCCTGAAGGTAATGATTCTACTCACCAGAACAAATTCAATAAACTGTAGTTCTGGTGACTATAGAGTCCCTTTAACATGTTTATTATAAATGTAAAAAAAAGGTGCAATTCTATATGCCAAGTTAGCATCATGTGTGTGCGGTTGTGGCACTTCAACCATGCTTGTAAACCTCTTGCACAGACAAAAAACAAAACAAAAAAAAAGATCAAAGTATTTAAATACATTAAAAAAAAATATGAAACATAATGTTGGTCACTATAAAACATTGGAACAGGAGCTGAGAATACAAGCATTGAATAGATAATTTTGCTTGTTAGAAAGGATGTTAAGGTAAAAATAAGACATCCTTAATTTTGCATTCAGTATTTACATAAGTGATGCACGGTGAATTTCAGCAGTATTCTAACTAGAGCTGCTATGATAATCAGAATATGTTGAATATTTGATTAGAAATAGGTCTATAAAAATTTCATCATGCTGAATAAATGTGTATAATTTTATCATGATGAAAATGCCAAAGTCTGTTTATTCTGGAGCATTATGTTAAAACTGCTACCGTTGTCATATGATCAGTTCCAGAGAAGAATCCTTCTTAAATTTTAGAAACAAGCAATGTGGATTGTGTCAAATAGGGCCTGGGTCCTCGATGCCTATTTTCCTCGAATTGCTGGGCGCTAGTGGAAAATGTGTTATTTATTTTTCTTCACCTCTCCCCCAACTTGCTTTCTCCCCCTACATATTTAGATTTTGGGGTACTGTCCCAGCAAGAATAGGTACTGGGGAACCGTCTCGCAGATTTTAAAACAATGCACAGAGCGTTTCATACACAATGAAAGTGGCCAACACTAACTTACCAATTTAGAGTTTACAATGATTTTACACATCAAACGAGTGGAGTGGATGTTATAGATCGATAGGATAGATAAAATGTTATAACGTGTGTGTAAGTATGTACGACGCATGGGTTTAAACCTAAGCGGAAACTTTTACAGAACTGGTTACAATCTAGGTCAGGGGTAGGCAATCTACGGCACTAGTGCCATGCACGCCACTCGAGGTGTCTTTGCACGGCACTCAAGGCTGCTACAGCCAAACGCACTCTGGCCTATCAGGAGTCCCAGTAAAACTTCAGATATCTGCTAATACGAAGAGGTGGTGAAGGACAATCCTCAATTTATGCATTGCAGCACATAGAGGAATGATCTGAGATCTCCCAGCACTTGTGAATGGGAATCCACACTGTAGTAGAGCAGCCCTCGACAGCTATCACAGCTCCTGTCCTTGACCTGTACCTGGCCAGCCTGGTCCCCACTGGAAACCAGGGAACCCACCCACACTGCTAGATATACATGGAGCTGCAGAATGACCCTTCCCTCATACAAATAATATGAACAGCCCACACAACACACAATCCCCACAAACGCAACATCACTAACAATCCACACACATGCACACAACCCCACATGCAGCCTCTCACATGCACCACCCCAAACAGCCCCACACATACACACAGTACCAAATACACAATGTGACAAATCCATCCACACACAAGTAGCCCTCATACACAGCCCACATTCATATGTATCATACACGATACCATAAACTACTAATGAACATATACAATATAATAGCTCATATACGCACAATTACAACAATACAAAGCAATTACAGTAAAAATAACAAAAGCAGAATATGGTAGCATACACACCTCAGTTTAAAAAAATAGGACCGGCACGGTACGGGACATCACAATCCTATATCGGCACAGTGCTGCTAAAAGGTTGCCTACCCCTGATCTAGGTCATAATAAAGCTACGTCCATTTTCTAGAAGTTGGGGGTGTAACCCATAACACATTAGTAGATCTGTAAATAATCTCTAAACTAGTAAAGCATTTAAACAAATTTCGGTCATAGGTAGGTGGTCAACGTTAACCTCCAAGTAAACCCATCAGGAAATCCTCTTAACTCTTATTCAATCTCTATTTCTACTAAAAGGCATTATATTATTGTCATTTTATTGCAGTAGGGCTAACCGCTTTGTCAGCTCCTGCATAGTGGTTGCTATACAAAACTAAAGAAGCCTTGCTTGACAGTATCATACAATGATATCCTGGACTTCATAAGTTGGCTCATAGCACAATGAATGAAAGAACTCAAGATGACCCTTATAGAACATTCACAGAGCTTGGATACATCAATGGCCAGCGGAATCCATACAAGTTTAATGAGACTTGAGCTATTTTGTGCTAAAGTGGTTTCCCAGCATAGAATGAAAAAGCAAGTTTTTGTCCAACAAACAGGGAGACAAGTGCTTTCTTGTTTTCTTCTAAAAGCAACTGCATTGGATAGATACACTTGTTACTAAAAAGGGACTACACAATAATTATAATAATAAAAAGTACAAAAATAAACATTTTGTATTTAAATCAAATAGTTTCTATTTTTAAGACACTTTCACGGAGAACCAGAATGAACAGGATATATATTCACTTAATTTATAAGACTTTTAACTAATTGTTTAAAACCGCTTATTTAAAATAAACGCGAATCTTAAAAATAGCTTCATTCGAGATCTGCTCATTTGACATTTTTCCTCCAGTGGTTTTTATAAGAATGAAGAAAACAAACACAAGCTAGAAGAGGTACACAAGGCTGATTTTTACATAGAAGCAGGCATGTACCTACAGCACAGATTAATATTTTAATTTTTCTTGAACTGGAAAGGGTGCTTCTTGAGAGGGGAGGCACCAATAGAGATTGTATCCGACAGCTTTTAAAGCATTAAAAACATACAAAGAGTGTCTAACCTTGAAAATGTTACACAAACGTTATGGAGGAACGTTATTCCCACTGCCACCACCGTTGTAAAAGTGATGGAAACAATAAAAGGGCATTTGTGGCCATAGCCGGTCTTCTTTTTAATTTCAATATCATTGTTTTTACATTCGGAGGACATCTCAATAGAAAGGCAAAGTCGTGCTGTCAGCAAGCCTGGCATCAACATGATTTGGCTCGTGGAAACTTCGGGCTAAACATCAGCTAGTTCCGTATTTTAATTCTAGAGCTCTGGCACAAATACCTACAGTAAAGTGGATTAGCCTTGGTCCTGAAGGGCGGTTCATGGGTACAGCATAACTCTGCTTATGGTGTGTCAATCAGCAAGAATGCAGTGTACATTTAATATTTCAATTTCTGACAAAACAGTAGCTTCAATTTCACTCTAGAATTATTTCAAGCAACATTTTACATTGTTATTAGGTTTCTTACTCAATCACTACAAGAATGTGTAAGTCAAATATTATAAGGACTAATACCATGTTGGGGAGACTCACTGAAGTATTGATTTGATTAGCACACGTTATCAGGTATGATAACAAAGCTTAAGAAAGGTATACAGCGAGTGATCCTTTATCTATTACTCCACTTTGTCCCATCAGACTAGATATTTTGCCATTTATTTTTTGTGTAAATGTACAATTTCTTCAAGACTTCAAATTCATTTAAGCAGGTACATGGTTATGTTGTGTTCATTCTCTCCTTAATTTGTTACAATTTATAAATAAAAAACATGGAATAAAGTGGGTATAACGAGTTCTTTGTATCATACAAGTGTCACGGAACAGACAGGTGTAGAGTGCTATGTGGTTTGCAGACTACTGATTGATAACAGCAGAGGGTGATGCCAATGGCTTGGAGTTTGGCTTGGAGAATGTATGCTGCATGTGATGGGCACTATCCCTGATGTGATTTAACCCCTTAAGGACACGACATGTGTGACATGTCATGATTCCCTTTTATTCCAGAAGTTTGGTCCTTAAGGAGTTAAGCTCTACGTGATATTGGGGCCATGGAAGTGAACAATGGAGTTATTGTTGAGTGCCATGGATGTCAAGGGTAGGTATAAAAAAAACTGATTCATAACTTCTTTTGTTTGGTTTATATGTATATTAACCCATATATACATTGACATTTTTATCCTACCTCTGATATTGGTGTCACTTGTGGCAGAATCTCCAGTTCTTGTGGTCTTGTCATTTTATCAATGTCCAGTGAGTCCATACTGGAGGCTGCAGAGGTGATGCTGGAACGTGAGGAGTTGCTGACTGATCGGATATCGCTGTCGCTCACTGTCCCTGCGGATGCAGTTCTCCGATGATGAATGGTTACTACTGGCTTGGAATCTTCTACAACACTCTGCCGGGCTGCTTCGTCCATACTGAGAGAAGCTTGTTCCAGCTGTGCAGTGATGTCATCTAAGGAGAAGTTGGCATGAGAGGGCTTGGTCATTCTCCCAGAGGAGGAAGGCAATCCCTTTAAACTGCTCTGCTTGGAGCTTATCCGACCAGCTGGTGGCCTTTGGGAAACCTTTCGTTCATGGGGCTTGAGTGTGTTCTTAGACGTATGCGTCCCAATACTGCTTAGCTCCTGCTCAATAGAGCAGAGGTCCGCCATAAGAGCATCTAGGTCCACTGATTCCCCCTGATTTAGTGCTTCTGCAAAAAAAAAATAACAAATACAAATAAAACTATTAACCAGAGTTAAATTCTGCCATTCTTGAGTTTTACTGTTACAATGTCCTAGAACTAGTAAAGAAAGCGCTTATTCAATTGTGATGCACTTCCAAGATGGCCACCTTCATATTAAAAACTTCCAAGATGCCCAGATGAGGACTACAGCAAACTTTAACATAATAAGGCTGAATTAAAATATATGTCAATCATCAGGATCTGTGACACAGCCACGGGATGTAAAATGTTTCCTGATCAGCTTACTACTATTAATTGAGAACACAATATTGAATTCTAAATAATAAATAAATTAGGCCAGTTCTTTAACTATTCCACCTTTCAGTATGAGAGCCTTGAAACGAAAACAAGGGACATAATATTGGTAAACAGATTTTATTATTTATTATAAACTGTCATGGTTACCACCCACACTTCACATTAATTAACTTGTACAATGGGTGCATATCGTGGGTGATCTGGATTGCTCAGCTGTTTAAAGCACGGGTCATCAACCCTGAAACTAGAGCTGCTGTAGACAACAAGTCTCATCATTCATTGTCAAAGGTTTGGCTGTGAACGATACAAAACAAGTAAATCCAGACGTACATATTGCACTCTAAAGGAAACAGAGAATGGGTAAATAGTTCTAAATTGTGCGACATAGAAAAAGCAGCGTGGAATCAATCGTAACGTCTTTGCGGCATGAAATGAGATGGTTTGATTTTACATAAATGGCGTGCTGGCAAAAAATAGGTTAACATAATGCTATTCTGATAATTGACCTGCGGTTCTTTGGTCACATTTTTATTTGTATCATTTACTAGAAAAAAGGAAATATAATAAATAATACACAAAACCCCACAATATTGCAGTTCAATTATGTAGGTACTCATTATTAAAATGGAACTCTGACAAATAGCTAAATAGAGAGGGCCAAGATGAGAATGGAAAGGCATACTCCATAAATCGCACTTTACATTTCTCAGCTTCTGAGACGGATTGTTTATGCATATATTTATGTTACTTATCTACTCTGTTAGAAGACATGAGGAGACATCCATGGTCATTTAGCTCTGTGTTCAGAGAGATTCCAGATCTAGAGATACATTTTTTTTTATGCATTTAATATGGACAACACAAGGTTTTGCAGAGATACAGGTTTTATGAATTATTTATTTGAAGGCCAACTTTTTCTTTGGTTTCTTAAGGACAAAGAAATTTCAGCAGGCGCTTGGAGCCATTGCTTAAGTGGTGACAAGCCAGAGAGCATTCTTTACAGTGTCAGAATTTTAAATGCAGAAGCATTGTCAAAGGTCGCCAAGCTTTTGCAATGAAATTATTAATTTTTTTTACATGTGCACATGAACACAGTTGGTGCAAGTTTCAAAGAAAACAAAAATCTACGAGTGTTTTTCAAAAATATTTTTATAAACATTTTAGGCAAAATAGCAAAACTGGAAATATTTTGTAAGTCAGTTATGTTACCAATCTGGCTGGAATTAAGTGGAGTAAAATATTTTATTACAGGTTTTACTGAAAATTGAGAGGCGGGACTGTCCCCATAGTGTCCATTAGGTCCACCCTCTCAAAAGAGTTATAGCAACCCTCGAAGAGGTTAATAACATTTGAGACCAAGCTATCACTTAAGTAAAAATTAAAGTCAGATACCTGAAGCAATGATTTTGATTGGATTGTAGGCAAATATAGGAAAATTCCTTAAAACACATATCTATATATCTAATATACACACTCAATTTAAATTGCACTATATTCACCAATTTAGGGATAATACAGTATAAAAAGTGATGTTCAAAGGAATTCAAGAAGAACCAGCACTATTAAGGAAATAACACAAAATAAAACAGTGAAAAATCACACATCTTATGCTAACCTTTCTCATGTAATGCTACATTTTCTTTTAAAATAAGATTAATGATTTAGCAACAGACATCACAATCAAGTTCACAGGTAGAAGTTCCAAGAACTCAAGGCTTCTCAACATTTGCAGACTTTGACTAGACAAAGTCCATTCCGGCCGCAACGTTGTCAGTCTGCACATGTTGAGAAGCCTTGAGTATCCGGAATTTCTATCTGTGATTGAAACAATGATTTTGTGGGTCTGCCAGCATCTGATTCAGGAGCACTAACCTCTATTAGAGGTCTGCTATGGGCCTAGCGAGATAACTAGGAGTGCAGACCCATCATTGTTTAACGCAATTGATCATAATCCAGTTCAGCCAAGACATATAAGGCAAATAGGGAGAAGGACAGGAAAAAAAGAAATATATATTTTGTTTCTCCTCTCCCAACATCTTTGTTCAATGGCAGAAAATGGCAATATTTATACCGACGATTGACAGGGAGGCAGGTTTGAGGATAACCCTTGCATCTCTAAATATAGTAAAATCTTACTTGTATTCAAATCTGCAGCTGCTGCCTCTGCCCCTGATCTGCCTGCAGTCTGCAGACATCATCAGAAATGGTGGTCTGAGTCTATCACAATGCTTTCCCATAGGATTGGCTGAGACTGTCAATGAGCTAGATCAGGGGCAGAGCCAGCACAAGTCAAACACAGCCCTGGCCAATCAGCATCTCCTCATAGAGATGCATTGAATCAATGCATCACTATGAGAAAAGTTCAGTGTCTGCATGCAGAGGGCGGAGACACTGGATAGCAGTACTGCACAGTGTGCAGCACTGCCCCAGGTTGCACCTCTAGCAGCCATCTGGTGTCACTAGGTGTCACTAGGCTGTAATGTAAACACTGCATTTTCTCTGAAAAGACAGTGATTACTGCAAAAAGCCTGAAGGGAATGATTCTACTCACCAGAACACATACAAATACAAAAACAAACTGTAGTTGTACTGGTGACTACAGTGTCCCTTCAAAAGGAGCAAGATGTATCGAAGAGTAGCAAAACAAGAACAAAAAGTCAGCAGTGGTTAAAACAAACACGAGTCTTTTGAGTGCGAGGATGAGATGAACATGAAATCGGAAGCTAAAAGGATAGCTGCCATAATAAGAGCATCACCAGAGTAAACATCTTGGGAATATAGTAGAGAGCAGGTGGGATAGGAAGTATACATGTTACAAAAGATGTACATACGGAAAAATTGAAAAAATAAGGAAGCAAGACAGAGATAACATAGGAACATTAGACAGAGAGCAAGGTTACTTTAAGAATATAAAGGGAAATTATTATATGGCTTTAAATCAATTACACAGGAAAAAATACTCAAAAAAAAAAACACTCCTGTTATTTGTAGTTTGTTTTATTCAGCCTTACAGAAGATATTAATTTGTGTTTTAGCCGTACATAAGATATCAATCTTGCCATGCACCCCTGAACCCCTGCAGAATTGCTAGTTTCTACTTTGTTGATTCATATACTTAGAGTAGAGGGATGCAGGGATCCCTGAGACACAGCACCTGCTGCTTTACTTTGCAGCATTTCTTGGATGTGGCTGTGCACTGTGCATTATGCAGAGGCTGCAGTTGCTGGGAAGAAAAGGGTCTATGCAGATTTGAGCAGACTGTAATGCAAATGTGATCGGTTCTCTAAATTCAATTCATTTGACAGAGCAGGAGCATATACATCATTTGATGACAATTAGTGGGTAAAATCCATTGGTCTGTCTTACATTACAACAATGTTGACCACAGACATAGCAATGAATAAAGATGAAAATACTTAAAAACCCTTATGGTTGGTGAAAGAGAAGAATGGATCGATGACCAAATATGGAACCACTGTAGTTACAGTACAATTCTTGGGTCCTGCCAACTAGAATTCGAAGCAATATATTACTTAAAATACATTGCAGTGCCTGTTCGTGTCCTGTTAAGGGATCAGTTTTATACTAAAGGGCCTAGCCAAGAGGTAAGGGTGATATTTAGAAAAGAACTGGCTACCTCGGTCTGAAATGGTCTGGTGGTGCCAATACTCCTTAATTTATGATTTTAAAGAGCTAGAGCAGGTAAATCAAATCAGCTGTAAAAAATATTTCGTTAACGAACAAGAAGATTTGTGTTGGGTGGTGGGAGTGTGTGTTTGTGTAGACAGAGAAAGAGAGTAAAGCTAGACACAGAGAGGGAATAACAGGCACTCAGAGACAGACAGGGAGATACACAGAGACAGAGAGGAGGTATACAGAGACAGACAGAAGCAGTATAACAAGTACCATAAATGGCATACTATGTATAATACCAAAGTCATAAATCAATTCTCTGATCATTCACGTGGTATTAGGCAGAAAACGGTCTTACCATTCAAGTTGTACATGGAAAAACGATATGAGAAGTTAGCCAGATTAGTTTCTTGGCGAAGTGGAGATCTCTTTACGGGTTCTTCTGGCTTTTCTGGTTCCAAATTCTAAATACAAAAGGAAAGTAAAGAATGATCAAACAAAGAAAAAAGCCAAAATTTAAAGTTACCCACAACCATGTGGCAGTGTCCCAATTCAGAGTTACTTTGAGCATAAAGTGTAAACATATGCCGGCAACCCCAAAAGGAGCTTTAAAAGCCTCAATTTTGGTTTTAACATTCACATGATCTACTTTATTATCGAGGTAACTTTTTTTTGGGGGGGGTGGGGGGGTGGAGGGGCGGGGGAAGGAACAGCAGAATCAGATACACCACTGCACAGCACACTCAAATGTGTGTTTGGGCAAAACTAATCTAGACTTTATTGAATAATTTAAATTGGACAGCGTCAAGCCTAGGTGTAACTTGTCAAGCAAATTCAAAAGTAGAAAACAATTGTTTGGTATAAAGTGGCTCATAGACCAGAACAAATCAAACACATACAATTTGTTTTTCTACACGAATACATGGATGAAACCGATAGGCAACCTATAAAAATCGTTTGAGTTTACGTATGTGTTAACTATATCCACCCAAAAAGCAAGAAGTCGTGTGTTTGTGCGACAATCTTGTTTCTGCTCCCACTACACAACAATTTTTGCTTTTTAGAATGAACAGCAGTTAATTCCTTTTGTGCCAGGTGAAACGGTTTTATCTGATAACTGGCATGGAGTAATTCATGAAAGAGGTAGCAGAATTACATTTTAATTAAGGCAACTTAACATGTAAAGGGAGCCATGTTTCGAGAATGTTACATAATGTAAAAAAGTTTTAGACAAGTAGTTTCAGAGGCACACAAATCTGCTATCTGTATCTGACAGCTTTGTTGCTGAAATGAAATGTACAATTAAGCAACAATTCAAACTCTGATTCCTTTTACAATTATATGTGGATGCTTCGGGTCTGTCATTGACATTAGGTGGGAGCCATAGTAAGCTGGATATAAAATGTAACCTGATGTACATGCTATATGAAAGAGTGGTGAGCAACAATTCTGGAGGACAAAGCTAGTCTTCGGTCCCATTCTTCCACCGCTCTTTACCATCAAATAAGGATTCTCCAGTGTCTTGAACATACAGAAGGATACTTACAGATAACTGATTTTCTTTAAATCCCTCAATGCCCGTGCATACCTATGGGAAACACAAATCACCCAGATTAACAAAAAATACTAAATTAATACAAATCGAGAAAAAGCAGGGAGGTCATATTACACGGATACTGTTGGGAAAAAGGCTAAACTAATTTCAAAATTATGTTTCCTTCTGATCACACCTATATATCACTCAATCGTGCTCTTGGCCAGCAAATGAAAGTCCTGCAGCATTTGGAATTCAAGCAGTACATTTATTCATTTGAGCACTCTAAACAACATAACCACTTAAGTCCAGTGTAGCGGTTATGCGTCCAAGAGTCTTTGAATGCCATCTGCTGCAGAGCTCAAAATTTCAAGTCATGAGCTACTCGCCAGGCTGAAAATGTACTTGCCACCTCAAACGCCACATGAGCATTTGGTTTTAGAACAGGTCATGTTCTAGGCATATTCTGGTGGTGTATTCTGTAAGTGTGTTCATAAATGTGGATATGTATTCGTATGGAGTGTTTATGTGTGAATGCAGAGGTGTATTTGGGTGAAGAGCCTGTTAATGCAGGTGTGCATTTACAGTGCACCACAATCCCTGCTTCTCACCCATGCCCCTTGTTTGCCCCTTTCTATATGCACTTTCCTCATCAATGCCACCTTTCTAAAAGCCCTTTTTTCATCTATACCTACAAAGAGGCGAGTGGAAATTTTGAGCCCTGATCTACTGGTCTATGGGTTAAGCTCAGAACTCTCAGCCTATGACTGACATTCAGTTGGGATGTAACGGATATTGATAATGTGGAAGTGTAAATAATTGAATATCAAGCCAACTTAAAGGGACACTATAGTCACCAGAACAACTACAGCTTAATGTAGTTGTTCTGGTGAGTATAATCATTATATGCATGCATTTTCATGCAAACACTGTCTTTTCAGAGAAAAGGCCGTGTTTACATTGTGCCTAGGGACACCTCCAAGTGGCCACTCGTCAGATGGCCACTGGAGGTGCTTCCTGGCTCAGTGCTGCACAGTAGGCAACTCTGCCGTTCAGCGTCCCCATGCTGAATTTTCCTCGTAGAGATGCATTGATTCAATGCATCTCTATGAGGAGGTGTTGATTGGGCAAAACAGTGTTTTGCCCCGCCTCCTTGCTAATTTTAGCTAATTCAATGCTTTCCCTATGGAAAAGCATTGGATTGGCTAAAAACCACTGAAAATAAGGTTTTTCATGCTTTTAAGGGGCGTAAGGGGGGCAAGCCACCTAAATGGTGGGTTTAGCACTATAGTGTCAGGAATACATGTTTGTGTTCCTGATCCTATAGTGTCCCTTTAAAATTCACAATAAGGTAACGGACTTCCATCATGCAGCATTAAAATGATACATTCTACAGGGCAGTTTTTCCATCAGTAGTGGAGGGCTGTCAACTGTTGGCCAGGGGATCCAGAACAAATGAATGGTCATTTTCTGTGCACAACTTTCAGATCTCTGTGTCGTTGTTTGTATTCACACGGAGCATGCAATACATGAGTTTGACACATTAAGGTTGTTAAAAATGCCACTTCCTTTAGAGTAATCAGCACAACATGTCTAAGTGACAGAAACCTTGTTTCATTGCCACCAACATTGACCCCCTCTTCCCCCCCCAAGGCACTTTTAAACACCTTCTGGGACACCATGCAGTCTCCAAGGAAATATCACAGTGGGCTAGTGAAAACTAAATTGTTTGACTTTTTCTCAGTTAACCAATACCATGCTGGACTAGCAACGGTCCTGATAAATCCCTGTTTGCTGCCTTACTCCTGCATTTCTCTTCCATCAGACATCACAATTCATCTGCTGACGTTACTGAAGATAGATGGTACTTTTCAAGCAGTGTCCCACAATCCTGAATACCAGTGGCCTGTGGGGAAAATGCCCCCTTACCAGTCCACGACTGACCACCAGTATAAAAAATTAGATGTGTCCAAAAAAAACATTGCAGATCTACTCTTATGAGAAGCATAGTCCTTTTCTGGTCTTGTTTCCACCATGCACCCCAATTTTGGTTAAACACAGCAAATTCAATGTTATGCCAAAAAAAAACAAAAAAACTTAATACATATTACAACAGTTTAGCAACACTCTGAACTAGGCAGAGAGATACGAAGCTGTTGCATTTACCTTTTAAGATGTTAACTGAAAACTTGATTCATTATTTCTAATGCTTTAAAAGTATTATTACATTAGCAGCAGCATGTACTACCGTGTGCATGTACTACCCACCCCATAAAAAGCTAAAATACATTTTATTTTGTTGTATGTGCAAACTATACTATCTTTCATCCCTCTCTTCAATCGTAGGGCTAGCCCTCTTTATACGCTATATATATTCATAGATATAGAAGTCTCCAAATCACATCCGAAGTGCCAATATAAATAATATAAAAAGCAATGCTTTTAATGACGACGTGTGCGCAATGTCATTTGAGTTTTGGACTGTTTTTCACCGAGCATTTCAAAGCAGAGTTTCAAAATTTTCTTAAAGTTGTACTATCATATGACTGTTCTTTGATTTTATATTACATCAAATGTGTGATTTCGCTACCATTATATGCTTGTCTTCCCTCAGTTAGTATTTAATTGCACTGTATTCGCTTGGCATGTTACACTATAAAGACGTGCAGTCTAACATAAGTTTAACTTGTGGGACAAATCTAAGCCATTTGACCAACCTTATAGCCTGAAAGCTTTGTTAGCCTTGCAGAGTTAATCCACTACCAGAATACACTCCTGCATATATTGTTACCAATGTGCAACATAAAAAGTGCAGGAGGGTGTAAGAGAAAAAAAAAAAAGTGGGTAACTCATGACACTCCGTTACTATTGCTCTACCTATTATACTAGCCACCATGTCTTGTACGTTTTGCTTTTCTTTTACTCTTGTGAACTACAATTAGACATGGATGCATAGCTTGTCTAGATCTACACTTTAAAAATGTGCCACTACTTTATTGCCATATATGTGAAATGCTTTGATATTATTATGCTTACATATACTGTTGTGGCATTGTCAGCTGTTTTGTTACATTGTGCACAACAACAAAAAAAGAATAAAAAAAAAAAAAAAGTGTGATTTCTTCTGAAATAAGCCAAGTTAATATTTGTATAATAAGCAGAGCATTGATATTTACCCAAAACTCTGTAGAGAATTGGTTCTGGTGCCACTATCCTATCTCTAGAACAACCAGCAAACTACAATACATCCAAATCAAAGTGGCATTGCATTTCACTTTAATAAAATCACAAGTGGAAGGTCTGTTTTTAGTAACAAACTGATTGATGAATTATTTCCTACCTGGGTAAGTTTATCCAGCTCTCCGAGCCAAGCACCGAACATTTTATCCAGATCCTGGTCTTCCTTATCACTGTCCTCTTCGGCCCCATGATCAAGCTCTTCGTCAGACAATTGGTCCATCTAAAGAAGGACAAGAGAGAGAGGAGTATTGAGTTTGTACAACTAAAGGAAAAATGATTTGAACACTACTCTTTCTTCAGTTTATTCAAGCATAGTACTTTATTGTATTGAGCACTTGAAACATTATAAACGAAAAGTGATACAATTTAAAACTTGAATATGTGGAGAGATCAGGAAGTTAGAGGTCACTCCTGATAAGCAAATCATAATGGGAGCTTTGTCTCTTACTTGATGATTATTTAAAAAAAAAAAAAAATCAATCTCATTTGCTTGTAAACATAGAAACATAGAATGTGACGGCAGATAAGAACCATTCGGCCCATCTAGTCTGCCCAATAAAAAAATCGCGGTCACCTTTTTAAAAAAAACAACCAAAAAAACCCTTTAACTTAATTTTTGGATATCTACATGCCAATTTCTAAAACATTTTAAGAAACAGTGAGCTGGTCATCAAAACAAAACACCAAGCCCTCAATGAATACTATCCTAGCAACCTATTTTTCTACCCTACCCTTACCTTTTGTGTCACTATACCCCACTCCCTCTAGCATGTAAACTCATTGAGCAGGGCCCTCAACCCATCTGTTCCTGTGCGTCCAACATGTCTGGTTACAAATATGTGTCTGTTATTCAACCTATTGTACAGCGCTACAAAACTTGTTGGCGCTATATAAATAATAATAATGGACATATTTTTATTTTTGCCTTGTAATTTGCACAGTACAGACAATTAGGAACACAAACAGATAATTAAAAAACAAACAAACAAAAAAACCTAAGAGAAATACCCTGGTTGTAGTTATATTTGTGTAGAGTTATTATGCACTATTTAAATAGTCTTGTTAAACTGTCACCAAATATATTTCCTGTTCTCGAGGTTTCCGCTAAAGGCCACTGAAACCCAAAAGATAAAACAGAGGTTTTTTTTGCCCAGCAAATCTAGTTAAACCACATACAATATATCTCACACACACCAGAAAATCTCTATAGTGTCAATGCAAGTGAGCTGGAAGTCGTAGAATATGCGAGCGTTGAGACATACTGATGCTTTTGCAATAAAAGCTTTTATTGAAAGTTTTTCCGAAGAAATAAACAGTATGAGTGATAATAGAATTGTCCAAGGGCCAGAACAATAATATCAATCACAGAAGAATAACGATATCAAATAAAAAGAAAAAAAAGAGACCAAAGAGAAAGATAATAATGCCTTTTAAAACAAGACTGTAGATACAATTCAGCAAATATTGTGATAAATGAATTTGGAAGTTCAAAAGAAAGAAATGGTATTTTATGAATTCATGTAATAAAATAAAATGATTTATTAAAATAGCATGACTCCCACCTACCACCCAAATGGAAAAAAAGCTACATGCATAAATAAAGACAAAAGGCTCCTTAGTTCCAACACTGAGACCAGGTTCTCCCTGCAACGTGATGCTCAATGGATCTGACAAAGGACTCCCATTATTCACAGAATCACTGTGGGATCAGTGCCAGGCAGTGAGCATGTGGTCTGCACCTATTATGAAAGCAGACCACAGTAATCAATCCCTTGCAATCCTGACACACACACACAAAAACTGCAACAGGTACAGACTACAATTCCACCACTGGACCACCAGGGATATCAAGGCCATATCCCTAAAAAAAGCTAAGCAGGAGAGTAGCAAAAGATAGCAAACTCAAATAATCACATTATACACACCAAATACAGTCTACACATACCCAACACACATACCAGAAGCCTTAAAGGAACATTAAGGTTAAAAATACTATTTAGGTGGCCGCCACCACCTTAAATAGGGTTAAAACTTACCTTTTTCTAGCGCCACACGGGTTTCCGACACAAGCTCCACCTCTGTTCGCCCTCCTTGACCGAGATCAGCAAAATTGACAATATTAGCCAATCCAAAGCTTTCCTTAAGGAAAGCATTAGGTGGGTATTGTGTATACATGTCAAAACGCTGCGCGGTGCCAATCAGCATCTCCTCATAGAGATCAATTGAATCAATGCATCTCTAAAGGGAATGTTCAGCACCTCCATGCAGAGCGCGGAGACGCTGAACACCCGTGCTGCACGACCCAGGAAGCACCTCTAGTGGCTGTCTAAGTGACTGATCTAGAGGTGTCCCTAGGAAATAATGTAAACACTACCATTTCTATGAAAAGGCAGTGTTTACATGAAAATACCTGCAGGGACAGGATATAGACACCAGAACAACTACATTAAGCTGAAGTTGTTCTGATGACTATAGTGTCCGTTTAAGGCACACACCAGATATGCGTACATTACACAGTGACAACACACTATAGGGGAGTGACAGAAGGAGAAGCTATGAGAAGAAAGGCAGAGGGTAAGACACTCAGGGTTTTTCACTGAACTCCACACGTCTTAGAAATTAAGAGCATGTGACTATAGCCAAGCTGAAGAATATTTCAAGATGCATTTCCCTGATGCTTGATCAGTATTCTTGGAGATGTAATCCAGAACATCTGGAATGCAGAAGGTTGCCTATCACTGGTCTACATTGCTGGTCAACACTTTAACTCAGGGAACTCTCATACCACTTTACAAGAAACATACACCACAGATTGCAGAACGTAAATATCACAGATGTCAACAGATAGATTCTATCAAACATGCGAGAAAATGCTAGGAGGTATGAGAAATATGTAACAAGATGTAAATATAGAGTATTTAACAAAACCAATAACAAATGTGCCCATTGTACACAACCATGGCTTTTTAGTTTGATCTCCAAGTTGAAATGTCTTGAAGAAAACCGTTCGAACATGCTTCCTTCGGAGATAAAAGGGACATTTACTAATTTACAAGCGTACGGCTGTCCCTTAGTTGACATGGTCCATTAATAAAAGGAAGTCATATTTATGATGCTGCAGATTTGAAGGGCATATGGAACCTGTCAATACACAGGACTGTTTCTGACGACGTAGATATACGTTTCAAAAATAGAGGAAAAACAATGTAACACACCCATCCATCTGATGCAAAGTGAAATGAGAAAACGAGTTAAAAAGAACTGCAAAATTCTGAGACTTCTTTAAAAATTGGCACATCTGCTGTGACAGCGTGAAAGATTAAGGGAAGAAAAAGCACAGCACTCTTTTAATGATATTTTTAACAAATGCAATGTGCTGACAATGCGATCCAAGTGTAAGAGAGGCTTGTGGGAGGCACTTCCTTGTGTAACAGCGCACCCCTCTATTGCTAAACAAACAAATGCAAATTAAAGTTCTTTTTGGGAGGGATTGCTGGTGAAGCAGTGTGTGATTTGTTTCAGATCATTGTTCCAAGGCTGACTTCCATACAAAGTCGCATAAAATGTTTTGACAGTATTAACCTCAACCCCCTCTA
This sequence comes from Pelobates cultripes, assembly GCA_933207985.1. Classification (NCBI taxonomy): domain Eukaryota; kingdom Metazoa; phylum Chordata; class Amphibia; order Anura; family Pelobatidae; genus Pelobates; species Pelobates cultripes. Next base: position 46,754,186 of record OW240918.1, on the reverse strand, counting down.
ACCTCATGGTCTTAATAAATAATACAAATAAATTTTAAAAAAATTAAGAATTAAGAGAAGTGAAGTGAAATTTACAAAACTGGTTGTCACAATTTGTGTTTTTATGGAATGTAAAAGGCAAATTCAATTTTTTCAGCTGGCTTCTGTTTGCTGTTTATTGAGATCATAGAACCTCATATAAAATCACCTTCATTTGATTGATTAGATTTCCTGATACAGACTGTGGGGAATTACCTTACACGCTAATCCTCTTTAACCAGTTAAGGACCAAACTTCTGGAATAAAAGGGAATCATGATACGTCATGTGTCCTTAAGGGGTTAAGGGAAAAAAAAACTCCCCTTCTACCCTTAAATAAAGACTCCAAGCACATTAACCACTGCAGCAAGCTGTAGTGGTTATGGGGTCAGGAGAGCCATGGTAAAAATCATTCCAGCCAAAAATGGAAGAGACAGTAAGCAGCACTCAGCAGATCACAGGTAAGAAGTCAAACCATTAGGTAACACGCTAACTATTTGGGTTGGCGAGCAGTAGTGGTTATAATGTTTGTAGTGTTGCTTTAACCCTATAATGGAACCCAGACCCTAAATTCTTCTGGGTCTTTAGCAGCATTGTATGTGTGTGAGTATCAGGAAAATGTGGCTGGAATTCAGTAGGATTTTATTTATTTTGAATCAAATCTCACAGCAGCAATGAGATTCGATCCATTTGGCTCAATTTTGTTGATTGTGGATACAGTGAAACTTTAAAGAATTAACTAAATGCTAGAGAATGGACCCAAATGAAAACATCTTAACAGGTTTATAAATTGGTGAATAGACCTATGTATCATGCAGTCTAATTTAGTTACAAGAGAGAAAGATGATCAGCAGAATGGCTATTATATGGTCCTACTGTGCACCATTTATTGCAATATAGAAGGAGTACATACTTGTGCAAAAGAGCAAATAGACCAAGGAATGGTTCCCTGGATCCTCCCTGCAGCCCCCTATGGTCTGGGATCTATCAGAGCCTGTAGGAATTTTACTGTCACATCCACCTGCTTTATGCATTCTCCATTAACCTTACGTATTATCCATGTATGGTCATTTACACTTCCAAATGTTAGAGCTTGTGTCAGCCTGTCCGCAGCCGTACAAGTAATGTGTTCCTACCGGCAGAATTTGCCTTATGCAATGATTTTCTGGAAAACGCCCGATACATAATTTGGAGTGACTTGCCCTTACTCTGGCAGAGGTGTGGCAACGGACATGTTTGTGTTTGAAAATGTTTAAAAAGTATGGCATGCAACATGTTTAGTCCACGTTTACATCATTTTGATTCATGGAAGTAGGATTTATTTAGTTCCTGTGGAAGTAAAAGTCTTTATTCCTTTCTTCCTGCAAGCAGTTACATTTTACATTCCTCTAATGCTCGGTTTTTCAAACAATGTTCCAGAGTTCCTTACATTTTGGGGCTTTAGAGAACTATGCAAATCCTCATTGCCACCAAGTCCAAATAAATAATGCAGCTTTAATCCAATCCCCCACTGTTAAACACTACATGAATACGCTATGCTTCTACAGCCCACATGGTGACTTGCAGATTGCTTAAAGGACCAATATAGGCACCCAGACCACTTCAGCTTAATGAAGTGGTCTGGGTGCCAGGTCCAGCTAGGTTTAACCCTTTTTGCAGTAAACATAGCAGTTTCAGAAAAACTGCTATGTTTACCTATGGGTTAATACAGCCTCTAGTGGCTGTCTCATTGACAGCCGCTAGAGGCGCTTCCGCGCTTCTCACTGTGATTTTCACAGTAAGAAGACGCCAGCGTCCATAGGAAAGCATTGATAATGCTTTGATAATGCTTTCCTATGAGACTGGCTGAATGCGCGTGCGGCTCTTGCTGCGCATGTGCATTCAACCGATGATGGAAGAAGAGGGAGGAGAGTCCCGGCGCTGGAAAAGAGGAAAGGGATTTACCCCTTCCTCCCCCTTCAGCGCCATGGGAGTGGGACCCGGAGGGTGGGGGCATCCTCAGGGCACTATAGTGCCAGGAAAACATACACTATAGTGGTCCTTTAATAAAAAATAGTGAAAAGCTACAATGTGAATTCCAGTAGCTAATCAAGTAACGATAGTTTCATTCATATCTTAACATGAACGAACCTCCCACATGGGTTGAACTATGAATACCTTAAACCCAACCGGCGATCATGCACAGGCTTGCTACTGAAAACAAGAAATGAAAAGTGTTTAACTAATAACAGCCACTTCATGGTCACTGCAGAAGCTGCAAATTTGCATGGTGTAATGGGAATTAATTTAGTAGGTATACTCCCAAGGTTAAACATGCAAGTATTTAGTTATGCATTTAAAAAAAATAAAAAATTTTTTATTGGTGCTATATTTAAAAATAGCTTGCAAAAGCCCTCATTTGCAAGCCCTCCCCTTCTAACACCACCCAGACTTTCTGTGGCTGTTCAATCACAGACTTCCCAATGCAGGTGCTTCCCAATGTAGGTGAGAAGTCTTTGCAAGGCAGGTGCTGTGGACAATTGCTGCCTCTTGAGTTTAGCTCCACTGAGCTAACCAAACCAGGAAGTAATAGGATCAGTTATCTGATTGACAGGCAGGGGGGTGTAACAAGGTTAATTTATAAATGTGTGAATTTGTATTTAAAATCTGCACTTTTAGTCAAATGAAAAAAAAGAGGACACTCCAGCAAGCTAAAGTGCTTTACATGTGTGAAATGCCCCTTTAATGATATAGAACACGGATGGCTAATGTTCGCATACAACATGTTTCTGAACCTTTCCATGATCCTCATTATTGGGACAGGGCTGAGCATCATGTGAAATAAAGTTGAGAAAAAAGAGAGAGACCCATTGGTGTCAGTGCTAGGTTATATACTAAGCAGACACATTCAGTTACTCTCATTTAGTCAACTAGAGAAACCTGGTTATATTCCATCTGTGCTGGACTCTGCCTTACATTCCAGCAGACAACCAATGCTAGCAATTTTTCACTGTGTGTTTACTTTTTCTGTCACTAATGACTGGCATTACAGGAATGAAACTCTTGCAATGCACAGAAGTTGTTGTAAAAGCACAGGTTGTCTAGCTCAAGAATTTGGCACGGATTTCCTTGGAGAGAATAACGTTACTATACGGAGGCTTATTGTGGGGGGAGCCTTGAATCCAACAGCACAACAAATGGAAAATAATTTACATTCAGCAGTTGATGCTATAAATTAAGACACGGTCAACACTACTTGGTTTAATAGCTGTTTAAACAAACCTCTGAATTTCCTAAATTAAAGATTAACAACATGCTATAGAAAGTTAAAAGTGTGTAAATCTAGAATCCTCCCCTGACAACACAGCAAACAGAAATTCACAATTTTTTATAAATTTTTTTATTATTATTATTTAGTTTTTAATTAAACATACTTTACTTTTTAGGCACTGTATGTATCCAAATGATCCATCATATTAAAAGAACATTGAGACAAACTGAGGATAGACTGTACAAGCCATGGTGCTTGCACACTAATTCTTTTACTGCTACAAATTGCCCTGATTCTTCAAAAATACAGTAACCATTTATTTTTTATTCGTTTAAAAGTACCCAGCATAAAAAAAAAAAAATGAATAAAGAAAAAGTGTGAATCCAATGGAAATCAACAAGGTATTCTGACTGCAACCCAGAAAAGAATTCAAACAATCGTCAATGAAAAGAATATATATAACGCTAACAGCAAAAACCATAGGAAATGCGAGAAGAATTCTCATCAACATTTCCGTTGAAGTTTGAGTATCAAACACCATCTAAATTTAAAGAGAAATATTACAGTCCCTTTATTCGAATCCTGGATATGGAAATATCTACACAAGACACAGTATTGGGTAAAAGTTACAGATTTAGAAAAATCAGGTCATGGAAAAGGGAACTAAATTAATATTTATTCAAGTAGTTTTTTTGTCACATTCAAAACTAAGTCTTACACTTTATTGAAAAATGTCCCAGGCAGGAAACTTGTAGAAATGTTCTTAAACTATTTCTAAGTGCAGCTATTGCAATGAAAAATATATATATATATATATATTTTTTATTTATTTTTTAAATCAGAAAATAAATTAACGCCCCAAAAGAATTTACATTGGTATCCTCTGTATCACAACTTTCTGCAACATACATGTACCCTGAAGCAATGTTCTCCAACAATTCATCCATATCTGCAAAGCCCTGTCTCCCTTCCAAGCCATATTTATATCGAGGCATGCACGTCAGCCTCTCACCAATCAGGAGTTATGACTGGCGTTGACACATACCTGTTCAGGATGCAATCTATTTTCCTTTACTCTTCACTATACATTTTTCTGAATGAGGGACCCCTGAGATTACACGGTCACTTTTAAAAAGACTTTAGTCTTGTGGACATCTACAAAGAGGTACTTTAAAGGTTATGAGCAGCATGAGACTCACCAGAGCTGAAAACCAAAAGAAGAAATCACAAGCCACACTCACCAGAGCTGAAATCAGTGCAAAGTCACTCACCATCTCTCACTCCAATATGGAGCATGGTGTGTGTGATTCTTGTCAATCGCTGGACAAATCTGGTATTAGGACAGCACTTCGAGCAGCCAAACAGAAATGTGCATCTTTATCAATGTACAAAATTATAGATGCACATGTAATAAATCCCACCACCAAACTTTGTACCGTTATACCTCCAAGCCGAAATCATACACGATAAAGAGGATTCATACTAGTGAAATAAATTATAGAATTAATAGCATGCTACAAAATGTATTTGCAAGGCACATGTACACAACATTAAATAGCAAAGAATGGCAGAAATTGCCATTCATTGGTCTAAAAGTTAGCTGAAAGATACTCCAGATTGTGATCATATTCATACTATAAAGATGTAGAGAGACCATGTAAAAATGATGGACAAATAGTGTGATATTGCTTTAACAGGACACTGTAGACACTATGTCTGCTTCATCTTATTAAACTGGTGATAGTGTCTGCAGTCCATTGTCATTTCATCCAGCATTACACGGTTTTTAAGTTTTGATGCTAAACAAGAGTCCTTGGCAGTCCATCCACTCTGTGCCTCTATGGCTAATGAGGAATTATTAGCTTGAGCAGCAATGGGCAGCTGTGATTGGCTGAGAGTGTCAGGTGATATGAATGGATATGACAACAAGGAAGTGTGTAATCTCTGACTTAGCCTCCCCTCCAGTGGGGGCCAGACCGTGAGTGGCAAGTGTCCCTTATTCAGTGTTAAACTGCTCAAAAAAGGTTTAGCACTGAATGACGAGATAGTGCCAGGGGACTCCAGGCACTCTAACCAATTCAAAGAGATGAAATGATTACAGCGATTACAGTGTACCTTTAATAAATAAATTACACCTCCACCAACAAAATCAAACCATAGGACTTGGCATTACTACTCGAATGTCTAAAACAGCTGTGGTTGAAGCTGAAATGGTTAACTAGAAAAAGGAAGAAAAAAGTAGGACAAGAAGAAATCTCCAGTGCACTAGTTTTGACAATGTTGAATTAGTGTGTCATTTTCCTAAGCTTACACATGAGCAACGGTTTTATTTATATAAGGCAAACAGGCAACAGGAGAACACTGGGCCTTTACCAGAAAGCTGTGGATAGGTGCATGGAAAATTCTAATAAAACTATTCTCATCTCAATGCCCAGGCTACAAAATATAAAGTAATTAAACAGGTTTAAAAGCCTATTACAAATACAGACTCTGGAGAATTCCGACTGCTTCGATAATTCCGATGTTGTGATAGGTTTAAGTGAGAGCATTATAATTACTTTATTGTGCGTTGTTCTTTGTTCCTATCCAAACACGCTGTCGTAATGAAACTGGTGTAGTGTGATTTTATAAACTCCTCTGCAATGTGTTCTGGCTCTTAAACATTTCTGGGAATAATTGATCCATCAAAGATGATATTACAGAGCATTGAAGCTAGGAAAAATAAAGTGGGTAATGGTTTTATTAGGAGGCTTCTTCAGGCGATGCTTGCTATGTGCCAACAAATTCACTAAGGAGGGTGGTAAAGGGGAATTACAATAGATAGCTGTCGTAGAAATACAAGTCCCTTGATGCTAGCTGTACCAGTTTGTCAGTGCATCATAACTCATGGTTTTAATAAACCAACTACTTGCAAAGCCACACAACATGGCTTGAAAAATATAATCAACAACTTAATTTGTCAAATGTTTCCAAGCTGGTTGGCAACTCACCATTTAGCAATAATACTCTATGGCTGCCCATTTTCTGAAGCTTTGGACTTTAAGTCAAAGCAGCACTGTAACTTTAATCCATATTCCTAACGTTATAATGTCATGCTGGCAGATTAGGATTAGATTTTGCACACACCCCCTTCCAAAGAAAGTGGAGTGGCTCCCCCGGTGTCGCCTCCTGCAACCTTATTTGTCTCTGTAAAGGCCATTTCAATACTTCTTATACAGAAGTATGAGAAACAGATGCACATCCAGGTGCTTCTCATTGGAAGCATTACATTCAATAATTTCCTATCAGCAGCAACCACATGCGACCACGTTTTACTCGATCAGAGATGAAGTGACCTCGGTGACTTTAGTGACTGCACATTCCACTTTGAGGTCTAGTGCCTGTGGCAACTCGTTGAGCATGTGCAAGAGGATCTGTCGCAGGTTCTTCAGGATCTGTCATAGACCAACTAGTGCTTTACAATAGGTACAAAAATACAAATGACAAACTAGTTAACTCCTTCATGGCAACTATAACGCCTAATGAGGCTCATCATATAAACAAGCCGATTCATCTCATCTGCAAAAGGAATTAAAGGGCTACTATAGCCACCAGATCACTTCATCTCAATGTTTACATTGCAGGGTTAAGTCCATCTCTCGATGTTCATTTGATGAGAAGATGCAAGAACAGAAGAGGGTATTGCACAAAGAAGCCCACAATCTCCAGAATATAAAATACTGTCTTTGCGATTATTTCTCTCCAGCATGAAACAGGTTAAAGTCATCTATGGAATAAGGACATTACAGGAAGCAGGAGGCAGGGGAATTGGATATAGCTATTAGGAACACAGGGTGCTTCCTAAAATGTTTGCGGTTTCCAACCCATTAGCCTTGTCAGGACTTATATTGATTTTGTTTTTTCCGTGTGTTGGGATGCCTTTTTGCAGGAGAATGACACTAAATTCGTTGTGATGGCTCTGGAAATTGATTTGTAAATGCAATCTGCCTTCCTTTAGGCTGACAGAGCATCATGGGAAATGAAGTCCACAAACATCTGCAGTTCCATGGACAACCATCAACTCATAAATGTGTGTTCTGGTTTCCAGGCAAAGTGAAACGAAACATAAAACAGACCATGGTAACAAATTATTACAGCAGATGGATTGGAATGCACCTAGAACAACATTATTTTGTGCAAATGACCTGCAGTAAGTTATTTTTTTGTGACCTGCCAAAAATAAGGGTGCAGCCATACATATATTACTGTGCGGTATTCCATTACATTATTTCCCTTTTTCATTTTAGACAATTGAACCACTAAATAATTTAGGATGTGCTATAAATGCCCTGTATAATGGGAACAGCACGTCTCCCTCTGCATAATTTGTGAGCAATTCGTAAGTCTGACAATGCTGGAGAAATACCAACTCCCTTGGCTACTTAGCCGCTAAGACATAACTCTTCATCATGTGAGAGGAAGCAAAGGTAAGTTCATTATCTTGATGTGGTTGAATAAAAAATAAAAAAAAATAAAAAAAGAAGGAAACACTGCTATGCCATGTGCCTCTCATACAACAGGACTGGCCACAATGGTGATTTTAGTGGGGTAAATAAACACAATGGTACATTACGTGGGGGTACCTTACTCTTAGTCATCTCTTGGGACGCATGATGATGGATCTACGTTGGAAACAATACAATGCTAGGGGTACTTTTTAAAATCTCTATTGGGAAATTCCCTTTCTAGATTATGGCACAAGGTAAACCAATGACTATCACAAATACTAGACACCGAGGTACCACTTGATATCTGAATCTGGCTTTTATCTAAACCATGCAATTCATTCATAAGCGCACAAAATAAATTGATAGCCAAACTGGCCCTTTCGACCAGACGGGAAATTGCATAATTGTGGGGGATTCTACTCTAGCTACTGTTGTCCAAAATATAGGGGAGGCAGATGAGACTGACAAACTTAGAACATTGGTGAATGACACATCAAAACATCATCATAAGATATGGGACCCCAGTCTTCAAACCTCTCCCTCCTTACTCTCTGATGTTTGAGACCTTTATGGCAGCCAAATACACCTAATTAGAGTTCTCTATTCTTTCTTACATTTTACTGTCCCTATTTCCATTTTAATTTCTTTTTCCATAGATTATGAAGACTTTTTTTTTAACTTTTCTTTTCTCTGGTCTGTCTTCTTCTTTTACCTTTCGTGTGTGCCAGTTGCATGCTATATTGCTAACTGGAAGTAGACGTGGTCTCCTTTATTTAATGTAGGTCACCATGCCATATTTTTGGAGATGGTACTTTGATCTGATAGGGAGGTTGACCTCATCATTTGCTGCATTCATATAACTATTGAAGCTATGCGTCTCCTCCACTGATTATCTATATATGAGAAACATATTAATATTTCTTCCATTTCTGTTGGGGACTCCTCCTTCTAAAACAAGTGTTATTCGTTATTGTTTTAATGTTAACGTTTTGACTACTGTTTGTCACTGTGGTTCATTTCACTAGTATGATGGGCACTGTTTTTGCCCGTAGTTGATAACGTCTTGGATTCTGTAACAGTGCATTTTAGAATTTATAAACCCAAATAAAGACAAAATGTAATGAAATAAATAAATGACAACATGTGGTAACTCACACAGACAAGATTTCATATTTCACTGTTTTGTAAACGTGCGAGAGCACAAATTCTCAAATGTGTTTAACAGCATCGAGAAACACAAAGATGCATTTGGGAAGATAATAACAGGAATCTAACAGAAACCGTATGTGCTTTTTTTGACTTCCAGTAAATGTATAGATGAGAAACAATGTTCTTATTATAATGTTCCGAACTTCCAAGGCTTTACTTGCCCTTTGCGATAGACTTCTTCATCAACAAATATGCAGTCCCATTCTACAATTCCGACAGGGTTACTTACTAAAGTGAGAATTGTTGGGAATTCAAATTTAAGGCCAAAATAACCAAACAATGCATAGCTGGCAGGATATTCCCAGTCTATCTACTACATTGTTCTTAAATCTTTAGGTAAGTATATCTTTTAAAAAACATGCTGACAACTTTGGCATATCTATCCCTACCCAGTCTGTGTATAGTAGGTATGTTAATAAGTGCTAGCAAAGGATGCCCCGCTTTGCATTTATTAGAGATACAATCCAAACACCAAACCTTTAAACCAACGCCTAAAAGGGGTTAAAACAACCTATGATGTAGCTTTAACCACACTGCAAGGTTCCTGTTCCAATACCCTTATAATTTAAGATAGATCTATCTTCCTGTCTATTACTTTCATGTGGTGCAATAAAATATTGCCTTATTGTGTGACAGACCTTCAAATGAAACATTTTGCTGCCGTACGATGTCCTCCAAGTAACCAGATTGTGTTCCTCAGAGATTCATTTATAAAACCGTAAAAACTGAATACAATATGCGGAAAATCAGATCTATCACAAAAGTAGAGGGTTCTGATATTAAAGAACACAGAATAATGGGGGAAGGGGAGTGAGCGAAACATACATTTTTATGACAAATGTAACACGCACCAGGATTTTACCTACACTTGCATTAACAATTAAAATGGACAAAACTGTCACACAGCAGTGACATTCCGCAATCAATCTCAACCACACACGACACAAGCAGTTCTAGATAGAGACCGGTTATCAAAAATTCCTTAGTCCAGCCAAAATGATTGGGGAAATCATATGTTCAATATCCTTTGCTCGCTGACACAAGCTTAGAAGCGGATCTTATTCACTCATCATTATAATAAAAATAATCAAAGTAACGGTAAATTTGATGGGTAGATGTGCCTGTGAAAAAAATACACTTCATTTCAAATGTTAATGTTTTTGTGAGCAGGCATTCCCAATCGAAGGTTTGCAAGATGACACCATGTATGCAATTCACACCTAGTTGTGAATGTTGGAAATCTTAATAAATGCAGTAAGAGGATAGCCCTGAAGCATTTTAGAAAATAGGTTTATTTTAACTCTTAAAGGAAAAATGTAACAAATTAGCTAGGTTTAGAGCTATCTTTCAAAGTGGAGTTATTCCCTTGCCATCAATGCCTTTCTAACACAGATGTAAGATTCTGTTCACTTTAGATACAGAGACAATTTTATCATTTCAGGTGAGTGCAAAATAACATTTGCATTTATATTGTGATTTTTAAAGACGCAGAGAGAGAGAGGTGTAATAGTATAGATTACGAAAATTGAAGAAGAATATAATATTGAAGGATGGAAAAAATAATTTGCTACTTTCCAAGGGACCCAATGTAAGATTACAGTCTTGCATTAGGATTTAGGCCCCCCTGGAAAATAAACAGTTAAATTGCCCAATTGCTTCCTGCCTCTTTCCTTGTGGGAAATGTAATTTAACACATGTTATCTGCAGTTTAAACCAATGCCCTTGCAAGTAACCCATGGGATGGAAGCGTGGGAAAAGAGGGGTCACGCAAAGAATTTAATTCATAAAATTCCCATCACGAAAAAAGGCTCACCAAACAAAACCTAAATTGCATTCATAAATATGCATAAATTATTGCATTTATACTAATAAACTGGCGGACATGTAGAGATTTACAGAATTTTCAAAAGAACTGACTTTTTAAAATAAGATCTGCCAAAATAAATACAAGTCTGCCTCAATTATTGTTTGCAGCAGGCAAGATATTTTTGTATTTATATATATTTGCATGGGTGATTACTTAGCCTATATAATTAGGGATTCTTATAAAAACTCATCATGCAGAAGAAATTATTATTATTATTTTTTTTAAATGCATCTCAAAGAAACTCTGCAGTACACATTTTCTGTTAGGGCAAGATTCTGCGGCAAAATATGTAATGTGCTCACTATGTAGCTAACCCATCACTTTATACAGATAAACTATTTTGTCTACTGCAATAATTATATTGAAGTAGGTGAGAAGAGGGAGGGCAGTCAAATTTTTAACACAGGCAATCCAAAGCTCCTGCCTAAAAATTGTACACCTTTGATTATGTATTCGATTTTGTTTATGCTGACTCAAAATGATGGTGTAGAAAAAAAATAAAATGTATTCTTCCTTTCTCTCACTTAGGAAGATATAGAAAAGTGCTGCTGGGAGAAAACGCAATTTTTGGGCAACTTCCAAATTGTTCTACTGGTTTCCACGGTGATCGTTTCACTTTTAGAATCTTACACAGAAAATTGTTCTTTGTACATACAACCAAGTTAGGAGTTCACCTTTAAGAACCACTCCAGAATCTCCAGGCCCCATAACATCTATAGCAAGCTGTAGTGGTTATGGAACTTGGAGTGTCTCTATAACCATCAGTGCAATTGTCACGCATGGAGAGAAACGTTTACATGTACAGAAAACATACTCCGAATGTATTCAAAAGCCAAGTTTCTATTTGCATGACAAGCTAAAAAAATAAATAAATATCATATTAAGCAGGTAATTTTGCATAGGTTAATCTTGTAGTTCCAATAAACGCCTAGTGCTCACGTGAGTAGCTCTTTGTTAATTGCGTACATGAACTCTGTTGTCGCTAAATCAGGACTGCATGCAATGAGTGGACATACATGAACAGATTGCCTGCAGGATCATCGTCCAATCAGCTATCCTAAAATCCATCCCTTTTCCATAAATGCTAAGCAACTCTGTGCCTGCAGCCTGCATGTCTGCGGAAAGCGTAGAATTGATGCTCTTTTGTCTGTTGTTATAGAAACCATTGAGCTTCACTCTATGGATGAGTAATGAATTAACCCCACCAAAAAAAATAAAAAAAATGCACTCATTGATGGGCTATGCACAGCTCCATAGAGTACCAGTACAGCGGCTTTACAATGACTAGATTACGTCAAGCACCACAAAATTGCTAAACTTCTGTGTTCTTTAAAATATTGTGAAATTTTGTTTTTCCTCTTTACTAAGAGGTTCAGAAACCCTTATTGCACTGTTTATGTTTGGGTCTTGGTGAAAATAATAGAGGTTTATGAAGCATAACGATCAACACACACATATCATAACCCCAGCCTTGTGTCAGCTACCCACATTGTTGCATATTTCGAATAACTGCTTACTGCTACTGAAGAGAGGAATGCTGAAGCGCTCAAGGTTTTCATAGCCAACTCGCAGGGTTATGGACCCCAGAAGAATTCATTTTGGCATGGCGCAGGAGTGAGGCGGATAAAACTGATGGTTTGCAGCTGCTTGGATAAATATATCTAGCCTTCGATTTCTCATCTACTTGATGTGTCCTTTATTATTGAATGTAAACACCACAAAGTCAAAAACAACCAAAAACAAAATGTCCTTAACCCATTTGTGATAGAGGACTTACTAAGGCTGTCAGAGTATTAAGACATTGGCTTAAACCCGTCACTGGAATTTTAAACTCTCAAAATACTCACAAAATAAATAATTTAAAAAAAAAAAACCTTCTGTAAAAACTTCAATTTTATAAAATACTCTTTTAAAAACATGCAAAAAAAAAAAAACAGGAAGAAACAAACAAAAAAAAAAGAATATTCGCCTGCAAAATATTTCCTTTGCAGGTGACTGCACAATTTGAAGTGGTGATTTTCAGCCAATCAGTGCTCTCTCACACAACAGTACGGGGCAGCGCAGGAGGGCTTTCCTTGGCTAGAGTCTTGAGTGAACCACCAAAAAATCCTGGTTCTGAATTTTGCTATTTGCTACTGTTGTTATAGTCCCCTGTTCTAGGCAGTTCCCTGTTCTGTGCCTGGCTAGAACAGGGGACCTACGGCTAACCGTAATCAATGGCAAAATGTTGAACAAAATTTGGGGAAAAGTGGAGCAAAGAGTTGCTCTGCTAGGAGCAGACCACCGACCAGGCTCCCGTGAGCTCTGGCTGTTCAGAGCATTCTCGTGGGTTACCACGGCAATTTTTGCAACGCCAGAACTTGCGACAGAAATCTACAGTGCGTGCATCCGGCGGAGGTGCAGAGCAGATACACTGGACCAACAGGGAAAGGCAGCAAAACATACATTATAGGAGTGCTGCTGGGGCCAATTCATACAACATACAAGATCCAGCACACTCACTCATTCACTAAACAGCAATTAAAGGCATTCCAAAGGCAAGCAAAGCATCATGGGAATTGTAGTTCTACAACAAATGTTAACACACCAAAAAATAACTAAAAACCAACTGTACTCAGCAGTCTGTTTGTCGTAAACAGAAGCTGTAGGAACAAACATATGCAAGCTATGCTATTTTACCTAAAACTTTACCCAGCATGAACGGTAGGTATCCAGGTACATTTAATTTTAAAAATGTAAAAGTGAATGTGTATTTGCATTGATTTTTAGGAGGGAAATTAAAATACTGAGAAAATCAGTGAAAATCATGAAACTATAGCTGAATAAATTGAAGAGGAAGGGTTATAAAACGTGCTGTAATTTTTCTTCTTCTAAATGTATCGAAACTCATAATATCTTGACTTCAAAATATAAAATCTAAACATATCCTCCCATTGGAAACCAAAACCAAATTCAGTAAAATAGAATGTAATGTAATGGTAGGTATTGCCAGAACTATAACTGAAGGCATTGTATGCCATGACTACTATATAATCCAATTCTTCTGACAATTCATTTGTTCATATCTCAGTTATGGCCACAATTTGGAAAGAAGATATGGCTTATTAGACTATTATTAGGAGTGTCAGGTATATATTTTCTACACCAAGAAATGGGTTAATGCAAACTAAATATGGTCATCATTATATTAATGATACCTTTTTGGAGTGCTTATCAGGTTAAAACCACTAAGCAGCTAAACATCATAAAGTTTTAAAGGTTGAACTACACTGATGGAATTTATTAAATAAATTCCCTATTTCCACAGTTCCTACAATTCCCAGATATCATATGTTCTGATATCCTGTATATTTTGTACAATGTATCAATTTATTCCAGTTACTATAGCTCTCTGCATGCTTCCTAGTGCATACCACTCAAAAACTCAATGCACACACTATCCTTCAACTGGACTGCCTGAGTCAAGTGAGCCAAAAAAACTGCTCATGCTTTGTGCAATTGACTAGTTTTCTATTTAAGCACATTTTCTCTTATGTCGTGCCAGTCTTGGATGGCTGAATGTCATGGGATGTAATTCACAAACTTGCAGTGCTTGGATCAGCCATCCATCATATAGCAGCCAGAATCTTGATCGACAACTGCTGTTGAGCTATAAAGTCTCTTCCCTTAGTTTTGGCTGTCCAACCTTGAAGCAGATCAGTCACTTTTGAGCCATTGATAAAGATACATTGACTGTGTTGGAATTTCTTTGAAGTTCTTTGAAGTTTCAACTGATTTAAAAGATTTAAACAAGTGGGGACTCCTTTGTCTCATGTACGTGCAGATCTTCAGCAAAATCTTTAGCTATGGGCATTTTTTCCACCACCATATCCTGCCATTTTAGGTTGCAATATTTGATGGGAACAACCATTGTCTCACCTTATTGTGCAAATGTTCAATTATCTATGGAAGACCCCCAAGGTCTTGAAGGATCTTACACAGATCCCGTTTATACTCAATAGTGAGTTCAAAAGAAGTCACCAGGAACTGAAAAACCAAAGCAGCACAAAATGCAAGCACTGATTAATAGGAACATATGATTATATTTTTATATAGATTCTCTCTCTCTCTCTCTCTATATATCTATATATATCTATATATCTATATATCTATATATCTATATATCTATATATCTATATATCTATATATATATATATAATCTTCTTACTACTTACCTACTCCCCCATCCCTGATCCCCACCATACAAGCAGACAGGTCACTTTAATGCACATAAGCAACAGTGCCGCTTTAAACCACTACTGGAGGAAAAAAGATCAGTTGACGTCAAAAGGTTTGTGTTTCGCAATGTATTTGTGAATAATAAAACGTGTTCAAGTATTTTCATCCAGATAAATTCCTAATCATTTTTTAAGTAGCAGTGTGAAATTGTTTACTTATTCATCCCATGGAATGAATCACGGGAAAACATAGGCCAGAAACCATTAAAATAGAGCTTTGGCAATCAGCGTGCTAATCTCACAGGGAGCTGATATTACTAATTTTCTAAAACTCTTCATAGCAACTTTGGTGATGTAATTCAAACCAGCATGTGTTGGGGATCAGCCTAATTTAATACCAACGGTGGATGAACAATTAAGCACAACAGTCCTCAAAGCAGGACAAACATTGATAAGTTTTGCACTCATAAATAATACATTTAAATAAAATAAAAAAAACACACTATAAACCGAGCGTCCAAGAAAAAAAAAATAATTTATGGGTAAAATTGAAATGCCTTCTGCTCATTGTTACAATGTTTCCTTCCATAGTGTATGCCAAGCCTGAAATAATCATATAAGAGGATGGTTCACAGAGAAGCATTGTGAAGCATTTATTAATAGGTAGATACCTAATAAAGGACTGTGAAACAGATGTTATATTATGGTTTAAATACTTGGGATTGAACTGTAACTAGAAAAAAACAAGATTGTGGTTATACAATTGAATTTTTTTAAGAGATAGATTGATATACACACATACAATTTTTTGTGCAATCAAGTAAACACACATTTTTGTAACAGAAGAAAAGCTTAACTTGTTTAAACAATGGAAGTCAGACTTCAATCACAAAAAAACAACAACAAACAACAACCTGTTAAGAAACAGTAGAATATATAAGCAATACCCTTGTCAATATGAAGTGCAGTCAAAGATAGTCTATCTACATCACAAACATGAGATTAACGAAGATGCCCAACAGGCCCCACTATGATGAAAACGGAGGCTGTGGAAAAAGCGTAGAGCAACATTCAGCTCCTTAGCACAGACAGTAAAGTACTTTGATGCAAAGTGCTTTCTTGTCGTAAGGCTGTGTGCCCAGTAAAATTTTATAAGATAAACCAAAAACGTGTGCTGGTAAAGTCTTTAAATTATTTGACAAATAGGGCATGGGTTTTAAAGGGGCCTTCCATTTTCCTTGGAGACAGACATCCTAAGGTCTAGTGCTGAACAGAGTACAGTGTTGGGTCCTCTACTGAGGCAGTCACAATATTGTGCAAGTTCATTACGGACATAGAAAATTATGGTCGGGTCTGAGTTGGACACACAGCCACAGTCTCTGGTGTATGTATCTTCTTCTGGGTCTATATGCTCAGCCACAAATCATGTACAATCCAATCAAGCTTAACCAGCAGCCTGACTGTGAAAATCTGAGGAGCACCACAAGTTGTCCGCCATCCTGGTGAGGCTTCTGCACTTTCCAGATTGCCTTTGCCTTCCACAGGAATCAATTGCCATGTGAATCAGTAGTAATTTAGCAGTTACTTCTATGCATGTCAAAATAGCAACTATCAGCAAAAGGGGGGTGGGTGACTTTGATAAATACTAAAGGCACTCTAAGAACTTTAGGACAAGCTAATGGCTGCCTCTCACACCGCAGATCACCAAGAGAGGTCCGTCAAGATGTGAAATTTATTGATATTACTCAGGGATGTCACCTGAGTGACTTGTGTAAAGTGCTTTCTAGGTCAAAGTCAGACAGTTTTCACCATCTATGACAGGTGTGAAAGTTATGAGAACATTTCAGCTGGGTTTCTGACACTCTAGTGAAGTCCACTATGGGATATAGGTCCAAACTTCCTGTTGAACACATTTTTTTTGTAAGTTAACAGTCACTTCCCTGGATTTTTAATATTATGTTTCCTTATCCCATATATGTAATATAGGCGTGTTTTTGCCAGGAGTGAAAACTAAAATTAAATACAGAAATCCATACATATCCTGCAACTGGGCATCTAACTCCACTGCCTGGCACTCGTTGCTATAAGTTAAGTTCTTTGCAACTGGCAGTCAGCATAGAGGGAAGAGGAAAAATTAGGCAATAATTATTTTTCCACCTTATTTGCCACGTGCGCATTGACTGAACTGTGGTGCAATTTCTTCAATATAAATAAAAAACAAGGCACCACATACAAAAAAAAAAAAAGGATAACGTAAATTATAGGCATTTTCCAATGTTTTATTAAATTATGTACTTTCCAGAAAAGTGAAGTCTTCCTTTAAGGAACATATGTGATGCGGTTTTTGAGAGCTAAAGAACATTTTTTCTATGCCCCTTATATATGGAGGGGAGGGCAGATGAGAAAATGGCTAAAACATTTTTTTAGTTACTTATTTATCTATTTTTAATGCCTTATTTTGAATCAACAGCATAAAAGACTATTTTTCAAGGTTGAATTTGACAGACTTTAATCTTTTTTCAACCTAGACCACCATGTAATTATGTAAAATGTCATTGTAAAAAAAAAAAAAAAAAAATTTATGAAGCTGTGTTATGAGAAAGCAGGCTGGTATGTCAGTGACAACATTTGAGCCACTGGTAATGTGATTGGGATCAGACTCTTTTGAAGAACTTGCGTATGGGTGAAAATGCCCTAAGAATGCCGTATGTACCCCACTTTAAGGGGTACCTACATATATCGTTTTAAAAAGGCAGCACATTTAAGAAAAATCCAGGCCCCAAAAAGAAGACTTCACTACTAGATGTGGGACTACAGTCAAACATAAAAACATAGGTTGGATAATGGTATTTTTGAAGGTTACAATTTACTTCCACAATCTAGCCTTATTCAGACGAGACAAATCTATTTAAAAAAAAATCTGTTTTGCTACAACAGCCCAAAAAACTGATTTATTTTTTTTCCCATTGAAAAAGAAGAGCAGTAGCTGGAAATTTTAGAACAGGATGTGCTTCCCAAGTGTATCCAAAGGGTCCATGACCGGGGGTGTAATACTCTGTAGAATCACAAAATTCTCATTTCAATCCATCAAGCAAGCAGGAAACGCAGAGCTGTTGCCTGAGCCTATTAGTAACGATGCCTGTACTATTTATACTGAACAAAGAGGAAGTGATCTGATCTATAGAACTTACAGCAAGTTATACTTGGGATGAGTCTATTGCAGCTGCATCCGTTGCTAAAGACAACAAAGTAAATATCAATAAAAAATACAAATGTTTTATATTTCGCATTGTTTATCAAAATGTACATCTTTTAACAGCCACGCAAGTACACAATATATGCTTTTACTATTGTTATGACAGCAGGAAAACCGTGGAAAAAAATGTGATCAAGAACTTCTGGCCAAGATACAGCACTGCATTTTTGGAATAGATCTTCAAGTGTGGACTCTGGCCTTAGCATCTGTTTTGAATTACACAAGAGGCTTTCAGTAACTTATAAATCTGCTTCATGATAAACACACATTTGGCTGAAGAAAGGCTCCCTGCATTTAGAAGATCAGAGCTTAATATCTTTTTAATTTGGGTCACGTTGTGAAAATATGAAAATCTGACCTTAACTGGCTTTAGTAAGAATTTATTTTTATATGGAAATTTGAATAAACATTTCTGGGTCTATTGTCGCCTTTGTCTTTAACTTTACTGCCTACTTGACTCAAATATTAAGTTCATGAAAGTTATGGTAGCTATCATAATTAAGAGATCTTAAAGGAATACAAACATGTATTCCTGACCCTTTAGTGTTAAAACCACCATCTAGCCCCCCTGGGCCCCTCATGCCTCCATAAATATAGCAAAATCTTATTGTATTCAAGCCTGTAGCTGTAGATCTGCATGCTGTTCGCTCAGAACAACAAGCTGTCTGCTGACATCATCAGAAGTGGTGGCCTGACCCAATCACAATGGTTCCCCACAGGATTGGCTGAGACTGACAAGGAGGCAGGTCAGGGGCAGAGCCAGCATGATTCAAACACAGCATCTCCTCATAGAAATGAATTGAATCAATGAATCTCTATGAGGAAAGTTCAGTGTCTGCATGCAGAAGGAGGAGATACTGAATGTTTTGATGCATTTTAGGCAGCCATGACCCAGGAAGGATCTCTAACAGCCATCTGAGTAGTGGCCAGTGAAGTTATCACTAGGCTGTAATGTAAACACTGCATTTTCTTTGAAAAGACAGTGTTTACAGCAAAAAGCCTGAAGGTGATGATTCTAATCACCAGAACAAATTCAATAAGCTGTAGTTGTTCTGGTGACTATAGTGTCCCTTTAAGGATCATAACATCACGAACATCACATGGATCAGTGGAAGCAACGCTGGTTTTCTGTCTTTGTGTGAAAGAACACAAAACAGTTCATTTGACAAAGACTAAGCAGCACCATTTTTTATCGTAATGTATTTATTTACGATTTTGAAAAATCAGAATGCCGTGTACGCATTAAGTTTTTGTTTTTTTTGTTTTGTGTGGTGTTTTTTTCTTTTTTATTCTGTTTTTTTGTGTGTGTCCATTATAAGCGACCAACAACTCATATACAAAAGTAAGCTGCTATAAACAGTGTCTAGATTAGACAATTCTTTATATTTGTATTACAACACTCGTCCATCTATTTTAATTTGTGACATACGCTATATTAAGGAATCCATGTAATTGTTGTATTGTTGAGATTTTTGTTTTTAGTGTAATTATTCCAATATAACCTACCTGTATATACAGATCTGTCAAACTTCCAGAAAAAAAAAAAAAAAAATACAATCAACTGGATAATAAACACAATTTTGAAAAGATACTCCCTGCTCTTAAAACACAATCATTTCTATTTCCTAAGATTTTTCCTGCTCTTGAACATATCCAAGACCATTATTTCCTAATCTTTTTTTGGACCAAGGGACATTTCAATAAAAGAAAAAATTTCAATTCACATGTATTTTTTTTCTTTTTTACCTTAATTAGCAGTTTATAAATGTCACATTTGATGCCTTATGAGAGTTATGCATATTTCTGCTAGATTGACTTATTAGTTTTAATTAACTGCCAGATAGAAATTCCAATTTTAATGACATTACTTAGTTGAATATGAGCTTATTGTAGTTCTGATTTTAATATCCTTGTGGCATACTTTAAGGTGGCTTGATGCACACCAGTGTCACACTTGAAACCACTGTTCTAGACACAGAGAGGGGAGTTCAATAGGGATTTGTCATCTTTTACAGTGTTGAGGTAGGAATGAGAATGTTTAATATGGTTGAGATGCCCTGGAAGTGCCTTAACAAAAATCAGGTGCAATGTCAGACTGAAACTTAGCCTGCACCAATATGGTAGTGTCTAAGGCAGTGGTTCTCCATCCAGTGCTCATGGCCCACCAACAGTCCAGGATGTATGTATTTCCCGGTTTTATTCCAATGGAGATACTAACAAAACCTGGACTGTTGGTGGGTCTTGAGGACTGGTTTGAACCACTGGTCTAAGGGGATAGCAGAGAGTTTGGCAGGGACAATTCTGCTAGCTGTATGAACAATAAGGATGCATATCATCCAAAACTGGGCAATTTATACACACACCAAACGCAATTTGGAAAATGGGTAGTTGGGAAGAAAAAGGCAGTGTTTACATTGATACCTAGTAACACCTCTAGTGGCTGTCACTCATACAGCCGATATATGTGCTTTCTAATCCTGTGCTGCACAGTTTGCAGCACAGACATTTAGCATCTCCATGCTTTGCATGGAGGCGCAGAATGCTCCCCATAGAGATGTATTGATTCAATGCATCTCTATGAGGAGATGCTGATTGACGAAGCGCAGAGGTCTTGATGATCTCAGCCATGGAGGTGGAGCCAGTCACGGCTAGACTAGCACAGCGTGAGATTAAAGGTGAGTCAATCTACCTTTTCAGGACAATCGGAGCCACCTAAACAGCTACACCAGCCCTATAGTGTCAGGAATACATGTTTGTATTCCTCACACTATAGTGTTCCTTTAAATGGTTATTTACTTACTAGTTATACACTAGTGGAATTTTCAAAGCCTAGTTAAAACTGTTAGGGAATGAACAAATTATCGCTCCACATCATTCTCCATTATACAAAAACAGTCATTAACTCTTAGGGTTGTTATCAGACAACAAAAATGCTCTTTAATGAAACCACATAGGTCCTTCTAACACATTAATGTTCTTTGAAATAGTGACTAAGGAGTGTATTAAATGCTTCCTTGCAAGAACTTCAAGTACATTATTATCATTAAGCTGTTAAACTCAAACATCCCCCTCAGCAATGTACAGTTTAAAAAGTGCTCCCTTTAAAGTGGCTCTGTCCTATATTTGTTTTAGCATAAACAAATGATTTATCTAAATCTAGATATGTTGAGTTTCTTCAAAATATGCCCGATCTGGTTATTGTTGAGTAAATTCTGGGAGTATTTATCTTTTACTATTCTTAATGGTTTTTTGTTTTGTTTTTTTATCGTATTACTCATTTTTAGGTTTTATTTTTTTCTATTTTTTCTTTTCACTGTTCCAATATCTGAATGCAAATTGTGTATGCTTCATAATACCAAACACTACAGCTGATGTCAGCTAAAATTACCACAATCTTTTCATGTAGGCAGAGATATCACAGGTATCAATTCCACACCATGCAAGAAGACTCAAACCTTGATGTCATGCAGAAGATTTGTCACAGCTAATTATTTGAGTTTTGCCTTACTGAGTCTTTCTTTAGTTACACATAACACTACGATGATAAGTGTACATTTTAAAGCTATGCATTACAAACTTGCTTTACACACTACTTTAAGTGTAAATATCAGGGGTACACTAAATAACGAGAATAAAAAATACCGTATTTATCGGCGTATAACACGCACCTCATTTTAAGAAGGAAATTTCAGGAAAAAAAACCTTAAATTTCAAATAAAGAACTTTTACCCCTTCTTACCCCCTTCTTACCTCCCCTCTTCTTACTCCCCCTCTTCTTACTCCCCCTCCCCCTCTTCTTACTCCCCTTCCTCCCTCTCTACTCCCTCCCTCCCCTCCCTTCTTACTCCCTCCCCTCTATTTACCCCCTTCTTACCCCCGTCCCCTGTAGCGTGGCCGAGCTGCTCTGCTGTCCGCGGTGGCTGGCCGGAGTGATAGGAAGGTGCACGCCAGTGTGCACCTTCCTGTCAGTCCGACCAGGTACAGGAAACAGAAACTCCTGTTCCGCGCGGGGAGGGGAGGTGAGAACCAACTGCAGCCGCCTGAGCGCTCTTGACAGAGCGCTCAGGCGGCTGCAGTATTTAAAGGGCCGGCGTATAACACGCACCCATAATTTTCCCCCTATTTTCAGGGAGAAAAAGTGCGTGTTATACGCCGATAAATACGATACTTGTATATGCATACATAACATCTATACTGGCAAAAAAACAAACAAAAAAAAAAAAACTTACATTTGCATAGATATTCTTAAAAATAATTTTTTTAAAGTACCTAACATCAGCTGTCTCAGCTCTAGGCATAGGGTCCGCATAGTCCTCAATGCCGAGAACTGAGTGACAGGGAGAACCCTCCTACAGGAGATTCACCTACTCTCAGGCACATCATCTACAGCACATTCCTCTAGCAACCATGTATAGAAATAGAGGAGTATAACAATGGAACTATAGCTACCACTACAGTCTGAAGCCAGCATAATGGCAATATGGGTGAGGTTTGCCTTACTTGAGGAGAAGTTCCAGAAAGGAGTAGGAATTATAAAGTAGGCACCAACAAACCCCCAATCATGGTTGTAATGTGAGACAAGAAAGTATGCAGCTGCTGAAAGGGTTATTCCAACTGTAATAGCCACTGCAACCTACTGTATAATCCTGGTGATCTTCTCCGTTAATGGGGCAAACCATTTCACAATGGAATGTCTTTGGGTCCCACGTCTCCCAATATGGTGGTTGAACCGTGTTTGTTTTCTATGGAGCTGCATAAGCTGGAAGCATTGACTGGACAAGTGTGTCATCTGAACACTTTAATCCAATGAATGAGTGTCATGCAAATAAACATGCACAGAATTGATATCACCTTGCACGGAACTCTCATTCTGGGTCGGCCAATGGCACTGCTGAATGTGAAGTCACATCTCTGGCATAATATGTGCAGGGTTTAAGTGTGACGGGTCCTTGCACCATGACCACTTTAGGACATTAGAAGTAACCATTTATTATCATACACATTTATTATAAGAATGTATCTCTATCATAGATTAACTATTCATTGCTTAAAGGGAATCTGGAATTACATTATATATCATTATAGCAGGGCACTCCAATGCCTTCAGAAAGAAAAGACACATGATAAAGCAGTCCCTAGTATAGCAGTACCTTCAAAATCTGTGTTTGGGATATCTGTCCAGTTTTTAACAAAATTTTCTTGAAGCCTAAGCTGCACATAAAAAATAAAAATAAAAATATTGTCTAGATGGAAATACGTACTCAAAAACATCCACAGTCTACATATAAAGTAGTGGTGGAGAGAAATGTAATCCAGATTCTTATAGAATTAGCAAAATACTTATGCCATTCAAGACCACATAACCTAGTAGTTGTAGCAAAGATTAAAAAAAAAACAAAAAAAAAAAAACTAAATAAATAAAAAAAAGACTGACAGCAGGACAGCATAAAACAATGATAGACAGGAAGGGATAGGAATCTAGACTTTTAGAAATAAAGGTAACAAACTGTACATGAGAATATTTATTTGAAAGACATGTTCCGGTTTATAAACAGTATTTAATACAGAGCAGACATATTAGTTTATGAAAGACAGAACTGACTCTTAGAATTATCAGACTGTATAAACGACACTGGGACATTACGTCCCGCAGTCTATACCTTTCCTTTGACCACAGCTCTTTTATCTATGATCATTAGTAAAGGAATAAATAAATTATTCTTCTCAATATTTCAGACTCCTTCCTTAAGAAGAAATGCCAAAGTATTGCAGACAGAATTGCAGGATTCACTACACTTTCTCCATCAGTTCCTAAGATATCTAGATTTTTAATTAGTAGAATGATAGCAATATATCAACCACATTATGACTGGAACTAAATCATTTGCAACACCATCGACAGACTTCCGCATACCTCCCAACATTGTGAGGTATGCAATCAGGACTGGTCGGTGGACCACAGAGGGTGCCACCAGTGATGCAAGCTGTGGCACTGATGGCACTAACTGGAAAGCTTGCTCAACTGTCCGACACCTACAAGCCCACCCAAAAAGTGGGTGGGTGTCTCGACCCATTGAAAAGGGGGCATGTCAGCCTGACGTCAAGCATGTCAGGCTGATAGAAAGCCTTCTGGCTGGTCCCCTACTTGCAGGACCACGCAGAGAGCGCTGCAGAGGTGCTTTCTACAAGGTCATATTTCCTATGGCACAGTCAAAGTACGTCTAACTGCCCAAGGACAGTTTGTGGTGTTCCTGGATGTGGGACACCAGGGACCTAAATCGGGACAGGATCTTGTTAGTAGGACTGGTGGGAGCCCTGGGCTTTCTCATTATATACATTTGATTAATTAAAACAATACACATGTGCAGGCTATATAGTCATAAATAAAAGTGTATATATAGTAAACATAATTATTGATAGTCATTACTTACAGTGATGGTAAATTCTTATTAAAGAATGTCTGAATCTTCGTTTTAACCAGGCTATTCGATAGATTAGAAAGATAGATTTTCCACAACACCCAAGAAGATTAAAGGACACTTTGTCATATATTTAAGAAAATATGGTACAGATTTTTGTATATATGACATTTGTAATTGACAATCATACTTCTGACACTATCTGACAACACCTTTTTTAGGGTGTATATTGGGAATTTTATCTTTCTACAATGAATTGCTTATCTTTTCGGAAAGAAAAAAAAAGGTAAGAATTGTTATCATTCATCAGAATGTTTCAAACTTACGGCATCAATTTATTTGGTTTGCTTCAGAATGTAATTCATTTGACAATTCATTTGTTTGGCTCGGCATTTCAAATTAACATGACTTCATTTTAAATGCCGATCCAAATAAATTAAACTGATACCTTAATTAGATCATTGTAGCACAGAGTCCACAGTGTCTGACCGGAGGGTCAGGCAGCGTTTTATTATTTAAATAGTTTTTCCATAAATATTTAGGTAGTAAATTGTATTTTCTAACATATAAGTACTACAGGCACCTGGACAACGTAGATCCATATTAAGAGAAATTATGATGCTTAATGTTCATCGGTTGCTGAAAAAAAGAGACTTTTAAAATGACAAAAACAATACTGCTCAGAAGCGTGGTCGGCTCTCATTTTGCTAAAACCCAATCCAATTAGGGAGTCTTCCCCTGAGCCTGAGACGCTTACATTTTGCAATGAAGATCTAAGTAGGCAGCAGGTCAGCTCATCTGTCAAAGTGCATGCTACAATTCACGTCTTATAA
This sequence comes from Pelobates cultripes, assembly GCA_933207985.1. Lineage (NCBI taxonomy): Eukaryota > Metazoa > Chordata > Amphibia > Anura > Pelobatidae > Pelobates > Pelobates cultripes. Next base: position 46,728,631 of record OW240918.1, on the reverse strand, counting down.
GGTATTACATGTCCCCCCCTCCTAAAGAAGGCCATACAGAGGTACATGATCATATATAAACAAAGTCCCTAAGGCAAATGCCTTTGTATGGTAATGGAGCTCCTGGGTATTTTGTCCTCTCTTCTTTGTGTTAAAAGGTTTTTCCTACATTATTCCTTATTCAAGACGACATTATGTTCTGTAGCGACCCATGAACCCTGCTGTTTTCTGTACAGCATATTTTCATATTTGCATTAAATAAAATATTAGTAGGCTGGGGCAATAACCAATTTCTGTCCCTCTCTCTCCCCTCACTTGACTTGTCCATTTAAAAAAATATATATATTAAAATCTTTGCTGGGGTGTTGAACAAGACGATTAAAATTACAGCCCCCATGTCTGATTTACAGCTATGCAAAGAATCACGGGCAGTGTAAACTAACTACAATTTTGGATCTGCGTTTCCACACCTCTCTTTTAACATAACGATGTAAAGGCATGATAGCACCTCCTATCATCTTACATTATTAACTTCTAATAACATTAGATGATTTGAATCCTTTTAGGGGGAAAACAATAAAATAATCAGATTTCACACTGTATGTAAGCTATATGCTTGTAACCTTAGCAAGTGGGGCATAGTAAAATCGATGCCAACTCCAAAAATGTTGTGCCTTTAATAATAATATGAAAAGGGAAGCAAGCCAGTTTAGGACACTAAATTTCCCATTAACGGAGGAAAAATCTGAAATTTTATCCCCCAACCCGCAGCAAAAATCTATTTTAGCTAAGCATAATAATCTGAAGCATATCTTCCAAATGTCGGAGAACATATGATTAGAGGGAATTTGCTGACTCAGAAGTGTAGCAATGTCAGACTGCTATATAAACCTGTAATTAGATCAACCCTGGGACAAGCAAGTCTTTTTTCTGGTGTTGTTCAAACAAAGAGAGATGGGAGGGAGTAGACTGGTGGCTGTTACATGTGCATTCTTTGGGTTTTCAGACACTCTGAATGTCACTAATACATACCCTCATTCTTGCTACAGTATATAATGCTAACATTCAGCCACATCCGGTGACATATCTTCTAAATGAAATCTAGATCGAGGATGCAGCGAAGATTAATGAACAGCAGAAACTCAAAAGAATTCGAAGTAATGAGTCACCATGTTACTGTCTCAGTGCTAATGATGGATCTGCTGCAAAACACACATACATTATGTTATTAGTGTTTACTGTAGCTGTGAGTCAACATTTCTCTTAACACGTTATAATGGCTTAAAATCTAATCTTCCCTGTTAAGCTTTGTAATTAGTTTATATAAATAACTTCTATTTTTCCATCCACACTAACGCTCCATATACTTAAAGTTTAGGTTCGCTAAACAGATTGTCCGTTTTTGAAGCAATGCAGTTTCATACTTTGTACATATTTTACTGACTCTAGGACTAGGTCACAGTAGCTTTTTTTCTTTTGTTTAATTAAGAATAAATGAATAAATAAATAAAACCTCTATTACAAAGCAATATTCCTACAATATATTCCGTCTGGAACAAAGACGTCTTAATTTAAAAAATGTATTTCATATTTTAAGCCACAAAAAAAAAAAGTAATAGTCTCAATTTTCAGAGTGCTACATGTGCTGTGTTTTAAAGTGACACTGTGTGTGATGGAACTCCTGTACTGCGACTGAGTACCACCGCCAAAGTTTACCCACCAGGGGAAAATAATTGCTAAATTGCCTATAGTGTTTCCACAAATACCAATTGAGAATTAGAGAAGGGGCAAATTAACACGCTTTATTGTGACTAGGGTAGCATATTTATAAGGACATTCCTCACGGTGAGTCATAATTGCAAATAATGGGTCCCCTCCCTTGCACCTCTGTGTCTGAGACATATTCAATTAACTCAGAGAAGCACCGTACAATATGAACCCCAAAACATAACTTTTTCCGCTTGTACATGATACAAGTCATACATCCTTGGATCGGAGGTACGCAGCCTGAGTAATCAGCTAGGAAAGTTTCAGCGGGATGTGGCTAACCTCCGATCCGACGCATAGTTTTAGGCTGTTGTCGAGCAAGTGCCAGTCTTCATAAAGAGGTGGATCTTTATGAAAGATAGAAATTAGATCACAGAAAAAAACAAAAACAAAAAAACCTTAGAACACTGAATCTAAGATATGTCCCATTGGTGTGTTCTGTGATCCCTTAACATCCAATGACAGCCTACATGATACCGATCTTACAGCTCCAATACCAACACACAATTTTCTATTAATTTAGTGATGATAGAGCATAGTGCTGATTCTAAATAAGCATGATATTTCCTGTCGGCACCAGTCTTCAATGAACCAAATGGCCAATATGGACACTAATGATATTAGCATTAAAGGGTTAATGGGCTTGTGGTTTTGGCAGCAACACTTTAATGCTTGCACCACTTGTCTCTGGTGTTTAGTACATTATTTTCCAGCATGCACTGATCTCCATATTGCTAACTGGATAACCACACTAGTTTATTATCAATGCAAAACTCAGACAATACAGTGAGGGTTAAAGGTTGACCCAAATATCCATTACATGGCAGTTAAATGTAATAGTTCTACATTTTAACCTACTATAAAAGTGGAGGTTTCATTTTTTTTTCCTCTTTCAGCTTTACATATTAAACATGCGCAGTGTATGCCTGGCACTATATTAAAAAAAAAATTATAATAAATCTATATATTATAATATTATAATATATATATATATATATATATATATATATAAATAACATCATGCACAGATGCATAATATCTGTTTATAATAAAAGGATGAACTAAGACACAAAACAAAGTACGAGTGACATAATATACACAAACATGCACACACAAAAAACAATTGAGGTGCAAATTTCTAAAAGTGGAGCTATGTTCGTGCTAACCAACAAAAAGGTTTCTGCAGATGACTCGTAGTGAAAGACAATTTGGTGAAAAGGTTAAGATATGCATTCCTGTGTAAAAGGTACTTTGGTGAAAATAAAAAAAAAAATAAAAAAAACCAAAAACACCATAAAACCAGGGTGAAACATAGCTGCAGGCAATGAAAAAAAATTACAGAGCCGCAGGGCATAGTGAAACAGAGATAGCGGCTACACTGGGAGGGCTGCATTCTCTGCCTGTCCACACAGGCTCTCTCAGAAATTAGTTATTGTTCTGCGCATTTCTAAGGGACTAAACAGTGCTCCCTGTGACAAGCCATCGTCAACACAAGAACGGAGAATGCAAGGGAAACTAGATGACACTTAAAGGGAAGTGAAAATCCAAAATGTTGAGTAAAATTACCTTCATGTGATGTGTAGTGTTTCTACCACTAAGCACTGTGATGCATTAGGTACAAATCACCTGATACATAGCATTACACAAAAAAAAAAAAAAAAAAAAAAAAAAACTACAACAGCAAGATAACTTGCTGGAAGCAGATTTAAACATAATTGAAGCAACAATCTTGCTCAAGTTTTCAATTTTGTAGCACACTCTGTACAACAGCCCAGACAAGATATCTGACTTGAGATTTTTGATATGAGAAACTTGAGAGACAATGAGATCAGTGAATCCCGGTTATAAGAGTTCGTCAGAATTTGATCATAGGTTCATAACAAATCCCTATGCCAGTGTTTATCCAGTGATTGCCACTTTCCATATTCTCCCAACTGTAAGAAGCAGTATGCACTGCAGCCTCCATAAACCAAGTCACTGCCACCTTAGGAGAAAAAAATTTATTTCTTTGATAAGGAGCATGTTTGAGCAGATCCTTCACTAGCTCCTGTTTATGTAAGTAAAACTTGTCTTGGCCATGCATTGTACAGCAGGCCTCCCAGTTGTCCCAATTCAGCGGGACAGTTTTGATTTTCAGGTCCCATGTTTGTTCCCTGGTTTCCTGCTTTTAGGGACACCAGATAAAGGTCCTCAAAGAGCGTAGCGCAAGGGTAAGTGCATCATTGGACACACTCGTGCTACACTCAGGGCACTGGGACCATACAGAGAACAATTAAACTGCTTCAGGCAAGGCCTGTCCTCAGTGTGCCAAACTGCTTAATTGGCAGGCAGCCTGGTGTGCAATTATCCTCTGCGCGGAACCAGTAACGTAATTCGCATCGCTGACATGTCCCCTTTTAGCCCTCCAGGCAGCACCCGGATTCACAGAATGCTGATGTTGGGACTTCTGATACAGTGTTGCAGAAAATGCTGGCGCTTTATTTAAAAACAAAAAAATACTTCTCTGCCCCTTTTAGTCACCAAGACTTTCTTGCCCAGTAGGATCAGGAGTGGAAGGATCTTGGCATACATTTGGTCAGAAATACTTCTTCACAGTATCACCTCTGGTACATATTTACCCACTGACGTTCTCTAAAACAGTACTAAACCAAAAATAACTGCCAAAACGATCTTTTACAATTTATTTATATTTTAAAGTAATTTAAGAAAATGCCATGTTAACCTTTGCAGGCAGCTTTAGTCAGTAAGCACTTATTAAATGTCAGACAACCATAACCCTTATATTCTAACAGCAGAGGAACACTGCAATAGCACACAAAAGGTTACTTAATGGAGAAAATGTCTGCAGGAAGATTCTCTCTGCAGTGTTGAAATGGCAGGTTCAAGTCGGAATATTACACACCTGTCTGGATTCTGACATCTATGAGGCTTTACTGGAAGAAAGGAAATTTCCATCCTATGTCAGGCAGTAACTAAAGTCAGGCTATCCAAAATTCAGCCAAAAATGATCCACCCTGTCTCGTGGAACCATGCCCTTCATTGATTGAACGTGGAAAGCTCACACTGACGCAACACAGGGAGTTGATGACTAGTCAATGAAATAGAAATTCTTGTTTTTCTAGTAACGGTCATTTAAAAATAAACAGAAGAAAATTGAAGAAAAGAAAAAAAGGGGGAATAAACCTAAAAGAAAAATATGACCTAGTTGAAAAAAAAAACCACTATATGCTTTTAGATCACTGAAAATAAAACAAAAACTAAATTCTACAAGTACCATAACTACTACCAAGTTCTGTTTTATGGATATGAAAAGGATGTCCTTGCTGGTTAAATCACAAGACTTGGGGCACATCGCAGGTGAATAGTAAGCATGCGTGTATCACTTTCAACTTGATTTTTAGTGCTCAGTACTGGAAGGATGCAACTGGCTATTTTTTTATTTAATTATTGCGATATACATTGAAATGGCATTCGTAGTTTATGTACCATGAGAAAAGACCAAGTGGTTTGGTAAGTTGACAAGAGATATTTACTGCACTTTGATATTACGTGTTGATTGAAATAAAGCACAACTTTATGCTTTAAAAAAAAAAATTAAAATTTTGTATATATATATATATATATATACACACACACACACACACACACACACACATATCTACATATACAGAAACATAATTAATTTGAATTAATCTTTGATCCACAATATACAATAAAAATAAGAAAATGTCTTTTAAATGGTTATTTTTTTCTCAGACTCCTTTTACTTCAAAGAGCATGGTGTTGCACCATCATTCTGGAGCAAATTCTGCTTTAAATAATGTTCTCAATCTCACTTCAGTCATCCCTCGAGACTTCAAACAGATGGTCTCTGTCCTGAGCTCGCAAAGAATAGGAAAGATTTCTGTTTTGATGGGTGAATGAAATATACATGGGACTTCTAGAATGACTTAATCGAGAACAGTTGAGGAACAAAGTAAAAAATTGACTAAAATAAGAAAACAACTTTTCAACTGCACTACACATGGTTGATAACGTAAAGCTCTAGAAACCATATTTAAAGTGAACCGGTCGCCTACAGATCATGTGAAAGACAAGCTCACTTTTGATCACATATACATTGGTCTGTTGAAATTGCTACACAAGTTAAACAATCAGTATTCCACAATTTCTCATGTGCAGAGAAATATCTACCCTAGAAGTTAAGGGTTGACAGTAGCATAATTCGGGGACGGTTTGGCTACTTACACAGGCACCAAGTCCCTACTGACGTAGCCTTTACGGACGTGCCAATGTCATAGTGGCAAAGTGCAAGGTATGATGCCTAGATTCCTTGAGCCCATGGTCCAGCACCATTGTTTACTGAACGGTAGGTATAGATTCTCTGCACCCCAGTGTTATAAAATCTAGCCTCCAATGTGCTTATGGTGCCTACAGTGTGTTTTTAAATGGGGACACTAAGTGCACGTCACACAGGTTATAGTACAAGGAGGTCCCCTGCCTCCATGCACCTAGCAGAAGCAAAAGTCATTGCAACTATAATCATATGCAAACTACACAAATCCTTACCTCCTTCGTCAGAAGCTTGCCTCAGATAGCCGTCCATCAGGCTGTCTGGTACGAGAGAATCTGGAGTGTGTGTTACTAGGGATCTGCACGCTCAACTTGGGCTAAGCGATCTCTCTTTTCAGGACAAAGCAGAGTCACAGACCACAGCACTGCCAAGAGCCCAGTTTAACGTTTAGTGAATATGTAAACAGTTTCACTCATTTTATGTTGTGAGTGAAGCTGCACTTGGGACTAAACTACTCAAACCTACCAAGGGAAACGTAAAAGGCCAGAAATTTTAATATATATAAATAAATTTATTTATGCATTATCCTTATAAAGTATTAAAAGAAAATTATGGGGAAAGATACACACTTATTTTAAGCATGAAGTCATGAAGTCTAGTTGTTCAAGCAAACAAAATGGGAAAACGTGATCTAAATAACTTTAACTATGGTATGTTGAAGCCAGTTATGACAATTAGAAATAGCATACCTCCTAATAAAGTACATTCTCCTGATTACAGAATAATGTGATGAAAAAAAAAGCAAACTAACAGACAATTCTCCAGTAACTAACAGCATAGCCTAGTGTATCTTTTTCTATAGAAAGCCTAATGTAATGATGTGCCTGACAAAGATAGGACCTCAGTAACCAGGAAACACTTACCACTCAAATATTAATTCCGCCATCGGACCTTTTGAAGGGTTTTGTATAGAATTTAATGTGTGTAGCTATCCCACTAGCTTCCAATGACACCTGTTTGGAGCCTAAATTCTTAGAATCTGGCAACCCTAGAATGAAAGTGGAGCAGTCACTTCTCTGGAATTGACATCATTGAATAAAAAAAAAGACAAAAAAAACCCCAAACATTAAAAATACCTATAATTTGTATTAAAGTTAGATAGTTAGAAGAAGATCTCGAGAAAAGTGGATATTGAAGATTTAGCAAATTACATTATAATACAGTTCGGACAAGGCAAACTGCAAATAAGAAGTAGAAACAGAAACATTGTTTCATTTCTCCCTCTTCACTGTATGTTTCTCTCCAACTTGAAAGGTCTCTTATTTACAGGAGGACTATAAGGAAAAGACTTGTAATTATATATAGCAGACAGAAGTATCAAACAGAAGTTAGATAAACTTTCATAAAGATGTTGCAATACTTCTAAGACCAAAACAAATGAAACCGGTACCAAGTTATCTAATTTAAAAAAAGATCTATTTTGGTTTATTTTGCAAGCCTTTGTTGTCTGTAACCACTAAATTGGATGGGACTTCGCCTTTAATGATATTGGGAAATTGGTTTCATCCTGTTATCCAAGTCCCGACTTTTGGGCAAATTTCCAATGGGCCTTCTTAACGGAGAACAAGCTTCACATTATTAACAAGAAACTTCTGATGATAGGACTTGTTATTTTATTTATTGTATGACTTTTTTTCAGTAATAAAAGTTTATTTCCCATAGAGCAACCAGCTCTGCTTCCTACGAATGGACCTATTCAGTTTTTTAAGTGAATTATTCAAAATTATCTTTTATGAAATGCTAATCTGATAAGTAATACTAAATCTGGACATCTCAAATGCAGCTAAAAAACACGACAAATAAAACACAAAGGCTACATTGCAAAGCAAACTGAAAGCACTGGAGAGGAAGAACGAAAGAAAAAAAACAAAACACTTTAATCGTTAACAGAGATGGCCATTCTTCACGAGTCCTTGTAGGATTAGAACTGTATTTTTAGAATCAGATTTTTCAGACTTACACTTCATTCTGTAAGGAGTGTGGGAGTTGTCATGATCTGGGGGTTGGAGGAACACAGGAAGTTCTTAATTACCCCGTGGTTAAAACAAAACCATTATGTCATTGCAGCAGCTGTACAGTATGCTAGCAGTGTTCCTGCTTATTATCGCTTTCCTTGTATAATAAGAAAATAGGAAACTACCCTATCCAAAAGGATTATTCCCACTTCCCTCAAAATCAGAGCTCATGCAAATAGAAAAATCCCAAAGGAAAACTCACTATGTATTTCTGCTGATAGACATGCTTCTCAAATATCAAGTTTCAGAAAACAAACAACTTATGGCACATCATTTAATTTTCTATCATGCATATTGAACATCAGTGGCTCTTGATGAGCCAGACTTGTTTGAGATTTGTACAGCCAAATTCAGATACAGTGGCACCTATACATTTTGGGATAACTGTGACCTATAGAATATATTCAATGACTGAATAAACTAAAGTTGAACGACTTCCTGTAGAACTTCTTGTGGAGATGAAGTTAGACCATGCCAAGTGACATCTGTCTATTTAAGAAAACATGTCATAAATCACATTGGGAGTCAAAAACATGGCATCAGCAGCCCCCTCATATTTTGATTTATTTGTTTTTTTAATTCCATTTTATAGCGGTCATACTCTAGGTCTACTGACATTAAAAAGAACATCATAGACAGGCACACCACTTCATCTCATCTGCAATGTAAACAAACTCTCTGACAATGAGGGTAGCTAAGTTTGCAGTCCAAGGGTAATTTGGTGGGTTCCATCAGTGCGCACAAACCACGCTAAACAAAAATTAAGATAATGTGAAGACTCGTGTCCAGGTACATCAATATAGAATGAAAAAACTGGTGAGTATAAGTGCTCAATATCTATAATTAGCAGAAAATCACCAACAAGGGGTTCTCTCCACCAACAAGGGGTCTCAGTTCTATTATGAAGGCCTGGATGGAATAATCCCCGTCTATGGATATAAGTGGAGGGTCTTTGGCGCTTGTTTTCAGGATGGAGAAGGTATATGTGAAAAAAGACAAAATAGGAAATCCAATGATATAGTATATACAAACAAGGACTTATTTTATCCACAGTTTGTTTATTTGTTTTTACTTATATAGCGGTTATTTCCAGCTTTTTATTTAATAAACCTACTATTTTATACATCATCATCTGTGGAGTACATCCTTCATACAGCCCTCATCATCCTTCCGGTTCCACCTCAAGTTCTTCATACCAGAGCAGGACATTGCTCTGGGTGACGTAAGTAGGATGTTCTCCTCCAACAATACCAATTGTTTGTATATACTATACCATTGGATTTCCTATTTTGTCTTTTTTCACATATACCTACTCCATCCTGAAAACACGCGCCAAAGACCCTCCACTTATATCCATAGACGGGGATTATTCCATCCAGGCCTTCATAATAGAGCAGAGACAGCTCTAAAAAGTGTGAGTGCGCACTTTTGCCCATTTGTACTCCCTTCACAAACATCTCCTGTACTGCACCATAATCTGTTTCTTGCTTTGTACTTATAGATTCATATACTAAGAATCATATATATATCTTAAGCGCTTATCACCTCCTGTCTTATCTTTACATCAATATGGAAGTCAAATGGTTTTGGAAGACTGGTCGAAGAGAAGTTTGATAATATTTTTACATATTATATAGAAACTACTGAAGCATTCATCACATGATGGCGATTTAGTAAATGTAATGTGGTGATGACAAAATTAACTTAAAAAGAAGTAAATCATCAGAATGGTAGACTCCAAACATTCTATGACTGGTTGCTGAACTAATGGATTTTAGAAGCTATAGTTCAACAATGTGCCCAGAGTTACATTGTTGTAAACACTGTTGGAAACAATACAGTAAACGCATCTAGAAGACTTAACTTTGGAAAGCTTTACAAGGGCATTGACCTATACGAGACACTATCACATTCCAAATCTTAACACAAACGTCACCAAATGAGGTCCTGATCAACAAAAGATTTCAAAAACGACATTGAAACACTATGCATGAATATCTCTGCTCTTCATCAGATAAATACATCACATGCCAGGAGCATTAAACACTAAGCTTACTGGACCTCCTAAACTAAACTAATTATGAACAACTATATAGGTATTGCATATATTTACAGAAATCAAGTTATACACATAAGGGAACACCAAACAAATACAAAAAGCTTATGCATTACCAATCTCACCACAGTTCTATCTGCTTCATGCAATCTTGGAACCTGCTGACTTAACATATATACATGATGATGAATGTTGAGACAACTGTCTGGGTAGGTAATTAAAAGTTCTCCATGTATTACCTTTTAAAGCAAATTGAGTGCCAAAGCGAAGATCCCTCTGCCAGATAAAAGCAGACATCAACTCACTATCAGGGCTAGCAGTCCATTGTCAGCATTAGCCAGGAGAGTTGGTAACTCAGAAACATACACAAAGACAGGATGGTGCTGTGTTAATTTGCACTCCAGAAAGAAAGCATATAAAGCAATTACCTTTATTCAATATTGCTTGGAAGTCCAAACAGAGGATGTAAAAGGGTGTTGCAGCAAAAAGCCAATGACTAAGAGAGTGTAGCTAGAAAGCCAGTATACAGCTAGTCTTAGCCTTTGTTCCCCCCCCTCATTTTTTTTTTCTTCTTTAATTACTTTTTTTTTTTTTAAATATAAATTTGTCTCTGAAAAGAATGGGAAAAGTCTATCTATCCTGAGCGAGACAGTCACAGATCCCTCCTGTCGATAGCCACAACCATCTGCTCAATTAGGCAGTGAGACATAGGTGTCATAGTATGGTCCCTGCCAAAGTGGGAGAGTTCCCAGCCTCATTTTAACTGGACAGCAGTGTGAACAATTAGCTACCAAGTATGAAGATTCTCTCTCTCTCTCTTTTTTTTTTTTCTTGTTATGGTTTAGATTAAGAAAATGTTTGAGGAACACTAAAAGTCCTTGGAGTGCTATTTTCTTATGCTTTATACACTGTTTGCAGATAAGCACCGGGTATTTCAGATTATATCCTGGAGTGCATTTGTCTTGGAGATAGATATACATACACACATATTGAGCGCTGTAGTGGATATGGTACCAGGAGTGACCTGTCGCTCCTCTCCCAATTTTGTATCTTACCTGGGGTTCACTGGGTACCGCTCCCTACCCTTCCTTCCAGTGGTGAGAGCTGGAAGGGTCTAGTAAGGGCTTCTATCAGCCCTCTTGAGATAAGCGCTGCTATTGAGGGCCTGTTTATTGGCTGAGAGTTGGCTTGGCTCACGCAGAGAGCTTGTTGTGGCTCCCAGTGGGGCACAGGTACGGAATCAAATTGTTAGAAAAAAAACAAACAAAATAATCAACAAACTTTTTCACTATTGACATAGGACGACGCCTGGGCATTCCTGCACCATAACCTCTAGAGCGAGCTATAGTTGTCATGGTGCATGGAGTGTTCCTTTACACTGGGTTACATAAAAGGGAGTCTTTATATTCAACAAATTTCTGAAACTCTAGAAATTAGGAGGATATGAACAACACGTGGCTTGTATTACACTAGGAGACACTTGGCTTCTTTGATGTTGTGAACAGATTTATTGGTTAACATCACAGCTTCTGACTGCAGTATAACCACTTTTAATTTGGCCCTCTTTGAAGACAAAGACCTGGTTGTCTTTTTTTCTCTCTTTCTGAATGAAGGTTCAAAGTGAAAAATATATAAAAGCTCTAGGAGACAGTAACGACAAAAAAAATAAAAAGATGTGCACAAACTGCATTGTCAGTCTCCATAGCACATTATGAAGCATTCAGTGGTATATAGTAAAAATATATTTTTGGGGGGAGGGGCGGGGGGGGGGGCAGGGGGGTAGAGGGTCCATTTCATGGACTAAAACCTAATCAGATCCATGCCTAAATAAAGATAAATATTGGAGTACTTTTAGCTCATTAGAATGTACTACATTTCGTCGACAAACAAATAATCAGTGTAATAAATTAAATAAATTTAAAAAAAACAAAACTCATAGACAGCATTGCTAGTTTTACTCTTTCAATTTACATTAAAACCTTGTATTCAATAGAAGATTATACATTTTGGTGTTTACGGACAATAAATAAAACTATTTTACAAGTAGGAATTTTAAAAAGTGGGAAGAAACACATTCTGCTACAATTATAGCTCTCCCACGGACAAAGCAAAGACTGTCAGGACTAAGATTTCATAGCTATGCTTTGTAATAAACCAATATTTTATCACCTACACCCCATCACCACGGGCTTATTGACACCCTCATTCACATGCTTAATGGCATATCAAATGGCAGAGGCCACACCAATTATCTCATGTTGCACATAAGGATTCTTTCAGGTATATCCACTGCTAAAAGGATCAGTACTTCTGCTGTGAAATTATTCTGGGCTGTCAACTTTCTGGAAGCGAGCTAATGCACTAACGATGTTGGTATGATATGAATATATTATCAAAATGAAGAAACGCTGTGTTGACTGCATTGATAAATGTTTTTTTTATCATGCTTCAGGAGTGCCACTACACTGCGTGTCTATAGACTTATAATGGGTTACAGTGACAAATGGGGACATCTTAAGAAATGGATTATATGCACAATACAGTTTTTATAAGAAGCCAAAACATGCCGACGTAACATTTAAATATACGGTAAAAATACAAATAATTAAGAATGAAATATGACAAAGTAAAATGGCCATCACTTTACATTATTACTGAAAATTAAAATGATATGAAATATAGCTTTTTTACATATAACGCATACAAATAAGCCAATTATGTATTTTCAGTGTATATCCTGGCATTCCTTTGTTCTAAGGTAACACCCATATCTAGCCCTATTTGGTTGAAATCACCACTTATTTGCCAAGACAATGAAAATTGTAAAGATTTTAAACTGTTCCGGAGTGCATTTTTGAGCTGCCAGGTCGGTGCTTGTAAACTTGTGAATGTACATTAGATTTTCATTACCAGCACTTTCTTTCAAATAAAAGGTTCTTTAGATCAAAGAGACCTTACAAATATCCCCAAATTGAAATGTTAAAGGGACAATAGTCACCAAAACCACTTTAGCTGAATGAAGCAGTTTTTATGTATAGATCATGCCTCTGAAGTTTCACGGCTCAATTCACTGACATTTAGGAGTTGAATCGCTTTTTTTATGCAGCCCTTGCCACACCTCCCCTGGCTGTGACAGACACCGCCTGTATGGAAAAAAAAATTATTTCACTTTCAATCAGTTGTAACTTACTTTAAAAGTTTTTATCTCCTGCTCTGTAAATTAAACTTTAATTACATACAGGAGGCTCCTGTTGGATTTAGCAATCTACTAACAGAGCAGGAGATAAGAAATTATAAATTAAACAGAAATTGCAATAAAGGAAGTATAAACATTAGATGACTCTTTTTAGGAAGTGTTTAGGAAGGCTGTGTAAGTTACACACAGGTAGGTGTGACTATGGCTGCATAAACAAAGTGATTTAACTCCTAAATGGCAGAGAATTGAGCAGTGAGATTGCAGGGACATGATCTATACACTAAAACTGCTTCAATAAACTAGTTATTTTGGTGACTATAGTGTACCTTTAAGCACAAAGAGGCAAATAATACACATTATGGCTATAATCTAAGTAATTGCTTATTGTGTCTTTCTGCTCTATTACTAATGTAACATATGCCTTAAACACAAAAGCATGAAAATTTGTTTTACTAGATGTGCTGTTCTAAATCCGCCTAAGCAAAACATTTAAAAAATTAAACGTTTTTGGGCACAGCTGAAGCTCTGAAAACCCCAAATGAGCAAAAATAAAGTTGTTGAGGCAGCTACTGCAAACAGGAAATATATGGATAATGTGGCAGTATGAGCTGTCCCCTTTCATTCTCCAATGATGCTGTCACGGAGCTGGAGGCGTGAAGGCAAGGCATATTATCAGCCAAATAACTCTTTGCCCATATGTCACAAGCAGAGAGCTAATATATTACAGGCTCTGCTCCAACATCAAACAAACCTGAAAAAAATAAGAAATCTGCTCAGTAATAGGTACAAAGAGCACACTGAAAAGGCGTGTGAAACACAAAACAGCCAACAATGTTCATCGGTGGAGATTGTGGGTATACTCAAACTCTTTGCATTAAAATAATAGGAGTGTTTCCTAGAGATATATCCAACACACAGCATATCGTGTTCCAGGTGTTCTGATTAATAAGGAAAAAAGAAGCCAGGAGGATTGCACCAAGGAAGCAGCAAACAATGCAGTGCAGTTTCCATTGTTAAGGCTGTCCTTGGACTTACAGTACGCGCAGGTACAAGTTAGATGTTTCAAGGATGCTCTCATGGCAACAGACTACAAAGCCAAGGACTACTGAAATAAACTCTGTTTATGTTGGGACCCAGGAAAAATGAAAAAAAGCTCACATCTATCCTGAAATTTACAATGGAGAAACACATTTTTATCATATTACACACACGCATTCATATACAAAGTAATAAAAACTAAAAACATACAAAGCTCAGCATTTTTAGAATACATTATCGAAAATGTAAGTGAATCTGGTAAAGTGCTAATCCTGTACCAAATATACAGCTCAAACTTCAGGAAGGGGGACGCACTCACTGATTTTGAAACATGCAATAGATTTTTTTTTTCTTCTCTTCTTCTTGAATAGAATGAAATTGTAATATTCATGTATCAACTCATCCTGGGGTTATGATTTTGATAAAAAAAAAATTAAATAAATAAAAATAAAAAAAACGAAACAAGGCATGTTGCCATGAGATAAGACACACACATATGAATATTAGATTCGAAAAACACAAAAACTGTAAATGAATCATGGCGAGTTCACAGCAGTTCACACAAGCTGTGATCTCACATTTGGAGATCTGCATCTCCTGCAGTTCAGTGTTTGCTTTAAATATACTGACCTCTTTCGTGTGCGAACGGACAATAAAACACAACTATAATGCTTTATACAAATGCATGTTTGTTAAAGGGATCCACTATCCATTAATCTGTCAGATGTCTGTAGGATTTAGGGGCCAGACAGAGTGATTTTATGAGCTAGGGTAGAGGAGATGCCTCCAATCTGATAATAACAAAAAACATTTTTTTTAAAAGATAAAAAATAATAAAAACCCTGAAAGAGTTAAGTGGTAAAGTCGTATACAGCTACATAGAAAATAATAGCAATAATATTAAAACATTAATAAATGTGATGTGTACTTCAGAACGCACCAAAGTGTATTAAGATTTGCTTTATAAAGCAGAATGATGCATTATCTGGGATACAATATCTGTTTGCGCATACACGGCTATATTTCCCCACATACCCATAATATCGATCCCATGATCCTAAATCAATGAGTGTGATGTATTATACCACATCCAATATTAAAGTATCTACATTTTAATTTGCCAAACAATTCCCTTCACTGGTATTCAATAAACACCGCAGGCTGGAGCTGATCCCACATTTTACATTTCTGATTTTGAACATAAAGGAAAAAACTATATGACATGCGCAGTCAAGCACGTTGTTTGAGCAATGCAGCCATTAATTCCTAGATATACAATGAGCCAATGCAATCTATAGCTACCACACCTTCCAACATCAAAGAGAGAACTCACAGGTTGGGTAAGTGTTTGTATGTTTTAAAACACATTTCACACAAACATCAAAGTGAAAAATATGAGGCTGTAAATGTTTCAGTTGACACATGCAACAAAAAGCAAGTTTGTTATAATACACATACAATCTCTCTCTGTGTCCTCTCATTGTTTTGAAGGAAATACGGTGCTGCTGCAGTTAAAGGGACACTATAGTCACAGAACAACTACAGCTTATTGCATTTGTTCTGGTGAGTAGAATTATTCCCTTCAGTCTTTTTGCTGTAAACATGGTCTTTTCAGAGAAAATGCAGTGTTTACATTGCAGCCTAGTGATAACTTCACTGGCCAATCCTAATATGGCTGCTACAGCTGCTTCCTTGGGCAGTGCTGCATGCAGATACTAAACTTTCCTCATAGAGATGCATTGATTCAATTAATCTCTATGAGTAGATGCTGATTGGCCAGGGCTATGTTTGACTTGTGCTGGCTTTGCCCCGATCTGCCTCCTTGACAGTCTCAGCCAATCCTATGTGAAAGCATTGTCATTGGCTCAGACCACCACTTCTGATGATGTCAGCAGACAGAGGCAGTTCACAGGCAGAGGTAGCAGCTTCAGACTCGAATACAAGTAAGATTCTTCTATATTTAGGGAGGCAAGAAAGGGCTAGGGGCTAGATGGTGGTTTTAACACTATAGGATCAGGAATTTATGTTTGTGTTCCTGACCCTATAGTGCTCCTTTAAAGTGGCACCATCACTCCCTCCCCCTAAACAGGCATATTTTATGCTACAGGACACATCGGACACAAGTTTCTCCAGACTGTCTCACCTGGATAACATTGCTCCCAATTCAACTCCTTTATAAAGTCTATAGTCTTTATGTGTTTTGGAGAGCAGTAGAGCATTTTGGGTAAAGCATGTGTCATTAATTTATTAGTCATGTATGTGGGCGCTCCACTCATACTTTTCGGTGTTTTGACCACAACACACTGCATTGCGTTCTGCATGTGTCTTTTATGTGTGGTGTTCGGGGAGTACCCACACAAATTTAGTTGCGAACCACAAATATAATTTCTCTCAAATGATAGTTTGTTGTCCTCTAAAAGCTCTATACTATTATGGAATATTCTACTTATTGGAAGGTGACTACAGGCCTGCTACCAGGAAATGAGTGGGGCATTCTATTTTCATATCAGCTTTCTGAAGGATCGTTTGCTATGAGAGAATTATTCTGCCATTTGCACTTAAAGGGACACTATAGTCACCAGAACAACTACAACTTAATGTAGTTGTTCTGGTGAGTATAGTCACTGCCTTCAGGCATTTTCATGCAAACACAGTCTTTTCAGAGAAAAGGCAGTGTTTATATTGCCCCCCTAGGGACACCTCCAAGTGGCCACTCTTAAGATGGCACTGGAGGGGCTTCCTGGGGCAGTGCTGCACTATATGGTCAGGAATACAGGTTTGTGTTTCTGACCCTATAGTGTTACTTTAAAATGGGAGAACTGTCACTTTCCAGGAGTAGTACTAATGTTTATTGACCCTCTAATAAGAAGAAGAAAATTAAAGGGACACTGTAGGCAACCAGACCACTTCAGCTAATTGAAGTGGTCTGGGTGCAGTGTACGTATTGAACTTAGTCTTGCAATGTAAAACACTGCAGTTTTAGAGAAACTACAATGGTTAGATTGCAACACTAAGACAGCCTCTAGTGGCGCTTCTGGAATCTTACCGGACTTCAGGTCGCCTAACTGACACTGGATGTCCTTACACTCTGCATGAGGACATCCAGCATCAATTAAAATCCTATGGGAAAGTATTGAGTCAATGCTTTCCTATGGGGAGGGCCAAATATTCTTGCAGCGCATTAGCCCTTTCTCATCGGGTGACAGCGGAGGATGTGGAGCGGCGCTGAATTTGTGGAAGTGTTAAAAGGGTTTTTTAACCCTTGCAGTTTTGGGAGGGGACTATAGTGCTAGGAATATATATTTTAATTCCTACCATTATATTATCCCTTTAAGTGTTGAAATACACATCTATTTATCCTGCAACTGGCCACCCCCATCTTGACTCCCTGTCAATCATTGTTACAAGGTCTGTCATTTTTAACTAGCAGTCAGCATAAAGAAAGGATACAGACAAGAGGAGATATGTTTCTATTTGTCTCTTCGTTTGCATTGTGTGCCCTGGTTGTGCCTGGACTGAGCAATATTGTGAGGTAATGTGCTAACTCTTTCACAAATTTAAAAGAACACAGAGCATCACATGCACATCAGCAAAAAAAAAAAAAAAAGTTCTGGAGAAGGAATAATACAGCCCCAGGCTCACACCTATTCATTATAGAACATGCCCCATTCTCAAACCATCTCGATAGGAGTGTTTGTCCACCTTCATGCCTGATAACGCTGTAGGCGTATACAAGATATTGTTTGGACAGGTCGGGTCTGTTCAGTTTCATGACTCAATGCAGCATAATTTGATTTTACTTAAAGCATTTATATCTTAGAAAATCAAATTAATATTTACACAAGCATGTGTGGGTACAGGGTACAACCTCAGGAAATGAAAGCGCCTCTTTTAATATTTAATGTCTGTTTGCTTCCTGTAAAGACGTGTGAACAAAGCACAATAGTGATTCTCTCCAATTGCCTGAGAGTATTGGTAAAACAAGGATTTAACAGGATCATCTAGTAGCCTAGTCCTACAGACTTTATTAAATAAAATAGATCATTACGCCTATTTACTTCTGTGTATGAGGGGCGAGACTAAGTGGGTTATTGTTAAAATCCCTTCCCATCAACCTACTTCATTCTACAATACATCTATAGTGTCCCTTGGCAAGGCATCATGGGAGTTACCTTACAGGCATCCCTGGACTAGATTGTAAGCTCATTTGAGCAGCTTCCACTTTACCTCTTGTATCTATTATTATTGTTATTATTATTATTATTATTATTATTAACAACATTTATATAGTGTCAAAAATTTCTGAATTGTTTTACAATTATAGAATGGTGATATCGGAGTCCAGGATAGCTGAGGTTATCAGATTTCAAAGAAATTTTGAGTTACTTGAGTCGAAGTCAAAGGTTTTTGTTTACCGGCTCCACAGTCCTGCATGTAGTAAACGATGCAGCATGTTAGTGCTATAATAATCATCATTTTTCTTGCTTTAAAGCGTAACTATCCTTTACTGCCAAAAAATGAAAAGCCTTCTTAGAAACCAGCCCAACATCCATAAAATGCTACAGAAAATGCCAAAAAATGTCATAGGGCAGCAGAAACATTTAAGGGCAATGGCCCCTGAAGGCTTATATGTTCTGGTTTAAGATTTAACCAATTCTATATCTCTCATGGAAATTTGTGAATATGGTCAATGTGTTTCACAAGATTTTCTTCTCAGTAATAAAGGCAGCTTTTAGACATCTCGCGGTCTGTTTCGAGAGCTGGTTTAGAAGTATAGCTCCTCAAAATCTCAATGTTTTCAATGTTGACCATAAATGCACACAGCTGCTGGGAAAGGGGGTGGAAGGTAGGTGGGCAACGGGACTATACCCGACCACTCATTTAGGAGATAGCAGCTGCTGTATGTGTAAAAGATAAACATTTTCTTCCAATCTCCCAAGCATGTCACAACACTCACTGTAAAGACCAAATATTTAAAAGACAGTTCTAGGATTTGAATGGTCAGCTGTAGACTCCCAACACAAGCAGCTCTCTGTATTCTAGATATCAACATTCTGGAATCAGAATATTGGTATTTAGAAAGGAGCTGAACTCGTTCTTACTAAATGCTACAGAGGAAAAACTGCAAGATTCTAAACAGCAGCAGCAAGCCCCCCCCCTTATTAAATACTGTGTATCTCTGTAATTATGTAAGATCTAACAAACAACTAACTGACCATACCTGATCTAGCAAATGGCTAACAAAATGGATTTAAGTCCACATTTTTTGTAATGGGTGGGGGGGAATTGGGGGGGCTGATGACCGGTTACTCTATCCAGCAAATATTTTGTAATATTGCATCTTTTATGCTACATCTAACAAACTGCAAAATGTTTTTTAGTGGCTTGCCCGACTGTGTAAACCGCACCCATAACAGTTATGGTACAATTTGGCTGTTAAGATCCCCATGGCTGCCTGATCCTTAATGCATATTTTGTGACTGAACACTTCATATTGTGGCAAAGTAATCAACGTCCAGTGCCTACAGCAATGAAAAAGCAAAACAGATGTCTGTGGTAATATTGTACCATGTCACACAGCTGCCAGGAGACCCACTTATGCTTCGCTGAGTCATTCTTTCAATTGCTGGCAACCAGTTCATAAATCGCTCCATGAAAAACCTCTTTTAAAAAAAAAAAAAAGAAAGAAAAAAAAAAAAAAAAGGTTTCTTTAAAACATCACTCTTTTCTAGAACAAAGGTACGTCTGAACTCTTCTAAATGATCAGGGCCCCACATTAAAATATACCTGTTGGATTATGGGCTGGCAAAGAAGTATGGGAGTTATACTCTGCAGTATCTTTGGAAATCACAAGATTTGTCCAATGGACAAATACATTTTGATGTCACAACGTTTGTCCAGGGGGCACTATAGGACACCATGGATTAAGAAACAGATTGAGAAAGCAATCTACATGGAAAAAAAGAATTTAACGAATAGAAAGCCCCTAGTTTTGAATCTTGCTTGAAAACATAACATTGCCAGAATTAATGTAAGTTACATTTTTACTTTTGTTTCTAATGCTACTGCAGAAATGACCCAATCACAACCAAAATGACGAAAATACGGCTTACACTATTAAGCACCGTCCTCAATTGAATGAGCACATTAGATGTCTCATAACATCCAGACAGATAATGCATGATCAAGTTATAATACATCCTGTCTGTCTGCCAGAAAGAGCTGTGAAAAACATGCTTCATTAGCTGCTACTAAGCAAACAAACCGATCCTTGCCCATTTCATTTAGTTAGTTCGCACAGCACCCCTGTGTTGTTCCATTTCCACGTATGCAGCATGCAGACAGTGTAAGCAACGTTTATCTCTAATCTGAGCTCATGCCAGACACATAGGGCAACTCAGCAATGAGCATTCACGTACATTATCAAAAAATACGTTGCATCTGTTACTTGAAGGCATACCTGGAAACTGCCTTTCGCAGCAATGGTGCTGCTGTAGACACCAAAATTTATACAGATTAAGGAACAGCGCGACCACAAAAATACAGTTTTACATGGCTGCTTAAAATCACCTATCTCAGCAAACAAATATGGAGATTCAGTTCCACCATATGGTCGTATTGTGTTAAGCCCACCACTACGTCACACTTCCCCAAAGGGGGGGGGAAGGGGGGTGAGGGAGGGAATTGGGGACACATCCAGAACATGGGAACAGGTATTTCTCAGCAATGGTGCGGCCGTAGAAACCAAAATTTATACTGCAGCACCATTGCTGAGAAATGCATTTCTTGATATTTTTTTTTATTTTTTTTTTACTATGTATGTTTGGATTACAGACCAGATTCCATTTGGGTTGAGCACCCCATCCCCCCAGCTTTTCTGAGATAGGTGATTATAAGTAGCCTTGTAAAATGCTAAACGGTATTTGTGTGTGTGTGTGCGTGTGTGCTGTTCCTGCATCTGTTACCATCCGTAACAGACGCCTCATGGTGCCAACAAGAATACTCCTGCCAGTAATTTCCCAATGAGGATAAGTTTCTCATTTAAAAGAGACATGAAAAGAAATAACTGTAAGATTCATCCCTAAGGAGCTTTAGGGCCATATTTACTATTTAGCAAAACTTTCCCTGTCCAGCAATTAGTGAGAATAGCAGTTATGGCTAAATGACAAATTCCAGAGATTCTAACCACCACATTACCTGGTGAAGTCTTAGGTTGGCTCATGCACCCGGTTTGCTTCCATCAGTGCAACGTTTAGAAGCACACACAGGTGCAAAGAGTTGCTATACATTTCCGTAGACCTGTAGGGATGGACAAGCCAGTTCTGTACCAATAACAGTGCACTATGATTAGTGACTAGAGAGTCAACATGGCTGAAAAGGTGGACATACCACAGAGAACAGGATATACCATCACATGCCGCACAATGAGCCATCTGAGAATTTTGGATGTGTGACAATGGGCCTGGACATTTTCCCAGGTACCCAGATGCCCGTTGCTATGGTAAATACATTACCCTGGCATCAAACCATTTATTATAGGAGGAAGGCTTTGGGAAAGACAGGCAACATGCCCTTAAAATCAGGCTTGCCAATCCCTAGAAGCATTGGTTCTTGAAAATATCACTGCTCGCTTCTTTTTTACCTCTATTGCAATATATGCATCGCTTTTCCCTCAAGGAAGCAAGGAATGGGGGAAACCAAATGGTCAGATTTTAGATTGTTTTTTTATCAACCTCCTTTGCTTGTACTAGCACAAAGTACAAGATTATATGTATAATCTAACAAAGCTTACTTAAGTGACACACTGTTTCTTAGTAAAGTGTGAGAATTTACTCTGGTATCCACACACTATGACGCCACTCATTTTATATATTCTAAACTGGAGACATGAATTTTGTACATTGTAAAGGCATGACAAGTTCTGCCTTGCAGCTACAAACAACACTAAAAATATCAGGTTTTCTATATCTATCATATAGAAAACCAACATGTTACGACAATGCTGGCATTGCTATGTTAACAGACCTAACATAATACCAAATGCGTGTTGAACTCGATTCCAGCACTAAATTCCAAAAGCACACAGAGAAGGCTATGATTTTAGACATAATACTTACTATGCCTTTTGTATACACATTGCGCAAAATTGTGCTCTGTGTTTATTTTGCATGTTATAACTAGTAAATAAATATGCAATATTTGATTTTAAAAGGGCAAGATTACCAGATAAACCAGCTTAATTTAACTTGTATGTCAAGTTCTCCTACTAGATCTGGATTTTCTAAAGAGTTTTCCTTTTAATAAGCAAAATAAATATCCCAAACAAATACGTTCCATTGCACACTATTTAAATAATAACAAACAGGTACAATGCAGTACTTTTTAGTGTGAAAAAGCGTATATGTGAACTTAATAGAGAATGAAAAAACGGAACAGATCTGCAATAAATATTTTAAAACCAGAAACAAGGAAAAACAATCTTTACGGTTCAATAAGACATATAAACAAAGTGTGGGAGAAAGGAGATTGTTTAAAACATAGCCTTGGAATTGAATGTGGTCATAAAAACTTGTTCAAATCAGAAAGTTCCCGACTTTAGTAAGTGCTAAATGGCAAACATATCCAATTAGCAAATCATCTCCGTTCCAGCTACTGAGTTCGAGTTTGTTCTCAGCACTAACGTTCTACAAGTTTGCCCAACCCTACATCTTGCGTTTACTGTTTGATTTTAGGGCCGGTGTTCAGAGACTTTGCCGTATCAGATTTTCTGCTTTGACCAGGGTTAAAGTCCACAGCACAGCAAACTAATCGGATGTTTAACTTACCAAAACAGTAATAGGCAGGTGCAGAATATATAAGAATTGCACTGCAATTCATACTTACAAACCACGTTATAAAAACCAATCAGCCACAAAACACAATTTTCGTTATGATAAATAGTGAGTAAGCGGCTTTTACAGCTGTAATAGAAGATGCTGTAAATTCCCCTAAGAACAACAAACACAGTCTTGTTGCTATATTGCCACACCACCGACTTATGATGCAAGAATGTCATTTCTAGAGCAGTGATGCCAACCATGGCATGTCAGATGCCCAGAGCTATGAATATCTAGATTAAGCCACTCACTTCCAGGTTGGTACCAGGGAGTATTAGAGCATGTGAGCTGCTACAAATTGTGGAACACTGTAAGCACCACAGCTGGTACAGCTTGTTATAGT
This sequence comes from Pelobates cultripes, assembly GCA_933207985.1. Taxonomy (NCBI): domain Eukaryota; kingdom Metazoa; phylum Chordata; class Amphibia; order Anura; family Pelobatidae; genus Pelobates; species Pelobates cultripes. The sequence goes on along the minus strand of OW240918.1, from coordinate 46,705,007 downwards.
GGTTATGGTGCAAGGAGTGGGGGGAACTCACTCTTTTTTTATTTTGTCAAATAACTTGAGTGGTCTGAAAACAACAAGGAAACCAAAGGCCAGTGTCTGGTAAGTAGCCACAAAAGTGCCTGGTAAGGTTGCCACAGTGCCACCTTTCTTGGGAGAAAAAAACAAAACAAAAAAAACAGCAATTCAAATTTGCATAATAATCATATATACATGACATCATGACAATAGAAGTTACATAATATCAATGACTGAATAGATAAAAAAATATATTAAGTATAAAAAAAGTGTAGCGCAAAAATAGAATACTTACACTAAATTTTGTGGTGCCTCCGTTCCAGTTGTCATGTAAAACAAACAAAAATATGTGTAATATTGTGGAAACTGGTGGTGAGATACCAGTAAGGGGCAGAGATACTTATCCTTATGTGCAATATCCCCTAATAATTTTATATTGTTTTTAATAAGTGTTAATAAATTGTTTGCCCATTAATCCTCTATCTTGGGATTACATATTTGTTTATAGTGTATATATATTCTTCCTAATCAATATTACACATCTTGCATATTTTTGTTTGTATTACATGGCAACTGGAATTGAGGAACCACAAAATTAGTCTAAGTATTCAATTTTTACGCTCCACTTTTTTATACTTAATATTACCTTTATTTTGTGCTAATGGTCTGTCCCCTTGGTTGTAAACACTAAAGTGTGCAGCAGCATATTAATATTTCTCATTACTATATTGTAGTATTCACATTGATAACCATTGTTTGTTCAGAGCTCTTTTTACCCATTTTTTAGTCTTTTGAATGCCTATTATTATTTTCTAGATAAAAAAAAAAATAAAAAAATTTGGAAGGTGAAAAAAACAAATAAATTCAATGTGTGTACCATGTCTGACTGTATGTATAACACAAACAGAAGTAGTTATGGTGCTTACTTACAGTGTCCTTTTAAAATCAGAATGAATGTACATTTTATGTAAAGATTAAATGACCACTATAGGCACCCAGACCACTTCAGCTTAATGAAGTGGTCTGGGTGCCAGGTCCAGCTAGGGTTAAAACTTTTTTTTTTTTTTTAACATAGCAGTTTCAGAGAAACTGCTATGTTTATGTTAGGGTTAATCCAGCCTCCAGTGGCTGTCTCTTGACAGCCGCTAGAGGCGCTTGCGTGCTTCTCACTGTGAAAATCACAGTGAGAAGACGCGTCCATAGGAAAGCATTAAGAATGCTTTCCTATGGACTGGCTGAATGCGCGCGGAGCTCCTGCCGTGCATGCACATTCAGCCAAAGAGGAGGAGAAGAGGGCGGAGAGCTCCCCGCCCGGCGCTGGAAAAAGAGGTAAGTTCCTCTCCAGCCAGCCCGGCGGGATGGGGACCCTGAGGGTGGGGGCACCCTCAGGGCACTATAGTGCTAGGAAAACGAGTATGTTTTCCTGGCACTATAATGAGGTGGCCTGGGTGCCTGGTCCAGCTAGGGTTAACCCTTTTTTCTATAAACATAGTTTCAGAGAAACTGCTATGTTTATATTAGGGTTAATCCAGCCTCTAGTGGCTGTCTCATTGACCGCCGCTAGAGGCGCTTACATGCTTCTCACTGTGATTTTCACAGTGAGAAGACGCCAGCGTCCATAGGAAAGCATTATTAATGCTTTCCTATGAGACTGGCTGAATGCTCGCGTGGCTCTTGCCGATGAGAGCCCCCGCCCGGCGCTGGAGAAAGAGGTAAGTTTAACCCCTTCCTCACCCAAGAGCCCGGCGGGAGGGGGACCCTGAAGGTGGGGGCACCCTCAGGGCACTATAGTGCCAGGAAAACGAGTATGTTTTCCTGGCACTATAGCGGTCCTTTAACATACACATGTCTGCCAGTGCATTACCACTGCCTCTAATCTCCCTCTATTTTAATTAACCTTTTGTGCATACTGAAGCACTAATTTATTCAGATATAGCCTGCTGCAACCTGCGCCTCTGCATGTGTCAGCAACAATCTATTACAATTTTTTTTACTTACGGATGTCTAATGGGGAAGTAAGGGGTGGTGTGGGGGTGGGGGTATTTGTATGTGTGTGTGTGTGTATATATATATATATATATATATATATATATATATATATATATATATATATATATATATTTATTTATTTTTTTTATTTTTTTTATTTTTTTTTCACACACTACAATATTTTAAAAATATATATAATTTCCCCCCCCACAATAGTACTTCTTTTACATACTAGTTTTAAATGTGCTGCCTAACTTAGAAAGGAAAGGATGGAAGAGAGTCGCTGTGTGAACTGAAAGGTATAAATGACCCAATGAAAGTCATAAGAATATTTAAGAGAGGTAGGTTGTCAGTGAAGGGAAATTAGCTTCTCTGGGGACGGAAACCTACACCGATAAAAGATTCACAGAATACTAGGATGCACTTATTCTTTTGCAACTCACGAACTAGCACAGACCAGACTTCTTTGTATGTGCGTGGATTACATTACAACAATTAGATTTAATAATTTAGACATGTACAGCAGAAACAGTATACCTGACCAGAGAACACAACAGGTCATTTTCTGATGATGTGGAGAAGGTATCACCTGTATACAAAAGCATATTAATTCATGGAGCATGTGGATATATTTTAGAAAAGCATCAAATTACAGCTCATGTCACTTTTGCCTACAAAACAATTTAATGACAAAGTGGCAAATAAGATAATATTCCACCGTTAAGAGCACTGCCAGGCAATTTCTAATACAGACACAAAGTCTATTACCATGCTGCCACAATGTAACTGGCATTATAAAGATAAATGAAATGAATCCTAAAATAAGAAATGGAGATGTAGCAAGATTTTTACAACAAAACCACATCTTCATTTGCATGGTCTTAACAGTATGTTGACACTATTTACTGCATCTTTATGGATTTTATTTTATTTTTTAAAACAAGTTTCAATGTTTTTGAAAAATTAAATAAGTGTAGAAAAAAACAACTCAAAATAAGACAAAAACAAATATTAGACACAAAATATAGAAAATCTATTCCTCTGGATTGGAAGTGAGGACAGCAGTGCAGTTTCCTGAATCGTGCCTCTTTAGCCTTTGGCTGGCTACGTCCTTGCTCAAAAACTGACGGACAGCTGCCCATTGGCTACATCTATTATTGATCTCTCTGTATAAGTAGACCAATCCCTATAATTTTATATAAGGAATATTATTTATGCAGTATTTTTTTTTTTTTTTTTAAACTACATACGGAGCAATGATCTAGCCCATGGGTCATCAACATACTTATATGTGAGTACTACTACTTATATGTGAGTAGGAACTCTGACTCCCATCCACCTGAGCCACCACTGGACCCCAGGGAAAGTCACCCTCCTGCACCTTAAAAGGTAGGAAACAGGGGGGCGTGGCCTAGCGACGGATGAGAGAGGTCGCCTGAGCTCGGAGCTCTCCCGCCAGCCAGTGCACACAGCGTGGAAAACAGCGTGTTTTTACCGGCGAATACGGCACCAGTGACACACAACGTTGCAGAACAACAATGTCCACAAAAATCGCCAAGAAATATAAGCAAAAAACGCTCCAAATGCAGACAACAACGATGTTAAACACTGGAGCTGAAATCCAAGATGGCGCCGACAGGCCTGATTCTCCGGCCTCGTGTGCCGACGCAGGTGAGCTCATCCTCACTCCAGGCATTCTGCAAACGCCTGTCACTAACGAAACACTACACAATATGCTCCTGGACCTTAAAAACACATTCAAATCGGAACTGAAACAGATTGCCACAGATATTAGATTAGACATTCAATCCCTGGGTGACAGAACATCTCGCCTAGAAGAGAGGGCGGAAGAAATCACGGAAGCACACAACTCTATAACAGAAGCACACTCAGCCCTACTCACAAGATTGCAATCTTTGGAGGCAAAGGTAGCAGACCACGAAGACCGAGACCGACGCAACAATATCAGAATCCGGGGGATCCCGGAATCGGTCGGTCCACAGGGTCTGACCTGCTACGTCCAAGATATCCTCAAGGCATACATCCCATCCCTGACAGAAGCTGAACTGCTCCTAGACCGCACACATCGCCTCCCGAAGCCCAAGCATCTACCGGCAGCTGTTCCACGAGACGTTATTACCCGGATACATTATTTCACAACAAAAGACCGAATAATGCAGGCCTCCAGAAGCCAAGGTCAGCTCCCGGGAAAATTCTCACAGGTCAAACTATTCATAGACCTATCCTCCACCACGATGTTCAAACGGCGCACATTTGCCCACATCACAGCAGCACTGAGAGTAGCCGGGATCCAATACAAGTGGGGCTTCCCCACCAAAATCTTGGTCAAGCGCAATGGAGTGGACAGTCAGATCTCTGACCCCGAAATTGGCAAGAGACTCTTGACGGAATGGAACATTCCAATACGGGATGACCCCTCGCAACAGCCTAGCAGCAGACCTCCGAGACACCTCCAGAAAGAATGGGAAATACAACCACGCAACACCAACACGCAGAGGCGCATCTGAACGGAGCAAAAAGCCAAACAATCCAAGAACTGCAACACTGATCCCTAAAAGGACAGGTCGTATATTTTCAATGTGGCCACTTTTAGGTTCCTCTCCCTCTTTTTCTAAGCACAGACCGGACTTACAACTGTTCGCACTGTGCAAAGGCGACATTACGACTCTCTTTAACTACAATTGGCAGTAGTATTGTTCTATTGCACTCTAGGTAGCTATACCTACCCCCAGTGTGGCTAAGTCATCTAAGCCACGAATGAAACCGTTATACTTAATATCGCACCGATATGATGCGGTGAACGGAATGTTGTACATAGTTACTTATTGTTTTAGTTATGTTCTTATTTCTATATCCTCCGACAGGCAGATCCTAAATACCTTAAACCACGTGCTCCCACTGTCGCACAGCCCTATCAAGAAAGGCACTTACAAATCCCTTATCAGGCGTAAGAGCTATGTTGAACCCTTGGCGGACCCTAGCGGCCCTCCCTCTGTACCACACTTAGCCCACAATCCTATCCAACTCCGAGATGGTACTTAAAATCTGCTCCCTGAACGCCAAGGGACTAAACTCCCCGAATAAACGCCGCTTGGCCCTATGCGAAGCGAAATCCCTAGGTGCCCATGTAATGTTCCTTCAAGAGACACACTTTAAGTGGGGCTCTAGGCCTAAATTTAACTCTCCGGCATTCCCCATTGACTACCACTCCTGCTACTCAACTAAGAAACGAGGAGTATCCATCCTAATAAGTAAAGACGTAACGTTTTCATTAATACGAAAAATTGGGGATAAAAAAGGGAGGTACCTCATCTTACAATGCCATCTGAATAACAATGTATATACTCTGATTAATGTATATGGACCTAATACTAATCAATGTGACTTTGTGGATGTGCTGTTGGGATTGCTGTCTACACACGTATTGGGGGAGGTAATCATTGGAGGTGACACAAACTTCCTATTAGACAGCGACCTAGACTCTTCCAGAGGTCCAAAGCTGACCAACCAAACTCTAAAGCATAGGTCCAAATTGACCTCACGCATATGCCACAAACTAGCGACACACAATCTTGTAGACCCCTGGCGTGTTACACACCCCACAGAAAGGGACTATACCTATCACACAGCAGTACATAACAGCTATTCTCGAATAGATAGATTTTTACTCCACACCTCCTCCCTCACGAAAGTAGAACACACAGACATTGGTCTGATCTCGTGGTCAGACCACGCGCCTATCACATTGTCACTTAGAGAACAATTCCCCAACAAAGGAAGGGGCAGCTGGAAACTCAATGAGCAACTATTAACCGATCCGGAGGTAACCAAACAGATAGAACAAGAACTGAAACATTATTTTCAGGAGAATAAAACTCCGGACTCACCCCTAACCCAAATATGGCTAGCACACAAAGCCTACATACGGGGTTGCTTCATAAAACACGCTAGCTATGCAAAAAAACAGCGCCTTGAAAAATACACCTCTATACTTTCTGAGCTAGCCACATTAACACACGCTAACAAGCACACACCAACAGCGTCCACACACACTAGGTTACTACTCTTACAAACACAACTAAGAGACATAGAACTAGCCAAAACTACATTCCTCACGCGCAGGCTCAAACATAAGTATTTCGCTGCCGGCAATTGTGCAGGAGCAAAACTAGCAGCACAATTGAAACAGAGAACATCAACCTCCAGGATTGCCTCCCTCAAGGGACCAGGGGGCACCAAGATATTAGACCCACAGGGGATCGTAGATGAGTTTGCTCACTATTATGAAAAACTATATAATCTAAAGAATGACCCACAGACGATATGCCCCACAAAGTCCGATATAGATGCCTTCCTGGCGGAAGTCAACCTCCCGACCCTATCGCCAACTGACACAGATGGTCTGCGCAGCCCTTTCACAACGAAAGAGGTAGCGTTGGTGATCTCCTCACTCCCACAGCATAAATCCCCGGGCCCTGATGGACTACCCAATAAATACTACCGCACATACTCTAGTTCCTTGTCACAGCCCCTCACAGAACTGTTTAACCATTGCATGAGAGAGGGCTCCTTACCGGCGGAGATGCTACTGGCCCATGTCTCCACCCTACCCAAGCCAGGCAAATCCACGGACCAGTGTAAGAATTTCAGGCCCATTTCGCTGCTAAACAGCGACGCAAAAATCTATGCAAAGCTATTTAGTGAAAGATTAGCTCCACTCATACATAAACTAGTACACAATGATCAATCAGGGTTCGTGAGAGGCCGGCAGGGCTCTGATAATTCCAGGAAGGTACTGAATATGGTGGAGGGGATGGCAAAAGGGAAACTCAGAGGCCTTTTTCTGGCGCTGGACGCCGAAAAGGCCTTTGACAGGCTGAGTTGGCAGTACATGACGAGAGTACTACAAACATACAACTTCCTCGAAGAAATTGTCAAGGGCATACTGGCGCTCTACGCGCAACCCAGTGCTAGGGTCTCACATAGTGGGTTCCTCTCTAGAACCTTCCACATTACAAACGGGACACGGCAAGGATGCCCGCTGTCTCCCTTGCTCTACATCCTTTCTTTAGAACCCCTGGCCCAAAAAATACGAGCACATAAAGACATAACCGGCATCTCCCTGAGGGAAACAGAGTATTGTTTAGCCCTATTTGCAGATGATATCTTTGTGGCATTGTCGAACCCAGAGAGCTCCCTACCCCCATTGTTAACACTCTTGACGGATTATGGTAAAATCTCATATTACCGCCTGAATCAAGAAAAAACGCAGGCCCTACCTATAAATTTACCAAGGCTACTTGTGGAAACCTTAAAGACCACATACGAACTCGATTGGCGGACGTCATCCCTTACATATTTAGGGGTAAAAATCGCCACCTCCATTGACAACATAATAAAACTTAACTTTAAACCTCTCATACAAATATGCAAAGCTGAGATACTTAAATGGAAGACTGCGAACCTTTCATGGCTAGGGCGAGTAAATGCATACAAAATGATGCTACTGCCGAGACTGCTGTACAAGTTCAGAATGCTCACTATAGCTGTCCCGGCAGCAATCCACGGGTCATTGCAAACGATCTGCAGCACATACATCTGGGGGGGAAAAAGACCTAGGCTGCCTCTACACCTCCTACAAAAAACAGCACACACGGGCGGCATTGGTTTACCTAACATAGGCCTCTATTACAAAGCCTCCCTGCTGGCTACCTGTATACAACTACATGCCCCAAGGGGCACGACTCAGTGGGTAGATATGGAACACGATCAGTTTACATACCCCACACTGCTCAACCACATATGGACACCTAAGGCATTAAGGGGACCCCACACACAGCTCTACCCTACCACAGCAGCAACGATCAAAGTGTGGGATGAATTCATGACATCCCTAGGTTGGAAGAAGCACTTCCACCCCGAAGCCCCCCTAAAAGCACTTAGCATAGTGAACCCCACGATCCCCCTGTCCAGGTGGACACAGCTGGGTATATCCCAGATTCAACAGCTGTGCAAAGGGCAAACCATAATGGACTTCCCAGACATGAAAAGCAGATGGGGGGTGCCGGATAGAGACATCTTTCCGTATCTGCAGCTAAAACACACTATTACCTCACATGTACAAACCTCTCCATCTACATTATCAACACACACGCTAGCTGCGAGACTAATACCCAGTCGATGCTGGACAGCCCCGCAGAAACCCAAGACTCTTTCCCTGTGTTATAGAGCCTGGCTAGAGTTAGCACCCCATAAGCCAATAACATGCAAACTTCACTGGGAGGCAGAGGCAGAAACTGAGCTCACTGAGGATGACTGGTTACTGGCCTTAAACGGCCTCAAAAAATGGACCCAATGCTACTCCCATATAGAGGCGCACCGAAAGCTGCTCTATAGATGGTATATGACCCCCAATAGGCTGCATAGGATATACCCTGCAGTGCCAGCCGAGTGCTGGAGGTGTAATACGGAAATAGGCACGCTACCGCACATCTGGTGGCACTGTAGCGGCATACAGCCGCTGTGGAGGGATGTTAAGGATATAATAGACGCCCTGGGAATTAAAGACTTCCCCCTAAACATTAAGGCCTGTCTACTTCTACTGTTCCCCCAAGAAACACTCGAGAACCAAAAACAACTGCTTTTACTAATCTTAATGGCAGCACGCAACCTGATAGCGCTCAATTGGAAAAAACACAGTTGCCCATCCACACAACAACTGAAAGACAAAATACAACAGTTTTACATATATGAGAAAATGTCCACAGGCACCACTACAGCCACCGTAAAATTTAGAGAAACATGGGAGAGCTGGGAGACATGGTACGAAAAAGGGAATTGTCTGAGATAAGCAAAACAGCATAGAAGAGGGGAGTAATATTCAACCAGGCTAGAACCAAGTGAGGAGTAGCATACCACTTCCGTGTGGAAAGAAGTAAAAAGAAATGTCAACTACGTTATTTATTGATCTTACCTGCACACCTGTCTTGTGTATTCCGTTGTTATGTTCGACAAAATATCCATCCCCGGCTGTTCCAGGGGGTGCTATAGGAATTCACTGTACCACAGAATGTATGTTTTATGAGCTGTGACTATGTACTGAATTCATAATTGTGAAAAATTCAATAAAATACAATTGAGAAAAAA